>JAVUPR010000042.1:2045000-3245000 GCA_036785695.1 Gentiana straminea
TTCAAAGACTATTGAAAATCATTTTAAACATTTAGATATATTTAGAAAATTAATAATACAAAATGGTTTAGTTATATCCAAACATAAGATGTCTTTATTCCAGACAAAAATAAGATTTCTAGGTCATAATATTGAGAAAGGAAATATAATTTCTATACAAAGAAGTATTGAATTTGCTTCAAAGTTCCCAGATATTATTCTGGATAAAACACAATTACAAAGATTTTTAGGTAGTCTTAATTATGTGTCTGCCTATTATAAAAATTTAGCTAAAGATGCAGTTATCCTATATGATAGACTGAAAAAAGCACCAAGTCCTTGGACTGATCAGCATACTAATGCTGTTAAAATAATTAAAACAAAGGTAGCCAATCTTCCTTGTTTAATGTTAGCAAATCCCTTATGGGATAAAATTATTGAAACTGATGCTTCTGATATTGGTTATGGAGGAATCTTAAAACTGATTTGTCCAGAAACAAAACAAGTTTATCTTGTTAGATTTAATTCTGGTAAATGGAATAATAGTCAAAAGAATTATTCTGCTGTAGCAAAAGAAGTCTTAGCTATTGTAAAATGTGTCTTAAAATTTCAAGACGATTTATATAATAAGAAATTTCTTATATATACAGATTGTAAATCTGCTAAATTTATGTTTAATAAAGATTTTAAACATGATGTTTCTAAACAAATGTTTGCAAGGTGGCAAGCCCATTTAGCCCCTTTTGATTTTGATATTCTTCATATGAAAGGAGAAGACAATAGTCTCCCTGATTTCTTAACACGTGAATTTTTGCAGGAATAATGACAGACAATTCAGCTCATAATTCTGAAAATAATTTTTATTTTAGTGAGACATTTTGCTGGCAAAAATGGTGGAGAAATGTCATTATTGATGTTGAAAGTAAAAAGGGAAAAATGCAAAAGGAAATAATCCAAAGGGAAATAAATGGAAAGCCCTTGAAGCTTTCTTTACCCTCTAAACAGCCATCCGGAGTTGTCAAAATAATTATCATTATGATTAATGTTGCAAAAATTGCAGGTATGACGTCCAGAGGATCAGGACGAGGAATTCATAATTCCTATCGTGGAAGGGGTGGAAGAGGAAATATCCTCGTCCAACATGGAAACAGAATTTTATATTCGGACAATATATCCGGAATTGGAAGCTCAAGTCAGAATAATAATTCTGATAAAGAATATCAAGAATTCCTTGAATATAAAAGGAAGAAAAATAAAGATAAAGCAGTTGAGGAAATACCTCTTATGCAAATATTGTTATACAAGAAGAAGAAGATATAACTTCTTATCAAGAGAATGAAGAACAAGGAATGATATTCCTAATTGAGTATGATGATTTAAAAAAGAAAAATGACCCATGGTCATTAATGGATAAATATTTGGATAATAATCCATTTCCAGGAACTGCATATAAGCAGCGTTCTTATTATGAAAATTTATTAAAGGCCTCTGAATGTGAAATAACACATTTTATGGCTAATGATCAGAAAGAATACACTTTCTCCAAAATTGTTATTAAAAGGATATATCTTCCAAATGAGTGGGGTATATCATTATTCAAAGAAAAAGAATTTCTTTTCCAAGAGAAAAATATTTCTCTAAAATATAACTATTGGGATTATATCCAAGCTCAAATGTGTTTTTATATGAAAACAGAAAACAAAAGCATACGTGGTTTATAAAAGTATGCCCAGAGGTATATAAACATCTGGAATATATACCAAATTGGTTCCAACAATGGTGGTTATTACATGGACCATCGGTAAAAAATTTACCAGAAGAATGGAAAGATTTATATTCTCAATGGGTTGATATATCTCCCAAAATCTCAGATTTAAGTAATCAAGGACATTTAATAAATTGTTCTGGTTCACTATATTTCTTTTTGGAATTTTCTATTCCATGGATTCTAAAATGGACTCCAATTGTAGACATAACTACAGATAATTTACCTTGTATCAAGAGAAAATATTTCTCAAAGTTCTGGACAAAATTGTCAAAGAAAGACCCACAAACAGGCCAACTATTTGGTGAGGATTTATTTCAAGAAATTAAACAGAAGATTCGACAATTTGAAGAATTTGAAGATGATATCTTAAATACAGATTGCAGTCAGAGTCCCTTTCAGAATATATCAGGGAAGCTTAAAATGAAAGGAATTGTTTCCAAAAAGAAAATCTTACAACATTATATGTCTGAAATGAAGAAAGATTTAATGAAGAATTTTGGTCACAAAATTGGGGACGATAAATCAGATACATCTATGTCCTCTGCAAATCTAGCTGGAGAATCACAAGATCCAAATCAAGAAATCGATGAAGATATTCAAACAGTTATTGAAAAGTTATCAGAATTTCAAGATTGAAGACAATTATTGAGTGCATTATCACCACAAGGACAAAATGGGCTCTACGAGTTTGTCGTTTATTACCGACAACAACTTTAATAAAGTTTTACTATTAATGAATAGCAAAAGTAGTCCTCTTTTGCTTTTACTTTTGAAATAATTGGCAAATGTTCGCCACTTACTTTTCTTTTTACTTTTTAAAATGGCCCACTTGTTTTGGCCTTTCTTCTCTAGTTTCTCTATATATATATTAGTTCTTTGTTATGTTGAAGGCACGCTTGAGATTTGTCTCGCATTCTCTTTCTCCCACCACTACCTTGTAATATTTTCTCCCAAGTTAAATAAAGAATCTTGTTGATCTTGATTACAACTAAGTGTTTGTAAGTATACTATTTTTTGTTTTGTAATTTTTATTTTTATATTATGGTTAGCCTAATGATAGGCTAAACACTTTTGTGTTAAAATATAATCAGAAGATATGTAATACTTGAATGGTCTTGTATTTTGGATTCTATGGTATTAAAGGTTGAACAAGAATCATAAGAATTCTGGCAGTATCATGGATAAATTTGGTTTAAATTGACTTCTGGCATAATCTTGGAGTAAATCCTATTGTAAGCCTATTATACCCGTCCTTAGCCGAGGATTGGCGTTTTGGCATTCTACAAATGGATTTAATTTAGATTATTGACGGAATGAAATTTTAGAAAACTTCCATCTATGATACTTGACGGATCTTATTGTATTCTAGTTTGTGATTAGTCCTGTTTTAATATCATGCCGCTTTGGTATCAGTATATATATATATATATATATATATACATGCATATATATGTCTGTATATATATATATATATATGTGTGTATATATATACACACACACACACACACACATATATATATATATATATATATATATATATATATATATATATATATATATATATATATATATATATATATATATATATATATATATATATATATATATATATATATACTTCGAGTTTGAAAATGATTCGAGACACGTTGTATGATTCGGTACGGTATTATCACAAAGCAATGTGTTTATCACTAAGGTTTTGATTTGGAGCAATCAATTCTCTCGATAGCAATATTGTCACCTCTAGAGGATGGTGTAAATGCTTTTCTAAGCATTTAAGTAGGTTCATATTTTATTTTTTTCGCTAAAATGAATTTATTGCAGACATAAAAGGTAT
Organism: Gentiana straminea; assembly: GCA_036785695.1. NCBI lineage: Eukaryota > Viridiplantae > Streptophyta > Magnoliopsida > Gentianales > Gentianaceae > Gentiana > Gentiana straminea. Next base: position 2,048,585 of record JAVUPR010000042.1, read on the forward strand.
AATCGATACATAAAAAAAATGAGGACACACCGTGCATCGCACGTACGCCCCACTAGTATATATATATATATATATATATATATATATATATATATATATATATATATATATATATATATATATATATATATATTACTCCAACTTACCACAATTCCCTTGGTTTTTGACTCCAGTAACAGCGTTCTGCTCCCTCCAATCCACACTTAGAGGAACATCACTAACATTCCCATATTTGAAACTTGATAGAGAAGACGGCGTCGTAATAGGCTTTTTATAACCCATTTTTTTAGCACGGAATTCTTCATTAGTTAAATCCGCAAATTTATTGATTCCCAATACAAACCCTTTATTTTCACCACCGTTAAAAGCGTCAATCTTTAACACGTTTTCTTTAAATATGTTAAAACGTTGAGCTTTCTCGTTGGAGTCCGTGTAAACGCGTCCATGTTCAGCCATCCATTGTTCGTGTCGTGCAATCATGGATGGTTGATCATGGATAAGACGAGAAGCGGATTGAGATAAAGAGAAAAGTGAAAGGATTATTAAGGAAAATAAAAAGTTTTGGAGAATTGGGTGAGTAGAAGCCATGATGTAGAAAGTAGTTTAATCAAAATAGTAGGAAATTAGAGAATAAAATGATGAATGAAAAAGTTGCATGGGTTTATGGGTACTTATAGGCAAAGGTTTCTAAACAAACCCTCTTTCCTATTCTTTTGGAGCTTTTAAGTCTATTCACTACTGATAATAGTAATTCAGTGCTAGGGACTCGATATTTGAGTGGACCGTCAAATGATTGCTATGTGAACGTATAAACAGACAAAATAATTTTATCTTTTTTTATACGTGACAGTCATCTGACGGCTGTTTTAATACGAAGTCACTACATCATAATTTCCATTGATTACGATGCATTCACTACGAATGTTTACTACATTTTCCACTATATACTGTTGTCATCACAGAATGTGGTGGGACTTTAGTCGATCAATAAATCTTACAAATTATTAATTATGACACAACAAACGTTACCACACACGACGTGACAGTCAAGCTCACCTCATGATGTGACATTCGTTTAAAAAGTATTTCATTGTTACGTAAGAATGTTCTTACTGACATGTCAAGATGTGAAATTTGTTGTGTCAGAGTTGTTGTAACACTATTAATATTGTTACGTACATTATTGCCATCTGACGAAGCTGGATTTTGTCAAGTATAATTTGGGCCAATTTAATCTAGGGATGATAGAATCAAGGATGATTTTGGGGGTGATTTTAGACGAACTGTAGAAAAGATGATGGTTTTGGTGTTTTATGGCTGAGTCCAAGAATGTATCTTGGATTACCTACGTATCCTGTGTATTGTCCAGGAATCAAGCCTTACGTAGTTCCTGGATTAGTGTATATTTATAGGGACAATGTATGTCCTAACCCTAAAACTAAGTGGGCTATGCGCCTTTGTCATTTTTACCCTTATTGGGCCTTGCCCCTTTCTCCAAGTAATTATTCGAATAATGGGCTTAGGAAAACTGGGCCGGCCTTATGGTCTCGACTCGAGTATCACCGACGTGGGTGCCCGAGATTGGACTCTTGGCCGACTCGATATGCTGTAGGTGTGGCGGGATCAATCTCCTTAACATGCCATCTGGACCATTATGATAATTCCACGTGGAGGGGTGAAATCCCGTATCGTCATAAGCCCCCCAGATCTATCTGAGCCCTTGAGGTCAGGTCTGATCTGTCAATGGTATATCTCGGCCACTGTCATACATGTTGGAAAGGTGTCCTAAACCCAATCGGGTTGGACCGGATCCGACCGGGTCGGGTCATTTACAGCCTATTTAGTTCATGTAATAAGTTTATTATGATTAATAAAAGCACTTATGTTATTATATATATTGTTTATCATCATGTTATTTGTTGTATATATATAGTAACATCCCTAGTATCAAACTGTGATAGAGAAACCATGATAGTGATTATGGTTGATGAGATCTCTAATCACTATAACTAGTTTGGTGCTTAAATGTCTCTAGTCTTATGTACTATCAAATAGGACATTGATGGTATAATCAGACTAGCACGTATTAGATGTCTTCTGTCTTTAAAGGGCAGGGATAGATCTCGTCTATCGAAGTGTAGTGACACTTGGACTGTACGTGGACGTGTATTGGAGAATGCGTACGTTAGACTGACCCACTTACATTAAGTGTCACACTATGTGGCGGTTGTGTAATTATCCTTATGACCGGAGTCTTCATGGCATCACGGTGTGGATTGTCATGCTTTGACACTATTGAAGTTTCCCCTAACCATGGGGCGATCATGCGGCAGTGATTGGGTATGATACTGAAGCATGCGGAGTATACATGATTGGTCGTCCGGGAATCGCGTATCCTATGATTGGGATCGAATATCCGAAATGGCCTTCTTATAAGGAATGTCTTGTTCTCGTGAATCTTTGCAAAGTGGGAGTAAACGTGTTACTTCGAGAGAGCTTGATATCCAGATTATAAGATACGATCGTTAATGTATTGACACTCGAGATACGATCATATGGATATTGTTATAGCGATAGGATTGTAAGTTACACGGTGCTGCTTCACATGAGAGGTAGTAGTCATTGCTTTTGACTCTTCCGATAATGGGGGGTCACGGTGTGTTGCTAGACGCTATCCCGTGATCGTTAGGCATGAAGGGCATTTTAGTAAATTTGCACTTTGTGTCTACGGCCAACATATTCGAAGCCTATCGGGTCACACACATAAGGACTTTGTGTCGGATTAAAATGCGGTTATAGTTGATAGCCAAATAAGGAAAGTTTATCTCTAAGACTATAAAGGGTATAGTGGTAAATTAATATGGTGATATTTTATTTATTATGAATAAATAAAATACAAGATATTAATTATATACAAATTATATTAATTAAAAGAATTTTCCATAAGTTATTTTATGGAGAAGGTGGCGCCATTTAGGTGTGAACATGTCACACTTGGATTGTGCAATTTAATTAATAAATATACCATAATAATTAATATGTGATATTAATTGATTTTGAGAAAATAGATTTATGGTAAGATCATAATTTATTTAATAAAAGTTATTGGAGAAAAAAATAAATTATGGAAAGAGAGATCAATCACATTAATTAACTTTCCTTAATTTTATTGGAAAGAGGTTTTCTTCTCCTCCTCCCCAAGCATGATGGCCGCCCCTCCACCTTATAAATAAGAGGGATTGCCAAGCTCTTAGACACACCATTCTTCCAAGAGTTCATTATTCTTGAGAGAAAAATTCCTAGAGCTAGTTTTCTTGTGCAAAAGAGGGGGGCTTTTGTTGTGAGGTTGTGAGGGAAGAAAAAGTCCGGTCTAGCAACCGGAGCTTTTCAATAGCAATCCTAGGAAGGATTCCGGCAAGGAGTTCGTGTGGATAAGCGATAGAGGCCGGACGCGTGGACGGCTTGCGCATTGAACTACTCTCCGTTGGCGGTCAAAGCGACGATCTTTAAGATCATTGAGGTATAATTGTCAACCCCCTTAACGTGTTTATTGCATTATTCGAAGAACGATCTAGTTTAGGAAATCAAAATTTTAAATTCCGCTGTGTTAGAATATCGTTTCCTTACAGTGGTATCAGAGACAGGTTCGAGCTTAAGCAATAAGCATTAGATAATTGCGTAGTAATCGATAGATGCAAGATTCAAATCATGATGCGTTAAGTCGAGGATGAGCGATGGCTTCTCGGTGAACCCACTCCTCCATAAATTCGATGGGGGCTCGACTTCTCGTGTCGTGATATTTATTGTGCATAGATAAATCGATTAAGTCATATAATTAATTAAAAGTTATTTAATTATTTGATTTAATGAAGACGCTAGAGTAGTTAGAATTAAACTTAATCTTTTCATAAGATATGATAGTATAAATTAGATGTGTAGATATAATGTGATTATATGGACCCCGATTGATCATGGACTCGACCAATAGGATAGATGAGAATGTATTCTTTATGTTGGTTTTTGAAAAAATTGTCCTAGGCCGTTATGAAGAACGTGACCTAGTTTACTTTTTGCATTCATCCCATTCCCGTTAGCTCCCCCCCCCCCCCCCCCCCCGTGTGCGGCGGGTGTAATTAGTTATTAGTTAAATAAAGATGTAAAAAGATGGAGCAAGAAGATGAAGACCAAGGCGAGATAGAGAACCCATTGGCGAACAACAATAAAGATCCTATTGGCGGTTGCAGATACCCTTAGTTTGTGACCCGCGGTTTCGTCGTTTTTATTCGAAACTGCACCTAGGAAAAGTCCATGATCATACCGGTTATTTTATGCGCGGAGTACTGTGCATGTTTTACTTTATATGATATCGTAGTTATATGCACATAGTAGATGAGACCATAATTAAACCAAATTAATTAAGTGAATTAATTTAAAATTATTCCCACGCCAAAACTCGAGCCAAATTGTCTCCTAATATTATAATGACGGTGAAGAGCCCTTGTTCGGATCCAACTGATCGGCCCTCGTCGGGAGTTGACCTACCACGGGTATATCGTCGTTATCGAGATATGATCGTTACGAGATCTCATGAATATTAGGTTACGACTCGACTAAAATCTTTCGGTGATTGGTCCTCGTCAGGACCGTCTGATTTTAGAGACAAGGGGTTGACTATCACATAGAAATGTGAAACTTCAAAGAGTTGACTAGTAGCCACTGGGAGCCGCATAAGATGCGACTGGTAGGAGTACCTACCCTTCAAAATTTTCTTGGTTGATCGGCCCTCGTCGGGAATCAAGATCACTAGAAGGGATCCCAGCCACTAAAGAATTATTCTTGAAAGCCAATAGGGAATAGTTGGCTAGTGGGAGTTAAAAACCTTATAAAATATTAAGTGCATATTTAGGGTTTTAATACATGAGCTTTTACTTATTCTATCTTTATTTATTGTTGTAGAAAATGTCAAACAAATTGAACCTTCGTTTTATCATCGAAAACAAGCTTGACGAAACTAATTTTCTCGATTGGGAAAGAAACCTCAAAATCGTTTTGAGGCACGAGAAAATTGGCTATGTCTTGGACGAACCCGTGCCGGAGGCACCGCTCCGGCATCACCGCGGATGTGGTTGAGAAGTATAACAAGCACTGTTATGACAGTTCCGATGCTACGTGTATCATGCTTGCTTCTATGACACCTGAGCTGCAGAAACAGCATGAGTCTATGGACGCTTACTCAATCATGGTTCACCTAAAAGAGCTCTACGCTTCTCAGTCTCGCACTGAGAGGTACGAGGTCTCGAAGGCCCTGTTTGGTTGCAAAATGGATTCGGGAACTGCTGTTGGGTCACATGTGCTTAAGATGATCGGGTACATAGAGAGGCTTGGGAAGCTGGGCCACAAGTTGGAACGAGAGTTAAGTATTGACTTAATTCTGTGTTTAGGGTCAAATTGTATGATTTTTATAGATATATTTTATATCAATTTCCCCCATAATCTTATGTTTATCATAGAAATCGAGCTTTATATTGAAATATTGAGTAAATGATGTTTTTAATGGTTAAATCTCAAAACGTAACGAATAATGTGCGTAAATGGTGATTTTATGTTATTTTGGAAATATGTTACGCTTTGGTATGTTTTGATCCTCTTGTAGATGCTCATTGATGGTGGAAAAGATGATGTAAAAGGGAGAAATTCGAGTTTGAAAGAATCAATCAAGAGTTATGGAAAATTAGAAGATTAAGGAAAGAAATCAAGATTTGATCTTCAGCTGGACTGGCGTCCAGCAGAGTGAACTGGCGTCTGGAGTTGGACGAGCGTTTGAAAAAAGTGGACGAGCGTCCAGGGAGCTAATTCACATTCAGAGTCTTCAGACGTTGCCTGAACGAGCGTCCATCTCCGTCCAGAAGCTTCTGGACGGGCGTCCACTTCACCAAACGAGCGTCCGGACGACCGACTTAGCAGCAACCGACCTGTTTTCTTATAAATAGACGCGTATTTTGAACCCTAAATCATCATAATTCAACCCTAGGCGGCTCCAACCCTTAGGGGCGGCCAATTGCTGTGTTTTTACACCTCCATAAACATCTTTTCATCTAGTTTTATATTTTCTGCAATTTAGGATGAATAAAGGCTGAACAAGCCTTGAACAAGCATGTGAAGCCGTTTCTCTGCAGCGTTTTGATTTCTATTTTGGATGGTTTTGTAAGTTTTAATTAAAGTTTGTTTCTTTCTATGATTTATGATGCTATTGTGTGACTAGATCGAGAGATTGGTTGCTAATTGTTGTCTAACGTTGATGAGAATCGTTGTTAGGCTAGATCACCGTAGAAAGAATGGATCTTTTATCTAAACAAACGGAAGTTGATAGATTAAATCTAGGTTGCTTGAATTTATGAATTTAAAACTGCGAGAGATACTTAGGTTTGTTAATTCATACACCTTCGTTTCGTATGGAATTTGGTTTCAACATTCGAAAGAGGAGAGACCGAAAATTGAATTCACTAAGAAATTAGGAGTTTATACTTTTGATAGGTGAACCACATCTTCATTGAATCTTCACTAAACGATCTAGAGTAGAAATTAAGGGTTGCGGGATTGGTGGATCATTGCTTGTTCGTTTTTACATTAATAAAAAATCATTGTGCTCGTTCTTAGTTGCTAGTTTATATTTCGGTTATCTTTTTAGGTTATAGATAGAATTATTTTAGGTTCGTGATCATACTTCCTGGATTTGGACTGACAATCCTCTGTCCAGTTATTTGTTTTGTTTTAGTATTCGTTTTTAGTTGTGACAATTTAGAAGAATTAATGAACTAGACCAATCTCGATTCCCTTGGACGACCCGGTAACACCCACTACAACGAGCCTTGCACTTGGGGTGTTCCGGTAATTATAAATTTAAAGCTTGTTGATTATTCGTTGTTTATAATTTCCGAACATTCTGCAATCTCTACCTGATTCATACTCACAGTTTGTGATGAACTATCACATGAACAAGATAGATTGCTCCCTTGCGGAGCTATTGAACATGTTGAAAACTGCTGAGGGCACTGTGGGGAAGGGAAAGCAAGTGTTGCTAGTCACTTCCAACAAGGGCAAGGCAAAAGCCCAAAAGAAGTCCAAGAAGGCGAAGTGCACCTAAGCCAACGCCTAAGATAGCAAAAGACAAATCCAAGGATGCTTGCTTCCATTGCGGTGAGACCGGACATTGGAGGCGAAACTGCAAAGGCTTCTTGAGTACCAAGAAGAAGCATTCTGATGCTTCGACTTCAGGTATATTTATGATTGAGATCAACATTACTTCTTCTAAGTCTAACCACTGGGTATTAGATACTGGATGTGGTTCTCATATTTGTACGAATATGCAGGCACTAAGAAGAACTAGAGATCTGAAGAAAGGAGAGGTGGACCTACGTGTTGGAAATGGAGCAAGTGTTGCTGCACTAGCCGTAGGAGTTTATTTTCTTTCATTGCCCAGTGGGCTAGTACTAGAACTCAATAACTGTTATTATGTTCCTGCTCTTATGAAGAGCATTATTTCCATTTCTGCATCAGATGTTGATGGTTTTTCATTTACGTTTAAGAATAAATGTTGTTCCTTTTCACGTAATGGAATTTTTTATGGTACTGGCATACTTAGCAATGGTCTCTACATATTAGATATGAATGTTGACGTACTTAACATAAATAACAAGAAAGCTAGGACAAATGACTTGAATGAATCCTACTTATGGCATTGTAGACTTGGCCATAAAAATAAGAATCGCATTTCCAAACTCCATAAAGATGGAATGTTGGAAAAATTCGATTATGAATCGTTTGACACATGCGAGGCTTGTTTACTTGGCAAGATGAAAAAGTCACCTTTCAGTGGCAAAGGGATAAGATCCAATGAATTGCTTGAGCTCATACATACTGATGTGTGTGGCCCAATGTCAATTCAAGCCAAAGGAGGATACTCTTATTTCATCACTTTCACTGATGACCATTCACGCTATGGTTATATATATTTAATGAAGTATAAGTCTGAAGCCATTGAAAAGTTCCGGGAATTCAGAAGTGAAGTGGAGAAACAACTAGGTAAGAAAATTAAAACACTTCGATCCGATCGAGGTGGAGAATACCTAGATGGAGAGTTTCAAGATTATTTGAAGGAGAATGGGATTCTACCTGAATGGACTCCTCCTGGAACACCTCAAATGAATGGGGTGTCTGAGAGGAGGAACCGTACCTTGTTAGACATGGTGCGATCCATGATGAGCTACGCAGTTCTTCCAAAATCATTTTGGGGGCATGCTCTAGAAACCGCATCCTATACACTGAACCGAGTTCCATCAAAGACGGTTGACTCTACTCCATATAAAGTATGGCATAAGAGAAAACCGAGTCTGGGATATCTTAAACCTTGGGGTTGTCCGACTTACGTGAAGCGGATGATGCCTGACAAACTAGAGGCCGGATCTGACAAATGTCTATTTGTGGGCTATCCTAGAGAAACTAGAGGATACCAATTTTACCATCCTGAGGAACAAAATGTGTTTGTTGCCAGGACTGGCCACTTTCTAGAGAAAGAGTTTATTCTGGATAGGGTCAGTGGGAGTAAAATTGATCTTGAAGAAATTCGAGAACCACTTATAGATAACAGTCAGTTGATAGAAGTAGAGGACGTGCCACATACGAATGTGACACCATCCTCTACCGTAGACATAGTATCACCTCGAAGATCCACCAGGGAACGCCGTGGACCCGAAAGGTACACGGGCGTATATCTCATGGAAGATGAGGACCCTAGAACTTATAAGAAAGTGCTATTAAGGCATGACAAAGAGAAATGGCTTGAGGCCATGAATTCTGAAATGGAATCCATGAAGGACAACCAAGTTTGGAACTTAGTTGATCCACCTGAGGGAATAGTTCCCATAGGGTGTAAATGGATCTTTAAGAGAAAGACCGACATGGACTGTAACTTAACCACCTACAAGGCTAGGTTGGTGGCAAAGGGTTATAAGCAAAGACAAGGAGTTGACTATGACGAAACTTTTTCGCCTGTTGCCATGTTAAAATCCATTAGAATTTTGCTTGCTATTGCAGCATACCATGATTACGAAATCTGGCAGATGGATGTGAAAACAGCTTTCCTTAACGGGAATCTGTCTGAGGAAGTATACATGACACAACCTGAGGGTTTCATATCTGATGACTCCAGGATGGTGTGTAGATTGCAAAAGTCCATTTATGGGTTAAAACAAGCTTCTCGGAGTTGGAATCTTCGCTTTGATGAGATAATCAAACAATTTGATTTCATCAAGAACGAAGATGAGCCATGTGTTTACAAGAAGGTTAGTGGGAGTGCCATTGTCTTCCTAGTGCTTTATGTAGACGACATATTACTCACAGGGAATGATGTGCCTATGTTACAATCAGTCAAAGCTTGGTTATCCAAGAACTTCCCAATGAAGGACTTGGGTGAGGCAGCCTATATTCTAGGAATAAAGATCTATAGAGATAGGTCTAAGAGGTTGCTTGGTCTGTCACAATCCACCTATATAGACAAAATGCTGAAGAGATTCAGCATGGAGCAGTCCAAGAAAGGATTGTTGCCCATGTCACATGGGGTCTATCGTCAAAGGGAATGAGTCCTAAGACAGAGGAGGAAAGGGCACAAATGAGTAAAGTCCCTTATGCTTCGGCAATCGGGTCTATCATGTATGCCATGTTATGCACAAGACCGATGTCTCGTACCCTCTTAGTATGACTAGTAGGTACTTACCGGTCCAATCCAGGTGATGGTCATCGGATTCTTTGTCAAGAATATCCTCAAGTACTTAAGCCGTACTAGGGATATGTTCTTGGTTTTCGGGAATGATGATTTAGTATTACGAGGTTACACAGATGCCAGTTTCCAAACTGACAATGATGACTTTAAGTCACAATCTGGATTTGTTTTCACGCTTAACGGCGGAGCAAGTGAGTGGAAAAGTTCCAAGCAGGAGACTACCGGACTCTACAACCGAAGCCGAATACATAGCAGCCTCGTAGGCGGCAAAGGAAGCGGTTGGATGAAGAAGTTCATTACCGAACTTGGTGTGGTTCCCTCCATTGAAGGTCTAAGTGCTCTGCGTACCGTGATAATAATGGAGCGATATCTCAGTCTAAGGAGCCAAGGTCTCATCAGAAGTCCAAACATGTACTACGGCGCTATCACTTGATTAGAGAGATAGTAGATAGAGAGGATGTATAAATAGAAAAAGTCCAGACGGATGATAACATAGCCGATCCGTTAACCAAAGCATTGTCTCAAGCAAAGCATGAGAAAGATGTTCACTTGCAGGGGCTTAGACATATGGGTGATTGGCTTTAGGCCAAGTGGGAGATTGTTGGAAAGGTGTCCTAAACCCAATCGGGTTGGACCGGATCCGACCGGGTCGGGTCATTTACAGCCTATTTAGTTCGTGTAATAAGTTTATTATGATTAATAAAAGCACTTATGTTATTATATATATTGTTTATCTTCATGTTATTTGTTGTATATATATAGTAACGTCCCTAGTATCAAACTGTGATATAGAAACCATGATAGTGATTATGGTTGATGAGATCTCTAATCACTATAACTAGTTTGGTGCTTAAATGTCTCTAGTCTTATACTATCAAATGGGACATTGATGGTATAATCAGACTAGCACGTATTAGATGTCTTATGTCTTTAAAGGGCAGGGATAGATCTCGTCTATCGAAGTGTAGTGACACTTGGACTGTACGTGGACGTGTATTGGAGAATGCGTACGTTAGACTGACCCACTTACTTTAAGTGTCACACTATGTGGCGGTTGTGTAATTATCCTTATGACCGGAGTCTTCATGGCATCATGGTGTGGATTGCATGCTTTGACACTATTGAGGTTTCCCCTAACCATGGGGCGATCATGTGGTAGTGATTGGGTATGATACTGAAGCATGCGGAGTATACATGATTGGTCGTCCGGGAATCGCGTATCCTATGATTGGGATCGAATATCCGAAATGGCCTTCTTATAAGGAATGTCTTGTTCTCGTGAATCTTTGCAAAGTGGGAGTAAACGTGTTACTTCGAGAGAGCTTGATATCCAGATTATAAGATACGATCGTTAATGTATTGACACTCGAGATACGATCGTATGGATATTGTTATAGCGATAGGATTGTAAGTTACACGGTAACTGCTTCACATGAGAGGTAGTAGTCATTGCTTTTGACTCTTCCGATAATTGGGGGTCACGGTGTGTTGCTAGACGCTATCCCGTGATCGTTAGGCATGAAGGGCATTTTAGTAAATTTGCACTTTGTGTCTACGGCCAACATATTCGGAAGCCTATCGGGTCACACACATAAGGACTTTGTGTCGGATTAAAATGCGGTTATAGTTGATAGCCAAATAAGGAAAGTTTATCTCTAAGACTATAAAGGGTATAGTGGTAAATTAATATGGTGATATTTTATTTATTATGAATAAATAAAATACAAGATATTAATTATATACAAATTATATTAATTGAAAGAATTTTCCATAAGTTATTTTATGGAGAAGGTGGCGCCATTTAGGTGTGAACATGTCACACTTGGATTGTGCAATTTAATTAATAAATATACCATAATAATTAATATGTGATATTAATTGATTTTGAGAAAATAGATTTATGGTAAGATCATAATTTATTTAATAAAAGTTATTGGAGAAAAAAATAAATTATGGAAAGAGAGATCAATCACATTAATTAACTTTCCTTAATTTTATTGGAAAGAGGTTTTCTTCTCCTCCTCCCCAAGCATGATGGCCGCCCCTCCCCCTTATAAATAAGAGGGATTGCCAAGCTCTTAGACACACCATTCTTCCAAGAGTTCATTATTCTTGAGAGAAAAATTCCTAGAGCTAGTTTTCTTGTGCAAAAGAGGGGGGCTTTTGTTGTGAGGTTGTGAGGGAAGAAAAAGTCCGGTCTAGCAACCGGAGCTTTTCAATAGCAATCCTAGGAAGGATTCCGGCAAGGAGTTCGTGTGGATAAGCGATAGAGGCCGGACGCGTGGACGGCTTGCGCATTGAACTACTCTCCGTTGGCGGTCAAAGCGACGATCTTTAAGATCATTGAGGTATAATTGCCAACCCCCTTAACGTGTTTATTGCATTATTCGAAGAACGATCTAGTTTAGGAAATCAAAATTTTAAATTCCGCTGCGTTAGAATATCGATTTCCTTACAATACAATGCTCTGAACTTAAATCTGCCCTGCGGACTTACTTTCCGTGGAGTCAGACATACGGACTTTCCATGTCTGCTTTGCAGACTTATTTAATTTAGCAACATTATATGTCCCTTGGACTTATAATGTGTGGCTAAGTTGACGTCGACTTCGAAACTATAGCTGTCGAAGGAATGATGAGATGTCCGTAGTTGGGACTGTCTCTGTCGAGGTCGACTTCTCTGAAGAGTCTGATTTGCCCTGATTTTGGAGTACGGCATACGGATCTCGAATGTCAGTCTAACAGTCTTGAGAACTTGCATTAGCGCCAAAGATGATGCTTCTTCTTAGGCTTTGCCTTTTTTGCCTTATTCGCACATCAGCTTCTCTCATGTCGAGGCATATATGTCGATATCTGCCGATCTGCCACCACCGACTGAGAAATTTTTACAAGTATTTGATGTCAAACACGTTTGTTGCATGTCGATTCCCATTTCTTTGCTCGCTTTTTTATTTGCTCGCTTTTTGTTGTCTGTCTTTCACGATTCGATGTCTTTTAGCTCTTCGCTTGTCGAGCCTTTGGCTCTATTCGCCCACTTGCTTTATCGATGTCATATTTCCCCCCAAGCATATTGTGAACCTTTGGTTCTTATTACACTTGTGAGTTTATAGGGTGTAGTCCTTTGGACTTAAATTCCCTTGAGAGGTTTATAGGGTGTAGTCCTTTGGACTTAATTCCCTTATTATTTTATAGGGTGTAGTCCTTTGGACTTAATTCCCTTATTGGGTTGCTCTATAGGGTGTAGTCCCTTGGACTTAATTCCCTTGAGCCCCTCGAAGTGTAGTATGAGTACATGACTCGTGGTACACTTGAATATGAGTCGACCTAGCACAGTACTGCCTCTTGGGCTTGACTTAGCTTTTTTGGTCGGAGCTCTATTCGTGAGTCGACCTAGCATTGTACTGCCTCTTGGGCTTGACTTGGCTTTTTTGGTCAGAGCTCGATTCGTGAGTCGACCTAGCACTGTACTGCCTCTTGGGCTTGACTTGGCTTTTTTGGTCGGAGCTCGATTAAAATAATTCCTCGTTTGACTGTCGCATCTCGTGGTGCTTTTGAACTGGTCGAATGAGGTATTCATCGTGAACTCCTCAACTGCCTCGTATCATAACATATTGGCTGGTCGAGAGTGATACAAGCACTGTCATTGACTTGGCGTTGTTCACTACTTTAACTCCATCGTGTCGAGATAAGATGCCGAGTCGAACTCGGACTTATTAAAGATTCGCTCATCGGTGAGCTCCAACTATGATGCCGAGGCCGAGCTCGGTCTTATAAAAGATACGCTCGAGAGAGCTCCAAATATGATGCCGAGACGATCTCGGTCTTATAAAAGATGATGCCGAGTCGATCTCGGACTTATTAAAGATGCGCTCAAGTTGAGCTCCAAATATGACGCCGAGTCGATCTCGGACTTATAAAAGATACGCTCAAGGTGAGCTCCACATATGATGCCGAGACAAGCTCGGTCTTATAAAAGATACGCTCGAGAGAGCTCCAAATATGATGCCGAGACGAGCTCGGTCTTATAAAAGATGATGCCGAGTCGATCTCGGACTTATTAAAGATGCGCTCAAGTTGAGCTCCAAATATGATGCCAAGTCGATCTCGGACTTATAAAAGATACGCTCGAGAGAGCTCCAAATATGATGCCGAGACGAGCTCGGTCTTATAAAAGATGATGCCGAGTCGATCTCGGACTTATTAAAGATGCGCTCATGTTGAGCTCCAAATATGATGCCGAGTCGATCTCGGACTTATAAAAGATGATGCCGAGTCGATCTCGGACTTATTAAAGATGCGCTCAAGTTGAGCTCCAAATATGATGCCGAGATGAGCTCGGTCTTATAAAAGATGATGCCGAGTCGATCTCGGACTTATTAAAGATGCGCTCAAGTTGAGCTCCAAATATGATGCCGAGTCGATCTCGGACTTATAAAAAATGATGCCGAGTCGATCTCGGACTTATAAAAGATACACTCAAGGTGAGCTCCACATATGATGCCGAGTTGAGCTCGGACTTATTAAAGATGATGTCGAGTCGAGCTCAGACTTATTAAAGATGAGCTCGTAATATGATGCCGAGTCGATCTCGGACTTATAAAAGATATGCTCGAGATGAGGTCCACATAGGATGCCGAGTCGAGCTCGGATTTAGGGCGAGACGAGTCCGTAGAGCTCGAATGCCGGTGCTCGATACTTACAAAACATATAAGAATTTCAAATAACGATTGTAAGAACCTGGAGAGCTAAAGAGCTCGGTTCGATCCTTGGAGCTCGAGAGCTTGCTTCGTGGATAGCTAGATACCGTAGATAATTCGCAGCTTTCTCGGGTCCCACAGCAGTGTATTTCCGGTGGCAATCAGACCTCGAAACGGATTCCGATCAGCACGAAATTTGGAGGGATCGTTCTTCCCTCACTTTTCTTCGATGTGACCGGTGGAATTGTTCTTTTGACGGCTCAATCTCCAGGAATAAGCCGCCGATCCGGCAGCTGCTGTCCAGAATTTACTACTTTTCTGGTGCATGCAGTAACTTTCTTGTCACGATCGGGTAATCAAACGAACTCCGATCGGTCTGAAATTTTGAGGGATCATTCGGTCCTCATAAATGTTTATTCTGACGGGTGGGATTGTTGTTCCAACGGTTCAATCGGCGGAAAAAGGCTGCCGACTTGAATGCTTCCAATTAGGGTTCTGCTGCGCCTTTTGATACAGCAGAAACTTCTTGGTGACGATCGGGCATCAAGGAAAACTCCGATCGGTCTCAAATTTTGAAGGATTGTTCTTCTCCCCCTCTTATTTAATCTGAACGGTGGAAATCTTGCTCCACCGGTTGAAACTCCGGCAATAATCCGTCGATCTGACTGCTTTTTTGGTGATACAGCAGTATCTTTCTTGCGACGATCGGACATGTAAACGGACTCCGATCGGCACAAAATTTGAGGGTTTGTTCGTCCCCCCATATTATTCAATATGAACGGTGGAATTCTCGTTTCAACGGTTCAATTTCCGGAAATTAACCACCGATCAGACTGCGTTTCTGGCATGTTTTTGCCATTAACTTGATCACGAACCACCTCCTTGATCCATCACCCATAGAAGGCCCTCCTTCTAGCACCAATGACGAAGCTCGATTTTGTCAAGTATAATTTGGGCCAATTTAATCTAGGGATGATAGAATCAAGGATGATTTTGGGGGTGATTTTAGACGAACTGTAGAAAAGATGATGGTTTTAGTGTTTTATGGCTGAGTCCAAGAATGTATCTTGGATTGCCTACGTATCTGTGTATTGTCCGGGAATCGAGCCTTACGTAGCTCCCCCTGGATTAGTGTATATTTATAGGGACAATGTATGTCCTAACCCTAAAAATAAGTGGGCTATGCGCCTTTGTCATTTTTACCCTTATTGGGCCTTGACCCTTTCTCCAAGTAATTATTGGAATAATGGGCTTAGGAAAACTGGGCCGGCCTTATGGTCTCGACTCGAGTATCACCGACGTGGGTGCCCGAGATTGGACTCTTGGCCGACTCGATATGCTGTAGGTGTGGCGGGATCAATCTCCTTAACATGCCATCTGGACCATTATGATAATTCCACGTGGAGGGGTGAAATCACATATCGTCACCATCAGATTTTGAGTAATTCTACTTTACTAAAAAAAATCTACCAAAAACTCTTTAAAGTTTTGAACTTTGCAAAGAATTTTTTTTTTAAGAAGATGAATTGCATTTTTTCTAAATTAAAAATAAAACATTGTCTTTTACCTCAAACAGTCATAATCAATGCCTATCTTGAATTTCTATTTTTGTCATTTGCATGATATTAAAGATAGTACTACATAACAATATACCCGCCTATGGAGGAAATTCTACCCCAAGGAGTACGTCGTGCACTGACCCACATGACATACTCCAATTGACTGACTTTATCAAATGAAATAAAGGTTTGGAAAGTCCCAGCCTAAAAGAAAACGGGCCTCTTTTCTGGTTTTTTTTTTTTTTTTTTTTTTTTTTTTGTGTGTGTGTTGTTTTTGTTTGCTTGTTGGGCAGATTTTTTATTTTTTTTGGTGTGTTTCCTTTATATAATTTCTTTACAGAGTAACAATTTTGTGTATAAAATTAGTTAGAAAAAATGGAGTTCGAAAGATAACTATTTTTTTATTAAAAGAAAACACTATATTAATAAGTGTTTACTTTCCCATAATATAAAAATAACATTTTGGTTATAAAGTTCCGACATTTAAATCTAGGTATCGTGCATCGTAACCGAAATTTTTTCGACACGACATGCGACCGATATGCCTCCAACACCGGCTGATTAAAATATTGTTATATAAAATTTTAATATCCGATACACTTTCGACATGCCATCGACACTTCCCGACACTCATTAACAAATATTTTCAATTTTCTTCATAAAAACGTTAATATTTTTTTATATTCGACATACTTGACATGCCGTCAATACTTCCCGACACATCTTACTTTGCCTATTTCTTTATTTTTCTTTGAATCTTATTTATATCAACCCCAAGGAGTCCGTCGGTCTGTGGCACACTCCAAATTTATTTTTTTTTTAAATCTGAAACGAAATACCTATAAACTAAGAGATGGGGATCGAACCAAGGTCTCCTTCCACTGGAGCCTGGGTAGGCCCCAGTGGAAACCACTAGAGCATGTCACTTGGACCCAATCTTTTTTTTTTTTTGGTTTGTTAGGCAGAACTTTTTTTTTCTCCTTTTAATGTTCAAACAATGACTCCGTACACAATCAACTAAGATAAGATAATATTACTTTTTTTGTGTTTTCTATTTATAATTTTTTTTATTGGAGTAACAATTTTGTGTATAAAATTAGTTGGAAAAAAAATGGAGTTCAAAAGATAACTATTTTATTTCCTATAATAGGATCACCTTTGGTAGAATTATTGCGTGGAAGTGCTAGTGTGGGACAATCTACTTTGACTCGGAAAATTTTTCTTAGTATTCAATGAGCATCTTGGATTTCATAAAAATGGGTGAAAAGAAAACACTATATTAATGAAAAGAAAACACATCCAAAAAAATAGAAAAAGAAAAAAAAGAAAGAGGTTCGGTTGCTTTTTAGGCTTGGACTTTTTTTCACATCTCAACCAATTAATTCATTTTTTTATTTATACAAAAATCAAAATAAAATATTTTATACTTGCAAAATAAGATTTTAATGTCGTATCATTGTCAAAAAAATGTCGTATGCGTTTAAACAACCAAATAGAGGATTATTAAATGTCGTATCGTTTTTATTAGAGGAAATTATTACCGAAGTGGTTAAAATTGAGTTTGGTATAGTTGAAGAAGATTAGGATAAATAAATGGAGAGAGAAAAGTGAATTGTATGGTTAAAAAGGAAACACTATTCACATTAGCAGTCTCCCTTAATTAGGGGAGACACTTAATTTTGGTAAGGGATAGGGAAATGAAAGGGGAGCCATTGTGGGGTTGACTTTTTTGTTTCTTCTCCTTATGTCAGATTTGGGGAAATTGAAAGGGAACCGTTGGGGTTACTCTAAGGGCGTCCACAGTGGGACTTTGATACAGCATCCGTTTTCTTTTTTCAAGTGCATTATTTCCACAATGGTACTTTTTACCTCCCCCAATAAATAAAATAAACTGTCCTTCCCTTGTTATTTCAGGGGAAGCTAAAAGAAAACTTTTGCAGAAAAAAAGAGGGAAATATATTGATATGGTTAGGTTTGTTAGTTGAGATTAAAGAGAAAAGTTGTTTATTGGGGGTTGTATAGAGGTTGATTATTGGAGTGAAATTTTTTGGGTGTTGAAAAAATGTAACTGAAACAGATAACCATGTGTTTGAAGGATGTAATTGGAGTGATCATACACAACCATTTATCTAGTACTATCCCAGTTCCACAAAAATTGTTTACTTTTAATGGTTCACATAGATTAAAAAATAATTATTATGTTGTATTTTAAATACTAATGGATATATATGCACCTATTTAATAAAAATTGATTGTTTTGGATTATGAAAAAAATATACAAACATTAAATGATACAATAGAGGTCTGTTTGGAAAAATTTATTAAGTAATGCATTGATTTTATTAACAGACGCTTATTACGGGTAGTAAGAGGGATTAACAACTTAGGTAAAAAAAT
This sequence comes from Gentiana straminea, assembly GCA_036785695.1. Classification (NCBI taxonomy): domain Eukaryota; kingdom Viridiplantae; phylum Streptophyta; class Magnoliopsida; order Gentianales; family Gentianaceae; genus Gentiana; species Gentiana straminea. The sequence goes on from JAVUPR010000042.1 coordinate 2,067,015, forward strand.
ATTACGGTACTCCCAATAGCATTGTAAAATTATACAATAAAGTGTCGCAACAAATGCATCAAAACATCTCAAAAGGCATAGCAAAGACTGGGCAATACTTTCACTATGGTCTAATGCTTCTCTATGCCATGTCTGTCTTGCTACAGTTTACGTACTACACTTTCTATATATCAAATCTCTTTTCAAGCCTATCGATCAGAGCTAGGCTCAACAATATATGAAGCTTGGGTCTCAGTAAAGACTACGTACCCGATACACTTCCGATGGACTTCTTAGTCTGGTAGATCGGCCTTTAAGGTATAATACATGGTATAAATCTCGTACAGGCCGCTCAAGGCACAAGAATCATATACAGAGCCTCAGAGTGTTTGCTCGGATCATTTACATCAGAGCTCTTGTTTGGTCCTCGGTATTCTATGGATTTCTGAGTATTCACTTAATCCTCGGTCTTTCAGCCTCTGCTCAACCCTTACATGGACGGGAGTTGTCTACCTCCACAATCGAGACACGTTTGGAATATTCCAAAGCTCGTAGCATGCGATAGAGGCGGACACACATATATTGAAATGGGGTCCACGGACCCCCTTAAAAATAATAAAACTTTACATTTTATATATAGAAAATTATTTCGAATTCCGCTAAAAATAATACAATTTTTCATTTTATCTATAGAAAAATATTTCGGATTCTGTTGAAAAACATTTCTGGATCCGCCAATGTATACGAATATGACACTATGATTTACTATTTTATCGTGACATTAACATTTTTACGAGTTTTATAATTACTAATTGGCAGGTTAAATGCAACTTCAATCATTCAAACAGTGAAACTCTATTTTTAAAGACCGTAATATACTCATCCTATCATGTAAAACAAAACGATAATTTATCTTCTTTTCTGATTGTGACATATGATTGGTCAGGTGACTTTAGTTGTCTTTAGAAAGGGAAAAAAAATATAATTTAATCTGTATATATTATAAGGTGCTGTGAATTTGATTGGTAATTAACTTTATGAATGCATGCATCATTTCTGCATTATTTTTATTAATATTCGATTAATTAGTGTTCACTGATCACTCTTTAACGGATGTTTACATTGAGTGATGTAATATCATGCACACAGTGAGAACAATAATTAATATAAATTATGTGTTGCTTCATCTTATTTTTAATGTAACACCCTAAACTTGATCCTTAGTAGAATTAATAAAATCATAATTTATAAGGGGGAGGGGCTACAAGGACAAAAAAAATCAAAAATGGGTCCAGAAAGACGTTATTACATGTTTTGTGATTAGAAAGGAAGAATTCATAATAAATGGACACAAATACCCTTTTACACATTAAACACGAAGTAACACTACATAAAATGCAAGTAACAGTCATGAAAACAAGTAGTAACAGTCCATAAAATGTCGTAACATCCAATGGAAAATTAGTAACTGCCTAAAAATAAGTAGTAACATCCCGTAAAATATAGTAACGGCCATTAAACAAGTTGTAACAATCTAGTAAAGTGTCGTAACATCCTAAAAACAAGTAGTAACATACTAAAAAAAAAATAGTAACAACCCCGTAAAATGTAGTAAAGGGCAATAAACAAGTCGTAACAGCCCATAAAATATCGTAACATCCTAAAAACAAGTCGTAACAGTCCCGTAAAATATCATAACATCCAATAAACAAGTAGTAACAACCCGTAAAATTAATAAAGTACAACAAAAATTGTAGCACAAACAAACGTAAACCCTAAACTTTGTCAAAAAAATAAAAATAAAAATAGAACAGCCTGAGTTCATAAGAACCCCGAATTCATCTTCCTTCGAGAACCAGCGTTCACCAAATTCTGAAATTGAGTTCACCAGCGTTCACATTTCACCATCGTTCACATTTTGTCGGAGTTCACATTTCACCAAAATCTGAAATTGCGTTCACATTTCATCAGTGTTCTTTCTTCTACCTATTATCTCGTCTCCGATCAAACAGAAATTGCGGCTGCTGCTTGATCTCCGATCAAAATCCTACCAGAAGATGGGTGGACTCGACGGAATTCCTGGCGGCTGGAATCATCCATGAGAAGGGAGGGAGCTGCAATCACCGGAAATGAAATCGAACCATTAAATGTTCGATAAGCATCAGGATATAATATAGGAAATAAGCATCAGCAACATACAATTAAAGAGCCGGATTCTTGAACTCGTCGAACCTTCACCCAAGACTCGATCTTTTACTGATTTTGTGTGATTTGGACATTATTGGCTTCGAAAACGCATCATCGGTCTCAGCAAATAACTCTGTCCAAATCTCGTCGGATTCTTCACCTTAATTAGGTTGCTGCCGTCCCCAAATCAAGAGATTTGGTTGCTTCTGTGAATGGACGAAGAAGGAAGAAAGGAAAAAAAAAAAAGGAAATTGAGATTTGGATGTATCATGATTTGTTTATAAAAATAAATAAAAAGGGTAGTGTTGGAAGTTTAAATTATTTTTGTTCTGTTTAATTTTCAATGTCCTTCAAGCCTGATTAATTGGTAAATATGTTCTTCCTGCCAAAAACCTATAATTTTTATTATTGTATGATTTGTTTATTTGCTTAATAATATGATAAAATCTTTAGAATTAGGTCGTGATATAGACATCGCAAATTAAGGAGACTATAATATTTGAGATTATCGAATCTTATCAAATATTTTATTATCTCTTAAATTTAAATATATATCCCTATAATCGTATTAAATATGAACGAAGAAAACTGCACAGTATGGTCTTTTTTCATATATTTGTCTTTTAACTGAAGGGAGAAAAGTCACAAAGAAACTCCAAAGAGAAGACTTCATTATAAGACTAGGGGTGGTACCGTGTGTTGCCCCTACTTGGTTGTTTTTGTTCGTTTTTTTTTTTTTCACGGTTTGCCCTTACCTTTTTTATATATCGGTTATAGTTTTTATGTCTGCAATAAATTCACTTTAGCAAAAATAAAAAAAATATGAACCTACTTCAATGCTTAGAAAAGCATTTAAACCCTAGTGAAGATCGAAATGCACCCTAGTGATAAACACGTTATTGTGATAACACCGTACCAAATCATACGACGTCATTTTGCCTAACCCAAAAATGTTACCGTACCAAATCATACGACGTCGTTTTACCTAACCCAAAAAAAAAAAAATATATATATATATATATATATATATATATATATATATATATATATATATATATATATATAAATATATAAAAGCTGATGGATTCATCCTTAGAAAAGCATTTAATCCCTAGTGAAGATCGAAATGCACCCTAGTGATAAACACATTACTGTGATAACACCGTACCAACCAAATCATACGATGTCGTTTTACCTAACCCAAAAAAAAGAAATATATAAAAAAGCTGCTGGATTCATACGACGTCGTTTTGCTTAAGCCCGGGAAAAAAAACAGAAAAAGACAAACTTTGGTCGTCCATTTAGCAAAAATATAAGGTACCTCAAGGTAAGAAAAACGCAAAGATAACTTCATTATAAATAATATATATAATGGAGGAAACCATGAGAGAGGCCTCTGGGGTATAACTCAGTAGTTAAAAGGCGAGACACGGTACAATGACAATGTTGCCTTTGAGTTGAGGTGTGGAAGTTCAATAATCTGTCTCGACTAAGAATTGTGACATAAGAATTCTTAGCAATGAAAGTTGTACATGTAGCCCTATTTACACTCAATCTTTGTGACATAAGATTTGATTTAGATCATCAAACGATCTGGAAAACGATATATTTTATTGGTAAAATGTGTAAAAATACTATTAATGCCCCATTCGATCTTCGAATATGTTTTTGTGTCCAACTGAATTTTTTTTTTCGGATCTACCACCGATATATATATATATATATATATATATATATATATATATATATATATATATATATATATATATATATATATATATATACTAGTCAATAACCCGTGTATTGCACGGACACGTATGAGGTATGATAAAGACATAGGGGTGGGGTAGACGTACGCCATGCCCCATTGCACTCTACCTCTCTTCCCGCCCTTCCCACCGCTACCATACCCTACCCACCACCCTATCCTTTCCTACACTACATCACCATATCTTACCCTCGACATCCTACCTACCTAACCCATTATTTACTCTACTCAACTATCACCCACAATTTCCCTACCCTACCTTACCCATCATACCACCCTAACTTACTGTCACGGATTTTTACTAACAAAAACAAACAAGTAATAATATTTATAAATCCGGTTTTCCTCAAGTATAAGGATCGTAATATAGAGGTTGATACCGGGTCGATCTTACGGGGAACTGGCGATTGTTAACCCTAGTTTTTGTCTAATCAAACTGTGTCACAAAAACTAATCTAAACAGCGGATAAAACTAAACGAAACTGAAAACAAACTTAACTAAAACATAAAACTGGACAGAAGATATGATCTAAAGCCGGAAAGATACGGGTTGCGAACTATTAAACTAAACTAATATGCAATAAAAGTAAACTAATCTAAACAATTCAAGTTTCACGGGATTAAAATCAAATTTTAACGAACAAACGAGCGATTGATCCACCTATCCTAACAAGTATCAATTCCTATCTCGAGTATATTGCGTTTTCTAACCAAGTTGTGATTCACCTTTTCTAAACGTGAACCCTAATTTCTTAGGTAATTCACCTATTAATCTATATCTTTCGATCTAAGATTAACGATTTTACTAATCAAAGGTGTAAACTTTGACGTTTGCAACCTAGAAATCTAACCTATTAACTCTCGTTATATAGATTAAACAACTATTCCTTATCATGATGATCTAAGGTTTATAGAGACTTTCATCAACATAAAACAATCATAACATGCAAATCTTTCGATACAATTGCAATTAAACAATATAAACATGCATAAAGGAAACAACTTTAGGTAAAACTCACAATATAATCGCAGAAACGGAATCAGAACGTGTTGGATGGCTTCACAATGCTCGTTTGATGAAGCTTAGGCTCTCAACATCCTCTCGGAAACTCGAAATTGCGAAAAAACTAACATAAAACTACCTACTTTTAATCTAGAATTTGGATCATAAAAGCGTAATAAAAGAAGTAAAAACGCAGCCTAAAGCCGCCCCTAGGTTTAGGGTTTTGAGTAATGAGTATATGGTATCTCTAATGTGGAAAAACACGCTCGCTATATATAGAAAATAAAGGCGGTGTCGCTAAGTCGGCCGAAGGACGCCCGTCCGAAATTGTGAACGCCCGTCCGATGGGTTTGGACTTGCTTCGACGCCCGTCCACTCGGCGTCCAAACTCTCTCGTATCAAATTTCTTCTCCTAGACGCTCGTTCGAATGCCCTGGACGCTCGTTTACTAAACTTGGAAAAAAAACTCTGTATTGATTTCATCAGGCCGGACGTCCGTTTACTTCAGCAGACGCCCGTCCAGATGGACGGGACTTGGACGCCAGTCCAGCTTTACTTGATCTTGATTTTTCCATACTTATCTCTTTTTCTTCAATCCAAATCATCATTATCTCTTTTATCATCAATGTAATTCGACTCGTATCTCTTTTTGATCATCATTTGAGCATCAAACATGTACCTATAACACATTAAAACATCGCAAAACGTAATATCATCCAAATAATCATAAAATCATAATTAAAACACCAAAATCAATCTATTTTGCGAATAACTCGTTGAAAACCTCATTTACTCAATAATTCCATTAAACACTCGATTCTCATGCAAATTAATACGACTATGAGGGAAATTATCATAGATTATAGCCTTATAAAACATACAAAAACACCCTTAACAACTCCCCCACACTTAGCTTTTTGCTCGTCCCGAGCAAAACAAAACGAAAATTAGGGCTCGAAACGAAAACAGACATCTCAAACAATATAGCATAGATTCAATAAATCAGAAGTTCACCACTATGTGTGTGCATAGCCATAGAAAACTTCCACTAAATCCAAACTTGAAAATTTCAAAGCAAAACTAGCTAATACCCCCTTCAAACTAGAGATAAATGACACTCATAAGATGTACCCTACAAACGTGAAATATCCCGAAAAAATATGATAGAATATATCTAGGGCCGTTCTGAAATACTCAGAGGGTAATCCCTACAGCATATCTATCCGTTTATACTGGGGATAAGGTAGACGATAACTAAGTCTTATATCCATTTCATAACAATTCATTAGTTGATTTAACTAGTTCACTTTTATACACACATTAGAATGAGCTATTGCCCTCATAGCAGAATAGGATATTCGAGATATACCCTACCTTACTCCAATCATAAGGCAGCTTTTTCTAACTGTCGTGAGCTTTTAGTCATCATAGTGGTATAGGACATACGTGGTATACCCTATCGCACTCAAATCATCGACTAGCTTTCGACACACACAATTAATACATTATTAACTCAACTTCTTCAAATGAAAATAGTTACGTGTTACTTATCACATTCAAACCTTAGATATTCACAGTATAACATACTTCGGATCTAAATACAAACTATCATAAATCTCAAGATATATACGTAGCACTAAGCACATGACTTATAAGAAAATCAGAAATCACTCGTCAAAAGGGGTATGACTTTATAAATTAGCTCGTCGTTCACTATGGCTCGTGAAAAATAGATTGCAGGTGAAACAACTAACTTATCAAACATATGATATATAGCTTAGATGACTATAAAAATAACGAACATTGAATTGAATTGCCTACACGGGACAAAACAAAAAACAAAAATGTCGAAAAATTTATAAAATTCTAGCTCATTTGCATAGACTCGTAACGAATTAAGCAAATGTATAGATACATATCAAATCATGATCATTCCCCCCCCCCCCCCCCCCCCCACACTTAAATATCAACATGTCCCCATGTTGTGCGAGTAAAATAAAAAGATAAAGTGCTTAGCTGCGTTCGCGTAGAAAAATCGAGACATGGTCAGGCCGGAGCATGAAAGAAAACAACGCTCTCGAAAGTGTAGAAAAAACGTCCAAACTAACCCAAGCGAGATCTCGACAAAAACTATATCTGCACTACTGGACAAAATAGAAAATATCTCGGGGAACAACGGGGAGTATTATCGCAACACAAGAAAAGATAATTCGAAAGTGAAATCGAATCGAACAAAGAGATATAGCACGAGGCACAATAAAAATCGAAATCGATAACAATGTCAAACATCAAAGTACAAAACAACGTAGGGGATTGCCTTATGTCTTACATAATTCACATAAAAGAAATACGCCTACGGAAACCGACAGTAGCGTATAAAAAGAAAAGTACAGTGAATCAGTAACAAAAATAATAGGAGCAATGTCTAAGTACAACCATATCGAAAAAGTACCAAATCAGAAAGTACAAAATAAAATATCAATAAATCTCAAGGCTTCCTCGGCGTAGACTCATCAGGGGGAGGTACAGCAGCCGTAGCAGTAGTCGATGACGGTCCCGGCTGTGGAGTGGGAACAGTAGTAGCAGCAGTAGCAGTCGGTGTCTCCTCCTCCCCATCCTTAGAATCTTCTTTCTCAACTTGAAGGACATCCTCAATCGCTCGCTCGATCTCATCATGGAAAACATAATCCATCGTGCTAGGCGTGAAGATTCTCTCGTCCCTCGGCGGCCGGTCTTCGCTGATACACTTCAGAATCGTCAAAATGTTGTTCTGTGTATCCCGAATATCACCCATCCAGTCCCGTAAACTGTTTGCCATGCTCAACCGCATCCTGACTACGGGAGATAATGTAGGAACGACTGAAGCCGCGGGAGGTGCAGAAGTAGACCCCGGCTCTTGTGTCGTGTCAGCCTGCCCCGAAATCTTGACTTTCTCTCTCTGAATAGCCCTCGGGTTCATAGCTTTATTATCTTGCCTATACTCCGACACACCGGCATCAATACACAAACTATGAATCAGGTGGGGGACAATCAAGCTACGCGTGTAAACCTTCTTATTGATAGCGATCTCATCGTATAAAGCTTGTCCAACATTCACATTCAATCCAAAGGTCAAAGCGTACAACATCCCTAAGTCACCGATATGAAAATGCGTCAGGTTGTTCTTTGGCAACAACCGACTCTGTATGAACCTACACTGTACCTTCCAATCCTCAGCCCAGGTAGTGGTGACTAACTCCTTCCGGTTTCCACCCGGTCTCAACGTCCATGCTACATCCGGGCAAACCTTTAACCTTAACTCCTACAACGGATCTTGCCCCGCAGTCTGCCTATGAACGATTTCCTCCTTGTAGTCCCGACCCTCAAAAGACGCCAAATTATACTTCTTATTTATCACATCCGGCGTAAAAGGAACTTCCACCCCCCGAACCACGACCACTCCCGTTTCCAAATCGGTCTCCGAGCAATTTGCATAAAATTCTCGAACGAGGGAGTCGTTGACTGGGGTACTCGGGATCGTCATCAAGGCATCCCATTTCCGGTCTTTTAACAACTTAACGAACCCCGGATCTACCTTAGTCTCCATCGTAGCCCTCTCGATCAGCATGTTCCTAGAGAAATAATGTTTGGTAAAGGCGTCGTGGGCTCAAGGATTCACAAATCTACGAGGCATAGGCATAGGCATAGGCATAGGGGCTACGGTCTTTGCTTTCTTCCTAGGTGGTTCAGCCCTAGGCTCAGCCGGTTCCTCCTCCCGAGTAACATCCTCAGCTTCCTCAACCCTAGACGGGTCAACTCTGGACGACCCTCCACCTTGGTGAACCCTAGGCATGTAACATCCCAAAAATATTGGCTGTTATCGAGATATACCTTATACTATTATTGGTATACGGTGGCCGTTATAAAATAAATAAATAGAAACATATTATAACCTCATTATTATTTTTCGTTTTTAAATGACCGTACAAACAATATATATATATATATATATATATATATATATATATATATATATATATATATATACACACACGTCTACTCCTTCTATATTTGTCAAAATCATGATTACCTTATCTATCTCTTTTCTTCCTTTCAAAAAGATAATGATTAGGTTGTATACATATCTATATCTATATATATATATATATATATATATATATATATATATATATATATATATATATATATATATATATATATATATAATAGATATATATAGATATATACGTCTATGCCTTTTTCCTTTCAAACTTCATGATTAAGTTAAAAATGACAGCCGACCGCATGTGGTTGGGATTTTTGAAGATAAATTGTAACAAATTATGTGTTTAATTTAAGGATAAATTGTAGGTTTGAATATCAAAATTGAGGATAAACTAATATCAAAATTAGGGGATAAAAGATAAAGTTGTTAAATCAGAAAATTTAAATATTTAAATTAGGACTTATTCATAGAGGTCTAGTAGTATAAATAGGACATAGGACCTGACTTCATAGCACACAAGGAAAAAGTAACTCTTCTCCAAAAGACGGTAACAGGAGAAATAGCTGGAGTAGGATTGTTGACTGTGAGTTCCATTTAATTTTTTTTACTGTGTTTTTGTGCTACTCATTGATTTTTTTTTATATTTTTTTTACGTTCTAAGCATGCAATGCAACTGTGTGTATATATATAAATATATATATATTAACAATTTAATGGTTTTGTTGTTTACATGACTATATTGTTTTAATTGTGTTAATCTAATCATCTTTTTTTTTGGTTCAATCCACATGCATGTTTGATATGCAGTACGTATCCTTTTGCCATAATTCAAAGGCACTGATGCTCCAAATCTTTTACCTTTTCGGTTTAATAAAGGGCTTTAACCTATAGATAGCGTTATCAATAATTTTTAGCTATTACTTTGATTTGTTGTTTTATTTGTGAAATGCATTTTGATACATCCTCTCACACGACTACGGTTTTGTAAGAAGCAGTCAGAGAAACTTTTTATGCATTTATTTTCGGGACTTTGAGATTTCAATTTTTATATTTTCATAAAAATAATATAGCTAGGTTGTTTTAATACCATATACTAAAACGTTCAGTTAGTAAATCCTTATGATATATATTTTCTTTGTAAAAAAAAATGGATAATGTATGTTTTCCGTTGTTTCAAAAAAAAATATTTTAGGGAGGATGTAAATTTTAATAGGTACATCGTTTAAATTTTGCAACAAGTTTCTTATATATATATATATATATATATATATAAATACTAACTTCCATTTGAATAATAAATGTCATGACGGTCTTATAAAGTTTGGTTTGACATACACCGTTATCATTATAAAATTAATGAAAAAATTCATCATGATAATCAATACTTGTTCTTGCTTGGATAGCATTGTGCGTGGATGCAAAACTCTTAGCGACTAGGTGAGTTGGGGTTATTGCACCGCGAACGTCTAGTCACCGGTCTCGGGGCCTCTTGACCTTGGCTCATCGACGTCCTAAGGTGATGGTACCAAATTTTCCCCGATGTTCCATGTGCATGGCCGGGAAAGCAAGGGCCGACGGTTATGTCATGGTTCGAGAGGGCAATGGGGTTGGTGGAGCCTTTTGGGAGGATCACTAGGCGATAGTCCGAATCCTTTCCCCGACAATCGGCCGGAATTGTCGTGCAATGCTTGCTTGCTTGTGAAGTGCGGTAGAAAAACATGTTGGAGTAGGGTGGTAATGACTCATCGGCTAAGGTAAACCGGTGTCGACTTGAGTACGCCTAATTTCAAGAAAATTGCTTTATATTTTTGCAAATATCATATTTTCGCCATGTACTAACTACAATTAAGTGCGAGGTAAGGAAAAAAGCCTTTTGTTGTAACATTTTAACGGGTTTTGTAACTATTATTTTTGTATATAAAAATTCACGGGCACACACCGGAACTCACCGGCTATTTTTAGCTCACACGTTTGTGAAATCTCTTTTTTAGGTATGGAAGAAGTACATTTGGAGTAGTGAGGTAAGCGGGGTAACCTCGGAGGCTTTCTTTCGGGATAGGGAGTTGAAGAAGGGTTCAATGGTGACATAGCGACTTAGTTGTCAAGTTTCGGTATTAGTTTGCTTTGCAATTTGAGTAGTTTCAATGTAATAAAAAGTAATTGATGTTCTTTTCGTTTGGTTTTGGTGATGTTTAAATAGAGTATTGGTTCCCTCAGTGGTTTTGTCGAAGATTTAGTGTTTGGGCGGTGGATCGCCGGCTTGTCCCTTTGACCAGACCCCAGTGGACCCTAGGGGTCGGGGATAGGCCTATTACAGTTGGTATCAGAGACAGGTTTAGCTCTCGGGAGTTTTACAAGAATATATATTTTGGGACAAGTAAGAATAAATGATCTAGTCTAACTAAGAGACTGAATCAACAATTAGGAAATGATTTTTTTAGTATATGTTTAGTGAAATGATTTTTTATATCAACTAGGTAACAATTAAGGGGAACTAGAAAGACGATAAGGAATGAATTTCTTAGCGCTTAAGTTGTGACTTTTAGACTTTGTACATATTAAGTTTAATATTTTGATCGAGGAGTAGAACACAAGTGTTTCGCATGCCGCATAGTTTTGACTATTTTATAAAAATAAAAATAAATCATTGTTTCACCAAACTACTCAACTATTTTGAAAATTATTTTTAAATGTTTCATGTACTTCTTTTATTTTTTTCATATAAAAGTTTTTAAAGTTGTTAAAATTTAAAATTTGTTACTCTTCTAATTTCTCAACTTTTGATTAGATCGTTTCCTTCAATACCTTGATTGGTATATTATTTGCAAGACAAATTTAATTTATAATAAGAGATATTGAAAAAAAATTGTTTTCACATTATGATGTTAAACAAGATTTACCGAGAACTTTAATATATCAATTGCTACATTTTAATTATTATTATTATTATTATTATTATTATTATTATTTATTATTATTATTTTTATTTTTATTTATTTTTTTAAAGCTATATATAAACGTTTAAGATGCCACCATTTCTTCGGCTCTTGATGATATTCTTTAAAAGGAATAAATATTTTCCTCCTAATCATTTTTATGTCACAAATTCAAAAGTGTGAAACGTTAGTCTTTTTACTCCTCCTTGGATTTATATGGAATCGTAGGTCATGGTTGGTTGCAGGTTATCTTTCATATTGCGGGTTATCTTTCATATAAGGAATATGTTATAGAGTAAAGTTGGAGATATGTATTAGATGGACCCATGACCCACATGTCAAAGGTTTGGTTGAGGTGTTAGGATAATGATCTATTAGGGACATGATTATAGAAGAAGGAACCTAGGAAACAACATGGGAATTAGAAGAGGAGTTGTGATGGAAATACACACGTCTCTTCGAAAGTATGAATTTCGAGGACGAAATTCATTTCTTAGGAGAGGAGAGTTGTAACATCCCAAAAATATTGGTACATGTTATCGAGATATACCTTATACTATTATTGGTATACGGTGGCCGTTATAAAATAAATAAATAGAAACATATTATAACCTCATTATTATTTTCGTTTTTAAATGACCGTACAAACAATATATATATATATATATATATATATATATATATATATATATATATATATATATATATATATACACACACACGTCTACTCCTTCTATATTTTTCAAAATCATGATTACCTATCTATCTCTTTTCTTCCTTTCAAAAAGATAATGATTAGGTTGTATACATATCTATATATATATATATATATATATAATAGATATATATAGATATATACGTCTATGCCTTTTTCCTTTCAAACTTCATGATTAAGTTAAAAATGACAGCCGACCGCATGTGGTTGGGATTTTTGAAGATAAATTGTAACAAATTATGTGTTTAATTTAAGGATAAATTGTAGGTTTGAATATCAAAATTGAGGATAAACTAATATCAAAATTAGGGGATAAAAGATAAAGTTGTTAAATCAGAAAATTTAAATATTTAAATCAGGACTTATTCATAGAGGTCTAGTAGTATAAATATGACATAGGACCTGACTTCATAGCACACAAGGAAAAAGTAACTCTTCTCCAAAAGACGGTAACGGGAGAAATAATGGAGTAGGATTGTTGATTTGTGAGTTCCATTTAATTTATTTATTTTTTGCTACTCATTGATTTTTTTTTTATATGCTACGATTTTACGTTCTAAGCATGCAATGCTGTGTGTATATATATATATATATATATATATAACAATTTAATGGTTTTGTTGTTTACATGACTATATTGTTTTAATTGTGTTAATCTAATCATATTATTTTTTTGTTCAATCCACATGCATTTTTGATATGCAGTACGGGATTCAAAGGCACTGATGCTCCAAATCTTTTACCTTTTCGGTTTAATAAAGGGCTTTAATATAAAGCGTTATCAATAATTTTTAGCTATTACTTTGTTGTTTTATTTGTGAAATGCATTTTGATACATCCTCTTTTTTTTTGTAAAATAGTTTTATCATTTATTTTCGGGACTTTTAGATTTCATTTTTAAATAAAAATTTGGTTCTTATTTTCGTAATAGTAAACCGTGATGTATTTATAAACCAATGCTTTTGGAATGCTTCGGTATATTTAGGTCATATTGTTTCTAATTCAGAGGTTTTCAAACATTACTAGTTTAGCCTTAAATTTCTTATAAGTTGACAATTATATAGTTATTCAAAATATATTTTAAGGAGGATATAAATTTTAACAAGTACCTCGTTTAAATTATGCACTAAGTGTTTTCTTGGTATATGGTATTGAATACTAACTTCCATTTTGAATAATAATTGTCATGACGGTCTTATAAAGTTTGGTTTTGACATACACCGATCATTATAAAATTAATGAAAAAGTCATCATGATAATCAATACTTGTTCCTGCTGGATGCAAAACTCTTAGCGACTAGGTGAGTTGGGGTTATTGCACCGCAAAACGTCTAGTCACCGGTCTCGGGGCCTCTTGACCTTGGCTCATCGACGATCCCTAGAGTGATGGTACCAAATTTTCCCCGATGTTCCATGTGCATGGCCGGGAAAGCAAGGGCCGACGGTTATGTCATGGTTCGAGAGGGCAATGGGGTTGGCGGAGCCTTTTGGGAGGATCACTAGGCGATAGTCGAATCCTTTCCCCGACAATCGGCCGGAATTGTCGGCAATTGCTTGCTTGCTTGTGAAGTGCGGTAGAAAAACATGTTGGAGTAGGGTGGTAATGACTCATCGGCTAAGGTAAACCGGTGTCAGACTTGAGTACGCCTAATTTCAAGAAAATTGCTTTATATTTTTGCAAATATCATATTTTCGCCATGTACTAACTACAATTAAGTGCGGGTAAGGAAAAAAGCCTTTTGTTGTAACATTTTAACGGGTTTTGTAACTATTATTTTTGTATATAAAAATTCACGGGCACACACCGGAACTCACTGGCTATTTTTAGCTCACACGTTTGTGAAATCTCTTTTTTAGGTATGGAAGAAGTACACTGGAGTAGTGAGGTAAGCGGGGTAACCTCGGAGGCTTTTGTTGGGATAGGGAGTTGAAGAAGGGTTCAATGGTGACATAGCAGCTTAGTTGTCAAGTTTCGGTATTAGTTTGCTTTGCAATTTGAGTAGTTTCAATGTAATAAAAAGTAATTGATGTTCTTTTCGTTTGGTTTTGGTGATGTTTAAATAGAGTATTGGTTCCCTCAGTGGTTTTGTCGAAGATTTAGTGTTTGGGCGGTGGATCGCGGATCCCGAGGTAGGCTTGTCCAGCTTTTGAGGTTGCTCTCTAATGCTAACCCCTCGATTTGGATCGATTAAGGTGGACCGACTCCCTAGCCAGGGGTCGGGGATAGGCCTATTACAGTTGTCGGTTGAGGAATAAGGTTTAGAAAAATGAAAAGAAGGGACCAAAAGCGTTCTATTGCAACTGAAATCGCTCAATTTGGTGTAATATTGAGGGATTTAGGTTAAGAGGAGGGCAAAAGTCGGGTTCCCAAGTTTGAAATTCTGAAAAATGAGGGTTCATGGACTGAAGGGGTATTTATAGACAGAGGTTGGACGCTCGTCCAACTCAGTGAACGGGCGTTCAGTAAAGAACCATGTGAACTGGACGGGCGTTCAGTAAAGAACCATAAGAACTGGACGGGCGTCCAGTTTATCAGACGCTCGTCCAAACTTGCAAACTAAATACAGGATTGGAGGGAAAGAAGTGGACGGGCGTCCAAAATTTTTCGAACGGACGTCCAGTAAATACAGGGTCAGACGGGCGTCTAAGCAGGTAAAAAGCAAAAATTATATAATTCCCCACATAAATAAAAATCAAACGTGCAATTCTCATTAATCATAAAAATTCAAGAATACAATAAAGACTACTAAATATATAAAATAACTCGAAAATAAATAAAGACAAAAGAAAATAGTGGGTTGCCTCCCACCAAGCGCTTTTGTTTTACGTCGTGAGCTCGACGAAACAACCTAACTAACGCTAGTCAGCATAAATCTCGTCCCAATCCACAACACGGATGAGACGACGGAGCATGTCAACAGCAGGAGGATAATCATACTCATCCTGTAGGTTCCAGTCCTCTCCAGCCACCTCTACTCCTCTAAAGTGTGAAGCTTGCAGAACTAGCGCTAAATCTGTCAGCATCGGATCGTTTAGGATCGTATATGGACGTCCTATAGCCTCCTGTAACTCCTCAGTAGTGAAATCTCCACCTCCCGAACAGCGGGGAACAATAATGACATACGTGATGGTCCTGATGTGGGTACTAACATAGAAATCTACGTGCAACACTATAGTGCCTCCTGGTCCATCATCTACCATAATCAGTGGGATCCTACTAATGAGAGGGTATTTCTCTGGAAGAACTCCAAGATCCATATCTAAAAAGCACAGCTAACTGACAGATACAACAAAAGGAAAAATTAGTAAACTAAACTTAAATAACTAAAACAACAGAAAGCATAAAACAAAAACAACTAAAGATAACGATATCTAGGATGCCTCCTAGTGGCGCTTTTGGTTAATGTCGTTAGCTCGACACCGTTAAAGCTCAGCCTGGGTCAGGCCATTTGGCTTTTCTGCCAGCCACTACCTCGTCTAGACTTGGGTCAGTAGTTCGGCTGCAGAAACAGCACTTAACACATGGGGTGAAATCTTTGATAGCTTTCCAAATACGTTTAAACTTCCCCATGGTCGACTTCTTCTTCTTCTGAGTATTCTGATGACGTTTCAGCTTACGCTCCCTCTCAAACTCTTCCATATCCCAACTACCTGCTAGAACTTCTTCAGATCGACCACTACCGTCATCCTCTAAAAATAGGTCGGGGGAATACTCGTCAAATTCTTCGACTTCTTTAGTACCACACCCGAGGATATCGAGGAAATGAACAATCAAAGGCTTTTCTTTCGGCTCACCAATATAGTGCTTGCACCTTTGACCATTCACTCGAAACGGTTGGTCACCATAACCGCGTAGTTCTAGAACGCCTCCAGGAATAATTTGGAGAATTTCGAAGGGTCCGGACCAACGTGTCCTCAACTTTCCAGGAAACAGATGTAGCCTGGAATTGTATAAAAGAACTTGTTCTCCGACTTGAAATTCTCTTTTCTTAATCTTGGCGTCATGGAGGAGTTTCATCTTATCTTTGCTGATCCTGGCGCTTTCGTAGGCCTGGAGTCTGAATTCGTCCAACTCATGCAACCGCCGCAGCCGATGCTTACCACAAGATTGGGAATCAAAGTTCGTAAACTTTGTAGCCCAATAAGCTCTATGCTCTAACTCGACAGTGATGACATGGCTTACCATAAACCATTTGATATGGAGATGTACCCATAGGAGTCTTATAGGCGGTCCCGTATGCCCATAGTACATCATCCAATTTCAAACTCCAGTCTTTTCTATGATCGTTGACCGTTTTTTCCAGGATTTTCTTAATACTTTGGTTGCTCCTTTCAACACGACCACTAGTCATCGGATGATATGGTGTGCCTATCTTATGGCGAACACCATACTTTTCAAGAACTTTCTCTAGGGGTCGGTTGCAGAAATGCGTCCCTTCATCACTGATCAAGGCACGTGGACATCCAAATCTCATGAAGATGTTCTTCTTTAAGAATTTCATGACCGTTTTATGATCATTGTGAGACGTGGCCTGAGCCTCCACCCATTTCGATACGTAATCAATGCATACTAAGATGTATTTGTTACCGCAAGATGATGGGAATGGTCCCATAAAATCGATGCCCCATACATCAAAGACTTCGCACTCTAAGATGAGTGTCAAAGGCATGTCAAAACGCCTTGTCAGAGTACCGGTTCTTTGGCATCTATCACACGCTTTACATAAAGCTTCTGTATCTTTAAAGATCGTAGGCCAATAGAAACCGGATTGGAAGATCTTAGCAACGGTTTTCCAAGGACCAAAGTGTCCTCCAGTGGGTCCACTGTGGCACTGCTCAATAATATCCCGTTGCTCAGATTCTGGAACGCATCTTCTAAGCAAACCATCTTTACAGATCTTAAACAGATAAGGTTCATCCCAAACGAAAGTTTTCAAATCAGAGAAGAACTTCTTCTTCTCCTGATAAGAAAATTCTGGATCCAGATATCGGGAATGAAGGTAATTGACAATGGAAGAATACCATGGAACATCTGGAGCGCAGCCATCGATAAGCATAATGTTTTCTAGAGGAAAGTAAAGATCGATATCATCAGGGTCATCCTTTTCCTCACTTAACATCCTTGAAACATGATCCGCCACTACGTTTTCACTGCCCTTTTTGTCTTTAATTTGGACATCAAACTCTTGTAGGGTCAGTATCCAACGCAGTAGGCGCGGTTTGGCCTCTTTCTTAGTCATCAGATACCGCAAAGCAGCGTGATCAGTCCACACAATCACTTGAGCACCTAGCAAGTAACTACGAAACTTGTCCATAGCAAAGAATACGGCCAATAATTCCTTTTCAGTAGTAGTATAGTTAACTTGAGAAGGATTCAATGTGTGACTGGCATAATAGATAGGCTGGAATTTTCCTTTTATTCTTTGTCCTAAAACAGCACCAACTGCATAGTTTGATGCGTCGCACATAAGCTCGAAAGGTAGATTCCAGTCAGGCGATATAAGAATTGGAGCAGAGATTAAACGGTTTTTAAGCTCCTCAAACGCCTGCTTGTAGTTTTCATCAAAATCGAACTCAACGTCTTCCTTAAGTAAAGTAAACAGGGGCTTGGCTATCTTGGAGAAGTCTTGAATGAATCTTCTGTAGAAACCGACATGTCCAAGAAAGCCTCTCACTTCACGCACATTCTTCGAATGACTCATATTTTCTATAGCCTCTACTTTTGCCATGTCTACCTCAATACCTTTGGCACTGATTTTATGGCCAAGAACTATTCCTTCGTCTACCATGAAATGGCATTTTTCCCAATTGAGTACTAAGTTCTTTTCCACACATCTGGATAACGCTGGATTTAGATTGTCAAGGCAATCATCAAAGGACTGACCAAAGACCGAAAAATCGTCCATAAAAATCTCCATACACTTTTCTACCAGCCCGTCAAAGATAGCCAACATACATCGTTGGAATGTAGCTGGGGCATTGCAGAGACCAAATGGCATTCGCCTGTAAGCGAATGTACCATAAGGGCAGGTGAAAGTGGTCTTTTCTTGGTCAGTTGGATCAATGGGTATCTGAAAGTATCCTGAATATCCATCCAGGAAGCAGTAGAATGCGTGCCCTGCCAGACGCTCAAGCATCTGGTCAATGAATGGAAGGGGAAAGTGATCTTTCATGATTACTTCATTGAGCTTTCTATAATCGATGCAGACTCTGTAACCAGTGACAAGTCTCAACGCTATTTCCTCTCCCTTCTCATTCTTCTCAATCGTAATTCCACCTTTCTTGGGAACTACTTGAGTCGGGGACACCCATTCACTATCAGCGATGGCATAAATGATTCCCATGTCCAGAAGTTTGATGATTTCTTTCTTAACTACCTCTTGCATATGAGGGTTGAGCCTCCTCTGGGGCTGTCTAACACACTTCGCACCCTCATTTGTCTTGATCTTGTGCATACAGATGTCTGGAGATATCCCTCTGATATCTCCTACTTTCCGTCCAAAGGCTTTTTCATTTTTCTTCAAGACGTTGATTAATTTCATTTCCTCTAAACGAGACAACTTGGCAGATATAATCAAAGGAAGCTTGTCACCTTCTCTTAGAAACACATACTTCAGATGCTTAGGCAACGGCTTCAACACCAAATCTGCAGGGGGGTCTTCTAAACTTGACTTAAGATCTCCACTTTTCAACTCAACATCACTGAGTTTACTTAGTGGTCCCACCGCCAAAACTTCTCCCTTCAACAACTCATCCTTAAAATCAGCTTCTAACTGATCTAGATTGACCACACCATGATTATTCAAATTGTCAACCAGTCGCTCATATTCAGTTGCAACTGCCATGACTTGCTTTTCCATGTAATCATTGAAGTCATCAGACATATCCTCAATGGTAAAGTCGGTTGGAGGACCAGAGGGTACTTGAATGGATTTTGAGACATTATAGCTTACTTCTTGATCACCAACTCGTATCGTCACTCGCCCACCATCGCAGTCAATGAGGGCTCTGGCTGTAGACAAGAAAGGTCTTCCAAGTATCAGGGGGACATTTTCATCTTTTTCAATGTCTAGGACGTACCAATCAACGGGAAAGGTAAATCTATCAATTTGAACTAGTACGTCTTTCAGGATCCCTGTAGCTTTCTTAGAAGATCTATCGGTGAACTGAAGGTTCATGGTGGTGGGTTCTAGAAAATCAATTAAACTCAGTTGTTTGCACACAGACAATGGCATGAGGCTTATAGATGCACCCAGGTCACACAAAGAGTTAGGGAAGACCAGGCCTCCCATTAACACTGTAAGCACGAACTTTCCAGGGTCACCTCTCTTGGTTGGTAAGTCTTCATAATTGATCATTGAACAATCCTCACCAATCAGCCTCTCCATGTCTGACAACTTCCTTTTTGAAGAAACAACATCCTTGATGAATTTGGTATACTTAGGCATCTCGACCAAGACCTCGGATAATGGAAGATTTACCTGAGTATTTTTCAAGAGATTTAGCACCTTTTCATACTTCTTATCTTCACTCAAAGGGATGTTGCTCTTTCTTGGTGGAAATGGAAGCTTTTTCAATTCACTCTCCGAAAAGTCTTTCTTCGAAGATGCACTGACAGCTTTGTCTTCCAGATCCTTCCACCGAACAGCTTTTTCAATATTTTTATTAGTCAGGGGATCAGCCCCTTGACTTCCACTTGATTCTTCACTCCTCAGGGGATCAGCCACCTGAGGACTTCCAACTTTTTCACCTCTCAGGGGATCAGCCACCTGAGTTTTCTCTTGCAACGGAGGAGAGTGTAGGTGCTTGTTAAGGGCTAATTTTTAGTGATTTTTATATATATTTTCTATATCAATTTCCCCTACATTCGTATGCTTTTCATAGATTTTGAGCTATATATGTAAATATTGAGTAAATGGTGTTTTTAATGGTTAATTTGTAAAACGTATCGATTTATATGCTTATTTGGTGATTTTATGTTGTTTTGGAATCGTGTTACGCTTTGGTATGTTTTCGATGTGTGTAGATACATATCTTTAACTTGGGAAAGGATTTGGAAGAGTCAAAATCGAAGTTGAAGTTGTTTGAAGTGATTTTGAAGAGATAGAGATGAGAGAAAGAGGATAAAGATGGTGGAAGAAAAAGGATAATGATCAAGAAATCGAAGTCCAGCAAAGCTGGACGAGCGTTCATCTAAGCAGACGAGCGTCCAAGGCGAACGGGCGTCTGATAAAGCAAACCAGCGTCCAGGGAGCTAATTCACATACAGAGTCTTCAGACGTTGGCTAAACTAGCGTCCAGTATCCGTCCAAGCATTCCGGACGAGCGTCCGACATAGCAAACGGGCGTCCACTGCCGCATTCAGCAGAACCGACTTAGGTTACTGTAGCAGCCACCTCTGTTTTCTATTTAAAGAGCAACAGCCCCAAACCCTAAATATAATAGAACATACAATTTTTCTTCACATCAAAAGGGAGGCCAGCAGCCGACTTTGGAGCTTTGAAGGCCGGTCACCCGAGCCTTGTGCTCGGGTGAACCGAGGTTAGATTAGGAGTAGATTAGAAGTCTTTTTCTTTTCCGTTTCATGGAGATGATCCAATGTTCAAAACTAAGTGAGTTCTTCTTTTAGATTTATTCAATTCAAGTTTTATTTCATGAGTTTTGATTCTTCTTGTATTTTTCTATGATCATGATGCTATTATGTGAATTAGATCGAGAGATCAGTTTGCTATTGATACGTTTACAACATACGGAAGTTGTGTAATCTAGATCACCATAGAAAGATAGGATCTTTAATCATTAATTATGTGACAAATTAATTGGTTAGATTTCTAGGTTGTTAGGTTCTAAAATACGGAAGTTTACTTGAATCTACACCGAGTTTTGTTTGGTAAATCGATCTCAACATTCGGAAGATGAGAGATTGATAAATTGGATTTACTAAGGAATTATGAATTCATAGCTTGAGAAATAGATTCACTAAGGAATTAGGAATTTGTGTCTCGTGTAAAGGTGAAACCACAATTTGAATTGAAATCATGAGATGAACTAGGATTGAAATCTCTTGGTTTGTGCACTGTTTGATCCCATGTATCTTTAGTTTAGTTTAGGTTGTGTTATTTTATTTCGTAGGTTAGATTTATTTTCATTGCTCTTTCGTTTATTTTATTTGTTCTTTCGTTTATTCGTTTTTCCTAAGTAACAATTGAAAGGAATTAGTGAAATTAGATTCAACATCCCAATTCCCTGTGGATCGACCATGTACTTACCCTACTATGCTATCAACTACCCGATATTTGGTCGGTTAGGAGTTAGTTTGCATGTTAAGTATAGGTTTATAAATTTTCTTTTGTTTTTATGATGCAAAAACCATCCAACAAAAGTGGCGCCGTTGCCGGGGAATAGGTGTCATGTTGAATCTAGTCTTGTTAGTTCTCGATTTTGGTACGTTTATTTTTCGTTTTTAATAAAAGTAGCGTATACCAAGTTGAGAGTTTTTATTTTGCCGTGTTTCGATGACCGTTAGGTAAAGAATGTGCAAAAGTTTTTTACTCAACTTGTTTTACGTGAAGTTTATATGTTTAGTTGTTTCCTAATCTAACCGTCTGTGCTTGAATTTGATGTGGCTGCCTCGTTCTTGGTGTTTAGAATTGGAATATTAGGGTTTTGCTGTGTTATTTTCTGCGTTCCTGCTTTGCATTCTTGTTGTTGGGCGAGCGTCTGCTCTGTTGGACACCCGTCCAGTTCTTTAGCTGCAGGTAAACGAGCGTTGAAAGTATTGGACGTTCGTCCGTTCAAATATTTTCAACTCTGTTCTGACTTGAAGGACCAGACGAGCGTCTATACTTTCTGAACGCCCGTCCGGTTGGTTTTCAAGTCAACCGAGCGTTTGTTTGGCTGAACGTTCGTCCGAAGCTGCAAATTTCCAGAGAACGTTCGTCTGATCAAATGAACGCCAGTCCAGGTTCTGATGTTCTTGATTTTACTTTCAATGCTTTTATTTGATGTGGATTTCTTTCTTTAGAGCTTATGTGGCTGTTTGCGTTTACATAGATGTCCTGAACTTATATGTTTTCACCTTTCCATCTATGAATCCATGTTAGATAATTGATCAATTCCTTATACATGATTCGTCTAGGCATGTTATAGTTACTGTCGGTTCTCGTATGCTATAACTGGTCTATTTGTTAATTAGTAGCTAATGTCGGTTTCCGTACGCTACATACCGTTGTGATGAATCTTTTAAGCTTTGAGACTTACGTGCTTCCTTGTTTTTATAATTTATGTGGGTAGCTACTGTCGGTTTTTCCGTATGCTACATCCTGTCCATATGAATTATATCTTTTTAGATAGATGACTATTGGTTTCCATAAGTCTATCATCCTTAGATAAGTCTTAAGGCACGTCTGCATTAGTGATAGCACTGTCGTTTATCGTAACCTGTCATTATTTGGTAGACGTTTATTTTATACATGTCGTGTTTCTAATTAGTGGGCTAGTTTTCTTTCTTTTATTTTCTTTTATTTTTGCATGTCATTTAGATGCATATCATTTAGTTGCATGTCATCTAGTAGCATTGTTTTTCTATTTTTCTTTTATTTTTCTTGAGCGTAGTTAACTGTCGGTTTCCGTAATACTACCTCGTTTTTATTTTATTTTTAGGATTGCATATCATGTAGGCTGCATTGTAGTGCATTTTCATATAGTTGCACCTAGCCTACGAGTTTGTGATATTTTCATGTATATGTGTCCATCTTTATGTGAGCATAATTTGAATATCTCTATAAATTCTTTTCCTTATGTGCTTTATCTTTTCCCCGTAGACTCTTTTTGCACTGATCAAGTGGTGCAGGATACTTTCTATAGCGATTGTGCACTTTCATGATGTATTCAGTTGTCCTGTGATGCTCCACAGTCTACTGAGCCATGCAAGCAATCCTGGTTCTTGTTGGTTCCTCCAGAATTGCCAGCATCCAATCAGCTAAGTACTCTTACCTTTTCTTTATTTCTGTACAACTTGAGGACAAGTTGCAATCTAAGTGTGGGGGAGGGGATAGATGATTTATGTATCTACTTTCGTTTGCTCATATTTTTAGTATTTCTATGAAAAGTGCTTAATTTTCAAATTTTTTTGTTAAGTCCCGAGTAGACAAAGGCATACCTTTGCTTGAGTTTATATCATTTTTGCTATATTCTGTATATTTAGTAATTTTAGTTGTTTCACCCGACACTCTTTTTCACATGCCATAGTAAATGATGAGCTAAATGTTGAAAGCCTACCCCATTTTAGTTGGAGATTTTTGATGATTATAGCATGTTTCTTTGCTTATGTACAATTCTTGAAAAGTTTAGTAGTTTGTATTCTAGGATTAAAGTATGACATACGTGAATATCCGTAAGTTTGAATGTGATAAGTGAAACGTGATTAAGTCTTTGCAATAGTAATAAATTGTTTACTTGAGGTGTTATGCTCAGTGGTCCGTGTTACTAGAAAATAATCTTTACCACTTCGCCACCGTAAATCTCTAAGTAAACATAATTTTAATTGTGCGTGTCGGAAATTTGGTTTATGATTTGGGTGAGGTAGGGTGTACCACGTATGTCCTATTCCACTATGATGACCAAAAGCTCACGACAGTCAGTTTATAGCTGCCTTATGATTGGAGTAAGGTAGGGGATTATCTTGAAATGTCCTATTCTGCTATGAGGGCAAAAGCTTATTCTGATGTGTGTTAGAAAAATGTGAAAAAAAGTGAAAATATTGAAATATATTATTATGAATAAGTAAGGACTTAGTTATCGTTAATCCTATACCAGTATAAACTGAAGGATATGTTGTAGGGATTATCCTCTGAGTTTGTCAGAAATGTTTTAGATATTCTCTACTATTTCTTTTTGGGATATGTATGTTTTGTAAAGTGCCTGTTATAGTTTTTTGAATATTTCTAACTCAGATGGGAAACCGGGCTAGTTTTGGTTTGAATAACTTTCAAATTGTGGAACTTAGTGGAAGTTTATTATGGCTATGCACACACTACACAGGTGAACTTCTAAGTTATTGAATATACTTTATATTTGTATAGATGTTTATTTGTCTCGAGCTTGACTTTGTTCTGTTTTGCTCGGGGACGAGAAAAAGTTTAAGTGTGGGGGTGTTATTAAGGGCTAATTTATAGTGATTTATATATATATTTTCTATATCAATTTCCCCTACATTCGTATGCTTTTCATATATTTTGAGCTATATATGTAAATATTGAGTAAATGGTGTTTTTAATGGTTAATTTGTAAAACGTATCGATTTATATGCTTATTTGGTGATTTTTTATGTTGTTTTGGAATCGTGTTACGCTTTGGTATGTTTTCGATGTGTGTAGATACATATCTTTAACTTGGGAAAGGATTTGGAAGAGTCAAAATCGAAGTTGAAGTTGTTTGAAGTGATTTTGAAGAGATAGAGATGAGAGAAAGAGGATAAAGATGGTGGAAGAAAAGGATAATGATCAAGAAATCGAAGTCCAGCAAAGCTGGACGAGCGTTCATCTAAGCAGACGAGCGTCCAAGACTGAACGGGCGTCTGATAAAGCAAACCAGCGTCCAGGGAGCTAATTCACATACAGAGTCTTCAGACGTTGGCTAAACTAGCGTCCAGTATCCGTCCAAGCATTCCGGACGAGCGTCCGACATAGCAAACGGGCGTCCACCGCCGCATTCAGCAGAACCGACTTAGGTTACTGTAGCAGCCGCCTCTGTTTTCTATTTAAAGAGCAGCAGCCCCAAACCCTAAATATAATAGAACACACAATTTTTCTTCACATCAAAAGAGAGGCCAGCAGCCGACTTTGGAGCTTTGAAGGCCGGTCACCCGAGCCTTGTGCTCGGGTGAACCGAGGTTAGATTAGGAGTAGATTAGAAGTCTTTTTCTTTTCCGTTTCATGGAGATGATCCAATGTTCAAAACTAAGTGAGTTCTTCTTTTAGATTTATTCAATTCAAGTTTTATTTCATGAGTTTTGATTCTTCTTGTATTTTTCTATGATCATGATGCTATTATGTGAATTAGATCGAGAGATCAGTTTGCTATTGATATTTTTACAACATACGGAAGTTGTGTAATCTAGATCACCATAGAAAGATAGGATCTTTAATCATTAATTATGTGACAAATTAATTGGTTAGATTTCTAGGTTGTTAGGTTCTAAAATACGGAAGTTAACCTGAATCTACACCGAGTTTTGTTTGGTAAATCGATCTCAACATTCGGAAGATGAGAGATTGATAAATTGGATTTACTAAGGAATTAGGAATTCATAGCTTGAGAAATAGATTCACTAAGGAATTAGGAATTTGTGTCTCGTGTAAAGGTGAAACCACAATTTGAATTGAAATCATGAGATGAACTAGGATTGAAATCACTTGGTTTGTGCACTGTTTGATCCCATGTATCTTTAGTTTAGTTTAGGTTGTGTTATTTTATTTCGTAGGTTAGATTTATTTTCATTGCTCTTTCGTTTATTTTATTTGTTCTTTCGTTTATTCGTTTTTCCTAAGTAACAATTGAAAGGAATTAGTGAAATTAGATTCAACATCCCAATTCCATGTGGATCGACCATGTACTTACCCTACTATGCTATCAACTACCCGATATTTGGTCGGTTAGGAGTTAGTTTGCATGTTAAGTATAGGTTTATAAATTTTCTTTTGTTTTTATGATGCAAAAACCTTCCAACAGTGCTCAGCTTCCTTCGCCCTCCTGCCTTATCACTGGCGGGAGGGGTTAGTGGTTTCCCTGGTGGGAGGGACCACTAACTTGAGTACCGCTTCTTAGATTCATCGTACTGGCCTCCTCTCTACCGTATGGAATTGAAGGTACGAGGTCAGTACATTGGCCATTGTTCAAGTCGGCTTGAGCAACCTGACCACCCTTTGGATTCTTCTCAGTGAAAGTGGGCAGCTGCCCTGGGGGTCTGGAAGCTAACTGTTCAGCCAGTTGCCCGATTTGCCTCTCAAGGTTTTTGTTTGTACTCATCGGGAGTTGGATACTTTTATTTTGCTCCTCCAATTTAGCTTCAAGATTGTTAGATTGGGAGGGGCCTTGAGAGTTTTGGAAATTTTGAGAATAGGGGTCGGTAAAATTTGGGCCGACTTTGGACAAGCAGGATTAGAATTGGCGGGCCAATTCGATTGAACCTTTGATTAGAATTGGAAAAATTATTATTTTGGTTCTGAGGAAAACCAGGGTTTCTATTGAAGTTTTGATTCTGATTGAAATTAGAATTTGGATTGAAACTTGAAGATTGATTGAACCCTTGGTTTTGGAGATTATTCTGGCCAGAAAATTGATTAAACCTTTGATTGTTCTGGCCATAGAATGCATTTACTTCAGCATTCTATCCGTTCATAGGACAGAATATAGATGTGTGCCCCATATAGTTTTGACATGTGACCTGATTATACTGTCCATAATCATGAACAGCATTCACTTGATAAGGTGAAGGGGGATTGAATTGACACTGGCCAATCATATGGCCAGTCTGACAACAGCTCTCACAATACAGAACCTGAGGGTTCTGTGGAAAGAAAGAAGTTTGATTTATTTGATTCGAAACTTGAGAAGTTGCCATCTGCTTCTGCAGCATGGCGATCAAACTTTGCATGTTTACCTCCTCGACCTTAGGAGCCGGAGGAGGTGCTTGAATTGCTTGATAAGAGGGGGCGTATTTATATTTGGCAATGTCCTCGAACAGTGCCCACCCCTTATCAGGCGTTTTCTTCAAAAACGCCCCACCAGATGAACTATTGACCATGCCTTTCGTAAGCTCGGTCAATCCACCAAAGAAAGTGTTGACTTGCCTTTCCAGTGGCAAGCCATGGTGGGGACACTTTCTAAGCAGAGACTTTAATCTTTTCCAACACTCGAAAAAGGATTCATTCTCTTTCTGGTAGAAAGTGAATATCTCATTTAAACATTGGGCCGTTTTTGAAGGTGGGAAGTATTGACTCAAGAACTCTTTTTCGAGTTCAGCCCAAGTATTTATAGATTCGGAAGGGAGAGAGCTATACCACTCCTTAACTTCTCCCTTCAATGAAAAAGGAAAGAGTTTCAGTTTGATGGCATCCTCACTTACTTCTTGGATGCGTGCGGTGCCGCATATCTCCAAGAATGTATGCAAGTGAGTGTGTGGATTTTCCGACTGAAACCCATGAAAGATTGATGCATGCTGCATCATTTGAATGAGGCCCGGCTTAAGCTCGAAGGTCTGAGCATTAATGGCCGGTAGGATGATAGCCGGGTTGACTTGGACTGCGCCCGGCATGGCGTAGTCTGCCAACGTACGTCTATCCTCGGCGGCCATTATTACGAGATCTTCGAATTCCTCGGTTAGCTTGTCCTCTAGATCTTGCTCGGCTCGGTCGGCCAGAACCGCAGAACGGGATATCCGCCTGTTTGGCCGGATTACGGTTCGCTCGGGGTCAGGGGTGTATAACAACGGTCCCTTTTGACTCCGAGTTTGCATAAACCGGACCAAAAACAAGTGAAGGAGACCTAAAAACTAAAGAAATTAAAAGCCTAAGAAAAGAAAAGAAAGAAAGAAAAAGAAACAGGATTATTAAGGAAAAGATGAAACAGACGGGCGTCCAAAGGTTTGGACGGGCGTCTGCCCAACTTTTAGACTGGACGGGCGTTCGGATGCCCAACGCTCGTCTGGTCTTCAGAAAACTTGAACGGGCGTCCAAATTTTATGGACGCTCGTCTAAGTGGGTAAAAACGCTACATGATTGAAAATTTTCCAGCGGACGGGCGTCCAAGATCCAGACACCATTTTGGTAGCGGGAAAACTAGAACAGAAGCAGAGAATTTGCAGAAAAGACGGGGGGGGGGGGGGAAGAAAAATAGAGAAAAGAACGGAGACAGATAGATAGAAGAGAAGAAAACTAATCACAAGAGAAAGAAAAACCTTAAACCCTAAACTAAAACCCTAATATCCTAATAACCTAAACGATTATTAACTAAAAACGGGAATTAAAAACGAAATAAAAACAAGAAAAACGAAAAACAAAAACTAGGCAACCGTCCGGGTCCCCGGCAATGGCGCCAAAAACTTGTCACTGATTTTTACTAACAAAAACAAACAAGTAATAATATTTATAAATCCGGTTTTCCTCAAGTATAAGGATCGTAATATAGAGGTTGATACCGGGTCGATCTTACGGGGAACTGGCGATTGTTAACCCTAGTTTTTGTCTAATCAAACTATGTCACGAAAACTAATCTAAACAAGCGGATAAAACTAAACGGCGAAAACAAACTTAACTAAAACATAAAACTGGACGAGAAGATATGATCTAAAGCCGGGAAAGATACAAAGTTGCGAACTATTAAACTAAACTAATATGCAATAAAAGTAAACTAATCTAAACAATTCAAGTTTCACGGGATTAAAATCAAATTTTAACGAACAAACGAGCGATTGATCCACCTATCCTAACAAGTATCAATTCCTATCTCGAGTATATTGCGTTTTCTAACCAAGTTGTGATTCACCTTGTCTAAACGTGAACCCTAATTTCTTAGGTAATTCACCTATTAATCTATATCTTTCGATCTAAGATTAACGATTTTACTAATCAAAGGTGTAAACTTTGACGTTTGCAACCTAGAAATCTAACCTATTAACTCTCGTTATATAGATTAAACAACTATTCCTTATCATGATGATCTAAGGTTTATAGAGACTTTCATCAACATAAAACAATCATAACATGCAAATCTTTCGATACAATTGCAATTAAACAATATAAACATGCATAAAGGAAACAACTTTAGGTAAAACTCACAATATAATCGCAGAAACGGAATCAAAACGTGTTGGATGGCTTCACAATGCTCGTTTGATGAAGCTTAGCCTCTCAACATCCTCTGGAAACTCGAAATTGCAGAAAAAACTAACATAAAACTACCTACTTTTAATCTAGAATTTGGATCATAAAAACTGTAATAAAAGAAGTAAAAACGCAACCTAAAGCCGCCCCTAGGTTTAGGGTTTTGAGTAATGAGTATATGGTATCTCTAATGTGGAAAAACACGCTGCTAAGTTTCTTTCCGTTTTCTTATTTCAGTTATTTATTTTGTTGGCAGTTTTGGTTCTTTTTATTTTATTTAATTTTTAGGTTCTTTGAGGCCATGTGAGTGGATGGACTACGGAGGTTCCTTGAAAGCGCTACAATGTGGTGGTGGATGTGAAGGAGGTAAGATGGAGACCATAAGTGAGGATCTACCACTCCCTCCAACAACATCTACAATAGGGTAGTTTTTTATTCACCTTGATAAATTAATAGAGAACTCAAGTCAGTCATTTTGCGTCTGAATTATTAGAATTATCTACATCTTTTTATCTAATAAGATGGGGTACGATAATTGAGATGCATGTATGCTTTGATTGCTTTGATTGCTTTGATGAAAGTTCAGTTTTTCCCTTTTTGAGAGTAGATTTTGATATTAAAATACAATTGTTCACTTTTTCTGGTAATAATGTATGTGTTTAAAGTATTTCGCTCAGTTTCCATTGTCAATTTTCATGGGAAATTCTAATTAGAGAATGTGTAATTAGTGTCCCTACTTTAATTATTCATTGAAACACCATCTGCCAAAGTATGCCATACAATGATGTTTGAAGCCACAACATGATTCTATGGTTAATGTTGTTCTTTTGTTACATTAGAAGTGTATGCGTCATTGTCTATACTTTACTTTGTTTCTGAGTTTGAAGGCCTTATGTTCACAGTTTGAGTGGCGTGCACTCGGAGTTCAACACAGCCGTAGGTGGGTCAACTCTGCAATCCACCCACCAGAGCCTTTTATCATGTTGGTCAAAAGGCCCCTCAACTACCAGAGACAGCAGGAAAGTCAGGCCTTATGTTCACAGTTTGCATTTTTGTTTTACTTCTCCCAGTCTTTGACCCTATTTGTAAACCTCAATAGGTTATTCATTATCTTTATATAAAACCTACTATATTTTGTATTTTAAAAAAAATAATGGCATCGAAGCTGGCAGATAAAGATTCATGGAGAAGAAACCATGATTATTACCGTAGTACCGCGGCCAATAGCAACCATCATCAAATGCACCACCACTCGCTCAAGTCCCAGCAAGGAACGCATTATAAAGTGTGCGCCGCCAGTTGGGATTCCGGGGCGGAGGCAGTCCTTGCTACTTCTGACGGCTACAACTGCACTGAATATACCGCTTTTCGGACTGAGGAAGAAACTTAAAAACGTTGAAGAGAAAGCCGAGGAGATAGTGAAGGAAGGCTTCGAGGCAGCTGATAAAGGTTTGGAAACGGCTGAGAAAGGAATTGAAGTTGCAGAGAAAGGTTTGGAAACTGCGGAGGATGAGATAAAATCGTCGGTAAGCTTCGGAGGTTTAGCTCAGGCGGGTGTGGTAGCCGGAGCTGAAGTGATTGGTGTTTTTGTTGCCACCTCCATTGTTAATGGGATTTTAGGCCCTGAAGCTCAGAAAACATCATAAGATAATGTATTTATTATTTTGATTCAATTCTGTAATGTGATTTACTTTTGTTTATAATATATGCTATCCTAATTCCTAATGTGATTATGTTTTTATTTGTGCATGCTTTCCCAATCAGAATGCTGGCAGAGAAAGATTAGGTTTGGTCTTCTCGCCATTGATATTTGGGATTAAGAGCATTTTTGCTTTATTTTATTACTAAGATTTAATAATCATTATCAAGTTTTACACTTAAATAGCTCTTAAATTACTACAGCATCTATAAATTTCTACATACACAGATCGACTTTTCAAATATAACGTTCTCCGTGCATCGCACGGGTTCCCTACTAGTATATATATATTTTCGAGCAAAAAACTGTCAATTGACCCGTTTTGGCCAATTGACCCGCTAGAGACCCGGTTTTGACCCGGACATCACCCGCTGATTTACGATGAACGTGTTCCTTCAGTCATCCTCATCGGCCCACTTTCTGCAAACTCCAACCCCACTATCTTCAATTCTAGACAACCGCACACCGTAAACCTTTTTCTCCTAACTACCCAAAATGTTCCCACGATTATCCCCTCTAGTAACTGTGCTAACCTCTCCCAGTAAATGCATTTTGGTGATAAGGAAATTCTGTTCATTTTAAAATTATTTGTACTCCACCCCGGGAGGGAGGGTTGAAACCGGCGGGAGACACAACGGTAAATAGTTCAGCTTTCATTAGTGGAGGAAGAGATGGTTGAAAGTGGCGGCTTGCTGAGACTCAATGAATCAATCTTTATTAGCTTCATGAATCGTAAACAATAGTCTTACTTCTAGCTGTTTTGGTGATTCTAATTGATTGATTAACAGATCGGGGTTATACATGTCTCTTTTGACTCACAGGTATCTACTATTATCACTCACTTTACTAATTCTTGGCCAACCCAGTTTCGGGATTCTCAATTAAAGTTTAGTTTTGAGATTTCGTTTAAGTTGGTTTATCGGGAAGGGTCCTTTTCTGGGCTGGTTGGAAGGGGAGAGGAAGTGAGGTTGAGGTACCTTGATAGATGGTAATTTTTTTTTAGAGAGAAAAGAATACGAGAAAACTGGGAAAAGTAAAGTTGAGAGCCATGATACCTGACTGGATGGTCAACTTTTATGATCTGTGCAAATGCTGTAGTTAATTAGGTTTGTCAAGGTGTCTTAATTATTTGACTGAATTCTTTTGCTTGGTTGTGGGCAGGATTATCATAATCATCGATTTGGATGTGATTCTTGAAAGATGTGATCCTATTGGGGTTCTTAAACAGTTCCCAATCAAGACTGATAATACCGCTTCGCCGGTTGCAAAATCATCTGGTCATGTCTCTCCAATTAATCAAACAATGGTGTCAGAATTATAAAATCATAATGCATTGTTTATTGATATGATTGATTGATACCTAGAGTAGCTATTACAAGATGTTTATATAGAGAGCCACAAGGGCTATAAACGGAAATACAAAAATAAATATAAAACCCTAATATAAAATGACGGCACAGTCCATCCGTACGGATAACCATTTATCTGTACGGATAATTTACTGTTCATCATCTGAGACCTATCCGTACGGATGAGCTCCTTTTTCCGTACGGATGGAGCTATATTGTCTAACACGCCCCCTCAAGCGGACGGCGCTGTGCGAAGGGAGGGATATATCCGAAAGAGAACCGTTGATCAACCTGTGGTAACAGGAGGGAGGGATATACCCTTGCAGAAAATAAAATATTTTGGGATATACCCATGCAGAAAATAAAAAATTGTACGGATATACCCTTGCAGAAAATAAAATATTTTGGGATATACCCATGCAGAAAATAAAATTTGTAGGGATATACCCTTGCAGAAAATAAAATATTTTGGGATACACCCATGCAGAAAATAAAAAGGGAGTCGTCATCGCAGTGGCGGCAGAGAGAAGAACCGGCGGCGACAGACCTAGCAGCGGCGGCGACAGACCTAGCAGCGGCGGCTGCTAGGGTTTGGAGAGGGAGACATATCTGTACGGATGAGCTCCTTTGTCCGTACGGATGGAGCTATATTGTCCGTACGGATGGAGCTATATTGTCTATTACAAGATGTTTATATAGAGAGCCACAAGGGCTATAAACGGAAATACAAAAATAAATATAAAACCCTAATATAAAATGACGGCACAGTCCATCCGTACGGATAATTTACTGTTCATCATCTGAGACCTATCCGTACGGATGAGCTCCTTTGTCCGTACAGATGGAGCTATATTGTCTAACAAATGGATCTGTCTGGTGGTGCGCAACCGTTTGGTTTTGTTTAAGCGCCGAATGCAAATTTAGCTGGTGGTTATCAAGCACAACCCCCTGTTATGAAGCATCACCAAAAATTACACCCATTGCAGGTTTGAACCCTTATCAAGATCAGCATATTATAGGAGATGTACAAGGATGAGTCGAAATCAGAGGTAAATTATCCGCCACCGACAAAGATCAGCAGATTATTGTCTCCATCCAAGTATATAGCCGACCCATTATGCCTTTTTTTCCCAAGTCCTACAATTGCTGAAGTAGTGAGAAATCAAATTTTTTTTCATAAATTGAGTTTACTGAAAACAAATGATTTTAAAAAAAATTCTTATAGCTGGCCTTTTTCAACACAGTTACTGGATCATGTTTTTTTTTACCACATTATGTTTTAGTAACATGTTTTTGACCATTCGGATACTTGATTTGGCTTCAGACTTTCATGAGCATAGATGGAATAAGTATTTTCAAGTGGTAATTAGATGTCTTAGAGGTGCTAAATCTAATCTATTAGTGCTCATAAGTAGTGATTGCATGAATATCAGAAGAATGTAATCGGAGGATTTGGTTTATTAGTGCTACCTGCTAAAGATTTACTCAATATTTGGGGATACCATCTATACTGTTATGTAAGTAGAACTTCAAGTTATTATATTTCAAATTTTCAACCTAAAATCAGAATGATACTTAAAAATGTAACGTTTTCATTGTTGTCCTTTGCGGGAAAGGGATGGCAGAAATGCTATTCGGATGGGAACAGTGGGGCGGCATTCTTTACACGCGAATGGTAAGTGTTTTTCCTCTTCAGTCTTATGTTGATTTCATGTTTACCTGGTATTTACTTTCCTTCTATAAGTTTCTTGCTTAAGCGCCCTCTCTTCTTTGTATTGATTGAGTTCTTCTGATCGATTTGCAATTCAATCGAGAAGCATTGTTTTTTTTTTTCTTTTTTGTCTTTGTTGTGTGTTATCATTTGTAAATTTTTTCCCGATTTTAGGATTATTCGAAATTCTTGATTGTTATGGGGTTTGTTTTTATGTGGTGTTTGTGTTTTGTGTTTTTTTTTAGCTTGATCGATTCTGTTTTCTTTTTTTGGGAACATGTAAAAAGCTTTGCATATCAGACCCATAAAAAAGATTGTAGGCATAGCAATCAAATTCTGTAAAAACATTCCTCAAAAAAAAAATCTGTAAAAACAGGATAAGAAATTTTCTAGAGGGCATTTCGTAGGCCATGTAGGCTTACAAGGCATTTGAATTGGCATTTCATTGTGCGAGGTCTTTTGTGATGGCAGTTGTGAATTAATAGCGCTTCAGTGTATATATGTTTTAACTTTTGAGTTCAATTACGTGATATACGTTGAGTATATCGTGACGAGTAAACATAGTTTTCTTCTTCCTTAAATGATATATTGTCATTTCTCTGCCTCAATGATAGTACAATTACTTGATATGTCTGACTCTAACGGACCAAATTGCTAATGATATTTCAATAAGTCTTTATCCTCCATGCAGACAAGAGCTCCATTCATCCACCACCGGATAAATCATCTTCGTCGAAAATAATAAAAGTTAATGTCCAATATCCTTTGGAAAATGTAAGCCATATGTTTGTTTGCTTTGTTTTGTTTTTTTTATTCTAGGACTACTAGAACTTTGTCTCTCATGTATTTCTTCACTATGAAACCTATTGAAGAAATTCATAGTGGATTTGTCTCTTAGTTGTAGGTACTTCCCCTATTGAGAGAAGCGATCGCTAGAAAGAACACAAGTGACACACGGATCTTTTGCTCACTTATACATGTAAGCCCTAGAGGATTTCTATCAGCACATAGGACAACTGCTTGATCATCCCAATTTAGCATAAGTTCCAATAAAGCGTCATGGACAACTGCTTGATCTTTTAATTTTGGTAATGCCTCTTTTGAATATGGATGGATCTACGTTGCTCTCATTGATTCTTTTCTCCATGGCGCTTTATTGGAACTTATGCTAAATTGGGATGCTCTACCATGGATTTTTCTTTATTACTGAACTGTATTGGCGACGTTGTTAGTGGACCTTGGAAGGTCTTGACATCTTTTATTCTCCATTACAATTCTTTGCCTTTATAGTTTTCTCCTTTAGACTTGGTCTATACTTTGCTTTCATTGTGTGGCTTCTTAGGGGACTTAAATCCTTTGCTGTAGAGGAAATAAATTGATCTTTGTTGTGCTTAATTAGAAGCAGTTCCCCCTTGACAACTAAACTGTCTTTTTTAGGCCTCTCTTTTAACTTTTCAATTGTCTTGCGTAAGTAGTCCTTTCCTTTGGTTGGTAAAATGCATGTTCTTTAAAACTTCACAGGAATTTGATGGTTTAAATAGAAGACTAACAATATGATGCTGTTGTGCTTCTTTTTTTTTTTTTTTTTAACATCAAGTAGTGTTATATAAAAACTTCTTCACTATTACTTTGAAAAAATGCTTTAAGATGCTAAAACTTGAAACTAAAAAGAAATACAAGGTTCAAAAAGAACCATCGATCAACAGTCAAGCTAAGTCTACCATATTTACTTATATATAACAGAAAATGCTTGGCCGGAGCCAGAGGTGCGTTTGGATTCAGCAGCTACGAGGCTTACATTCATTCACTCTGCCAACCTATTTTGTTGAGTCCCCTGACAAAGCAGACGTATTTTGTTGGAAGTTATATGACATCCAGGTTGATGCAAGCTTCTTTCTTGGAGGCAAAATTTGTTATTTTCTTATTCACGGATCTGAAGGGATGTCCTACCTTATGCTATTTGACTGGAGTTTGCTGAACAAATATTGTTTATCATGAATTGTCCTATTTGTTAACATAGGAATCTCTCACTGGTAATTACTGATTTCTTTGCGTCCTCTACTTGAGTTTGGAGTAATTATGATAACTAGGAATATGATAGATTTGTTGGATGTTTTATATCGTTTTTTTAAGGTTATATCGTTTTTAAGCATGTATATCGTTTTTAAGCATTACACAATTATCACTGTATATTTTGAAGTTTTTTTTCTTCATGTTTATCATATCCCTCACATGAATTAGGTTATATTGAAGTTTTTTTTTTCTCTCTTCATTTTGTTCTTCACGCTTATTTTGAGTAGTGATGTTGTCATTTTCTTGGTTCTGTTGATGTTCGGCACTGTAGTGATGTGGTGATCAAATAAATCATGCATTCATGCGATATAAAATGAGAATCTTAGTTTTTTAGCATTGATTTCAGATTACAACGATGACTGAAAAATTGGGTTGGTAAATGGAACTTCAACTGCTAACATGTAGCAATATTTTTGGCACCAACGAGAGTTCAACCTTTTTGTTGATGGTTCCGGAGGTTATAACTCTATGTCATTTTCATTAAAACTTCATGAAACAGCATTTTCATATAACTTAATTTGTCATTTTTAAGAGAATGTTGTCATTTTTCTTTAATACTCATTTTCATTTTTTACGTCATTCGCGCATCGCACGAGTTTCCTACTTATATATATATATATATATATATATATATATATATATATATATATAACTACTGTGACAAGAGCCTGAACTCCTTGTACCGTTGGTATCTTTTTAATTTCAATCTCAATAATACGTTAGCAAATCAAAATCGCAAAGAATAAATAATAAAACAACTGTACATCAAATTTAAGCATACTTGTTCTCCTAATACTCCAATTATATATAATGTTAAAGGTTGTGAGGATTGTTTTTGATATAAAATGAGGAAAAAAGACAAGAAAAAAAATAGTGGTTGAGAAGGATAAAAACGCACATGTTACTACATGTTGGTACAACCACATGTAATAACACATGTAGTAACAGACGCGTTTTTGTCCTTCTCAACAATTATTTTTTTTCTTGTACTTTTTTTTCCATTTTGTATCTTATTCTGTCCTTCTGACCTCTAGCCCCTTATATATACCCATTTGATTAATGTTCCAAAACCAACATAAATAAAAAGTTAAAAGATTCTATTTATTTGCAAATTCCCAATCAATTACTTTCAATTGTTGCGTAAAAACTCATAAATAATGTCTTATCCATGCACACTGAATCTAGTTCCGTTGGAGAAATTTGTTTGAATCATAATTTATTTTTTTATCTTTATTTTTTATATAAACATGTCTTGACACATGTAATATTTGGTGTTTGTTAAAGACATCATTTACGATTTTCAACTTATGCTCAATTTTTCAGATATTGAATGTCATTGATTGTGGTAAAAAGTGGGTCTCAATAACAGTCTAAATTGCTATTAGAGGTTGAGTGAACAACAATAGATGACAATATATATATACCCAATCCGTTAGAATATTGTATTTTTTTTACTCCTAAAAATATTGTATATTTATGCTTAGCGAAGAGAAAGAGATTGATTTTTAATACTCGTCGTGGACCTCGTGGTATAGTTGGGTGACGATGTCAAAAATCGTCCAGGTGATCAATCTAAATGGATGAACGGGTAATTGGGCCTATAAACAGGTGATCATCATCCATTTGAAGAACAATCCGGTTCGATTTCTGGCCGGAAAACAGCTTGGTGAAATCGGAATCCTCGATAGATGCTAAAGAATTCATGTACTGATATGATCAGGTTTGTATGTGATCCTTTTTATTGGAATAAGAAATGCTTTGAGTTCTAATCGAGTTCTTAATCTGAGTTTACATGCTTACTTACAGCCGTCAATTCAGCTTGTAGTGTTTTTTTTGTATTTTAGTAAGATGTTAGTAGCTTGAGCTAGTACTGATGTTGCTTTATTATGTGTGTGTAGCAACTACGTTAGTAAAGTGATTGTTGATTTGTTCATTGGTTGTTCTAGCTTTTTGTTGCAATCCCCAGCAACTCTTTGGCTGGACAAGCGTAGGTTCATAGTTTTCGTTAGGTAGACTTGTTCTACCTGCTATTTATTTTTATTTTTGGAGCAACATGTATGCTGCTGTTGTACTTGTATATATTTTGTGCCACTTGTTAAAAAGATGCCAATATTTTTTTGGCACAAAGAATGCTGATGAGTTGTGAATTGGTGTAAAATGTGGGAGCATGTTTGTGTCACTTGAATTAAGCCTTAAATGAGCCTGATACTGATACTGTTTAATGATGCTGATATTGTATGCCGTATATGATACTGTTAGTGATATTGTATGCCTTATATGAGCCTTATATGAGCCAGATATGATATTATGTCCCTTGAATTAAGCCTTAAATGAGCCTTATATGAGCCAGATATATGTGCCTTGAAGTAGTCACTTGAATTAAGCCTTAAATGAGACTGCTATGGGAGAATCAAGAAGGTATTCTGTTTGAAATGAACAGATTATGTCTTCATTTTGTTTGACTCAAATGTGTGTGTAAACTTGGATTTTGATCTGTTTTTTGGTGTGCAACTTTTTCGATTACAGAATACAAGAAAATGGTGATGAAGTTATACAAGCCTTCATAAGCCTACTGCAACTCCTACAAAGAAGAAGAAACAAAGGCAGCTACGCAGATTATGGAATTCAAAGGCAGCGGCAAAATTGTCGAGTCTAGATACCTTGTTAAAGAAACCCGAGCCTCACGACGGAGGTACTTCACCGAACGAAAACGGTAATAGGCATGCATCTTCGGTTCGGATGATGAAAGAAACCTGGGAACGATTGTTTAAGGCTTATGTCCGTCGCAAGAGAAAGCGATTGGCATGGTGGCCTAATGTGATTGAACCCAAGAACAAGAAGAGGCCTAAAAGAAATGATCCTAAAGTAAAAGTAGTATCGAAACATGCTCCGAAAAGAAGTAAATATGAGTGCTTGAACTGTAAGAAGACATTCAGTTCATATCAAGGACTTGGGGGACATAGACCTTGGAACAAAAAATCGAAAGCGAGAGTCATTTTGAGCCACGATCGATACTACCGATGCGATACTTCGATGCGATACATTGCGATCGATACGTCTTGTGTGCCTTAATGCAATAGATAGGCCTAGTTCATAGGCTTACTATGTGCCTTGGTGTCTTGAGGTTTTTGATCTACATTGTATCATCATGTAATAGATAGGCCAGTTCATTGGCTTACCGAACTTGTAATTCATCACCTTGTGAATTCCGGGCATGATAATTTAGTTCTTTGAACTTGAATATCCTTCTTATAATTTGGCTGATAGTTCAGACTGTTTCAGACTTGTATTGTTCTTCTATGTATTACCTTTTAGTCAGATGTACATATTGTACTAAATCTATAGTTTGTTGTACTTGCTATTAATCTGCTGAGTTTGTTAACAGTATGGTGGAATGTTCTCCTGCATATTCTTGTATAATCGATACATCATATCGATACGATACCGATATTGATACTACCGATGCGATATCGTGTTAGTATAAATGCTGCGATTAAATTCGGCTTTCAAATACTACGTCGAAAAGGTATCAAACACGGTCTCAAAATGAAGATAAAAAAAATATGAACTTTGGTGAAACAATTTTGATGATCGGCGTTCTAAATCAAAAGTTACGGTCGTTTATAAGAAAAAAAACGCTCCGGTTAATAAAAATATTTTTTCGTCTTTCAAAATATACGTCGGAAGGGTATTGTATTTGGGCTCAAATTGAAGAGCAAAAAAAAACATGAATTTTGGTGAAAAAATTTCGATGATCGGAGTTGTAAATCAAAAGTTACGGATGTTTGAAAAAAAAAAACAGAAACAAAACAGATCAAACTGATCAATGTACTCATGTATCATGTAGCTGAGGACACGCGGGGTTAGTTTTGTCCTTCTGAAAATGTTTGTCCTTTTTGCAACTAAAAAAATATGTGTGTCCTATTTATTTATTTTGTGCCAAAAAGAGGACTTTTGGCTCTTTATCTCTTATTTCTATTATCATGTTTTCATTTTTTTTTTTTTTTTTTTTTATTGGGAAATCTTACACCTCCGTTCTTTTATTCAGTAGAATCATTTGATCTATATATACATATATATTTTTTAAGAACGAATCATTTGATGTATTTTTTAAGAATGATACATTTGATACACTTATATCCATAGAATTCTACTTGGTCCCTCTTTTTTTTTTTTTTTAATCAAACGGGTCAAAGCGACCAAAGTCTTACAATCAGAAAATAATCGACAGAAGTAGCAGAATTTTTCACATTAAACAAAATTTAATCCAAGTTTCTCGGCAGTTTTGTGCTAAATCTTCATAGAAATTAAGGTTGATGAGGTAGTTAGGAGTGTTAGGTCTCCCCACCCACTTCGAACAGCGGATTCAGCCCAGATTTCACACCGGAAGTGTTAGTGATTTAAGTATAACCATGTCCATTAGTGTAATTAAGGGTTTGGTACAAAGATGGGTGAACTCGAACACTCTGTTGTGGGTTTGGAGGTGCGGAGTGCACACTCATATAAGTGTTTACGAGTTTACGGATATAAATGATCAAGTAGAGTTTGACCACGTGTTTTGCGGACGTTGATTAATAAAATACCCCTTTTCCTATAAAAAAAAATATTAGTGAGATTTATGTTTCGTATATTAATTTCAACAAGTTCATGATAATTACTAGTGCATCCGGTGTGCGTTGCACACGTCCGTCGGTGTTACAATTTTGTTTGGTTTGGTCCTCGTAGGTGTTATGTTAGTTGTTTTATGTGTAATGTAGTGAGATTGCTATGTACAGGGAACTGTTAGAAGACAATTAGGGAAAATAAGGTTAAAATGCATCACAGATATAATAAACTAAGTACGTGGACTAAAATTAGGGAAACACAACTATATAATTAAAAAATAATGCCTATACATAAACAACACAACTGTATAATTAAAAAAAAAATAAACATTCATAAATAGTTAAATGCCATTAAGTACCTTCACTTGAGGAGTAGCTTCATTGAATTGTTGCTGTAAAGCCATTATTTGAAGCTTTTCTACTGTAGATACTGGCTTATGAAAAAACATACAACTTCCAAAATGAACATTTATCTTTCGGGAAACACAAATATAGGCGGGTATCAGACTGTAGCACATATCTCAAGTGTTTGTTCATACCCAACCCTTGATACAGTGAGCATAGTTTTTGTTAGGGTTTATGCCTCATATCATTCACCTAATATATATGATGTAACTATCTTATTTGAGGCAGAACATGCAAACAACACAAACACAAGGACAAACTCACAATGAATGCACAACACACTCTTAGAAACACAAGGTAAGTACAAAACACAGAATAAAACCCTTGCATAGAAGCCATATAAAAAGCCATGAAGCTTTCTAATTTAGGCTTATTATAAAAATAAAATGAAAAACAGCTTTGGTAAATTTCAGATCACAAGTGCTATTGCAGACGTCAACTCATACCTTACACACCTTAAACTTGATAGTCACATGATCCTCCAGTACAAAAGCGCTAGAACCTGCATCATAACATGTTTTGGTTTAAAGTTTCAATTACGCACGAAAGGGTCAAAGTTTTAAAGCAAAGTACACACATAGATTTTTATCAATTATCGTTCAACTGTCTGCATAGTCATTGATCGAAGATATATAGAGGAAAAAAAAATAGTACAAACTGCTACAAGGGCTTCATACCACGCCATGTTAATAACTGATGACTGATGCCTTCACAATTTTCTACATATTATTAAGACAACATAAGTATTAAAATCAAATAAAGAAAACATGCGAAATACATAAGAAAAAAAAATATCATAAGATAATAGGACGAAATTCCCACCGATCTGCGAATCAAATCAACGAAATACAATATCTGGGATTTGTTTTGTCACTGATTAGCAAAAAGAAAACAAAAAAAGTAGCATATCCACCACATGTTATACCGAGGACCAAAGTCGCCGGGTAAATAAAATTTCCCCGTGGACACAGCTAAGCAAATCCTGCTTACACACACGAATGAGATGAGGAAAACATTCAGTTGGAGCACCATCCGACAAGTTTTCTAATTCCTACGAAGAAAGATCAATCGACTTATCTAAAATAGTGTAAGAGAGATTGTAAAGGATGCATTCATACCGTGAAAATATTCGCAATCGGGATATGGAGGTAACAATGATATTGTCAATGGCTCCGGCAAGAAAGTAGTTTTTGCCTCCTCTCCAGCAAGCTAATTCTCCTTTTCATCTTCTCTGGCGCAAGAAGCAAAGACATACAGAGAAAACACAGTGACAAACAAAACCTCAACAAATGTGAAAATGAAAAAATGAATGGACACTGAGAAGAACCACCACCAGGAGCAGATTCACCGCGACCGCCGCCATCTATGTTGATATCGTTCGATTCGGCACAACAAAGAAAGAAAGAAAAATTATCAATAAGAACATCATCATTTTACTTGTGACGGTAAGGAAAAAATCGACAAAGAATGATAATCTCTCAAAAAAAATGCAAGATGCAATGAGAACAGAGCGATTCATCACATGAGTCTAGAGATTTTTGGAGAAGATGATGACAGAGTAAATATGATGAGAGATAGTAGAGAAGAGAGATGATCAGATGAAACCGGTGAAGAGATGAAATTATGAATCTGGTAGCTCAATGGGTTTCGTTTTGATTTCAAACCAACAAAGACCAGATAACAATGACTGAAATGAATCTAGCAAACCTGAGAATTAGAAATGCATTCAAGTTGCGCAAAGGTAAGTGTAAAGTTTATAATCTTATTTATTCAACAATACACTTAGAACTTACATAATCTTTTTAGC
The DNA here is from genome assembly GCA_036785695.1 of Gentiana straminea. Lineage (NCBI taxonomy): Eukaryota > Viridiplantae > Streptophyta > Magnoliopsida > Gentianales > Gentianaceae > Gentiana > Gentiana straminea. Next base: position 2,110,119 of record JAVUPR010000042.1, read on the forward strand.
GTAATCATACATATAGGTATAGTGTGTAAAACAAGGATTAAGCATTGGGATAAGTCTCCAAATATCCAGACCCTGATTTCCATCCACTGATCTATTTGTAGCTTTAACATTTTAAGCACAAGGCCATGGGCGAAATTCTTCAACATCCTCCCCACTTCATGAATTACAATGAAGATGCTTGGTATAAGTACATCTGCATCACATTTTATACAATCATTGTCCTGGTTAACATAAACAAAAATAAGTAAGAATGTAAATGTCAAACTTGTATATTTTTCTATTTTCCAGAATACTGCGGGAGGTTGTTTACACAAAATAAAACCCTGACTTACTAAACCGTCTTCCAGAAGCCAGAGGAACATAAAATAAAAGAATGGTGGCAGCAAGTATGTATGTAACAGAAGGACATAAAACTCTCAACTATTTGATTGAAAAACTTTCAAACAAATAAACTAAACTAACCCATTTTTCAATTTTATTTCGTACTCGTTATCACCTTAGTCTTCTACATGGATATAATTTTTTTTTCAGGTATTATAGATGACCGCTTGAATGTGCTTTTGGCGACATGCGTTTGTTAGAATCCATGTTTGTGAGTAAGAGCCACCCAAACGGTCCATTGACACTTTGATGTAAAATAAATTCACCAAGATTACCCATTCACAAAAGGTTAGACCGGGAAATTGAAGAGCAATCTAGTATGAAGCAGATTGGAACGGAGAAGCAACATAATAGTGGCACTTACCTTTGTGCCGTCATCGCAGAAAGCAGGGAAAAAAATTTAGGACAACCACCCGTTAGCATCTCCGCATCTATTTGATCTTTCGCCGCCGTCGCCGTCGATTAACTGTGCCACAAAAAGAACAAAAATAAATATATGAATAATCAAACAACGAAGAGATTATAGGGAGGGAAAAATGAGGAAGCCACGCATCTAGGAGGAGAAGGTGCACACCACCGTCTGTCCCTACATCGTCCGACCCTGCAAAATACACAACGCAGAAGAAACGGAAATCAATTGTCCATTAAATTGAGACAAAAGATTTGCCAGAAAATGAAGAAACAATTAACGGCAAAACAGAGTGAATGAAGAAAAGAAACAAAGAAGAGATTGGAGACCAGGAAATGAGAAGAGATGAAAAATCGGGAAGGTTGTCGAGTAAGGTAGAAAGGTCTAGAGAATGGAAGTGGCCACTAAATGCCACCAAGCAGAGAAGCAGGGAAGCGCCCATTGGCCTTCACGGGCGGTAGTGGAAACCTGTATAGAAAAAAGGAGCAAACTAATTCATTCCTGTTAAATAAATTTAAAAAAAACGGAAGAAACAAGCGCTAAACGACAAAAAATACTACCAACATCCAAATATATATAGATACCTCAAAGATATGATATAAAAAAGTGTGTGCGATCTGAAAGGTTTCATAAAATTTGTGACGACAAACTAATCAAGTTATATTAATTGTTATAATAAAAAAATATTTTTTCGATCATATTTAATCAAAACTAATATAAAAAAGAGATAAAGAGGCAAAAATCCTTTTTTTTGGCACAAAATGAATAAATAGGACACACACATTTTTTTAGTTGCAAAAAGGACAAACAATTTCAGACGCACAAAATTACCTTTTATGAGACGCGCGCGTAGCTTCAGTGGTATTGTTTGCATATATGATATTTTACTGTAGCGGTTTATATGTTTTTTTTTTTTTTTCCTTTTTTCAAACACTCGTAACTTTTGATTTACAACTCCGATCATCGAAATTTTTTCACCAAAATCCATGTTTTTTTTGCTCTTCAATTTGAGCCCAAATACGATACCCTTCCGACGTATATTTTGAAAGACGAAAAAATATTTGTATTAACCAGAGCGTTTTTTCTTATAAACGACCGTAACTTTTGATTTAGAACACCGATCATCAAAATTGTTTCATCAAAGTTCATTTTTTTTATCTTCATTATGAGACCGCGTTTGATACCTTTTCGACGTAGTATTTGAAAGCCGAATTTAATCGCAGCATTTACACTAACACAGTATCAGTATTAGTATCAGTATCAGTATCAGTATTAGTATCGATACGAATGATATCGGGCTCATTTAAAGCTTAATTCAAGTGACTACTTCAAGGCACACATAGCGGCTCATATAAGGCTCATTTAAGGCTTAATTCAAGTGATTAACTATTAAGCCTATGTCAAGTTTATGTGGTTTTGATTGATAAAAGGAATAGCATAGATTAACTTAATTAAGGTGTGGTGTTTATAACATGCGGGTTCGTAGTTAATCACTTGAATTAAGCCTAAAAAGTACATCGGACTAAAAGGTAATACATAGAAGATCAATACAACGAGACTATAGATTTAGTACAATAGGTACATCAGACTAAAAGGTAATACATAGAAGAACAATACAAGTCTGAAACAGTCTGAACTATCAACCAAATTATAAGAAGGATATTCAAGTTCAAAGAACTAAATTATCATGCCCGGAATTCACAAGGTGATGAATTACAAGTTCAGTAAGCCAATGAACTAGGCCTATCTATTACATGATGATACAATGTAGATCAAAAATCTCAGCACACCAAGGCACAAAGTAAGCCTATGAACTAGGCCTATCTATTGCATTAAGGCACACAGTATCAGTATCAGCAGTATCAGTATCAGCAGTATTACAATCGAAGTATCAGTATCAGTAGTATCAGTATCAGGCTCAAAATGACTCTCCTTTCGATTTTTTGTTCCAAGGTCTATGTCCCCCAAGTCCTTGATATGAACCGAATGTCTTCTTACGAGTTCAAGCACTCATATTTACTTCTTTTCGGAGCATGAAGAGAAAGGTAATGTTGTTGATGTTTGGACATCACTACTTTCCACGAGCTTTCTTGAACGATTTTTGCCTCTATGCATATGCCTCTCACAAGTATATGGAATCAATGTATGCTTCTTTTGCACATCTCCATTTCTTTCCATTTGTTCTTCGCATCTTACCAATAATCCTCTCATTACGTAATTTACGTGGGACTTTAGCCACCGGCAAGTACCTAAGAGTCGTAAAAACCGTTACTTTGTGGAAGGACCTCGTGTTTTTCATGTAATGTCCAAGAACGGATTTGAAAGCTTGTCTTGGATCTTAGTATAGAACATGCAAAGTCCGGGGATCCTTTGAACACCTGGATCGAGATAACATTATTCGAGTACGTCTAAGTGTATCTTATGCGTGGCCTCGTATTCGAGTTTTCTCTGCCTTCCATGGAACCAACCAAACATGATAAAAGCAAGTGCGAGAGAAATCAGAAATGGAATCCATCCCCCTCGAGGAATTTTCGTCAAGACAACACTAAGATAAACGGATTCCATCCCAAAAAAGACGACAAAATAAACCCCTGCTAAAACTAGTGGAGTTCTCCAAACAATAATCATGACCAACGTCAATAGTACGGTGGTGATTAGCATAACCATGGTGACAACAACACCTGTACCCATATTCAAAACAAAACAGACTAAATACGCAATTCAAACAAACGAAATATATATATAACAGTGATATATATTCCTTCGACTTACCAAATGCATTTCCAATTTCTTTGTACATCGCCGAAAATAATAACCAACAAAGAAGGAAACGGCTCTCGTAGAAGAATCTTCAGATCCGTGATTTCCGAAATGGATGTAATCGAGGTCGAGAGAACCGAAGGATTTCCATGAAGGAAGAAGACCGGCATAAGCTTTTTGATTGAGGGTTATTTTAGTCCGAACGAAAAATTATTGTCCTTATTGCAACTAATAAATTGAATGAGGATTAATACTTTATTAAAGGGGAAAAGATGACTTTTACCTAATTTTTCCTAAAAATAAAAAGAACGGAGGTGAAAGATATCTCAAGGAATTGGGAACTTTCATTTCTTAGTGGGACCTAGTGCAGCGGCAGCATTAAATGGTAGCAAGAAAATTAAATGAGGGCAATTTAGGAAGACTGCTGTGGATGGAGCAGATTAGGGCAATAGCGCCAGCCATAAATTTATGCGCATTCCAGTTCCTTTATGTACGTGCTATTGATTGCTGCATTAATTTTTACCATTTCCGTTGCAAATTATCATGTGGAAATACTACCTATTATGAGTCATTATTATTGTTTTTTTTTTTTTTTTTGAGAACTGAGTCATTATTATTGCTTTTAAGACAGAAAGAAGTAATGGGCTAAAGGAGTAAATCAAGTGTAAATTATGATTTATGCACAGCCACACGCTAGAGTGATTAGCCTCTACACTCATTCTTTACAACTTTCTTTCTACCTTTGTTAAATTGAACTTCCGCTTGATGCCGTGGACCCCATGAGCGGTTTCAAACCACCTGAAGTATATTTCATCACATAAGCTTCTTTAACCATATAACCCACTTCAAACACTTGGTAGAAGAAGCAGGGCTCCTGCTGGTTATTATTGAATGAGAAGTAGATGATTTTGGCCATCCAACTGTTGACATGAGCCTAAAGCTAGCAACATTGCCGGATAAGGAAATATATGTGTTTGCAATTTTAGCATGGCTTTTGGCGTGTAATAGTGGTTGAGGTTATATATATAATGGACACTAACTCGGATTAATGGTGAGTTCTTAAACGCCAAAGTGTGATTTCATCAAAGTATTTTAATTGAATATATTATCGATACATAGATATTTAATAAATATTTTGTTAAAAATGATTCAAGAAATCTTCTTGCTTTAAAGATAATAATGTGATGAAACGAATATTGTGCAAATGTCATTGCATGTCCCATCTTGGTGACATGGTATACTGTACTATCTGTTTCGAGCGGTATGGTATATTGTACTCATACCCTTCCCGTTTCGGCGGCACTGCTTGATCCTACTTGCTTGCTTGCTTGATGGGCCCGACGAGGGTTTCATAGTCGGGTTAGCTGTGCGTCGGGCCTGTGACCGCGGATGTGGGACCTGAGGCAAGTGGACTCTCCGGAAGCCCCAGGAGATTGGGTTTAGTGATGTATTTTGCGATAACATCGTAGTCTGCTCCTAGAATGACTCCAGTAGACCTAGGGGTCGGGAATGGGCCGTTACAGGTAAAGATGTTACCACGTTTAATGTAGTTGGACAATATCATGGAACAATTACGGCTTGTGGTGTAACGCCCTCAGTGCTCTTTTAAGGGAGTATAACGGTAATCTGAGGCCGATGATGACATGTGTCACGTCGGTTGTACATGACCGATGACAACCTGTACCACGTCGGCTGTATGAGAGCGAAGACGATCGAACTGCGTCATGTCGGTCAAATGATATAAAAGGTTGTCTGCGAAATGTTGGAAATGAATCTTGTTGAAGTCTAGGCCTTTCTTATGATGAAAGGGCCCATGATTGAACCAAGACCAAATCGGCCCATTGTTGACGTGACCTTCTTTATTCAGTTGTGAAATCTGATGAATATCACGTGTTGGATGACCGATGTCATAGGGTATGAATATTTGTTTCCGCCCATCATAATATTCAAATCTAATATTATAGTAATATATTCTATTAAAATATATACATCCCTAACCTCTTCTCCTAACACATTAATTTTTTACATCATTAATTATGTTGTAGAACTTAATGATTGATATGAGTGTTATACTAATTAGTGACTTAGAACTATATAATAATTTGACGTGATCTTTTATAAAACCCGTAAGGATTAACTATTAAACAACAAACTTTGTGAAAAGATTTCACGATGTAGATTAATGTTATGTCTTGTTTGTTTCGTAAGAATGGAATGAAATGATTTTATCATTTCAATCAAACGTGTGGGGTATGATTATTAGATAATTAAATGAAATGAAATTTCATTCTAACGGATTGGAAATAGTTCATTTTTATTACCCGAATATATATAAATTGTAATGAAAATCGGCAAAAAGGATGGGCGCTGGGTAAGTGTAAGGTGAGGTGGTGTGGGTGGTAAGTGAAGTGAGGTTGGGTGCAGTAAGGTCGGGTGGGGTGGTATGTTCTTGGCTAGAGTGGCGGATTGGAGGGGTAAGTTGGATGGGTTCGAGTTAAGTAAGGGTAAGCGTAAGGTGGGTGGTAGGGAAATGTTGATGGTGATATATTTGCGGGAAAGGATAGGGGTGCATGGAGGTGTAAGGTTGAGTATGGTAAAGTGGAAGAGGTATTGTAAGGTGGGTGGTCGGTAAGATAGGATGAGGTGTGTGGAGATGTGGGTAGGATGAGGTGGGTGGAGATGTAGGGTGTGGTGATGTGATGGGTACATAGGGTGGGTAGTAAGTAGAGAAAGGTACAATAAGGTGGAGTATGGTTGGGGTGTGATGGGGTGGGTCGGGTGAGGTGTTTCAATGTTAAGGTGTTTTAATGTTTAAATCATTTCGGTGTTAAAGGTATATAATTGTTGAGAGATTTTATGGTGCACAGTTGTAGGAATGTTGTACCAAGTGTCATATATTTGATTATTTTATTTTTACTCTCTTTCACATAATACATTCTTATCGTGTGTGAGAAGTTAAAAATAAGATGTTATAATTAATATATGATACTTGATACAACTTTTTAATACAAAGGTTGTATCGTAAAATTTGTCAACAAGTGTTTCATGTGTTTTGTTTACTTTTTCAGGTGCTTATGTGTTTAAGTTGTTTCAATCATTTAATTAACTCCGTGTTTGAGTGTTTACAATGTTTCGGTGTTAAGGTGTTTCAAATGTATCAATGTTTAAGTGTTTCATGTATTCATTCTTGTATTTCAATTTTTTAATGGTTGATTAAGTATTTGAATTTTAATGGTTTAAATGGGTTTATATTGTTTGGGTTTCTCCTATAAATAAACTAGTTTAGACTATCAACCAAACTATGTTCAATTAAAATAAAAACAATGGTGGACATAATATATAAAAGCCATAGTTTCTTTGCTAAAACTTCTTTATTTGGACGGTGAACCCAAGTTTTTTTATCTAATACAATTAAACGTGCTAGAAATCTTGATCAAACTTGCATGATTGATGTATAGTCCTTAAATTTTATTTCGAACGTTGTAGAGCCATTGGCCGATTTGTTATCAATAAAGTTTTTTTTAAAATAAAAAAACTTCTTTTCTTTGGAAAAAAAGAACAAGAAAAAAATTATAAACTACAAACCAAATTTACCATTACTTTATATTTTCGTTAAAAAAAAAAAACAATAATAATCAAGCTCTACAACGGTTGTATTTTAAAATTTCACCCACCTCACACCCCCTCCACTTACTTTATATATTTTTTTAATTCAATTTATTTATATTTTCATTTTTTTTGTTTTGGATTGAAATTATCATTATACCCCTCCCTAAATACACGGCACCATGTAACAAAAACCGAGGATCCGGACTCCTATTTGCACATATTTACTGCAAGTAAACTATATGGGATATATTTACTACAAGTACACTATATGGGAAAAAAAGTCCACTTACGCGCACTTAAGACTTCATGAATGATGCAAATCGATGAATGTATTTGATTGTTTAAGGTTGCCTGTATAAATCTTTTTCTATAAAGAATTGTCATTTTACATAATCGAATCCTCGTGCTCTAACTCAATGTAAAATTGTCGCTACAACATTTACGTTTTTTAACCATTGAGATATGCTTCTAGAGGCTATATGGGATGTACTTACATACATATATATGTGAGTGCAATGGTGTAAAAAAAAGCTATTGAGTTATTTTCTATATTAAAATTAAAGTTACAACATAAAAATTACATTCAGTCCACCAACCAAACACAAATTGACAAGAAAATGTGAATGATCGATACTATCACAACGAGCGGAACGGTTTAGTTATGCCACAACGCTTAACGTAACACATTTGTAAACCGTTGATTAATTATACATCTTACTTTTATATTAAACTCTTAATTTTGTTCATCACCTTCAATCAAGATAATCTTTTTGTCACAGAAGACCTCCCTCCCATCTTCATATAGATCAAAGCATCCGCACCGATCATCTTCAGGGCACTTGTTTGGAGATTTTTCTTTGCAGGAATAAGATCCACATGGGTCGTCGTCGTTGGGAAGATTTGGAGGAAAACCTTCTTCATCTTGGGTCATGATTCGCTTGGTGGATCCTTCGGTTGCCGACATTTGAGCTACCATTTCTATTTGAATTTAGCAGTATATATATAACAGAAAAAATGAAGAAAATTAAGACCTACATTTTAGCTGCATGTGACACAGTGACACTGTTCTGAAAACCGAGCCCTTCAGTGATCGAATCTCAGTATGTTGGGCTTATTGATCACTTACAAGACACTCGTTTCAGATTAAGGGCCCGGCGTTCAGAACAGCAGGCTGTCACACTACCATTTCTTTTTGAACTTAGAACTACACAATTTAGTATATAACAGAAAACAATGAAGACAAATGAAAACATTAGCTCTCGATCTCGGCGCGCACCCAAAGGACCGAAAACTTCATATTAATCGGACCGGTTGTCAAGAGTCACCAGGGCCTTTACACTCACAAAAAGAGAAAAAAAAAATTGAAAAAAGAGTAAAAACTGACCTGAAAATATCAGTAAAAGGAATAGGATGTTTGAAGATGCAACTTTTTTCATCTTGAAGATCTTGATGGACATTTGTTTTTCTTCTGCCCTTCAACTGAGTGCATATTTGAGATCAATATGAGCATGCATATATATATACATATATGATATTCATTTTTGCTTTTTAGGAGAGATATATATTTCTTTTAAAACCACTGTTATATTTGATCGCTCACCCTACTGGAAAGAGTCATAATTGTTGAACACAACATTGTTGAAATTGTTGGAACACAACATACATAGAAATACAACTGATATTTATATTAAATGTTAGTCTAAAAGATACTAAAGATAAAACAAAATGAAATGGACTCCTATTTTAATTTCAGTACACATATATATGTCTTTGAATGCATCCTTATAGTTACTATTTATTTATATTTATTTTATTTAGTCAATTTCTTTGTCAGAACATGCCTTGTTAATTTGGTCAAGCATTTGAAATTTATAGGAATTATTAAGTATATCCCTTCTATATTAAATACTAGAGGCGTTAGGCCTCGCACCGCAAGGCCCCGGCCACTGTATTGTGTTTTGGCAATCAGGATTAACAACTGCAAGAAAAAGAAGAATTACAACATCAGCACTTTATTTATTGTTTTGAAAAATTACAGGAAGCATTTTTGTTGCAGTGCATGTTCATATGGTAATTATGATGAGAACACAATATTGCGAGTATGAAAACCAGAAACCATAAAGGAAGCATTTATACATATATATCTGATAAAGGCATAATAAAATGCACATAAGCATTCAACCGTAAGTTCAGTTGGTGAATATACATCACCCAAAATGATTTCATAAGGTCATATTACACACATAGATCACAAAGCAAGAAAGGCTTTCATCTGATAATTATGAAGGCATAGCTATCAGATTACCATCAACACCTTCAGTTAAAAATTGTGATGGATGCAAAAAAAGAGCAAAAGAGATAAAGCAAGAACATGTCTTTATAGGTGAAATTCGGTACAAGGAAAGCAGTTCATGAGTTAGTCTAAACTAAGAAACAGTCTAAGACTGCATGTCTTGTCCTTTGTTTTTCTTCTTCGGTGTTTCAGCAAGCTTGATAACATCTGAATCAAGGTTTGAGAATCCTCTTAGTATTTTCCTTTCCAAATCTTCAGGAGTTATGGTGTACCAAAGTTAATTGTCCTCTTAGCATGGCAAAGCAAGGCTGAGACACAGTCTTGAACAAGTTCCTCAAGAATCCTTTTAGTCGAAGGCGTAAAGAAATGAGTTTCTTACCCACTTGCTTTGTTTGAGTTAGGTGGCAAGAGTGTTGGATGATCATATACAATACCCTGATCTGCTGAATCAAGCCTCGCTGTTGCATTGATTATTGATTATTGATGTTGTATCTTGAATGAATGCCTTCATTTCAATTTTCATCAGCAGTGTATGTCTTAAGCACAACATACCTTCGAAGCATTTCACCATTGGTCATTTTGTCGTAGTACTTGACAAAGCAAACGATCTATGTGTTATGCATTGCAATGGAGATGTCGTTTAAAGGGGACTTGCCCTGCAAATGATGGTTACATGGTATGCCAGCGAAATAACAGGAGAGAACAAAGCAGTGAATGAGATGCTGCTACGGCATATTCAATACATATTATATTGAAGACAGTAACTGTTATTAACTTGAAATTAGTACCTCATCTTCAAGGTTTTTTATTTGAAATGCGGTGAAGGGGCAAAGTTTTTCAGCATCTGGGGACTTTATTGTGCTCCTGATGTTTGCGTTTTCATCATTAAAAATGACCGGCAGAGTAATCCTGACAGGTGAATTTAGATAAGAATCAGAACACTATAGAATATAACACTGTAAGTTTATTTAAGACTTTTATATAAGCACATATATTTTTGTAACCTAACTTCCATTGGAGAAAGCATGGAACATCCGGAAGATTAATTCAATGTTCCAATCGACGCCAGCGTCAACGATCATTTGGCAGTTTGCACAAAGAATATTGTAAAGTGGATTACGTGTAACTCTTAACCGAACCTTGACTTTAACCCAACATGTTTTCACCTAGACATCAAGAAAAATCAGGGTACGAAATAATTGTACGAAGCAGAACACACATCACATCGACACATCACTTACATTCTGGAAAGCTGCCATTGCACCTTGCAAATCCAAAATCTCTTCTTTCTTTGGCGTGATAAAGAATTTGATGTTGTTCTCATACGCCTTGTTCTTTAGCCACTCAGCAACTTTTGCCTTGTTCTGAGCATACCTTTTTAACACCATGCAAACAACAAATTGTAAGTATGCCTTTTTGATTTACACAACAAGACATGATCGAAAACATTATACCATTTCTTTAGCCCAAGATCTTCAACAAGTGGGGGATTCTCCATCAAGTAAGAATTGGTTTTTTTTTGCCAAGGACACACCTGCAATTAGAGGAGCAATGTAAGAGCAGCGGTAGGTGCCAATAGTAAAATGCAGTTTGAAGGCGTAAAAGAAACCTACCATGAACGGTTTTCCCTTCAAGATTCGAGGCAATTATGGTTACTGGTTCCTTGTTGAAGGTATGTGTCAATGTTTGGATCATAATCTGCCAGCAGATTTTTCCAAAGCCGTAGGACAATGGGAATTTCTCTGTATCACATAAAAACCGTGTTAGCGTGGTTATACATTGTGTAAAAAGCAATTCACAACATGAGTGGACAGCAACTTACTCTTCGTTAACAATAACATAATCTTTTGCACATTTAGTATCGGTAATGTCAACTTGAAACTGATGTACGACCAAGGCTCGTATAGCTGTAAAAAATAAATTATGTATGTTATCCAAGCCAAAATAAGCTTATGTTTTTAATGTGTAGGAGTATCTAGTAAAGAGCCCCAATTTTTTTTCAGGAGCACAGTTTATCCATGAACATACTATGGAAACTTTGTTACAATGTCTATATTTGCCTATATTTCTGCAAATTTATAGAGGTCCGAGGTGAGTTTCTACAGTAAGCCTTTCTTGTAAGTATGCTTTCCGAACTCCTGTGAAATAAGGGTAAGAATAAAGAACTGTGAACATGCATGCAAGTGAACAAAAGCTGAGCGTGTATTCAGCACAAGACCAAAGCAGTTTATTTTATTCTATGAAATGTCATACCCCTAATAGGAATTCAGATCATAATGGTATTTTTCTAGAACCTCTTATTTAGGCCACAAGCAGGCAATTATAGACAAAAAGGAAATTCAAAACCCATAGAAGAAAAGAATATTTACTTCAGAGGGCCTGAACACAAATTGAATGGGAAAGTACAAATGGTAAAAACAGAGAAGACAGTACGAAATTAGTCTTCATGCACAATTATTGGTTACCTACCATAGGAACCCGCATTTGGTTCCAGAAAACACTGACCATTATTTTAAGAACACGAAGCCATGGAAAAATCATAAGAAATACTGGCGGGCAAGACTCACATAAGGCTATCTCGTGGCACAAAGCTGAGAAGAAGCCCTTAAGGATAAAATGGGCACATACCCGACCGTACGCAAGGGACTCGTTTCGTATGTCTTTGCCGATACATGTAGAACAGCCAATAGAAAGAAACCGTGAAAGTACAGGGACCCTAAAAAAAACACGTGCCAACGCAACCCTAAAAAAAACACGTGTCAACCCTCGCTATATAAGTATTGTTTAAAACAGGAGGAATAAAAACTTGGTTTGTTAAATACAATCTAACCAATGCTTCTTCTAGGCACTGCACAATCAACCAATCTTACCAATTCTTATTGGTTGGTCAATTTCATCCTTAATTTCTAGTTATAGAGGAGAAAACCTATGTTTCTGACACAGTAGTAGTAGTTGGCTGAAATAATTTTCTAGAATTAATAGTGTTTTTGTTTGATCCAAACTTATATGATAATGTATAGTTTATGTATATATGAGAAATACAACATACCCTATGAGTGGAAACTAATGACAGATAATATATTCTGCAGACTATACCTTAAACACACTAATAAAAAACACTACCGACTACAGAGCCACCAAATCTGTAGGTAAAACCCTTGGTATGAGTGAAAAACAAATTTAAAAACCTAATTCATAAAAGTAGATGAATATTAATCTAATTCTACAAAAAAGAAATTCACTCAAATTTATCTACAACTCCATGTAAACCAACAACTAAACGTGGCAAAACAGAGCCACCAAATCTGTCCAAGCAAAACATTTAGTACCCCCAAAAAATCACTCAAATTCATGTGTAATGGTAATATGCTCTTGGCATCCAGAAGATGTTCCCCTTGTTTATTGTTTGCCTACTAATCCCTTAGACATCCACATATAAAGAAAAACTACTATCACGTGATGATGTTCCCCTTGTCTATCGTTTGTCTATCACGTGATCAATAACAGACAACTTTCACGAACATCAAAAGAAAAACCCTATTTTCATACGTAAACATGAAGCAGTAACCAACAATGTTTGCTATTTACATGAAATTAGAATGATTGAAACCTAAACAGAAGACAACAGGTGAATAAGTCAAACTAAAGAAACTATAGTCGGTAACTATTATTTATAAAAAAAAGCCGGTCTAGGCATCTAATAGACAATAACTTTTGCATTTTCCACCTTCATCCATGAATTCAGTAATGAAATTGAAGTGATATGAGATGTAAACCATGTAATAATGCCAATAACATAATAAGGCGCATATGCAGAGAAGCAGACAACCCCAAAAATGTCCAATTATACTAAAATAAAGAAGAGAGGACAACATAAAGTCGTAATTCAACTTACAATTACCCCAAATAACTTCTTCCCAAGCAAGAGACAACGTAAGAAAGTCTTACGTGACAATGTACTTCAATCAAAATGGACTAAAACGCAAACCCAACAAAGTCTTATTCCCAATTCCATCAAGTGTAAACAAGTGATTTATGATAATCAAACCCCTGCAATTACACATCTGCAGATGGTATGCAAGTCTCATTAGATTTTCATATTTTATGTCTATCCAACACCTAGAGATGGTTGTTTCAGAACATCCAACCTTGGCTTACTAAACATCATTGTTGAATAAAAATAAAATATCACAACATCACACTGACGTCATACACAACAATAACATGAAGCTTAACGAATCAAAAAGGAAGCAAGTGTTCAGAATAAACAATTTAGAACACAAACTTAAACCAATATATCAATCAATTAACAAAAGCACTCATGAAAATAGAGAATGAATTAATACATTATTCTACAAATTCCAATATCTTGTAAGAGTTAGATAGTGAAAATTATTAGCACTTCTTCACCAACAAAAAGCACAATGGAATTTTGATTCCAACCTAATATCATCAAATTATAAACAACACAAAGAAAATAAATATACTTATAGTGTAATAGTACCACATTGAAAATCTGAAATTCAAAAGGGGAAAAATTATTTTGAGGACGAAGAATACGGTAAGGTAAGGGTTTAGAAAACTGAAATAACAACTCCTCAATAGGTGAATGATTTCCATATTCACAGCATACTATTTTATGACCTTTGAGGCAGTGAATTGGGATTACAGCCGTGCTAAAGGGCGAAAGTCTTACCTGGAGCAGATAACCATCGCGTCTCCTGTCAATCGGAAACCAACCCCCTCTATGGTACAATTTACAGGCGGATGTGAAGAAGCAACCCGGAAGCTGCCTTTAATTTGTGTGTAAAAAAAACAATGAAACAAACAACGAATGGGCTGGGCTTTCTATAGTAAATGAAGTAAAAAAAAAAAAAAAAAAACACGTGGGAAAGCTTTTTGCTGAACATTTTTGGGACACGGAAGGGGTCTTCTAAAGTAGTAGGAAGAAGAGGTTTTTGGTATGTTGGTGACACTTATCATTTTTTCATTGGTTTTTTTTTTTTATACTGTTCATGGCCCAGCTCAAATTTTTTTTATATTTTTACTGTTCATGGCCCAGCCCAGAATATATATATATATATACTAGTTGAAACAGTATGCGTTGCACACGTACGTCGATGATACAATATTGTTTGGTTTGTTCTGTGTAGGTGTTATATTAGTGGTTTCATTTACAATGTAGCAAGAATACCATATTAGTGGTTTGTATATACATTTGTTTCAAAACAACATTAAAAATGTTTTCAAAGCAATTCAATGTTAAATCATAGTGAAGTAACCGAATTTATACAATCTCTCGGTCACGGCATGTATTAATACACAGCGAAAATAAAAATAATTAAACATTCAAAGTAAATAAACAACCCGACTTCTCTAAGAGTATCGTAAAAGCCTCCAAATACAATAATCTTGTGCTTATACAAAATCGCGAAAGAACGAACATTTACACATTTAGTTAGCAAAACACGATCATCGAATATAAGCATAAGAAGAATATGCTCTCAAAAAGAAAACAAAACCTTGGTTATCGAAAAGCAACCACACCAAGAATTGCATGGAATGATGTAATCTAAACTCGAGCATTTATACCTACCATTCTATGACCGGAACGTGGGCTTGGACACCCTTTGTAATTTAGTTGTTCCCACTCGCTTTGTTTTCAAGTCCAACGACCAAAAATCCCGCAAGATGAGCTCGAAGTGTTAAGGCTACCAACACTTAAAACCCTCGAATAAAACAGAGAAAGTAATATTCCCCACAAAAGGAAAGAAACATACCTTGTAGCGATGGAAACGTTCTTGATTCGGAGATGTAAATTCACCACCTTTAAAATCACATACAGCAATAGGCATCATCAGAATTCTTCAAACACACATAAATTGTTATGAGTAAAATTAAATAAATCAAATTTGTAAATGGAAAAGAAATAAAAGAAAATAAATTAAGCATGCTCGAGTGCTCAATCAGATTTCTAAATTTTACCAAAAATGTAGAGATAATTCTTCCAGCAAACAGCTTGATGTGCACTACGAGGCGGTGGACTATTCGGGCTGGAGATCAATTTCCATTGTTCCTTTTCTACATCATACCGATAGAGATCACCGTATACAAATGTCTGCAATATTTAAACCCCACGCAAACTAAGCTCCATTAGTTTTCAATGGAGAACCACAGATAGAAATACTAACTACACTAACTAAAAATCTGCTATACTAACATTTTCCTTCCTACTAAAGTACAGTTTTTATTAAGTCTATTGGAGCATTTCAAATGAACTTTGCTACTGAATTTGAGAAAACCTAACTAACTCTGCACCTTATAGATTAAACTTTTAAACAGCAATATCACATGGACAAACAAAATATTCAAGAAAAATCTAATGCTTGTATCTAAAAAGCAAAAATAGTACTAACAATCTGGGAAAAAGACTTAAACTTCAAATTAGGCTCATCGTCTATTTATTTAGTTCAAGATATGTATAGAATTACGGTGATGCCGTAGAGAAATTCTACTACGGAGACTCGTTAACAAGAAGCTCCGCCAACATCTCATCAAAACACGACATGTAGCATCAAACCCACCACAAATAAGCTCATAAACAAAGTAAGACACTCGGCAACTGAATTTCCCGGAAAATTCGATTGTGGACACTACTTAACGAGGACTTTCACTTACATCCGATCAAAACACAACATGCGGCATCAAACACGCTTAAAACAAGCTCAAAAACGAAGTATGCCACCACAAGCACACTAAAATCATCCATGTATTTAACTCATTCTTCTCCAGCAATATCCAAGAGTAAAGCAACAAACTTTGAGCAATGCATATATTCATTCATATCGGAAAAATTGGAATAATATTCTTTGGAAAATCCATTTTCTCTCGCATTCAAAAAAGCAAAGAAACCGACCTTTCCGTGTTATAAAACTCTCCACCATAGAGTATCATCTCGGTTTCTTTAAAAGGATTGACATTCAATTTGAACAACCATGAAAGCTAATTATCATTAGAACATAATTCAAAGACACGACTTAACAACAAAAAGACCGATGGAGAGAAGAACCTATGATTAGCTTTTCAGGAAATTTCCAAACATGGTGTACCTTAAAAAGGATCGAGAGGCTGAAATACAGGACGCAATCATGAAGTAACAAATCTGCAGAATCAGAATTAACAAAGTATGAACGATTAACAAAGTATGTTAATTCTGTAATTGTTCTTTTCATGATTATCTAACGGAATCTCCTGCCTGTGAATCGTTCTCATTGCCTATAGCAGCAATGTTCTCAAGAGGCTTCTCTTCTTCTTCCTCTTCAAGAAGTGGTGACTCTTGTTCAGGACTAACCTCAACAACATGCAACCTCAACAACCCTACCGAGTCATCTAAACCCAGATCTGTTTCCTTAGCATTATGTTTGACAACAGAGGATTCTGCCAACCGAAGCTCATCCGTACATGTAACTGTCACAAGATCCCTATCATCATCTTTATACTTGATCAAAACAGATTTTGCCATTGGGAACTTTTTGCCCACAATTTCTCTCAAACACTTGAAGGTACAACGGAGAGGCATTTGTGCAAGCCTAATATCATGATCATACACAAGCTTAAGTGGTCTCCAACGAATTATAACCTCTGAAGGTGGCTGACGAGTGGGAGGTGATGCCAATGCAGTTAATGAAGATCTTGACTCCCTAGAATTACCCATGACTATATTGGTATTTGGTTTAGGAGGACCATTTGAAGGTTTCAAGACAACTTTTGGCAATTTGGTTTTGGCCTCAAAACCATTTTCACTGGGCAAAACTTCTTTATTTCTATCCGGCTTATTTGTAGCCGGTAAAACCGATCGGCAAGAAATTTGTGGAAGCAGGCTTCTTTGCCACGGGCCGAGCCGGCGAGACAAGGTCCGAGGCCACCCACCGGTGCATCCCCGACACTGAAGCTCCAAGAGCAGCGAGGTGATGGCTGTTGGGGAGATCCTGTTGGGCCTCCCGGCGCGGACCCACCCCAATCCGTAATCGTCCGGCCAATTCAAGCCCATCGGTGTGATTCGGGTCGCAATCAACAACAACCGCACATCCAACGCCGCAAGGTCATGCTTCCCTAAAGCCTCAAAGGCACGGGCTCTTCGCAAAAGGGCTCGAACAAAACCAGTGAACTCCGAAGTGCAAAAGTACACTCGAAATCACAAGATCGTAATCTATCGGCTTCATTTGCATCAAACAAGCCTGTTCGTTGCCGTGAAACACCTTCTCCGTCCGGGTGCATTTTCGGGAGAAGTTTAAGAGCATTATCATAATGTTGCAGAGCAACCACATAATCCTTGGCTTGAAATTTTTTATTTCCTTCTTCTTTGAGCTCATGGGCTCTTTTCAAAAACACAGAAGAGCTATAATCAACACCACCATTTCCAATTGGTTTATGGTTATCATCCCCTGATGAAACCCGATTACGAAGTCGGTTGTTTTTTGGCCGACGGCGGCATTTTCTTTTTCTTACCTCCCGATTTCCCCATATATTAAAGCAAAAACACTTCCAAGATACAAACTTTACAACGAGATATTCCCAAATTCTTGCGAATTCGATTTCTAAACCAACAATTTTGCAAGGAAAAAACGCGAAAAGTATAAAAGCAAATGAAATAGAAAGGGATGCTTACGAAGTATCAAGATTACAACTTTCTAGCTGACTGAACAATGAAAATGGACACATTGCATATGCATCAATGCTTATAATCTGGCAAATCTACAAACAAAAAATAAATTGTTAAAAAGAAAACCCAAAATCATCAAGACACAGAACAAAGAAATTAAGCTAATTAACCCGCAAAACCAAATGACAAAACCACGGTCTGCAGAACCAAAAATCGTCATCCGATGAAACATCTGGAGCTAAAAATCAAGCCATTGAGGAGCATTAATGTGCTCATACAAATCATCTCTCACAAATCCTGAATCCAAATTCTTCCAATCAAAAAGATGGTAGAGAAATATAAGAAAATTGGATCGAAATTTGGACAAATATAAGAAAATTGCAAAAGAAAAGACAGAGACGAAAGAGCCAAAGAGCCAAAGCTTACTCCGCCGAAGCGAGAGCAGACAATGTGAACGAAAAGAACAAGTGAAGACGAAGACGACCTCCAAAATAATATATAGTCTGTTCCAATAAACGCCAGCACGAACAGAAGGTGGAAGAGAGCCATTGGAGCGGCCGGGCGGTGGTGGAATATAATCCTATAGGGAAAAAAGGAAAAACGGTAAGCAAAAAAAAAAAAAGCGGAAAAAACCAAATGAGGAGAAGACAAAATAGAACGACGAAAGATACGAATATAATAAGTACCTTCAAGGAAATGATATATATATATATATATATACTTTTTTTTTTTTTTGAGAATAAGGGTTTGAGTTAAATTGTTCCATTTTGGAGGACTCAATTGTATCACCTTTTAATATGCGAATATATGTAGCAAATGTATGACTATTTTCAAAATATAAGGCCACGACTTGTTGCCGACACGATCTTTATTTCATACCAAAAAAAATTTGTTGACGTTTACATGAAATCTTATAAATTTCTTAAAATAAATTCATTTCATAAAAAAACATATCGTTTGTACACGGCGATATGACTTATTTCAATATATAAGGCCACGACATGTTGCCTACACGATCTTTATATCATGCCTAAAAATATTTGGTTTGACGATTACATGAAATATTAAAATTCTTGAAATGAAATTTTTTTCGTAAAAAAACATATCGTTTATATAAAATATTAAATATCCGAAAAAAAAATTATTTCGGCCACAAATATTGTTAAACGGCTATAGTGTATTGTTGATTTAATTTCTACGGAAATTCGAATTGTGTAGTTACCATGGCCGTTAAAATTAGCCTAGATCTGAGAATACAAAAAAAGGGTTCGGTAGTGTCAAAAGGTGTCGATTTTGTGTCGTGGAGTGTTGACAGTGTGTTAGATTTTAATTAAAATTTTAATTAATATTTATTTTATCAACCGACATCCGTTGGATATGACGTCGGGGTGTATCGAAGCAAAGTCGTGTCGTATTTTTGGTAGAACACGTGTTGTTGCAAATAATGTCGAAGATAACTTCATTTTTTCGGTTAGAATAGATTTAAGTATTAATTGAAAAAAAAATTGTTCAGTAGTGTCGAAAAGTATCCATACGATGTCGGGAGGTGTCGAAGATGTGTCGGATATTCATTTAATCAACCGACACGTGCCGGACATGTCATCGTAATGTATCAGAGTTGATTAAATACAAATCGAAGCAACGCTCGTGCGGAGCACGATTGTTTATCTTCCTAGTATATTAAACAATGAATTTTGTAAACAAAAAATTAGAATTAAACTCAGATATCTATCCATATCCACGGACTTATGATTGTTCGTGTGCACTTTCCTTTGGATCATATTCATGGGCCTAGGTAATTGAGTAAAGCCCGCTAAAGATCATATGGACAGGCCTGCCACGTTGTTTTTTTCTTTTGTTCTTTTTCCTCTTCCTCCTTCTCTTATTATTTTCCCTGAAGAAGAGTCCTGATTTATTTGGTGCTAGAGAGAGAAAGGTGAACAATTTCTTGAAAAACCCTTGTATGCTTGTTGATTTTTTATTTTGTTTGTTTAATTCTTGATTATTTATTTTACGGGGAATTTTATTACGGAATTTATATGCATAAATCTGCGTTTTTTTTTTTTTTTCTTCTGGCATATTGTGTGCTATATTTGTGTAGCCATACTTATGCATTGATGTTCTTGTGATATACCCTTTTAGCTGAATAAATCATTACGATTTTTAATTTTTTTTGTATTTTGATTTTTGTCAATCGTTGATAAGTACCTGGGATTTGAGAAAATTCTTCACAAATACCGGTTTTTTCGTTAATTTCATTACCGAAGTCCTTAACTTTAAGCTGCACAAACCACTGTATTTTCACTTTTTAGCTTATTTGATCTCTCCAATTGGTATTAGCTTTCGGTTTGGAGTTCGGATCCTCAGCAATGCACATCATTGTGTTGTGAAGGTCCATAACAACGCCGTTTTGGTCGCCTTTTCTTTTTCAGGGGCTTGAAACGACGTCGTTTTGGACCCTCCGCCACAGTGTTGTGCATTGCAGTGGATCCGGGCTCCTCTTCGTTTTTGTTGTATTTCTAGTTAGTTTTTTTTTTTTTTTTTTTTTCCAGATTTCTCAGTTTCTTTCTAGTTGTATATGTTAAATTTGGTTACACAAAAAGAAGAATTTCTGAGCCTAGGATTGTAATTTAGGGCCTTGAATCTACCGAGACACCACACTTCGGGTTAGATTCGACTTTACAAAGGTCGAAGACGTTCGGTCTCTGTAAAGTTGAATGTTGAACTTATATTCGACTTTCCAGAGGTCGACCCGAAAGCAAATTCGTTGAGGTGCCTTTAACAACTCCCTATAATATGTTGTTATTCTGATTTGATCAATTCATTATATGTTCTAACATGGATGCAGTTTTGTAGTTACCCTGCATCTTTGTTCCGGTAATGAATCCTCAGGGCAAAATTGCAAAATTAGTTTTGTAACTTGGCCTTAGCTACTGATTTAGTTCTGTTTTTTTTTTTTTTAACTTGGATGTGGTGTTATTTTCTTTCCTCAGAGTTTAGAGTGCTGTCCCTTTTAGGCTACTCGAAATGGAAGTCCAAAAGAACTTGAACTCTGAATCGGATTCGAAACCTCAAGTTGTGTATCGTTGCAGAAAGTGCCGTAAAATCGTTGCTTCACACGAACATGTTGTTCCTCATGAGCCTGGAGGTGGACAAGAATGCTTCAAATGGAAAAAGAGAAGCAATGGCGGACCTGATCAAGAAAAACCCGCGTGTTCATCTGTGTTCGTTGAACCGTTGAAATGGATGCAAGCCCGTAAGCTATTATTAACCTTTAATCATCAAGTTATTTGATCATTAGTAGTTTATCGTCGTTTTTGGTCTTTGCAAAATCTTTATTTATGTTGGTTTTTGACATGGCAGTTGAAGATGGTGGGGTTGAAGATCGGCTTTTATGTTTATGCAAAGCTCGATTAGGCTCGTTTAACTGGGCAGGGATGCAATGCAGTTGTGGAAAGTGGATTACTCCTGCGTTTCAACTACACAAGAATCGAATCGATGAATGTTTTCTCTCGTAAGCGGCTTAAAAGCTCGTTCGTGAAAGGCATGTTCAGGCCCGAGTTGGTGATTCGAGTCAAAAAAAAAAAAAAAGGGGGGGGGGGGGGGGGGGGGGGGGGGGGGTTTCTGTATTGAGAGGGTGTAGTATAGATGATTTCACTATTTATCATGAACATTACCTCTAAATGAGTTTCAGTATAATTAATGCTGCATGTTGTTTTGACGGTTTATGAAAAACCCCAAGGGGTAAAAAGTATATTTTTAAACCACAGAGGGCAAACGCTTCAATTGATAAACCACGATGGGGTAAAATGTTTTTTTCCCTTTTTTTTTTCTTCGAAACGAAAATTCCTTTAACGAAAACCGATTACAAAGAACAGAAATACAAACCATAACAACAAACGAAAACCACCGGCAAATGGAGAACACCTACCACCACTAACCGCTATGCACCCCTATGCTTTGCACTACACTCAATTTACTCGCGTACCCCTTTACATGTGCATCACAGTAGTACTGAGTTTGTGAAAGTCGGTTCTTGAGCCTAGAACCGAGTTTTCGTAGGCTAAGGAAACAGGAATCGACTTTATCAAAGTCGGTTTTCTCACAATGCATCTACGAAAAATCGGTTCTAGACTCAAAAACTCATATTCACAAAATCGGTTCTATTATGATACACATATACTGCATGAGTAGATTTGATGTGGTACAAACAATAATTCCCTATTAAGTGGGGTTGAGTTTGAAGGAAAATCCTCAACATAAACGAGCCTCCCCTTTCGGATGCATTGTCAGTATTACATCTTACTAGAAAAGCTTGAATTTAATTTGTAATAAAAAATGGTCTAGTTTCATAAATACACATTTACACTTTTTTTTTTTTTTCTGCAGTGAGATTCGAACACAAAACTTTCGGATTAAGGACCATCAGTAATTACCCTTTGGACAAATCACTTCTCAGCTAAACCTCCAAATTTTACTATCCCTTAGAAATGTCAAAAAGAAAAATAAAAAACATTATCATCCCTTAATAGTTTTCAACTAAAAAATATTTTAATTTGACGTAATTAAGTAGAAGACGACTTTAATTAACTTATATATATATAAAACTAGAAGCTTACCCAACTGGCAATTAAGTATATTATATTGCATGAAGTTTATATTACACTCGTGTACCAATTCATTTTTCAACTATTAATATTATAATTCCCTAATAATTTACTATTAATATTATAATTTAATAATTTATTTAACTAGAAAACAAGCAACTTGTATACAACTTCAAGCAAGCATATTCTTCAACTGTACGAAATTTTTTACTAATGGAATAATAAGTTTTAATACATGAGACTAGTAATTTTATTAGTGAAAGGCGTAAGAATAACTTAATAAATGAAGTTTATTATATAATGAAAAAATAATATTAATAATAATATCACAGCCACTTACATAATAAATATATATCGTAATCCATATCAGTATAATCACTCATTATAACCATACGACATTATTTGAATAGATGTCACGTCATTAGAGATTTCATTAAGACGTCATGATTATACGACGTTTGTTATGTAGAAGTAGTTGTAACAATACGTGAAATAAAATTATGTACAAATATCCAGCTAACATATACGACTAAGAATAAAGATCAACAGTGTTGACTATTTGATGCATTCCTCCGCCTCTTCGCCTGAAAAACATGCCGGAAACCTCCATGCTCCGCCACACGCCACTCTTCATCAACCACCCCATCACGACGATCAAAACCATCCTCATTCGTCTCCGTCGACGTCTCAAACAAGTAACAACAGTCCGAAAAAAGACCGGGCGGCTTCGCCTTCCTCCTACCGGCTCCGACGGGCACGTTCCGGAGGGCCCCACCAGCTGTCCAATACCTTTGACAACCTTTACAATAATGTCTAGGTTGATTAACATTGTAATTATTGAAATAACAAAACTTTGTCTCCATGCTTTTGCACCTTGGACATGGTATCAACTTTTCTGGCCTTTTGAATTCTCTTTCTTCTTCTTCTTCTTCATCTTTGATTGTAGTAGCATCTTTTCTTGATATTAATTCTTGAGATAAAATTGTTGCTCCAAATAATTTGATCCCTTTTGTGTTTTGATCTATAATCTCTGCCATTGGATCAAGAATTGGAGAGAGAAATAAATGGTGTATGATTTTTTGGTTGAGGGTATAGAATGGCTATATATATATGGTGTTATAGTCTTATAATTATATATATAATACTATAAGAAGAACATATATAGATGTAAAAAGCAAAAAGTGTATCACAAAGAAAGAAAGTTTTATGTGACTTTGTATATGGGGAACAGATCAAAAGGTCCTTTATAAGTAAGTTATATAATACACACAAGAAACTGGTTGATTGAGAGAATATATATATATATATATATATATATATATATATATATATATATATATGAAAATGATTATGTCAAAAGTCAAAACATTGTGTTATTACGCAATTGTAAAACATCAATCACGGGTAGAGGTGGAATCGAGCCGAGTTGGAATGATATTATCTAGAGCTCGATATTGGTTGGACTAAAAAAAATTGGGGCTCGAAACTTGGCTCGAGATTGATCAAATCATAAAAAGACAAGATTGAACTCGACTAGTTAAGTACTTGATATAACTTGCACTACAAGAAAACTGTCAATTGACTCGGTTTGTAAACTCGATTTTTTTTCTTTGAGAATTCAATTGATTTTCATAAAATATGGTGAGATAGAGCTCGACTCGTCTAATAGTCAACTCGACTAATAACTATTTTTTTATATGTAAATACAATTAATTGTATAAATATTTGATATGGCTTGATTAATATATTGTACATATATTGATAGCATTGACGCGTTTTAAAAACATCATTATCACAATTCTTTAGATGTTGATAAAAGTCTTTGGTGAAATTCAAAAGAGTTCTATTTCATGTACGGAAAAGTACTCTATATTTGTTTTTATATTAGCCCTATATTACGGTGTCGTGATAAACTCATACACACTAATTTTGTTTCCATTTTTGTCCTTCAAATTTTACGCTGGATGTTGGAAGTTTTTCGTCTTAGTTTTAATCCGAAAATCTTTTTATTCGGTATTGGGTATGAGAGTAGTTAAAATATTACTTGAATTTGATCAGAATAATCATTATGTTATTCTTCGAATTAAGTTAGAGTAATATGTTATGTAAAAAGACGCTAAAAAAAAAATAAAGTACCGCTATTTTTTTATTTTTTTTTTGAGAAAAATATCCACCAATAGTATGAACTTGGGGGTTTGGAAGGGAATATTATGATAGATGGAAGCGTATATTGTATTCGCTATAGATATACACCGAATATATATATACAATAAACACTTGTTGGCAAATCGTAAATATATGCATATCCTTTTTTCGGATATGTGAAATGAAGAACCGTAAGTGTTGAAAATCAAGTAAAATCCGACCAAATAATATATGAATTTTTTTATTTTGAAATCACGTCGAAATATGTTGAATGTAGTCTCAAAATAAAGAGTATGAAAAAATAAAAAATTTGATGAAAGAATTTTTAAATTTAGAGTTCTAGATTGGGAGATATGAGCGTATTAGTTTTTTTTTCTTGGGAAAAAATTGCGCCTTTATAAAAAAAAATAGTTTTGTCTTTTATACAAAAGTTTTAAAAACTCGTCATTCGCGAATCTCCATCCAAGCGAAATTAATTAATGATGAAATGCCTTTCTTTTTGTCATTTCTCTCAATATAAAGTTGCTCAAAATGATTTGAAAAAATTGTTGGAAACCACTGCAAATTGTATTAGATTATGTGCTTCAATATTTATTATTTGATCCTTAAAGTTTTATTTTGTATATTTTGTCTTTACATTTTCAATATTTACGCACATGTCCTCTATATTATATTTTTTAAAATTATTGCACCTACTTATCCGTATCAGTGCACTCTGAATTAATTAGAGGGTGGTGTGTGTGTTTTTTTAGTTAGAATATATTTATTCGATAAATTTTCTATTACGAAAA
This sequence comes from Gentiana straminea, assembly GCA_036785695.1. Lineage (NCBI taxonomy): Eukaryota > Viridiplantae > Streptophyta > Magnoliopsida > Gentianales > Gentianaceae > Gentiana > Gentiana straminea. The sequence goes on from JAVUPR010000042.1 coordinate 2,135,776, forward strand.
TTAACTTCGCGATACTAATAGAACCCATGCATAAATGGTGTTGTGCTTTTTGTCCACATATATAAAATGTCCCTCTATTAAACACAGTTAATAGCTTTTTTTAGTTAAAGAATAAGTGAAATCTATCATTTTTATCGAAAAAAAAAAACGTCACCTTCATGCATGTGACTTAATCTACTCTTCTAATTTTGAACGCACAGTACGTAATGTTTCAATTTTTGTTTTTGCAACTTTGGTCTCTCATATTTACCGAAAAGCTGTGACTTAAATTAACCAAAGTTCCAAACAAAATAAAGATGAGAGACTAGTCAAACCTAAACAAAAGAAGTTGGTTAAGTCACAGCTTTTCGATAAAGATGTTAGATTATTTTGTAAAAGGAAAATGAAAAGATGTGAGACTGGTCAAACCAAAACGAAAGAAGAGAGATAAGTCACGGATTTTTGATAAAGATGAGAATCATTCTTGTTTTTAGATTTACACCCACCGCGAAGGTGACGAACACAATTGCAATTAAGGACTATAAACAGAAATAAGTGATCATCTTTTTTTTGGTTTTAAGATGGATGCTTTTGGCTACTAGTAGCCCTTTTTCTTTGAAGCAAATATGGATTTGATAATGGCATTTTCTTAACTTTTTTTTTTTTTTATTTTTTATTTTCTTAACTTTTAGAATTCTTTTTGAGTACTTTAATTCTACTTTAGAGTGCAGCTTTCAGGTGCAAATGCATTAATTAAAAAAGGAAGAGTTTTTATAGGAGATTACTTACTTTAATAAAGCTTAGCTTTTATTTAGTTTAGTTTAACAAGAAAGTGCAAAAGGTTTCTAGACTATTCATGGTGCCTTGCTTTTTACTGTTCCTCATAAGTCAAAATAGGGTGCTTTTTCCCTGGTATAGACGTATGCGGACATGGTCCGTGTGGCAGCACACGGACCACACAGTTTCATTCTGTATTTAAACTGTGTGGTTCTGATCGTTTCACCTGTCACTTCACCTCAAAAAACCTCACCACACAATAACTTCCCGTCAAAATAGTGTCGTTTATATCTAGTATCCGACCCATATTCGAGTAGAATCTGTTCGATCTTGAATCTAGTCGAACCGAACTATTCGATCGAAAATCAAACCGTTCAAAAACGCTTAACTCATTTACACCCATAGTTTGAGGTTGTGATTACATGTTCAATAGGAATGATAGTTAGGGCCCGGTATAAATTACCAAGAGTTTATGCTGTCAATAAAAGAACATTTTTTTTATGTAGTTGATGATAGAATTTCGAATACCTTGATTATGATATTTTAGTGAAAGAAATTTTATTGTTTAAAGTTGAAGAAATTGTATATGAGAGATGAATTGTCGTGGGGTTAAATTACGTGAATCACGTTGTCAACTTCATTCTCTTTTTACATATAAAATATGGATATGCACATTTAGTACCCTGAGGGGTACGGGCCTTTTGTGGAGGAGAAAGGATTTAAATGCTCGTTGGTTCACCACATATGCGCACGGTCAGGTAGGGCCTGAACTTAGAACTAATAGATATGCACCTTTAGGTGTATCCCAAGGCTCTACTTGTTTTTTGGTTAGGTTGAGTTGAATAGATTCAGAATAGAGAAAATAAAATAAAACAATGATTATAAAATTGAAATATTGTATTGAAATTTGTGTAGATAAAGAAATGATCGTTGGGAGAAATTATAATGAAGTATTATATTGATAAAGTAATGGTTAAATAGTGTGTGAATAAAGTGAATTGATTAATATCATTTTACGAACAAATGTTAAAAAAGACAAATTTTATATATTAATTGTCATTTAGTCCAGTGGAATTGAAAATTTGTGAAAAATGATAAATTGTCATTCCACTGGACGATTATGCCCTTCTTACGTTTTTTGTTTTTGCTTTTGTTTTATTGGATTTTTTTAGTAGTTGATTAGTTTGGTATTAAAAAGTTTTAGTGGTCTATTTTTAATGGATATGTTTAATTGTGAAATTAAAATCGTTAAATGTGACAAGTGTAATTTCGTCATTTCAGATGTCTTTTGTCATTTTTCAATCTACTTGTCCTTTTTGATAATTTATTCTCCGTCTTTTATAACCATTACCCTATTATTTGTTGATGATGGAAGAAGATATAATAAAATAATGTAATTAATAAAATATTGAATTGAATTCAACCCCATCAAAACCAAACAAGGCCCAAGGGGTACAGCCCTTTTTTTTGTAGTGAGAATTTAAATGCTTTTTGGTTCACTACGTACGCGCAAATTCAAGTAGGGCCTGGACATGGGCCTAATAATCAAGGTTGGCCCATTAAGGAGGCGGAGGAGGCATTGATCGAAGGCCAACCGTCTCGGGATCCGAAATCACATGTTTCGATAAAAAAATCCGTGTAGTTTCAATTTGATCTAACCCAATATAATTTGTTAATTTAAATGCACAATTTTTTTTTACTTGAATTGATAATAGCCCTAATTTTTTTTACTTGAATTGATAAAGGCTCAAAGAAAATTACAATGACTAAATTATAGACATATAACATATATTTATACATAAAACAATTTTTATTTTGGGTTGAAAAAAGACACAGAAGAAAAGGATATATATAAAAAAAACAAACAAACAAACATATAAAGACACCGTTGACCACTTGACCGTTAACCGTGAATTTGGTTTTTGTTTCTAAATATGATAGAAAGAGATGTTGAATTTTACTAATTTGTAGTTATGTTTTGAGACTATCAATTAAGTGAGGTACTCATACACGAAAGAGTAAGAGTTATCACCGTTCACAGATGCATGTACGCTTGTAGAGGCACATCAATTTGTAAATACATGAATCTGTTAATGAACTGATGCATGAATCCGTTTAGCTTTCGGGGGCGTTGCGGCAACATTAATCAGTACAACAAGTCGTATGCAAACGATTATAGAATATTTAATTTATGAAAAAATATCTAACACTAAAAGACCTAATTCGACAACTTCGTCGAAGCCCCAAATTTTTCCAGGGCCGGCCCTAGTAATAATACATATGAACTTTTTGGACATGATATTGTTGACTATTGCTCCAAAATCTAGCCCAATACTTTGAGCCAATGCACTAGTTCGGTTTAGATGGGAAATCCAAACCAATACAAAACATGATCGGTTTGTTGACTTAGGTTTATTTCAAGTTCCAGTTTGGACGGAAGGAAAAAAACTATTGTATTTTGATAGATGATTACGAGAATCGTGAGCAAATGAATGAAGATTATTCATACAATGTACGAGTATGTAGTATAAAAATGTATTGTTTCATTCGTTGTGTCAGCAATATTTTTCATATATTTATAGGGGGTTTTTATTTGCACCACAACGATTTTACCGGTGTACCAAATTACATGTGCACCACAATAGTTACGACAATGTGAAAGTCGAATGTGTGCCAACATGCGACCTTGTGAAACTTGAACCAAGATCGAAAGTGCAGAAAGTCGCATGTTGCTCATGCATTCGTCTTTCACATGATCGATTTTGAAAATAATATAGTGAAGTCTTAGGTACGGAGCCGGGATTTTATATTTGGATGGGCTAATGGATTATGTTGAGTTCGTCGAGTGGGCTGAATTAAGAATATTTTATGGATCCGACTTGAATACACATATTTTTTAGTGTAATATTTTTTTGTTCGGGTAGGCTTAGCCCCCTTAGACACACCTTCGTCCTCCGATATGAGACACCGAGTAGATCAACTGTCTTTCGAATAACATCAGCTTATTTATATTCATTGCACGTATATATACTTATAAAGTCCTAAAACAATGGGTTCAACTAAATAATGGACTCAACCTCGTGTTTCACGGATTATTTAATTTATTTAATGAATTTATAAGAGCTTTGATTTGATTTTTTTTTTAGGGGTAAAGCTTTGATTTGATAAAAAAAAATGTGTCAAAACGTGTAAATATATGGAAGATATGGAGACACCCACCGACCACATTACCGACTTTTTCCATCAATACCAATAAATATGTTACATTATACCCTATCATACTCATTATTTTTATACATTTTTTTGTCTAGCTTTTTGTCACATAAAATGATTGTATTACTTGCATAGCATTAACATTGACTGACAAAAACCATAGAATGTTCACAATACATTCAATTGAACCATAGGTCGTCTCCTATGAATTTTTTAGGGACAATCTTTTCACACAAATGTTGTTTTACACTTACCAAGAGCCAAGAGTGGGTTTCGTTTGGATATTCCACACGCCTGTCATTCTGACCGTAAATGAGTCCGAAAAATATATATTATTCGCGGCCAATTTATGGTCAATTCACATGTACAGCCCATTCGACCCAATTGAGTCGAATACGATCATTATACCGATTTTAGACGAATTTTGAATGTTTTTCATACTCAATAGAAAGTCATTCGACTAAAATTGATACAAAAAACAACGAAATTCATCGGGCCGAATCGTCTTTCTTAATAACATCAGCTTATTTATATTCATTGCCGACTACGTATATATACTTATAAAAAGTCCTAAAACAATGGGTTCAACTAAATAATGGACTCAACCTCGTGTTTCACGGATTATTTAATTTATTTAATGAATTTATAAGAGCTTTGATTTGATTTTTTTTAGGGGTAAAGCTTTGATTTGATTAAAAAAAATGTGTCAAAACGTGTAAATATATGGAAGATATGGAGACACCCACCGACCACATTACCGACGAAAGTTTTTTCCATCAATACCAATAAATATGTTACATTATACTTGAATCCTATCATACTCATTATTTTTATTATCATTATCCCTAAATTCAAATTTTTTCTAGCTTTTTGTCACATAAAATGATTGTATTACAAAATTTGCATAGCATTAACATTTACCGTCTTTTTTTTCCCACCATACCTTTATTTGAGTGGTTAAAAGAAAGATTACATTTCTCAAAAAAAAAAAAAAAAAAATTACATTTATTACGTCCTATTAATTAAAGGAGAAATATTTCTTTTTTAATGTAATTTCATTTTCAAAACACCATTTACCGTCTTTTTTTTCCCACCATACCTTTATTTGAGTGGTTAAAAGAAAGATAACATTTCTAAAAAAAAAAAAAGATTACATTTATTTCGTCCAAGGAGTTTTTATTAAGAAAAGTTAATTAATACACATATTGAAAAGTTAATTTTAAAATGAAATGATTTAAAAGTCCTTCGATATAACTAATGTGGTATTCTTTTTTATCTATCCTATTGCAATAAATAAGGGGCAAGCAAGGAAAAATATCATTAATGTTGCATTAAGAAATTTAGCTGTCTCAGATAATATGGAAATTATTTTTGCAACTGCCTCAGATAAATTGAAACGGAGGGAGTAATTTTATCGTCAAAACCTCAGATTTTTTTTTTTGGCCAATCATTATCTAAGTATTGAATCAATTCTTTAATTTATTTTGATGATTATCTCAACTAAATAAGAAAGTAGGGAGTAATATAATGAAAAATGATGTATAACATCAATATTGACACAACAATTGAACACAACACATCCGTTTTTACTTAGTTGATTCAGCTGCTAAAATCACATATACAAGAAGATGATTTTTTTCAACAATGAAATGAATGAAAAATACTTGGATATCAATGACCGAGGGCTAGTGTTAAGTATTTAAACAATCGGACAGGTTGAATTAATTAAGATTACTTGGATGGGTTGGATTGAATTATGTAAGTTTTTTTTTTATGTATTAAGGTGGGCTTAGCCCCTGTCAGCCTTGTTAATATCTACGTTCTTGGTTACAAATGAAAAAAAAAAAAATCTACGTTCTTGTTTGGCTATTTCCCTTTGGAGTGATTTTCCGGGACTCAAATGGATTAGTACTTCACTCCTTTGCGTAGCACATTGATCCATACGACCCGATAAAATACATGGAGCTTAAGGCTATTTCCCTGACCTTGAAAGAGGCGGTGCACTTGGGGATTCAGAGGCTAGAGGTGGAAAGCGATTGTATAGCGTGTATCTCGCCTCCGGCGACCAGGGGAGGATCTCACAACATTGGGCTGTTTGGTCCAGGATTGTTTGGTTATTTTGTCTAGTTTGGTTTCCGTTTCTTTTTCATTAATTAGGCGAGCGGGGAATGTCCAAGCGCATATTCTAGCTAGACATGATTTATATGTTTTCACTCGGACATTTTGTGGCTCTACGCCCCCGGATGATGTTTCGACCGCTTGTTTGGCTGATCTTGATTAATAAAACTCTTTATTTTTAAAAAAAATATCTACGTTCTTGTTGGATATAATTAATACAGCCTTCTTTTTCATATCTTAATTAATAGTAAATAAAAGTAAAGTAAGAAACATTACAATAAATGCAGATTTGATTCATTTGAAAACGATAATAAATCAAATAAAAACAATTGAGAATTATTTTTCTCAAATACATCAGTTAAAAATAAATAAAGGAAATATATATACAACTAGTTACCTACATGAATTATTAATCACATAATGAATAATAAGGTTTGAAACTTGAATGGGATTGCAGAACAAAAACTATCACAACTTATTAAATCACACAAGGACATTTTTTAGAGGCACCCAAACATCGATCAGGGTCGTCTCTGTGTTTTTAGAGGCACTAGGCTTATTTTATCAAAACATAGACCCTTTAAAAGTAATTAACAATTTACACAGATATGACCCTTTAAAAGTTGTAAACTCATCAGTTAATTGTAGATAGTAACAATTCACCCACTGATGAGCATTCAAACATAAATTCTAACACAAATACTCTCTATTATTATACAACTTCCCTTAGATGTGTGTTATATGTGTTAAAATCCAATTTTATTTTATTATTATATATTTAACATATAACCTCAATCTACCTCTACAGTCACGTATAGAAGTTTAGAAAAAATAGTTAGCATAATATTTTAATGTTGTATGTTATAATAGAGACATTGCGTAATTCCGATTAAGATTCGTAAACTAAAAATTTAGAAAAAGTGGTGTTTGAGTACGTAAAATAGAGAATGTTAAGACCGAAGTCTTCTTACACCAAGAATTTAAGGCTTTTAAATCATTGGTCTTGTAACGAAATCATTCCAAAATCATTATTTCAAACTCAAAATTAAACCTTAACATCAACTCTTGACCACCATATATAAGACCCTTCAATACAATAACTACATTAAAATATACAAAAATTCTAAAATTATTACAGAAAATTTAAAACATTGTAGATAGTACAAGTTTCACCCACTGATGAGCATTCAAACATAAATTCTAACACAAATACTCTCTATTATTATACAACTTCCCTTAGGTGTGTGTTATATGTGTTAAAATCCAATTTTATTTTATTATTATATATTTAACATTATATCAATCTCAGTCATTAATGACACGAAATAATACAACATATTATCAATAATATTTTTCAATTAATGACACTACAACATTATCAATAATATTTTTCTTAAAAAAACAATATCAATAATATAAAAATATATTGTGCTACTTGTTGTGACTATTTTGTTATAACAACAATTAACATCATTCGTCCAACAAAGAGATATAGTAGTATTGTCAAAACAGTTCTGCTAATTTACTATGGTATTAGGAGGACTGTTTTGACCGTACTGTTAAGCTATTGCCAGAGCAACTGTGAAAGTTACTCTGACAATAGCAACTAATTAAAAGTTTTCGTAAATACTATAATGCATCAATAGAAGTTTCACAAATGCTTTCAAGATGAGGTCTCCATATACCTACACGTCCTCTTCTTCGATCTCGAAATGTAGAAGCTTTGTCCGAAAGAATCTCACTCAAATACTGATCAGACATCACGTTATTCGTCGCCATCACCGAAACGTCGTTATTACAACCATTATCATTCGCTGCTATTTCCCGGTTTTGCCTTCTTCTGCTTGATGATGATGATGACGATAATGATCTTGATCGACGACCCGAATCAACATTATTCGGGTCGATTATTTTCTTCTTTTTCTTCGTCTTTTCGTTAGGAACCGGTATGAGAAAATAGATCTTCCCGCGTTGTAGTTCTGAATCAGGAGTTACTATAACGATGCTTGATGAAGTGGGCTTCTTTAGAACATGTTTTGGATGAAGTTTCAAGATTTCTTCGGCTTTTATCGTGTCGAAAATCTCTTCAACTCTTCCATTTGAATGTACAATCCTAACAACATCTAATGCACCACATGGTAGTATGCAAGATATGCAACATCTTATGGTGTTCTTCATAGCTTCATATGAAGAAAGAGAAAACAAAATGAAAGGAAAAGAAAAGGGCTTTTTATTATAATCTTCTTGATAAAGGGATATAATCTTTAAACTTGGTTTAAAGCTTTAAGGGCTTTAGCTTTTTTTATGGTAAAGGGATAGAATAGTAATTTAAATTTATGAGTGAATAATTGGACCTTGTTATGGTGTTGTATTTGTGCCTTTTTGAATGTATCATTCATTTCATTTGTGTAGGAGCATATGTTGCTATTGTTTGAGTGACATCAATGATTTGAGTTGGGTATAAGAGATTAGAAGGGTATGGTTGTAAATTAATGCTTTATGTTGAGACTGACATTGCCATGTCATATAAGGGACATAGCTAGTGAAAAGAGGACAAGTGTGTAAGTGACAAGTAGACAACAAATACAATGAATTGGGGTTGGCATATGAGTAGGTAAAGATGGGGTTTGTGTTTGTATGGTCCTTATGATGAAAGGGGTATAATTTTTCAAGAAAAGGTTGTGGTGATGATGTTTGAAGATGGATATTAGTTGGGCTTTGAGGATAGGGTGATTTGGAAAGGTGGGGGAGAGGGGGAGGGGGGAGGGAGGGTGTGTGTGTTAAGTTGTAGTGTTTTGAGGGAAGACTCAAAAGATGAAACTAGTTAATGCAAATAGTGGTTATATAGGGGAAAATTTTCAACACATAGTGTCTCTATTGTATCAGACTGTCGATTAGTCCCTGCATTACGTCCATCTCAAAATAAAAGACACTTTGGAGATTTTCATTTTTTGTATATATTAAAAAAGTGCAAAAAAAAAAAAAAAAAAGTGAAAAAAATGTAAGAAATATTAGTATATAAAATCTAAACTACCCATATCCGTAAATATAACTCATTTTAATAATTTTGTCTTGCCTATAAATGTAAGTAATTTCACAATACCAAAATATCATTTATTATTATTTTACCTCATTCTATCTCTAATTTATAATCATCCAAACAATTATAGTACTACATATTTACTTTAAAATATAGTTTTATACTGGCATAATCTTACTTAAACAAATTTATGGATCTTGATTACAATGGTAATATGAATATCATCATGCAACAAAGAAAAGTAAGGGACAAGATATGTGGAATATGGGAGTGGAGATTTTTCTAGTGAGAAGTTCAATATATCTAAAAGAAAGCAAGAGCATGTGGATTAGTGGCTTTCATTGAAAAGTGGAGAGTGATGGGATTAATTTACTTTTTTTTTCCTTTTTTTTTTCAAGTGGATTTATAGTATTTAGGTTTGTGAAGTGCTTTGACGAATGTGAGGTGTTTGTCCTATTAATCTTGGATAATTCGAACCTATCCAAAGGGCATGTGACTTGCAAGTGCCTCTTTATCAAATCAAGATTCATAGAATAATATCTAATTCTATTTCATTGCAATTTGAAGAACATAATCACAATATTCAATTGTTAGGTATGAGTATGTCTGTTGTATTATCTTACTAAATCAAGACCTCTATTGTGAGGTAGAATTTGATCAAAATTGGTTATTCCCTCTTTTTGTCTTCATTTTGTTTTTCGGGTGGTGGTGTCCGACTCTAGGCGGGTGGTAATCCGGAATTTGTCTGACTATCGTCGACATTGATTCGGTGTAATATGTTTGTTGTTTCACCAATAAAATCCTTTCATTTCCGATAATAAAAAAAATTGTTAGGTATTAGTATCTTCAGGGGGGTATATGGTATTAAAGCAATGTGAACTCAAGTAGAGAAGAGGGCAGTTTCACTATTGAGATCCATAAAACGATATAGTTTTGTTGATGAAAATAAAAAAATTATTAAAATCCTACTTGATTTAGAATTTGTTTCGGTATTCCCATTGAAAAAAAAAAAATCGGGTTTGCCAACATAAAGCCAAGGGCAGAACCAAGTGGGAGGAGTGATCAATGTCCACGTTGAGATATGAAAAGCGATGTAATATTGTTGATAAAAAAAATGTAAAAACACTTTTAAATGGTCATTATATCTCCACACGATAATGGTGACCTATATGAAAAAAAATTCTGGGTCCGTTAAAACTATCTATATATTCTTTAATAACTTTATAATATATTAAAAACTTGAATATGCAAATATTAAAATGTCGTTTTCATTCACAATGGTATTATAATTGTGACTTTGGTCGGAAAAAGGAAAATGCATGATCATGACACCCTACCGATCGAACATGTAAAGGTTAAGTAAACGATTTGATATGTACTAAATTGTTAGTTATGTAGAATGTGAACGAAAAATTATATAATTAGATTATAAGCATAGGCGTAAATTATGTAATTAGTTTTTTAAGCATAGGTGTATGCATTCGGTGTATCATTTTCACAGAAAAGGGGATTATGGGGATTGTGTTTTTTCTATTTGTTCATGATGATATTTTCGGTGTTAATTATGTATTCAACCTTATTTTGGACTTTGGGTCCCTACGCTAGGGATCCACTTATTGGTAAAATATGCGATTATTTTTAGTAAACAATCATCAAAACGATATATGTTTAAATCTTTTTCATGTTAGAATTTTTTTCACAATTTATGTATTTTTAGCGATCATAATATGAGTTGTCGTTCAAATTGATATTGTTGCAACGAAACAATGATCGACCTCCGGCCGAATAGGCATAGCCCTGGCAAAGAATATGTATAGTGAGATGTAAATTATCTTTGGAACATTTCACGAAGACTTACATCATTTAGGACAAGACATGTTTGTAAAAAAAAAAATGACCTCTTGTTGAAAACAAGAAAATTCATTTGAAAAGCAACATCAGTCAAAATCTGAGGGTCTCTAATTTTATAAACCAATCACTGTTTGAATAAATCAAACATCTTTCATTGAATCGTGAGAGAGATTTATGATTGTTTATTATAGTGATATTCATATGTGACGAAATATATCTTAAAAAACAACGCGTTAACGTGTACATCATATACCATTTTCTAGCACTTCAAATAACGAGTGTGCTGTTTGAATAATAATAGAATATCGTGTAGCGCTATTTGAATAATAATAGAATATTAATAAATACTTAAACTTAACGTCCTTATTTAACCTAAAATAAATGAATGCTGAAAATTACAAAACTCAATATTTCTCCAATATTGGCGTATTCATTGAATGGTTTGTATGTTGATGTTAGTGGTAAACATGTGCCTTAATGGTAGAGAGGGTCCATTTAATGAAGGAGAGGAACTTGACAATGCAATATTGACATCCTTGAAAAAGGAAACTGTTCTTTTTACTTAAAATGTTTGTTTTAGGTAATCAATATTATCACGTAAAATAGACATTTAATTAATCAATACATATTATTGACAATAGTTGAACTCCAAACCCTTTTAGTGGGTTTTTTTTTGAAAGGAAATTCTTTGGAGTGTTTAATATATTAATAATATATCATGTAGCAAATTTAAGATTTTCACGGCATCTTGATCTGATATAATGTTTGAATTCACGGCATCATGTAGCAAATTTAAGATTTTCATAGATATGATAAGTCAACATTATATCAAATCAAGATGCCGTGAATTCAAACATTTTAGCCAACATTGCATCCTCGTTTATATTGTGCAAGTGTAGTGTTTGTTTGTTGGTCATTTATATGTATTTGTGTGTTATTTTGACTCAAACTTCTTACAGCTAGCCCTCATACTTAAAAGGGACATGTTGACATGCTTTATATGTTAATTATTCATCTCTCAATCAGTTCAAGTTTTTTCAACGGTTAGGATTGGTGTTTAAGCTTAAGCTTTTGAGATAGACGATAATTCAATAGTTACGATTGGCGTGTTAAGCCAAGAAGTATAAGAGAAATTGTATTACACCGGCATTCTCTCGTCCAAAATGATAAATAAGTTTAGGGTTTTCAATAAAGGCTTATATATTTTCGTGAGACAAAAGACCAAAATACATTTCTAGCTATTATAATATAAAAATTATATACATTCATAAAAATATATACTAAAGAGTAAAACAATAACATTGATAAAGATTAAAAACATTATGTCAGGTTGGGATGGAGATGGTCTGTGACCGAGTGCAATCAACTTTTGCATCAATGATTAAAGATTAAAAAAATCATGATAAATATTATAACCTAGCAGACATGGAACGTGAATAAATAGTTTTTTGATTATATTTTTTCCACATCAATGTTAAAGATAAGGAAATATAGTAGCACTTTTACTACCATTAATTGGTTTCAGTAGAACGGTAAACGTTTGATCCTTAATGGTAGCAGAGCGGAAGGTCTTGGGCTCTAACCCCACTGCCAGCATTATTTTCCCACATTTACTGTGCAAGTGTTGGGCTGGCCTAGTTGGCCTTTGTGAGCCTAGTTGGCTCATGCTTGTTGTGTGCCTAGATGACATAGTCTTGTTATGAGCCCACACATGAGGGGGCGTGTTAAAGATAAACAAATATAGTAGCACATTTACTACCAATTGACAATCAAATGAATGTTTACAAGGGTATGTGATCTTGGACCATCCCAATGCATCCAATTATCATGCATCGGCTTCTTTTTCTTTCCTTTATCCATTTTCTTGATTAAACCCTAACCATGAGGGTCTTTATTCCTCTAATTTACGGGATGAGTGAATATGTTAATTAGTAACCTAGTGGATCAGAGTAATGAGCTTGCTATTATATATACCAAAGAACTGAAAGAAGTCTCCCATTTACGGGGTTCGAACCTCCGCACTCCAGCTTAAGGTTTAGCTACCCTTTTAAACAGGGCCGTTCCTAAGACTTAATGGGCCCGGGGCATAATTTTAAGAAGGGCCTGCTATTTATTTAAAAGAAATTAGTTTCTATACATAAGTAACATAAGTCAAATCACGTTCAAAAAATATCTAAGGTTAGTTTGTAGCAACACATTACAAATGTCAAAAACAATAAAATTATTGAATCTGTAGTAAATAACAATAGCTGAAACAAAAACATCACAAACAACTACAAAACAACTGAATCATTACCAACAATATCAAAAAAATTGCGAAACACCGATAGACAACATAACTACAATAACAAGAAAGCAAATTGATCATGAGAAAAAATTTATGTGCATGTACAGATGAAAAATCATCAATTATAATATCAAGTATGATATTATTGTCTAACATATCATTCAGTTCATAGGCTCTGAGCGGTCACCTAAGGCAGACTATTCATTAGTGTCATTACTTTACAATGGCTTAACTGTAAACTCATATATCATTACATAAATAAATAAAACCAAAGTATGTCAAGATCAAGAATGAAACTAGCATCAATAGAAGTATATAATCACTGCTTATCTACTAGATTAGCTTACACTATTGTTAAATATGTAATTTTGGGCCCTCCTTATATCATGGGCCCTAGGTGGTCGCCCATCTCGCCCGCCCTCAGGACCGGCCCTGCTTTTAAAGCATTCAAACCCTTTATCACTAGATCATGTCTAAAGACCTTTTATACATTTCCGTATTTTATGGTTAGGGATCGGGGGCGTGAGGTCTAGGTTCCACGGATATGAAATACATGAATATAAGATTTTTGATGTATATATAGAATACGGGTAGAAAGGGTTAGAGTTTTGAGGGTGGGGTATGGGTTGCATGACTATAGATATGTGGTTACAAGATATCCAGATGCATGATTTAATATATATAAAATAGGGTTAGAGATTAACGGGTGGGCATGTCTAGGTTGTATGGGCACGGATACACGAATATGTCATATGCAGACAGGGGCGGCTGCACCTTAGGGATGCATTGGGCAGCTAACTCCCTAAAAAAATATTACAGTAGAAATATAATTTTACGTACACATTCATATGTGAGATTGACACGCTTATTTTAATATATTGATATGTATTGACTCATATTGAGTTATAATATATAAGAGTAAGTTTAAAGTTACAAAGTAAGACAAAATTTCGACCTGTATCCTACAATTCATGTAGCCGCCTCTCTATGCAAATGCATGCATTGTGAAATAAATAATAGAATTTGAGCGAATCTCTATATTTTTTCGACAGTCTTTATTCATTTTGGACGGTTTTTCATTCATTATCGGTCACCTATTAACTCAATTTTCAATATGGTTTCTCATTTCAAATATACGACTTATAGACATGAATATATGAATCTTGTATCCAACTTTAAAATATATATGTTGAATCTTGTACCCAACTTTAAAATATATATGTTGCGAAGGTGTGAGAATTGAATACATAATATGTTATCAAACAAGAAGTATCCATGTAGAATGGGTGGGTGGGAATTGAATTCGGCCTAGTTGTATAAGTGATTGTGCTTTCTAGTGTGAATCGTAGTTTGATTCTCACCATCGTCTTGAATAAAAAATCTCATTCCCCTTTCTCATGAAAAAAATATTTGAGAAAAAGTGGCCTATTATTTGCACCACTCAATCTAGCTTCTCGTACACCACTCTATTTGTACACCACTGCAGAACTGATTTTGTTAAAGTCGGTTCTGGAGCCTAGAACCGACTTTTCGTAAGTTAAAAAACAAAACCGAATTTATGAAAGTCGGTTTTTACCAATGCACCTACAAAAAATCGGTTTTTTTTTTGTTTTTTTTTTTTGTTTTTGTCTATAGTCAATCATCTCAATGAAGACTTGCAAAAAGGAAAGTGAGTTATAGACACTCTCATTTTCCACACTCTGCAAAACAAAGGTCTTTTCACTTCTTTTTGACAATGAAGTAGCTAGAGAACTTTTAGGAAAAAACGGCTAAACCCTAACCGGAAGGGTCCATTCGCTCCCGATCCCACGGAAGTGCGAGAAGAGGTTAATCAGGGACCTAACAGCTCGGGGAAGAGCTTTCTGTTTTTCCGCTTACCGAAAAGGGCCGGCTCTTTACGGGACTCGAATCCCCACACTCCGGATTTCGGTCCAGCGTGACATTATACCACCCCAACCGCTTACCACTAGACCATATCCAGGGGATCTAGAGAACTTTTAAGTACATAAGAACAAGGGGATGGTCGAATAATAGAAGATGATTATTAGCTTTATCCAGATATATAATCAACGACGGACATATGATCTTAGGTAAGGGATGCAATAACTTATATGACAAATGAAAAATTTAAGGGATGGCAAACAATAAACAACAGGGGGCAGCTACACATAGGGATAATTGGGTCATCCGATCCGCTAAAAAAATTTACAGTGGATTTTTTTTTAGGTACACATTTTATATGTGTACCGACCCCCTTATTTTTATATATTGATTCCTGTTGATCCGTATTCAACTATAATATATAAAATTAAACTTCTTAGTATTGTAAAATATGATAAATTTACGATCCGTATCATTAAATTCCGGGAGCCGTCCCTGATAAACATAATGTATATAACAATTGCCCTTCTTGGTTGTATATAAGTCCGCCATCATATGTAATGATAGAAAACTTACAAGGGAAATGATAATGCTACGACGGCTGTACAGAGTACTTATTACGGAGTCTCGTCTTATAGCATATAAAAGTCATAAGGCTTTTATATGTTATCTCTAAATATTCTTAATAAGTATTCTCTGCAGTAGAAATTTTCCGTTTTAAGTACTTAAAAATAATTGGATTAACCTTTGTTATTGACATTACCATTGTTGTTGTGTGTTTCTTCTTCATGAAGCTTTTTTTGCTTGCAGCAAAAACATATGGAGAGGTCTGGATATCCAATTGCAGGACCTAATAAGTTGCCAATAGTTGAAGGGGTTGGGCTTTTTAGCATCTGAATAAGTCAACCAAAACCAAGCTCACGGCCCAAAAAAATTGGATGGGTTATGGCCCATTGACAGGTGTATCTTTCATTGGAGAGTGAATGGATCAAATGAACAATTGTTTGTGCAATAAATTGGAACCACTAAGAGAATCAACATCAAACTTTCTATACCATTTTTTATTTTCACAATAGAGTTATATTGTAGGGTTACAACCAAAATACACTACATTAACTTCCTCATCCTTTTCCAACAATAGAGGCCATGAACAGTGCCACTCCAAATATAGGGTGGTATTGTAGCTCATCCTACATATTTTTTATTCATTACTATTATTATTATTTTTTTACAAAAAAATGATTTTGAAAAAATTGTTTATAGATAAAGAATAAATATTTTAGTAGTTTAAGATACGGATGCTAATTACTCTGAATTTAGTTGCTGTAAAATAGCGATATATATTTTGTGTTATTTGTTTATAATGACATGTTTTGAGATTTAATTAGGCACTTAGGACACCCAAAAAAGATAATCGTTTATAAGGACATATTTTTTCTATGTTTCCTAAATTACCTATCTTTTACAAAAACCCAGCATTAATCCTATCCCTCTTTAAACCATTTAGCTTGTTTCAGTTCCAGGGAAAACAAAGCACAAGAATGACTCAGCTCGTCCATTGATGGTAACTTCTATGCAGTGGCGGAACCAGAAATAATTTTCGGGGTGGTCTTGGTATATAAACTGCAAAGCTAAAAAAAATCCGGGAAAAAAATAAAAAAATATTGGTAGTGGGATTTGAATTACAACCTAGAATTATGGAGACTGAAAAGGGTTTGTCCTTAAACCACTAGGATATAAGGTCTTTTGTTCAAGAAAAAGACACATAACATACTAATATTAACACTACTACTAATACAATAATAAAAATTTGTTGGGGGGGGGGGGGGGCTTAAGACCATTTTGGGGGGGGGGGGGGGGCTTGAGACCACCCTAGCTATAGGGTGGTTCTGCCCCTGCTTCTATGGCTGATTCCGGCCGGCTTGAGACAACCGCCGCCGCCGACCTGAGTTCCGACCTGAACTCCTACAATTTCAGCCATCTCCGACGAGTCCCCAGCCATTTTTTTACTTTCAGCTTCCGTCTGGCATGGCTTTCAGCTTTTCCGATTTCGGTCGGTTTCGAACAACTCCGGCCGATCTGAGCCCTCCCGCCGATTTGTAGTTGCTCTACGTTTGAATTCCCTTTTTGTTTTGTTTTGTATTACATGCATACATTTCATTTGCTTTCTATGATTTGTGTTAAATCTTTTGGTTTTGTTTTAGCTTAAGTGCGCAACTAGAGAGGAGGTACCCTTTTTGTATTTGCTGCATCATTTGTCTATAAGCTTTTTTTTGGTCTGATGGGGGTGGATTCTCCCCTGTATCTATGTAACTGTAGCTTTTGCACCTGTTTTCCAAAAGGATTTTGGATTGTACTGTGAAATTTATCTTGCATAATGTGAATTTTCATCTGATTTTGTTATTGATACACAATTGATAACTCTGTGGGAGTCTGCAAGTAGTTCTCTATCTTTGAATTTTCGTTAGATGTCGATTGACCACTTTTTAGTTGTTTTTTTCTTTGAGAAAGCACATAAAGTTTGCGGGGGATCTTTTGTAGGGATCTTTTTAGCAAACTAGCCGATTAATCTTTACAAACTTATGTTGCGATCCTCTGATCAGAGAAGGTCTATGAAAATGTACATTTACGGACAAAGTAAGATGGGATACTTGTCCGGAACTAAACCCGCACCCGCCGAAACCGACCCCGGTTTTGAAGCATGGGACACAACAAATAATCAACTCATGACCATCCTCACGAGGTCAATGACAAAAGAGATAAGTGAAAACTTTATGATGTATGATACGCCAAAGAAATGCGGGATAATGCCGAGATCTTTACTCCAAGAAGGATAATACATCCGAGGTATATGAACTAGAAGCTCAAATTCAAACTTGCGAGTGCAAGGGGATATGTCCGTAACTCAATATTTCAATCAACTATCTAAGGCTTGGCAACACTTAGATATGTTAGAAACTCACTCATGGAATGATGTCAAGGATGTCGCTCTTTATAAGGACATCATAGAAAAGAAGAGAGTATTCGGGTTCCTCACCGGATGAATCCTACTCTTGATGATGTTAGGGGAAGAATTCTTGCCACCAAACCTCTTCCAAATCTCAAATCCATGTTTGCCGAGGTCAAACATGAAGAAAGTAGGAGAAAAGTCATGCTTCGAAATCCACTACCGACAACCCTACCGAAGGTGCCGCCCTATCGATCGGGAAGGCCGCCGAGGTTGCCGAGACATACAAGAAGCCTACCGAGAAAAGCGGAAAAGCTGTGTTCGTGATCACTGCAAACGCACAAATCACACCAAGGACAACTGCTGGAAGCTCCATGGCAAGCCTAACTCCTCAAAAACCTCAAAACCTATCAGGGAAAGTCAAGGCAGACACATTAGTGAGGAGGAGAATGAAAACCAGATGAATGCTCAGTTTGCTGCATTCAAAGCCTTTCCTGAATCAACAAAAGGAAGGTAGTCACTCTACTGATGTTGCTACTCATACTCATACAGGTAAATTCTACTCTTCCCTTAGCAATGAAACATGGATTGTTGATTCTGGGGCATCCTCCCATATGACTGGTAATAAAAACCTTATAACCAACTATATGCCTTGTCACCAAATTCATAACATTAAAACTGCTGATGGATCTATCTCTCGTGCAAAAGGTGTTGGAAATGTTAAACTCACTAATAAGATATGCCTACGGGATGTCCTATTTGTTCCAAACTTAGACCGCAATCTTATATCCGTCGTAGACTCACTAAAGATTTGAATTGATTTGTTGTTTTTAAGGAAAATCGGTGCACATTCCAGGATCCTACTTCACGGGAAGTGATTGGGAAGGCTAAACCTTGCGTATTTGGATTGTTTCGGTCAACCCTGCCGAAGACGGTAAGACCGAAGACCGAATCCGCCTCGGCGGCTCGCTCCCGAGACTTTAGACAATATCATGTTATGGCATTATAGATTAGGACATCCAAGTTTTGGTTACTTGAAATCTTTAACTCCCGAATTGTTTAAAGGATGTAATCCGAATGACCTTCAATGTGATATTTGTCAATTTGCTAAACTTACAAAATCGTGTATGCTAAGTTACCTCATTTGCATTCCTCACCCTTCACCTTAATACACAAGTGATGTGTGGGGACCCTCAGGGTGAAAAGTATAACAGGGAAAAGGTGGTTTGTCACCTTTATTGATGATCATACCGGGAACACTTGGGTTTTTTTAATGAAAGACAAATCGAAGTTGGTCATATCTTTCAAGAATTTTATCATATGGTCTCCACTCAATTTGATACTAAGGTCAAGATCTTAAAGACCGATAATGCTCTAGAATACTATGAGTCTAATCTCGGTACCTTCTTGAGATAGAGGAATTGTTCATATCGTAGTTGTGTGGAAACACCTCGGCAGAATGGGGTTCCGAGAGAAAGAACAGAGCACTCTTGGAAATGGCCGGATCAATCATGTTCACCACACATGTTCCTAAATACATGTGGGGTGAAGCTATACCGACCGCAACTTATTTACTCAACGAGACTTCCCGGCAGAGTGTTAGGTTTCAAAACTCCACTCCAAACCCTACCGACCACACACTCCCGCCATCATCTTGTTTCCCGAGTTGCCTCCAAAGATCTTTGGTTGTCTTGTGTTTGTGTATATCCATGCTCAACACGAAGTAAACTTGATCCTAAAGCTCACAAGTGCATTTTCCTAGGTTATGCAAAGGACGTAAAAGGTTACAAGTGTTATTCCCCTATTGAAAAGAAATTTTACAATTCTATGGATGTAAAATTCTTTGAAAGGACCCCTTATTACAAAGCAAACCTACCGAGCCATTCACCGATGGAAACCCGATTGAAATTGACTTAAACCCCTTCCTCAAAGCAAACTCTTAACCCTCGGCAACTCTGCGATCCTCGCAGATCGAACTTCGCACCCTACCGACTCTCTACGGCCTAATACTTCTCAAAGCAACCTCCCGAACAAGAATCTACCGACCCGAGCCTCGCCGAACCGGAACCTCGGCGGCCCTCGAACCGAGTCGCTTGGACCTCGGCTTATTGACTCTCGGCGGTCGTCGAGGTGGATGACAGAGACCTATTGCTCTAAGGAAAGGGAAAAGATCATGCACCGATCATTCTATTCATTCTTATTTATCTTATGATCGTTGTCTCCTGTCTTTGCCGTGTTTACACGGGACACGGACTCTCACTCTATCCCTAGAAATATTCGGGAGGCTCTTCAAAATGATAAGTGGAAGGTCGTCGTTAAAACGAGAGATGATCGCCCTCCGGATAATCATACTTGGGATCTCACAACTCTTCCAAAAGGCAAAAAGACGGTCGGTACCGCAAATGGTTATTCACTATCAAATACACCGCCGATGGCACTATTGACAAGTACAAAGCCGATTGGTAGCCGGGGGATTCACACAAACTTATGGCATTGACTATAAAGAAACTTTTGCACCGGTGGCAAAGCTCAACACTTTGTCGGGGTACTAATTTCTCTGTTGTCCAACTTGACCGACCTCTTCATCAATTGGACATCAAAAATGCTTTTCTAAATGGGGACCTTACCGAGGAGGTTTATATGACTATACCTCCTGGTTTTATCAATCCTCATACTCAAGGCAAGGTGTGCAACCGAGGAAATCTCTATATGGCTCCGAAGCAATCACCAAGGGCATGGTTTGGAAAATTAACAACCGTGGTCAAAGCTGCTTTGGATATCACCAATGCAATTCGATCACACTATGTTCATCAAGACAACCAACCGGAAGAGGTCTATTCTTATTGTCTATGTGGATGATATCATCCTTACTTGGAGATGACCCCGCCGAGATCCAACACTTGAAAGAATTCTTTGGCAAAGGTATTTCGGGTTAAAGACTTGGGTTTACTTAAGTATTTTCTTGGCATGGAAGTAGCTAGAAACATCAAAGGAATCTCGTCTCCCAAAGGAAATATGTCTTGGACTGTTAAAGAAAGCGGCATCTTTGCCGGGGTGCAAACCGCTCGTATCCCCGAGTAGACCCCGATCATACCTGCTACATGGTGACATTGTTGTAAGAAAGGAACAATATCAAAGACTTGTAGGGAAACTCATCTACCTATCCCATACAAGACCGGATATTGCATATGGTGTCGGTCACAGTTAGCTTGGTTCATGCATTGCCCTACCGAGCAACATTGGGATGCGGTGAATAGAATACCGCGGTATTTGAAGTCCACTCTGGCCAAGGGTTACACTTCACCAAGTCGCGATAGATCCATCAAGGTCTATACCGATGCTTGATTGGGGCCGGATGCCACATAGATAGAAGGTCTACCACGAGGCTATTGTTCCTATGTATGGGGCAATCTTGTTACTTGGAGGAGCAAGAAGCAACCTATCGTGTCTGCAGAAGCGATGCGGAAAGCCGAACTCGGGCACTTGTTTTAGGCATTTGTGAAGCTCTTTGGCTCAAAAGAGTTCTTACCGAACTTCAAAGCAACCTATTCGGAAGAACCTATCACACTCTGTTGTGATAATAACTCAAAGCACTATGCATGGCGAGAGGATCCAGTCCATCATGACAAAACAAAACATGTGGACATTGACGGACACTTTCTCGAAGGAGAAGATTGATGCCAAGATACATTCTCAAACTCTCTTCAGAAACAAACACAGCGTATACGGAGCATTTTTTCCGTCAATTGTCTGTTCCTCTTCGTGATCTAGAAGAAACATTCGTTACATGCAAGGCTTGGGAAGCAGAACAAGGGAGTAATGCTAATCCTGATGCTGATTCTAACTCCTCGAATGAGCTTCCTTTACATGTTGCCTCCGCTTATCAGAAGGCATCAAAGATACTGAAGGCTCGTATATGTACCAAATATAAAACCATCGGCTTCTACTAGTTGTTCAGGCCTTATCTCAGGAACATCATCTGCTTTAGGACCAACCCTAATGGTTTTCCATTGTTTATGCCGGAAAGCTTTCTAAATTCTAATGTATTGGAAATGTGAAAAAAAATAGAAATAAACGTTGGATGCTTTGGTATGATTATGAAAGGCTTTGGATGATATTTTATTTTTTCCTTTCTTTTTTTCATTAATGATACCATGCATCACCTTGAAACAAAGAAAGAAAGCTATACGTTGATGGTGGGTTTGTGTATGATTTGAAATAAAATTGATGCGGTGATAGTGATGTCACTGCATCTACAGTTAGAGAATTGATGCAGTGACATCAATGTCACTGCATATACAATTTACAAAGTTTTTGTTTTTGCAATTTGGGTGTTGATGTCACTTCATAAAATGTTGGTGTTATTGTGTGTCACTACATAAGGTGTCATTTCATAAAATGAGATATTAGAATAAAGAGGACGAAAAAAATATGAATTATAGTGAAAGAATTATGTTGATCGGAGTTTTATATCAAAAGATATAGCCATTTGAAGTCGAATTTATAAAGAAAAAAAATTGATTTTCTGAAATTAATTCGGAAAAAATATCAAATGAGATATCAAAATAAAGAGGACGAAGAAATATGAATTAGAGTGAAATAATGATGTTGATCGGAGTTTTATATCAAAAAATATATCCATTTGAAGTCGAATTTATAAAGAAAAAATCGATTTTATGATATTAAGTCGGAAAAATATCAAATGTCATCATGGTGTCGCTTCATCTCGGTGTCGCATCGTCAAATGTCAGTGCATCGGGGGTGGTCACTGAATATCCGATTGCCGATGTCACTGCATACATTGTTGATGTCATGCATATATGATTGCCGATGTCAATACATAAAAATATGTATTGCGGTGTCACATCATCAAATGTCACTGGAATGGGGTGGTCACTGCATCAGGGTGGTTTATGCATCGCGGTGTCACATCATCAAATGTCACTAGATCGGGGTGGTCACTGCATCAGGGTGGTTTATGGATTGCGGTGTCACATCATCAAATGTCACTACATCGGGGTGATCAATACATCACGGTGGTCAATCTACCTAATTTTTGTCATAATAACTAAGTGTTTGTCTTGGGTGTCCTTTTTATCTAATTAGGTCCAATATGTGTCCTTTTGAATAATTGTTCCATATATTTTTTAATAGTATTTTTGGGATAGTGATAAGGATTTTGATGCCAATGATCTAAGGGAAATTTGGAAATCAGGTATCTCATAGTTGTGGTATTTTTTTATTTGTGCGGAATTCGATTATCCGCTATAATCAATTTTTTACAGATTATCCACTATAAATTTTTATAGGAAAAACATTTCTCATAGAAAAACGTGATTCTTTGAATTTGTAAGTATAAGATGTTCGACCCTCACATATTAGCCTCGCCCGTCAACAATTTTGTGAGGGAATGTTGTTTCCTTTGGAAAATTTGTAAGAGAAGAGTATCTCCGCTGACAAATTATCTACAGGACTCCCCACAATAACTTGTAATGAGGGGCACGTCTCGCCCCTCACAAATTATCCAAGGGAATTTTTATGAGGTGGAAATTTTATCTTAAATATAGAAGCTTATATGAAATATGGATCCAAGTACCTGCCAAATTCTTTCTTTTATTCCTCAAACGACGTCGTATTTCTTAAGACTACATTCAAAAATCTTAAATGTTCTCCCTATCGGTTAATGCAAACAACGTTTATGTTTCCTCCTTCGTGGTTTATGCCTGAAATTGGTCGAAAACGCTTTGTCTTTCTTGCTACCGTTTGGCTTTCTGCCTTCTTTTCTACGGTATGAGTATTTCTTCTAAGGATTCTTCTTAAATATTTAGTGGCTTGGAATTTTAGTTTCCGGTATAATCTTTCATCGAATTTCTTCTACGTACTCCTGATTTCATTCCCAAAAAAAAAAAAGTTTTACTTTGATGATCATTGTAATCAAATGGCTTTTTGGGATAATACTTATTTTCTCGATGTGTTTTTATTTTTTTTTATCTTATTTTCTTGAGAAACTCAATTGTGTGAATACATATTTTCTCGATTGTGTTTCATGGATCTTGGCATCGCTTTGTCTATCTCACCTATAAACCCTTTTTTTTTCCACTGTTCGTTTTGCTTTTTTGTTCACAAATTTCATTTTTTTTTCATGCAACAACTCAAAGTCGTTTTTGTTACATTCCCTTTTTACAAGTAGAATAATGGCGAAATGTTGAAAATGGAGTCTGCGCGCGTGTTCATATTTTGGTTGGCTGTTTTCTGTCCTTGCTTTTTTAAACGTCGCCCTATGTGATTATTGTTAAGTGTCAGGTTCATCCCCTTTTGCCTTTTGGCTCACAGGTACGTTATCTCTTCAATGGAGGTAAATCATAAATGGTGTTTTTTTTAATTCTTTTTCCCCATATTTTCGTAGCTTTCAGGTGATTTGTAGAATAATAGCCTATTTCCATCATTCCGTTTTTCTTTAGTTCCTTGGTGTTATAACGGATCGATCAAGAAGTGATGATGATTGTGAGTAAACATAAAAGATAAACAATTAAATAAACACAGAAACAAGAAAACTCTGATTTAACGTGGTTTTCCGAAAACGATGTCGAAACTACTCACAGCGACAAACGAGGATATTTTATTATCAACAGAAAGCTACATCAAGTAACAATTATTACAGACGGTATTTATCAAAGGCGGCAAATTCTTGATGTGTGTATTTGTTGTGTAAGATAGTCTATTGTTATTTTTCCAGAAGGTATGTTCATGTTTACTTCCTTATTATAGTCTTAACTAAAAGACATGGAAAAAACTAAACGAAAGGGATGTACTGTATGATGATAAAAAGTTAGTTTTTGTTAATCTTCTTCATCTTCATGAAGAAGAAGGATACATCAAGATAATGTTTTCGGATGAATTTTCTCAATCATTCAATTCAGAATACAAGGTAGTACAAATAGATAGATTTTCACACACATCTAGGAAACAGAATCTACGGTGGCACCCTAATAATGTGCCACATGTACACCCTTATTATCTCACACCTAGCCACTTTTATATTTATCATTTTCAGCCCCTTATTATCAGATCTAGTTAAAACATTCTTATATTCTAACATACGAGCTTCAGATTGATTATTGAATAGGACTTCTAATGTAGACCAGATTTCATCTGAAGTCTCACAACCTATAATTTATATAAGCACTTGCTCAGTCATAGAGCTCAATAAGCAACCTGTAACTACTGATCCGTAGCAATCCACTCATCTACAACAGGATTAGGAAGGGTAGAGTAGATACCTTTACTTGGTGGTTTGGGTTTAGTTCCAAGTAAGAATCCTTCCAATTTATGACCTCGGACAATTGGCAAGATTGTGTATCTCCATAAAAGGTAATTGTCCCTTGTGAGCTTGACATTGCAAGTCTGGCTGAGATGACCATGAAATGGAGATGTGGATTGTACAAATGAGCTAGGAGATGCAGATCTGAAAAGTGACACAATCGGTGGTAGAGTCGGTGGCACCATTGTGCTGGTGAGCTGACTGAAAGGGTAAGTTGTAGTAAACTCCGGTGGCGGATACAGAAACCCAGGGTAAGATTGCATCATGAAAGATGCAGCTCCAGTGACTGTGTTGAATGCAGTAGCAGTGTAGCACTGACTGAGGAGGCTCCTGTGACCGTTATTCCTGCAACGGTCGAATGAGCTGATGTTGAGCTCATATTTCC
The DNA here is from genome assembly GCA_036785695.1 of Gentiana straminea. NCBI lineage: Eukaryota > Viridiplantae > Streptophyta > Magnoliopsida > Gentianales > Gentianaceae > Gentiana > Gentiana straminea. The sequence goes on from JAVUPR010000042.1 coordinate 2,161,575, forward strand.
GGCGACTGCTGAAACCTCCGGAGGTATGCTTGAAGGTGACGCCTCTGTTGTCATGATGACTGATCTAGCTCCGATACCAAGTTAGTTTTTGTAAATCTTCTTCATGAAGAAGAAAGATACAACAAGATAATGTTTTGGATGACTTTTCTCATTGATTCAATTCAGAATACAAGGTAGTACAAATAGATAGATTTTCACACACATCTAGGAAACAGAATCTAAGGTGGCGCCCTAATAATGTGCCACATGTACACCTTTATTATCTCATGGAAGATAAAAAAAAAAATCCCCATATAATCTTCGTTATTGCTTCTACTGATTTTCCTTTTACTATTACAGAGAATTTTTTGTTCAGTTGTATGTTGCATCAACAGATTAGCTTTGAAAAGCTAATCGTTAAGGTTGGTTTAATTAGTTTTAAATAGAATTTTAAATTTTGATGTTTTTTTGACATGTTGGTGATATAAGAAAATATAGTAGCACATTTACTAATTCCAATTGGTTTTAGTACAACGGTAAGCGCTTGAACCTAATATGGTATCAGAGCAGGAGATCCCGGGTTCAGCCCCGCTTCCAGCACAACTAAAAACAAAAAACGAAAAGAAAACCAAGTGTTGGCCCCACTCTCTTCTTATAGTGCCACAATTCCCAAACAAAAAAAAACAAGTCAAGTGTTGGGCATCTCTCCCTTCTGATAGGCCCACACTTGAGGGGCGTGATATAAGAAAATATAGTAGCACATTTACTAACACCAATTGATTTTAATACAACGGTAAGCGTTTGATCCTAATAGTGATTAGTTGGCATGTATACTTTCTAGCTTGTCATATTTAGCGTTAAACATTTAATTTGAGGTCATTGTATACCTTTCTCCTTTCAATTTAACTGAACTACGTACATACAATGAATTGCTATCACTAATGATTAATGATGTAACCCTAACCCAACCAAGCTACTACTTATAAACAAATTGAAGGTAAAGTGATCCATAGTTTGTTTACATGCAGCCACAGTATCACACAAAGCTTCCTCTTTGAAGGTAAAGGTTGAGTATAGATCTTGTGTTGTGTTTATAAACATAGCCGCCTGTTGTGTGTGGGGGTGTCTGAGGGCAAAAAGAACAATTCACTCACTTGAAATTAGAAATAATAATAAACATGTTAGAATATGAAATAGTGTGTGCGTTGTATTATGTGTGTGTGACGGCTAGGGTTTAGGCCGACTTGGTTATGGCGTGTTGGGCAAGAAAGCCCATTAGGGTTACGGCTATGTATTGTGTGGGTGTTTTCCTATATAAAGTAATAAAGTGTAGTAACAGAGGTGATTAGAAAATATCCCTCTTTCTTTTCAATCTGTCTGAACCGTGTATCTCTTAACATGGTATCAGAGACGCTTACACCCACTTTTCTTTCTATGATCTGAAAACCCTACAGCCGCCAAAAAAAAAAAAAAAAAAAAAAAAAAAAAAAACCGCTTTCGTTCGTTCCAGGATGGAGATCAAAGCCGACTCCAATCCCGTTTATTCGGTCCGATGTCGGCACCAACAGCAGCCACTTCGGTTAAGTTAAATCGTAAAAATTACACGTTATGGTCCCGATCCATCGAGATATACTTGACTGGTAAGGGTATGGATCATCATCTCGTCAAAGATAAGGCGGGAAAGGATGACCCAAGGGCTTCATCTTGGCGTCAAGATTATGCACAAATTATGTCCTTGATGCTGAACAGTATTGAGTCGAATATCAGCTCAACCCTTTTGTATTTGAATGCCAAAGACATCTGGTCTAGGCTGCGTCACATGTATTCTAGTTCCGAAAATTTGTCACGTGTGTATGATGTTTGCAAACAGTACTTCCAGTTGGAACAGGGAAATCAAAGTTTGGAAGATTACTACTCCCAAGTCATGAGTATTTGTGAAGAAAGGAATATGTATCAACCTTTATCGGCCGATGTGAGTGCTATGGAGAAACAAAGGAATGATATGGATGTAATCCGGTTTCTCTCGGGATTAAAGCCGAATTTGAACCAGTTCGTGCACAAATTCTCGGCGGGACCCAACTTCCTACTATACCGAAGTGTTCTCCGGGTTGCGGCGCATGACCATCAATCATAAAGGTTCCCGATCTCAAGAAATCGAGGAAATTGTTGAGGAAAAAGGTCGCTTTTCAGGTTGGTTTTCGGCTGATTTTAATGCGAGGTAGAGGAGGCCGAGGTGGAAGGTCGTCCCGTGGTGGTCGGGGCAATTCTCGTGGCGGAGCACGTGGGGGCCGAGGTGGAAGAGGATCACTTAAGTGTGATCATTGTGGCGAACGAATCACAATATTGATAATTGTTGGGATCTTCACGGAAAACCCGCCAATTTTCAATCTCAGGCTCATTCGGCTCAGGAAAGTGATCAAATTACAATTTCTAAGGAGGAGTATCAAAAGTTGAAGAGTGAGAGGGCAGACATGGCAGCCTCTATGGCCAACCTGACTCAAACAGATAAAGTCTCCTCAGGTCTTCTCTCCAAACGACCCCAGTGGATCCTTGATTCTGGAGCCACTGATCATATGTCTGGTTTGTCATCATCTTATTTTTCTGAATATCACAAATTACTCACCCCGAAGACTATTACTTTGGCCAATGGTTCCACGGCTCAAGTTGTGGGCACTGGCACAATCTCACTAAATTATGACATTCATCTTCCTCATTCCTTACATATCCCTGAATTTCCATATAATCTCATATATGTGAATCGTTTGACTAAAGATTTGAATTGCTCAGTTACTTTTTTCCCTGATTCATGTTTATTGCAGGATCTCCAAACGAAGAAGAAGATTGGTACGTGTCATGAAGTAGGAGGCCTCTACACTTTTGATGATTCCCTTAACCAAGCTGCGTTTAAAGCAAGGTTATCTCCTATGGAGTGGCATTGCCGGTTAGGTCATCCGTCCTTAGCTGTTCTGAAAAAGCAAATTGAGGGAATCAATCACTTGGAGTCTTTGAGTTGCGAAGCCTGTCAAATTAGTAAGCATTGTAGGTCATCTTTCAAAACTAGTGTCAATAAGAGAAGGGATGTTCCCTTCGAACTTGTTCACTCCGATATATGGGGTCCGTTTCATATTACTTCTAATAAATTTCGATATTTTATTACCTTTGTGGATGATCATTCTCGTATGACATGGCTTTATTTGCTAAAATCTCGAACCGAACTTGTTGATTGTTTCCATTTGTTTCACCAAGAAGTTAAAAATCGAGTTTGGTACACAAATTCATGTCGTTCGTACCGATAATGCTCAAGAGTATAAGCACCAATTTTCCCAATATCTTTCTGACCACGGTATTATTCACGAGTCTTCATGTACATATACACCTCAACAAAATGGAGTGGCGGAACGTAAAAACCGTCACCTCATTGATGTTGCCCGTACCTTGATGATTTATATGAATGTTCCTAAACACTTTTGGAGTGATCGTACTTACTTCGTGTTACCTCATTAATCGTATGCCTACCAAAAATCTTGAAGGTCAATCACCCTTCTCAATTTTGTATCCCTCCGGTCGCCCTTTCTCGTGCCTCTTAAAATATTTGGGTGCATTTGTTATGCCCACAACCTTGGCCCCGGTCACGATAAGTTCGATCCCCGTGCCACAAAGTGTATCTTTTTAGGCTATTCTCGCACCCAGAAAGGTTATCGGTGTTTTAGTCCCACCCTTCGTCGATATTTTGTTTCCGCTGATGTTAAGTTTGATGAGTCATCACCGTATTTTCCCACTCCTTTACAAGACACATCATTTCTTGATCCTCCACCCGTGACCTGCCCCACGGACCACCTCACCAATCCACCCCTCCTGCGTTGCCGATTGACGAGGACCGTCCTCCTATCGTTCATACCTATTCCCGTCGCCGTCCCACCACTACTTCTAACACGGCTCAGTCTTCTCTTCCGGGGGGATCCGTTGACCCTGATGATACTCGGCCTATTGCACATCGCACTAGGTCCGCCACCACTCGTCATCCTATTGGTAATTTTGTCTCTTCTCATCGACTCTCTCCTCAATATTTATCATTTGTTTCTGCAGTTGCTTTTGTTTCTGTTCCTAAGACTTTGCAGGAGGCTCTATCTCATAGTGGTTGGAGGATGGCTATGGAGGATGAAATGGGCGCCCTTCGGGATAATGGTACATGGGATCTTGTCCTCGCTCCCACTGGTAAGACTATCGTTGGGTGTCGTTGGATTTATACTGTTAAGTACCATTCTGATGGTACAGTTGAACGCCTTAAGGCTCGGTTGGTAGCCAAGGGCTACGCACAGACATACGGCATTGACTATGTGGAGACCTTTTCCCCTGTTGCTAAGATGCCTTCTATTTGTATTGTTTTGTCTATTGCTGCTAATTTCAGGTGCAAGTTGTATCAGCTCGACGTTAAGAATGCCTTTCTACATGGTGATTTAAACGAAGAGGTTTATATGGAGCAACCTCCTGGGTTTGTTGCTCAGGGGGAGTCTGGGTATGTATGTCGGTTACGTAAGGCATTGTATGGCCTTAAGCAATCCCCACGTGCTTGGTTTGGTAAGTTCTCGGAAAAAGTGAAAGAGTTTGGATTACGACAATGTCAGACCGATTATTCCGTATTTTTAGACGATCTACATGCGGATCCATCTTTCTTCTTGTATATGTAGATGACATTGTGATTACAGGGGATGATGAGCGTGGCATTGCCCGGCTAAAAGAGTTCTTGGGTAGACAATTTCATACTAAAGATTTGGAGCAGCTCCGTTATTTTCTTGGTATTGAAGTAGCTAGATCAAGTGCGGGGATCTTTTTTTTGTGCCGAAAAAATATGTGCTTGATCTTTTGCAGAAACCGGATTACTTGGATGTCGCCCATTAGAGACTCCTATGGATCCCAATCAGAAGTTACGAAAAGATGTTGGAGAGATTCTTGATTCTCCTGGTCGGTACAGACGACTAGTGGGACGCCTCAATTACTTAACCATTACGAGGCCAGATATTGCATATGCGGTAAGTGTGGTGAGTCAATTCTTGGAGTGCCCTAGACAACCACACTGGGACGCACTTATACATATTTTGAGGTATTTGAAGAAGGCACCAGGGTATGGCATTCTTTACAAGCCGAATGGACATTTGAAAGTTGAAGGTTATACGGAATCGATTGGGCCGGTTCCCCGTCTGATAGAAGGTCCACGTCAGGCTATTGTACGTTTTTGGGTGGTAATCTGGTTACTTGGAAGAGTAAGAAGCAACCTGTTGTGTCCAGGTCAAGTGCAGAAGCGGAATATCGGGCCATGGCTAATGGCTGTTGTGAGTTGGCATGGATTAAGTATTTCCTTACGAAGTTGGCTTCCCCATTTCATATCCGATACCGTTACATTGTGATAATGAGGCTGCACTGCACATTGCCTCGAATCCTGTATTCCATGAGCGAACGAAGCATATTGAAGTTGATTGTCACTTCGTTCGAGAGAAGCTGCTTTCTAAAGAGATTTGTACTCCATTTGTTCGAACCGGAGATCAGTTGGCGGATGTGTTTACAAAACCTGTGTTGGGAAGTCGGTTGAAGTTCATTTGTTCCAAGTTGGGCATGAATAACCTCTACGCTCCACCCACGCTCCAACTTGAAGGGGAGTGTTAGAATATGAAATAGTGTGTGCGTTGTATTATGTGTGTGTGACGGCTAGGGTTTAGGCCGACTTGGTTATGGCGTGTTGGGCAAGAAAGCCCATTAGGGTTACGGCTATGTATTGTGTGGGTGTTTTCCTATATAAAGTAATAAAGTGTAGTAACAGAGGTGATTAGAAAATATCCCTCTTTCTTTTCTATCTGTCTGAACCGTGTATCTCTTAACAAAACAAAAAAAAAATATTGAAATGCAAGATTTTGGAGTACACCACAGATATTGAAATGCAAGACTTTGCCTCTTCTACAGCTCCCAAACCCATTCTTACATGGAAAACTCCCACCAAAGCAATGTGGCTATTGTTGAGTAGATGGACATTGAATCTACCAACACAAAGCCAGATCAACCGGTGATGCAGCTTCTTGCTAGCCCACCGAAAAGTTGAAGTTGAAGACAATGTAGACTTTTTTGTGTACTTTACAAGCTATTAACATGTCTTAATTATATCTACTGTCCATTGAAGAAGTTGAAGTCGAAGACAATGTAGATTTTTGTGTGTCACGTGAACTATAATATGTCTTAATTATATCTTTTGTTGTCTGCTTATGTCTATGGTATGGTATGGGGGAAAATTGGATTTTCGTCCGGTAACTTTACCGTTTTTCGATTTTCGTCTTGTTTTTACTCCGGCGAGATTTTTAGTCATGTATCTTTTAAAAACGTTGCAAAAATAGTTCTGTCTTGCCGGGAATGCTGATTGGACTCAATTTCCGGCCAAAGTTGATGATGTGGCCATCTTGACTAATTTTTTGCCAAATAATCCCAAAAAACCACTAGCTCTTCATTTTCCCAAAACATGGATCCTTCCCAACCCCCATCGTCTCCTTCAACTGCCCCATCCATTAATTTTGCTTTCTCCTCACTTCATCTTCCCCAATCAACCCTGCATTCCACCAAAAAAAACCATCTTCCCCAATCAACCCTGCAACCCACCCAAAATAGAAAACAAAATCATCGAGAACTTGCAAAATCGGGGAGCTCTCTTCGCAAGAACAGCAAATCCGGCATGGATAAGCATCCTTTACAGGTTAATAAGAAGGCTTCTGTTTATGGTAAGCTTTTCGTATCTCTCATGCTATTTTATTAAAGTGAATGTTGGTTGTTGTTATCTATAGAAAAAAGTAGAAAAAGACACTGTTTTTTTTCGATTTTTGGGGACCAATTTTTAATTTTTTTTATTTGGGGACCACTTTGCTTTAAATTAACACTAGTTGAAGCTTGCATGTGATTTTCATCATTCTTTAATTCGTAGTGCTCTTTTTTCCCGACAAGACATGGATTTTTTTTATGATTTTAGGCTAAAGTCCAAATCTTGAATGTCTTTTCTTGTTTCCATGCTATTTTGTAGGTTTGCCAACCCCAAGCATCGCTGTACGTTTGCATTTTGGGGGTACATTTCATCATACGGCTAGTGGGTCTAGGTACATTGGTGGTAGGCAATTTGATATTAAGAATGTAAAGAAAGATGTTTTGACATATCACATTTTGCGTAGTGTGCTAACCAATGAAGGAGTTCACAAACCTTTTAGACTCTATAATTATGTCAAAGATGGATTTATTTTGATATGTTATGACAAGGATTTAAGTAACCTAGTTGACGAAAAGCTGAAAGGTGATCGATGTTTGTCACTTTATGTAGATGAGATGAATGAATCTGTAGGTACTGAGCAAGTAGATAACCTTGGTTCAGGTCAAGTGGATGGTCATGGTAAAGAAAATGTTGTTGTACAGTATGATGATGAGTTTAGTGGAGACACTGATGATGTAGAGTTTGATTTATAATCTGATGATGCCTTGGATGATAAATGGTTTGCTGATAATGTGGACCTTGATGTGGAATGGTTTCCTGAATTATCAACAGAATGTGATAATTTACATGAGTCAAATGTGCAAGAGCAAAAGGGTTGTGATTATTCTTCTGAAGAAGTGGATGTAGTCATATGTGATGATGACTTGGATAGTGGCAAAGATTCAGATGATGAGGACATGGAACAAAAATTCCCTATGTTTAACACAAGATATTTGTATGATCCTGAATTTAAAATAGGAATGAACTTTGACAATAAGACAATACTCAGACAAGCAATACACTCACATGAGTCAGAACTAATAGGAATATAAACATTTCAAAAAAATGATAATGAGAGGGTGCATGCCAAATGTGATGACAAAGATTGTGGGTGGATGCTTCATGGGTTAATTGTTAAGGGTGACTCCAAATTTCAGATTAGGAAATACAATCCTAACCATAGTTGTGCAAAAAGTTTTCATGTAAAAAACATGAGAGCAGAATGGATTTCTGGAAAGTACTTGAACAAATTTAAGAGTGATCCTAATAGAAATATAAAAGGGTTTAGGGAGGATGCCATTGCTGAAACTAGATGCCACATTTCAGAAGATCAAGCCTATATGGCAAAAAGAAAGGCTCTTGCTATCATTGAGGGTGACTCTGTGGATCAGTACACTTTGTTGTGGGAATTCATTGAGGAGGTGAAGAGATGTAATCCATGAAGTAGTTTCATATTAAGCACTAATGATGGTGAGAATGGATTTCCCCGATTTGATAAGTTTTACATGTGCTTAGATGCATTGAAGAAAGGGTTTTTAAATGGTTGTAGACCCTTTTTGGGGCTAGATGGGTGCCATTTAACAGGTCCACGTGAAGGGGTTTTATTGTCTGCAGTTGGGGTGGATCCTAACAACAACATATTCCCACTTGCCATAGGACGTAGCCGAAGTCGTTCACAGAAAATTACTAGAATCTTGATGGCTAGATCTAACCATTAGACCGTGGTAGATCTAGACCGGTGACTCTAGAATTTGCTCATAAAACGCCTTCGTACGACTTAGATCTACATGAATATGGGTTTGTTAATTAACTACATCACGAAATCAATACACAAACGACTACTCCATAACGAAATAAAATAGATCTACGAATAAAAACGACATATTTGGATAGACATTACCCTCGTAGACGGAGGGTCCTCCGATCCTTTAATGCAATCTCTAATCGATGAATCCATCGCCTCCGTGATGAAGCAACATAATATAAAATAAAAAGAACTATATTGATAAACTAAAAGTATTGTAGTATTGTGTTTTGTAGGTTGGTTCTTTTCTCAGCATCGTGGCTGCTGTTTATATAGGAGTTGTAGCCGACATAGGGAGAATCCAGAAGATATGCACGCATTAATCTGATTAGGCTCGGGTGACCGAACAGTTACGCTCGGTCGACCGAATGGCATGGCTCGGTCGACCGAATGGCATGGCTCGGTCGACCGAGCCTCCCTCTTTACGCGTTTTCAATTTCGCTTCGTCTGACTTGTTCCCCACTTCACTCTTCTATGCTGATCTGATTTGGCTCTTCATTAATGCTCCGATTTTCTTCCTTATTTATCTTGAGATTTCCCGATTGCATGACAATTATCCTCCCGATTCGTTACGATCTACGAAATCAGCATTTATCACACAATTAATTGCTCTTTTATAATAAAAACAAAGCTAAATACCAATTATCACATTAATAATCACTTATCATTAAATAATAAATATAAACACGTGATTTAATATGAAATATATATAATTAACTCTGATTTAAGGTTAGAATTGATGACATAAATAGGTATATTTTAACTGTCATCACATAGCAGTTGTTTGTAAGGAGGATAGACACACATGGGAGTGGTTTTTGACATTGGTTAAGGTTGATTTAAACATCTCTGAAGATTATGCATGGACATTTATGAGTGATAAACAAAAGGGTCTTATCAGAGCAATGCAAGAGGTGTATCCAAATGCAACACACAGGTTTTGTGTCAGGCATTTGCATGAGAACTTCAAGAAGGCAGGGTTTACGGGACAACACTTGAAAAATGCATTGTGGAGAGCAGCTAGGGCATGTACAGTTAATGAATTTGAAAAAAAGATGGAAGAGCTGAAAGAGTTGAATGAATCTGTAGCTGAATGGTTTGATAATAAACCAGCTAAACAATGGAGTAAGGCATACTTTAATGACATTCCAAAATGTGATACGTTGCTGAATAATGGTTGTGAATCATTCAACGCTTGCATTCTTCAGGCAAGAGAGAAGCCTATTGTATCAATGTTGGAGTGAATCTTAGAGTATCTAAAGAAGAGAATGCAAAAGAAACGTGATAAATGTGAGAAAAGCAAGAAGTGGAAAGGACCCTTTTGTCCAAAGATTCAAAAAATAATTGATGGTGCTAGTGACAAAGTGGGGGACTGTATTCCAATTAAGGCAGATAAGTTTCATTATCAAATTAATTGTTTTGACGGTTCAAGTTATGCTATTGATTTAGAAAAAGGCACTTGTGGGTGTAGGAGATAGGATCTAAGTGGCATCCCTTGCAAGCATGCATTGTCTGCAATCTACAATGAAAAATTAAGTTCCCATGATTTTGTCAACGTTTTTTATAAAGTAGACACTTTCAAGAAGGTTTATGGCCCTGTCATCATGCCTATCAATGGAAGAAGTGAGTGGAGGCCAACCGGTTTTATTCCTCCACAACCACCAAATGCTGGTAGGGGTGTTGGTAGACCAGAGAGGGCTAGGAGAAGGGAAAATGATGAGCCATCACAGAAGGTGAAGAAGAGATCAAGAGGAAAGCCTAAGGGGCAAGATGAACATAGTCTTAAGAGACAACAAGTTTCACTTAAATGTGGTAATTGTGGATCCAAGGGGCACAATAAGAAAACTTGCCATCAACATACAACTTCAACAACTCAAGGAATTCAGATGACAACACAAAATGATCAACTGAATTTGCATGTATGTATTTATTGTTTTATTTACTTCACTTGTACTGTTAGATTCATTATATTCAATTAAATGACCAATTAAATTGCATTATTTCATATATGTTAGGAGGAGATTGTGGTTTCTCAATATAGGGCCAGTCAATGTTCTGAATTTGGTGGCAGTGGTAGCCAATTGCATAGTGATGTTGGGGGATCAAGTAGGCCTCCCAAATTGCAGGTAATTTAGTGTATTTTCTGTATTCTTTACCTGCATTGTTTTTGTGCACACTTTTGTGGCCTGCTGAATCTGATCTTTTAGTGCACATAAGTCTGCTGAGTTGTAATCAGTCTGCTGAGTCGTAATCAGTCTGCTGAGTTGACATAAGTCTGCTGAGTTGTAATCAGTCTGCTGAGTTGTAATCAACACACTGTCCTTTGCTGTGTGTTGTACTTGATTGTTAAAAGTGCTGCATATTTTCCTTGAACCTATGGATGAATGAAAAGGCTAGTTGTAACAGAATTTGCCCTCTGTTTTGCTGAATTTCTGTTCAGCAATGTGACATCTGTTTTGCTGAATTTGTTTATGAACCGATAAGTTGCTGTGTTTTGCTGAATTTCTGCTGAGTTGTAATCTGTTTTGCTGAATTTCTGTTTATGATTTCTTAAATGTGTTTTGCTGTGTTTTTGAGTAGCACAATCTGTTTTGCTGAACTGATAAGTCATGTTTGGCTTTGTTTCAGTTTGAGTTTTTGTTTTTTGTCTCCTTTTTTGTTTGCCCTTGCTGAATTTCTGTCTATGAACTGATAAGTGTATCTATTTTGTGCTTGATGCCTGAATCTATTTTGTGCTTGATGCTTAATTTTTTGGAATTGTATATTTTAGGCAAGGAGGAAAAGAGGTGATATTAATAATGAACTAACACCATCTGAGCAGCTTCAACAATGCCAAGTTGACAAAGGAAGAAAAGAAGTGCCATTAAGAAGCAGTAAATGTTTGAAGACTGCACCAACACCATATGAGCAGCTTCAACAATGCCAAGTTCAAGCTGACAAAGGCCCAAATGAAGGTGGAAAGAAGAAGTACAAATCATTGTCACAACTCTAGCATGTCTTTAGCTTTTATTTTGTTGATGTCTTTTGATGAAACTATTTTGGATGAAACCTATTTTGGATTGATGACTCTTGATGTAACTATTTTGGGATGAAACCTATTTTGGATGGATGGATCTTGATGTAACTATTTTGGGATGAAACATATTTTGGATTGATGGCTCTTGATGTAACTATTTTGGGATGAAACTATTTTAGATGAAACAAATGCATTAACTTGACTTATTTTATAGCATTCTTATTAAACATCATTAATTCAATGATACAACCAAGACAACCAAAACAACATCATTAATTCATTAATTCCATTCAGCTCATCCTTGAGTTTGGTGGATCTTATTAATAAACTAATACTAATACAAACTAACTAACAAAAAAGATGGATCTTTCACATTACTTCATTACATTACATTACACATAGACAACACAAATAGCCATACTTAACTTCATTACACAAATAGACAAATAGCCAAAACAAATAGCCATTGTTAACTTCATTACATTACATTACACAATACAACCAAGACAAACATTAACCTCCATCAATCGAGTCATTAACCCCAAAACGACTTCCAATCAATAATCAACATCCTTTAGCGTAATTTACCTAACCAAATTACAAAGAAAAAGCTCCAAGACAACATTAGGAAAAGTTTCATCTTCCACACCTTCGTTTTCAGTTCATCTTCTTGCACAGTTTGCACAGTTTTCAATCTAGTCAGTTCTTCTACTTGCACATTTTTCAATCGAGTCAACTCTTCTTCTTGTACAGTTTTCAATCGAGTCAACTGTTGTTCTTACATAACCACTTCACGATGTAATTTGTTGAGAGAAAAACACACCAACTAACTGTTGAGCGAAAAATCTACCCTTCAAAATTTAAATTTATAAAAGACTCGAAAACAACCGTGGGTAACACTACAAGAAAAAAGGGTTTTAATGATGGGAATTCTCATCATTATATCCCTATTTCTCGTCATTAAAGACTTTTAATGACGGGAAATCCCCCTCATGCCCCCCTCATAGTCGCCTTTCTAGTTAAAGATTTCAATGACGAGAACCCGCCTCGTCATTAAAGATATCAAAGATTTAATGACGAGATTAGACTCTCGTTAAAAATAGTTCTAGTGACAGGTAATTTCCTTATTATTATACTATTTGCCTCTCATTAGAACTAAATTTGAATATTAGTTTCTACCCGTTAATGACGACTATTCCCGTTATTATAAGGATAATTACCCGTCACTAAAACACAAGTTATTGACTAAAAATTTCATCATTATAGGGTCATTTACCCCTCATTAATGCATGAACTAATGACGACAAGTTTTCTCATTGTAGGGTCATTTGCCCTCAATAAATCACCAATTTATGACCAAAAATCCCTCATTATAAGGTTATTAGCCCAACACCAAATCATGCTCTTTGTAAATAACCCACCCTCTTCAAACATACCATGATAGTATCAACCATTATGAAGAAATGTTAGAATATCAAAACCGTACGATTAAATAAAACACACTAATGTTTGTTGCATCAACAAGCATTAATATATCCAAAATATACACCAAGGTATCCCATATACACATTGAGGTATAGTTGTTTCAAAATATTCAAAAAGAAAAGCTACTTGTAGTCACATAATGGTAGGAATTTCTAATATCACATCCTCAATGACAAATATCTAACAACCATAAATGTTGATCACCAAAACACTAAGCACCTTCAATTATTGGCGGTTCAGGGGAAGCAAGCTACTTGACAGCAAAATTGAACCATCTTAGGATATGATCGAACGCAATCCTTTCACACATCTCCTCAGAATGCATCAAAACCTTTAAAAAACCTGGAAACATATACACGGCAGTAGAAAACACACATAGTTAAAGTTTACTCATATTTAGTAAACAAGATATAAGATTCTTATTTCCAGAATTAAATCACTTACAATCATAATAAACTAATCAGACTAGGATTAACAAGCTTGAGCTATCAAATTGACTTGCTAAGCAAACAGTTAGAATAGATATTATCTTTAAATGAATCAATAGCTCCAGAACGAAATTATGCAATACATATATCAGATATAACTCAGGAGATGTAATTAGTGTTAAACTGCTTGTTGGTAAGATGTTAATATCTCTTTTTAGATAATACCAAATAAGTCAACACATCATAGTCCCAAAACACAAAGACTTGCCCAGGAGATGTTATTTGTGTAAAACCGAACCGTCTCTCACCCACAAGCATTTTAACACAACCCCGAATTTTTTTTATTCCGACCCATAACTAGTGCCATCCACAGATATTGAAATCACAAGAATTGACACCTACAAACTGGAGATTATGAAAATCCAAACATCCATAAAATTACCTGGAATAAAGTTACTCAGCACCAATTCACCTAAGATGATGAAACAAGAGCATGAACAAGTTAAACCAGAAACCTGACAATAAAATGAAACATTGACTTAGATATATGGCATAAATGAAGAATAAATAGGAAAGTGAAGATGGATCAAATATCGTCTAACCAAAACAAAGGAATTTACGCCGCATCAAAAAGAGTTCGGATAAACCATCAAAATGTGTTTCGTTTTCTCTTTCTTTTCAGTATTATGATGTCAACTACTGTTGGCTCGGAATCCGTTCTTCTCCAGATATTTTGACCATCTACAAGAATCCCCACACAAGTTAAGAACACATACAGGCAGATTAGTTCACAAGGCAGTCAATCTGAGCAGAGAATCTTCAAGCAAAAACAGTAGTGCATAAACAGCAATATAACTGGATCAAGATGGAGAGATTCAGCAATATTCAAAGTGCAGAAAATTCGGAGCACAACACCAGATTGAAGGTACAACACTTAAGAAATACAGCCAGCAAGGTGAACCCCACAATAGCCAAGTTATGTGCACAGCAGGGCAGCAGATTTAGAAAAAGATTTGCACAAGCAATATGGAATGTGCAGGCAGATTATGTGCAGAACTAATAGATGCTGGTTTATGCAAAATAATGTGTCAAGGGGTAAAATAGAACAGTCACAAGAGATAATACCAGCTAAATTTGAGTGACAACAGCCATATAAACAAATAGAGAAAATGATATAAACATTTTTATCTTTATAATTAATGTATTAGAAAGCAAAGAATATCATTCCAATAGGTGGACAAGTCTATATCATCCAAATATCACATTTCCTGCCTTGAAAAACCAACAAAAATAATATAAAGAAATAGATGTTCCTTTGCCTTGAAGCATCTTCTCATCTGGTAGATAGTGTGTGGTAAACAGAAAAATGCAGGGTTTTTTTTTCCAGAGATTTATATGGAGCCTATATGAATTGTGAAGTGAATAAAAGAAGATTCCTTTTTTGGCCCAGAATTCCACAACACATAGCTTAAAGACAAATTTAGAGTAATTTTTAGGAATGTTTTTTTGGTTTCCCATTCTGTACAGACAATTTAGATGTGCAGCAACACAATTTTGTTTCCCATTATGTTCAGACAATTTAAATATGCAGCAACACTTTTTATGATATCTATATTGCATTTGTGTGTTATCCAGAATCCTCATTCAGATGAATTTGCTGTTTAATTCAAAAAAATGATCTTCAAAAACGTTAAATCTATTACAACCTTGGATTGACTGTCAGGGAATTTTTAGTGGTTTGTGATTGATCTTTGCTGCAAAATCACATATCATATACAACAAAGATGAATGAAACCAAAGAAAGGACATGGCTATGTAAGGCCAACAAAAAGTAGCAATTTAAAATATAACTAATAATAAATAATACAACATGACCCCTCAAAATTAAAAAATACAAAATGAGTCAAAGATCATTTATTTTTTCTTTCTCAGGAACTCTTTTTCTATTTTTCAAAAGTTCACATAGAAACCACCAGCCCAGGGAACCCTATACCGTGTTCTGTTTGGATTGAAGAATCATGACGAAATGGTTGAAAAAATAGAAGACCAAGGATACTCCACTTTAGTGGTTTAACAAGACTTTTACTAACAAGAGGAAAGGTTCCAAAGTTAGACATATTAGATTGTATCACACCCTTTTACACTTTCTTCTACCAAGCATTCTTAGGGCCCCAACGAAATCTGCTACGATTTGTAATAAGGTACTGCAGCATTCAAGATACTACTATGTTCACATTAAAAATACTGGAAATGAGCACAAACCTTTGACTGTGAGCTTGTATGACCACAAAATTGACGGACTTGAATTACTCCAAACAAAAACTAAAGGATTTCAACTCTGAGATGTAGACACAAGATATTCTGACTTCCCCTCAAATGAGAGGGTTATTATAGGTTGTCAAAGCAAAATACATCAATCAATAACAAAACAACTTACTGCATCAGGATGATAAGCCCATTTAGGATCAGTTTCAGACAAAAGTTTGATATATTGCTCCATTACCAGCTCCGGGCTCATGCTTCCCAATTTTTGCCATGAATTCCTTGCACAGAGCAATTAGAGGCCTCAATCACTCACACATAGCAGCTTTCAACCCTGTAATGTTACTAGCAATCAAACTACACACTGAAAGTTGGTTCGGTTCGTTTCGGTTCGGTGTAGTTCATCGACACTTCTTGCATCATATGCTAAATTTCAATTGTTCCTAAGTTACATTTTTACTTACCAGGAGACAATCTAGCTACTCCAGACATTACCATTGAATATTTATTGGCCAAAACTATACATACATGGTAAATTGAGAAGTTTTCAAAAAGATTCTGATTCTAGAATTAGAAATACTCATTCAACTTTAGGATTTTCTGGATTATTTTTCTTAATAGTCGAGATCGATTGATAGAGAAAAGATGACAGGATGGAAAGAAATTGATAACCACTGATTTTCTTCATTATCTCCCAAGAATTAAAGAGTTCGTATCTGTATTAACTCAAACATTTGAACTCACAGCTACAAATAAAACAAAATAATAACAAACCTCTATGGTTTTGCACTAGCAATACAGGTTTAGCTCTCGCGTTAACAAAGTGCCGTTGCATTTGACATCAATGAGTGAGCCATAGTGATTTTGTTCTCCCCAACTTTTGACCTCCAAACATCAACTGCAAAACTAAGAACACAAAGAACAGAGGGAGTATGGCCCGTGACGGAGGTGCTGTCGATTGATTACAAGTTTACCCTATTCTGTCGATTAGGGTTTTGGGCTTTTAATTATCTCATGTTTCCTTCAAGCCTATCTTGAGTAGTATCAACATGCTGTTTCAAAACAAGTACTACAACAAATCAACTAGGGCACATTTTAGAATGAATAGCTAAGAAACTATGGCTTTAATGTAAGATTCCATAGATAGGAACAATCAGACCCCAAAAATATATATTTCGTACACCAACAGAAAATTAAAATTGAGAGCATTCACTCAAACGAAAAGCTTACAACTCGTAAAGAATCCAAGTAAAATACCAAGACACTCAAAGAGGCGGTGCAACTGAGCATAGACCACCTGCAAAATTTCATATTTCGAAGTACAGAAAACTACAAAATCAAACCATACGCTATCATGCTTAACGATTCCGTGATTGCTACAAAGTCATGTCCCAAGAAATGGCGGCGGTGAGTGAAGCAGAGGTGGAGAATGAACAACAGAACGGTGCGGTGGTGGAGGGTGGAGAACGAAGGGTAATAGTTATCAACGTGTATAAATATTCGAAGTTCGAAGATGATCGGCAGCAGCGGCGAGGGAGAGTGAAAAACAGAGCAGCGGCGAGGGAGAATGAAAAACAGAGCAGCGGTGAGTGAGAGTGAAGAACAGAGCGGCGGCAAGGGAAGGTGGAGAACGAGCAGCGGTGAAGGGTTTAGGGTTATCGGTGTTTGAAGAGAAACTGATAAATGTAAAGGTGTTTGATTAATTTTTTAAGGAATGAACGATAGATAATAGATAATAATTTTTTCAAATGGTAATAGATAATAAATGGGAGGGTTGTTTTGTAACAAAATAATTGGGTGGGTTTCTTTTTTTAATATATATAAGTAAATAATGAGAGGAATATTTTTATGGGGCCACTAATAACGGGAAAGATGATAAACAATGACGAGAATTAAAATTTGGTCATCATCTTACAAAATAATATAGAACCCGTCATTATAACTACCATTTAATGACGTAAATTTGACCCGTCATTAAATTCCCATCATTGATAACCCTTTTTCTTGTATTGTAAACTAACTCTCTAACCAGCAGAGTACCGGATCAATTGTTAGGATAGCTACAGGAGTACGAGGTCGATCCCAAGAGATAAGTGGTTTGTAAATACCAAAGTGAACAAAGACAAAAATAATAATTAAAACAACTAAGACGCACCATTGTTCCACCATCCCACCGAAATTAACAAGAAAGACACATTCATTTGTAAGTCTTGGATTAATAATCTGCTAAAAAGCGCGTACTTTCTCTTTCGGATTTAGTGCCCGTTGATTAGTTTACCACAGGGTACAACTAAAGATTTTATGAAACAAAGATTTGGATATAAAAATCATAATCTAACAACATTCACCCTCAACTTACGTATGTTGGAAGAATATTATCATTCTCCTTCACGGTAATCTACGAATTCATCAACTTCCGTATCTAAATTCGAATAGCATGCAACACTACATTACACTTTAAACAAGTCTAAACATGAAGGTAGAACAAGAAATCTTACGAATAAATGCATAAATCCTTATTTAATCCGATGAGGGTGGCTTCACAAGGGTAGTCCTAGCACCGAGCCTTAACCACTCATGACAACGAAAATAACAACGAAATATAAATACATATATAGATACATATATATATATATAAGTATATAAGTATATATATATATATATATATATATATATATATATATATATATATTGTTGGTCTTGAAAAGGCTTTAGTTAAGTTTAGAGGGGGGGGTGAATAAACTTAACAATTAAAACTTTGGAGTTAACAAATTCGCAACTTCGGCGGCCTGGTCGATACTTCGCAGTCCGTCGAGACCTCGCAGCCTGCTCGATAAACGTAGTCTATCGACGGTTCGTTCTTTCGAATTTGTGCAGCGGAATAATATCAAAATTAAGCCTTGTTACTTGTTGTTAAATATGTTACTAAGTATTAGATACTCAGTAGTATATGTGTGTGATTTCAGTTGCTAGATTCAGCAGGTTGATATGAATAAAGATTAAGTGCAGAAAATAAATGCAGTAAGTAAGTAGAGAGATATTTATAGTGGTTCCAGGTGATGTAATCCTGTACGTCCACTCTTCTCCTGTGATGTTGGAGGAAATTCACTAGTAATCTTTGAGTTATCTGTTACAAAGAATCCTAGGTTGCTTGTCCTTCACCAATAACTATGGCTTCACAAGGCGAAAACTAAGAACGGTAGGATTGCTTGCTCCCGAGTCTTCCACTTCGGTCCTTGAAGGGTAGAATTGCCTCTTCACCGGCTCCACCACAAACCAACGAGTCTTTCACACCTACCGTGATGCTTCATTGTCTTCGCGGGTTCTTTATAAAATAAAGAATGAATCAAATAAATGATTCGGTTAAAGCAGCTTGATTAGGATGATATAATCAGCAGCTTGCAGTCTTCAAGTGTGTATGCTTGATGCAGCTTGAACACAGAATGCACTTGAAGAAAATAACTAGATCAGCAGCTTTAAGCTCAGTAAGTTCAGCAGGGTGTTTTTCAGCTCAGTGTTATCACTTAAAGTTTATCCCAAAATTCATCTTTCTTTTTTTTTTAGTTGAAAGTCCTCTATTTATAGGTAGGAATGCATGTGACTTGAATTTGAAATTCAAATGTGACCGTTCCTTGTATTTGTCCCATCTGCACTGCATTCTGTCACTATTCATAGGACTGACACTGTCAGGATTACTTTTTGACAGTGCAGTCTGTCCACCCCTTTGACTTGTATCCAATGGATAAAAATATGGATCATCCCAACGTCTTTTTAATCTCAGCCTTTGATTTGCTTGATAAGTCGAGGTAGTTGGTCGTTCTTATCCATGTAACTTCCCAATAATCTTGAATTGATCGAGGTATATATCGCCAGGTTCATCATCGTCGTAAAACCAATCGTCTATTTCGAACATCATATTTTTGTCTCGTAAAATATAATGCAATTTGAATCTTTTTATCCAACTTTTGTATGTGAAGTTAGATTACATCATTTAAAGTATAACCAAGTTCCAAACATCATCCAACTTGTGGAACTTAGACCTTCTACACAAGGTATATGTAATCGTTTAGGTCATCACAGACTTGCCTAAATTCTGATTCCATATCCTTGACATTAAATACTAAGTTTGATCCCTTAGCCTTCATTCACTGAGTTTGAACCCTCAGCCTTCAGTCTTCAGTCTTCAGCAGGTTCTAGACCAGTCTACTGACCTATCTACCCTACCGACCTAGATCAGTCTGCTGATAAACAATCAGCAGCCATTTACAGTGCTTGTTTGATCAAACCTATTTATGAATCAAACTCTAATAAACCTATACATTTTATCTAGACATCTTTTTGCCTTTGCACTATAACAGCTAGTATGGCACTCATCATCAAAACTAAGAAATAAGTCCAACAATTTCCCCCTTTTTGGTGATGATGCCACTACCCTCCACCTAATCAGCAAAGCAAAAAGATAAAAACACAAACAGAACAAATTCAAATCATTTCTCATTATAAACATTTGTTCACAGTTATTACAACTAGATACAGCAAAGATAAACAATGAAAAGTAGCTGATCTATTGTCTCTTTTCTCTTTCTTGTCTAGCCTTCTCAGCTTGCTCTTGATAGGCTCTGATCTCTTCTATCATTTCAACCATCCATTCATTCTCAATAAGTGTAAAGTCAATATAAGAATTGACTTGTTTCCACCAATTCCATGCTTCAGCGGGACAAGATTGATCGATTCACCCCGAAGCCAAACTTCATATACAAACTCCTTAAATTCATTCGGTGAATCTTTTGCTTTTGTAATTGGCGCATCTTTTCACCTCTCGCTACTCCTTCGTCTCTCGGTAGATGCTCTTAAAGCTCTAATCCTTGCCTCCCAAAACTTCAAGCTCAAGAAGGAGTTGAGACCTTCATGAAATCCCATGTCACGATAGGGTCTCCTTCGTTGTAAAACTCTTTCTTGTACCGTGATAGGAGATCATCGCAAGTTGCACTCGCCAGTGCGGGTTGCCTAAAGGCATTTGTATCATCGGTCCATCTCTTCGTGCAAAGAGTCTAGCGACCTCCTTTGCGCAAACTCGATTGGCCCTCTTCCCCCTTAGTGACATCATCAACAAAACGTGAGATGAGGCCATGAATAGCTTCCGTGATACTATCACTCGTGTAATTGACTCGCCATAGTTCCGGTTCTAGTATCAAGAGAAGTAATCCTTGATTGCGTAGTCTCTTCCCGGTCCGTTGATCCTTTCAAGTAAATTTGGGATCGGCATAGCGAGTTGTTGTGCAAAGCGAAGCTCGGCAGGCTTCAAAGACAAGCTTGTCAAGTTTTTGATGAATGGATGTAAATTGATCTTTCAAAAACTTGTCCTTCGGTGTGTTCCCTTGCTTGATATATCTTACATCATATATCATATCATTTAAAGCATTTTGAGTGGAAGCAAAGTTTGAAGCAGCTGTATTAGCAGATTGTCTGTTTTCATTTGACCATCTTCATCAGTTCTTCAAATCTCTGTTCTTGCTGTCCAATTGAGTTCTTAACTGTTGCATATCATTTCTTACAGTTCTTAACTCATTGACAACTTCAATTGGCACTCCACTGGCCATTCTACTATCGTAGATCCATCGACAGTGCTCCTCAACTCTATATTGTGCCTTGTTGTCCGCCGATGACCATGGCCCTACTCAAATCTCTCCCGGCGGGGGAGGTCCTTCCTCAACCATTGCACCAAGAACATCTTCAAGGATAGGATCTTGTGCGGGTTCTTCAACAACTTCTTCCCGTCCAAAAATTTGAAATTCTTCATCACCGTAATTATAGTCCAAGAAACTTGCTCATCCTCATTAACGTTAGCGGTCCGCGACTATCTTTTCCTACGGTGGCATTGGCTCCAAGCAGGCTCCACTTCTGACGGCCTCAAAAACAACGGGGGTTTCTCCAAACCCAAAGTTTGTTCCAACCCGTGTCCAGTGTTGTTTGAGACTCGGCAGCACTGTACCTCTGTTCCAACCTTTGTGCGAGTCCGTTTGTATCCCAAAGAACTCCGTACCTCCTCTTCAACTTCCCGTGGATTGAATATATTGGTATTATCCACTTGGAAACCTTCAAAGATGACCAATCTTGGTCGAATCATGGCGATTTTGGTGAGAATTCCTTCAAAGTCAAATCCTCTTTGATATTCAATGGATTCCTCGAACTAGCACTTGGTTCACCGAAGTCGTGGTCTTTTCCACATCCAAATCGACATTCCGTACATCTTCGGGTTGTGCAAGTAGGCTCTACAACATGAAATGTACTTGGTTCATCACCAACCTACCAAGTACTCAAATTTATTCCTTCATTTATCAAGGCTTCTAGATCATCCATGGTGAGATCTTGTAGATCCTCATCCATTTCTCCGGTCTCGCCGGCCCACGAGCGAGACTTACCAAGCACCGTGGACCGTTGTGCGGAGTGGATCATTTATCAAAGCGGTCCCACTAGGTTCTCCCGGTCCCGAGGGGAAATCTCCCCTCGAGTCGGATGATGAGGAAGAATCATCATCACCATCTCTTGGATCTCTGAACTTGATGCCCTCCTCCTTCTGTTGCTCATCAAACGGATCCATCGATCTTGATTGCGGCAAGGTTGTATCAATCGATCCAAAGCAAGTTTTCCACTCCTAACTTGTCAAAAACCCATTCTTCAAAATCTTGTCATTGGTTGAGCAAATTGGTTTTTGTCTTTTGTAGAACCCAAACTTCCACCGGAAGTAATCGCAATTTTGAAGTTTGGGATCCACAAACTCTTCGGTTTTCTTGCTCTTTTTCACATGCCTCTCAAATGGCATAAAAGATCTTACGGGAGCAAGACTCCGTAGCTTGTTGACCTCCAAAGGTTCCAACAAGCGATTCAAGGTATCTTCTACAGATGTTTGAAAGTCGGCAGTTGCCGTGATGGTGCATTTGTACCTACTACTTCCATCCGTATCACACTTGGTTCCCCCCGACTTACATGCTCATCGCGGGGGTTAGCGCAGATCGCTCTTCCCCCGAACTATTGCCAAATTTGCGGTGGTCTTCAACCAAGTCTCCAATCACCTCTTCAACCACCACGGCAGGTTCGTGTTCGGTGGTTTGTCGTGGTTCTTCGTGGATGCTACGGCAGGCTCGGGGTCGTAGATCGTCGTACATCCTCTACATTGCTCAAAAACAACCCGTTCGCATCGGTGGACTTGATAACTTCTTCATTGGAGGAATCACCGATAACAAGGCGGTGGAATGATAGTTAGAGGCTCGGCTTCAACATGTACCTCTTCTTCCTCCTCTACCGATGCTTCTTCTTGTGCCCTCTCGTGCCTCCAAATCTTTCAACTCTTTCCCCTTGCCATATTTCTTCTTTTTGGCAACTTCCTTCATCCTCTTGGATAGGGGTTCATCATCATCATCTTTTCTAGTCAATTTTCTTTTTCTACTTGCTTCCTTTCGTTGTTCTCTAAGAATTTCAACAACAGTTCTTCTTGCAGAACTACGGCAGGTCGGTAACCTCCACTTGACCCTCGGCGGACTCGCGATGTCCGTGCTTTGTTTCCTTTCTTGTTCTCTTTGATTTCAAGATTTCGGTAATCTTTCTATCATCGCACTCTTCTTCCTCTTCCCTGCCAGTTTTCTTTGGTGCGGCACAGGTTTGATGGAAATCTTCTTAGTTGGTTGAACCCGCTCACCACCGGTATCACCATCATCTCCATCATCATTATCATCGCAGCCTTCTTCAAAGCAATCTCTTCATCATCATCAAGTCCAGGGATTGCATAATCAATCTCCTTTTGTATCCGGACCGATTTATGGCAATCGGTTCAAGATCGAACCTCCGGATGATTCGGCAGGTCCGAATCATCAAACCTAAGGGTAAGGCCTTGGATTTCCTTTTCCCTATTTTCTCCTCCTTGGCAACTTTCTTCATATAATGAATAAAGTAACCAAATTTTGATCAAATCTCATGCTCCCGAGATGATGATCATTAACTCTATTTTAGGCCCGGATAAAGTATCCATGCTCGCCAACCAATCCAAGTATGTTCTTGGCAATAAGTTTGCTCAAACAGACTATATTCATTCCCAATGTGTCCGCAATTGATGCCGTGAACGTATTTGGTGGTTTGATTTGTCTTGATTTGATCTACAAACGCCAACTTGTCCAATCCCATTGCTTCAGATTTCCGGACCATTTTCCACTTCTTCAAATCCAAACACTTCCCTCACAGATCGGGGGAGATAACAAGCTCCTCAAAGCATTCACGGTTGTATTGAATGCTTCAGTTCCTTCTTCCACCACCATGTTCTTCCGTAAATCAACAACATTGGTGTATGAAATTGTGTCTAGTCTGATATTGAGCTTGTTCTCCAAGCCTGCAAACCTCCTTATTCTTCGACCTATATTAATGGCCAACTCGTTTGGTTTGCATCAACAACATAGCCTCTTACACTTTGGCTAGATTCGATTTGAACTTCAACTCTTTCCGCCATTGAAATAAGAAAAAGATGAAGAAGAGTTCCTCTCAAATCTGTGTTCACACGAAGTAGAATTTGCAGAGATAAAGCAGAAGATGCAAGTGGTGAATCGCTATGTAACGCCTCGATTATATAGACAAGTGGGTAGTTGAAAGCTGTCATAGCACGTACATTGAGGTAACCACGATTAATCGAATAAATTTGTCTTGACACGTGGCCCATTACTCTACCATAACGTTTGTAACCGTTGGATGGTTTAACCGTGGTAATAATGGATAAAATAAATATCCCGCCAATATGCTTTTTGACTTTAATTAATTTGATGAGTAACGTTCCCTCCAAAGCAAGGTATCCCTCGGCGGGGTGGGCTCGGCGGTCTGGCGATAATGTGCTTCGCAGCCCCGCCGACGGGGTGACTCTCGCCGATCCTTGTTTTCTCCTTGTTTTGTTCAATTGATAATACAAGATGAAGTTTAATACCAATGACCGATCCGTCAAGTGAGCTCACCCAACATGACAAAGACCAATCCCCTTGGCAACCTCATTTGCTCAATTGTTCAAACATAAGTACATGGAATTGTTGATACCAATGACTAATCTGCTAAGTGAGCTCACCCAACATAGCAAAGACTAATCCCCTTGGTGAATTCCGATTACCGCTTGAATATCGAGTCAATTTTTATAATTCCAAGTTCGATCCTTAATTTGGCAAATCTTTCACTATCAAGTGGCTTAGTGAAAATATCGCAAGTTGATCTTCGGTAGGGATGTATAGAACCACCACATCTTTCTTTTCAACATGATCTCTTATAAAATGATGTCTCACATCAATGTGCTTGGTTCTTGAATGCAAAACGGGATTTTCTCGTGATTGCAATTGCACTTGTGTTGTCACACATGATTGGAATTTCCCTTTCTTCAATTCCATAATCCCTTAATTGTTGTCTTAGCCATAGTACTTGTGCACAAAGCTGACTTCCAAGAAGAATGTATTCGGCTTCAAGAAAGTGGAAGTTGAAATAGAATTTCGTTTCTTGCTAAACCGGGAGACCGGTCTATTTCCCATTAAGCGACAAGTTCCGAGGTGCTTTTTCTATCAATCTTGCATCCAAGATAATCGAATCCGAGTAGGATATTACCTTGAAGCTTCCTTCCTTGGAATACCATATCCCTACTCCCAAAGTTTCTTTAAGATACTTGAGAATTCTTTTAACCGCACCTAAATGACTTTCTTTAGGTTTGGATTGAAATCTTGCACAAACACCTACAAGAAAGGATATATCAGTCGGCGGTGAGATACAACAAGGATCGCCTATCATCCTTACGTATAAAGTCGATCAACATCTTTGCCTTCTTTATCTTCATCCAATCGATGTTTGTACTCATAGGAGTTGAGCTCTTAGTCTTGTTTTCCATACCAAATTTCTTCGAGCTTCTTTGGTATACTTGGTTTGATGAATGAAGATTCCATCCTTTATTTGTTTGACTTGCAATCCCAAAAAGTAGTTCATTTCTCCCATCATACTCATTTGGAATTTACTTTTCATTAGATTTGCAAACTTTTCACAAAGTAAATCATTTTCAGAGCCAAAAATTATGTCATCAACATAAATTTGTACCAGCAGGGTGTTGTCCCCTTCACTGATTCTGAAAAGAGTCTTGTCAATGGTTCCTTTTGTAAAACCATTGTCCACCAAGAATTGAGATAGAGTCTCATACCATGCTCTTGGTGCCTGTTTCAATCCATAAAGTGCTTTGTTGAGTCTATACACTTTATCTTCTTGATCTTTAACTTCAAATCCAGGAGGTTGCCGAACATACACTTCCTCCTCTAGGATACCATTCAAAAATGCACTCTTGACATCCATTTGATATACTTTGAAGTTCTTATATGCGGCATGTGCCAAGAATAATCGATAGCTTCCAATCTTGCAACGGGTGCATAAGTTTCATCAAAATCTATTCCTTCGCTTGAGAATAGCCTTTTGCAACTAGTCCGGCCTTATTTCTTACAATGGTACCGATTCATCAAGTTTATTTCGTATACCCACTTAGTACCAATGATATTTGCATGATTTGGCCTTTCAACTAGTGTCCAAACTTGATTTCTTTCAAATTCATTTAATTCTTCTTGCATAGCAATTATCCAATCCGGATCCGAAATTGCTTCTTCAACAACTTTAGGTTCCATTTGAGATAGAAAACAAGTAAACATAGCTTCCGGTTGTCTTCTAGTCCTCACACCTTGCTTTGTACATTGCCAATAACTTGTTCAAACAGGTGATTCCTTAACCATTGTGGATTTTGGTTATTTTGATTTTCGGGAATATCATCTTCGCAGGGTCTCCGTCGTAGTTTCTTCTACGGGGGTCGGCAGATCCTTGAATTGCTTCGAGCTTGTTGCATCGTAACATTGTCGGCGGGGTGTTCAAATAGGGCGGGGCGATATCGAAACTTTTAGGTCATTGAATCTTTCCAAAACTTCAACACAATCTGGATCGGTGATTTGTTGATTTTCAAGCGGAGTTCACACTCTTTATCTTCCATACCGGTAAACTTAGGTTCATCAAACACAACATTGATTGTTTCTTCATGTTTCGGTGTTCTTTTGTTCGGTACTCGAATGCTCGCTGACCGAAGAATATCCTAAGAAAATTCCTTCATCGATTTTGGTTGGAATGTTTTCAAGTGAACTTTATGATTTAGAATAAAACATTTGCTTCCAAATGGGTGGAAATAGGATATATTAGGTATCCTTCCATTCCGGATCTCATAAGGTGTCTTCGAGCAGCCTTCTTGTTTCTTGATGTTCTATTTTGTGTATAGCATGTTGTATTTCTTGCTTTCACCCAATATCTTTCGGGTAGCAAAGCTTCACGGATCATTGTTCTTCCCGCTTCCTTTAATGTCCTGTTTCTTCTTTCAAAGAACCCCATTTTTTGAGGTGTACCAAACGAGCGACACAAGTTGATGAAGTACACCATTCGTTCACGTATTCTCTTATAACTTTGTTGAGAAATTCGGTACCACTCGATCCGATCTAATCTTTATGATTTGTTAAACTTTTCTCATTTTGTAATCTCTTCAAAAGATTAGGTAAGCTTTGGAGTGTCTCACTTTTCTTGTTCATGAATATCACCCAAGTGTATCTAGAAAAATCATCCACAACCACTAAGGTGTATTTCTTCCCTGTCACACTTGTTGGAGTTATAGGTCCAAAAAGATCCATGTGCATAAGCTCCAACACTCGTTAGTTGATTGTTTAGTCTTTGACTTGAAACTTGACTTTATCTCGTTTACCTTGCCGACATGCATCACGGATAGCATCCTTCTTGAATGTAATCTCGGGTAAACCAACCACTAACTTCTTCTTCACTAACTCGATTAATATCATCAAAATTTAGATGATTTAACTTCTTGTGCCATAACCAATTGAGTTCGATTTGGTATGCACAATCGGTAATTTCGGAAGGCAAGTAGACCAATCCACAACATACATGTTCTGTTGCCTTCTACCCAAAGACAAGTACAACTTGATCACCTCTTTCACTAATGACAATACAGTTGTTTTTGTCAAAAGTGACCTTGTATCCCATATCACGAATTGTCCAGGTGCTCGGCCAAGTTGTAATCCAAATCCTTCCACATATGCAACATTCTTGATTGTAAGTCCATTTCTGATAAGTGTGCCATATCCTTTTGTATAACCAGGTGTATTTTTGTTGCCAAAATTCACCCTTGGACCATCTTTTGCCACAAAATTTGTAAGACAGTGCTTATTCTTTGTCATGTGTCCGGAACATCCACCGTCAAAGTACCGGACACCCTACAAAACAAAGTTAATGCATTTTAGGTACCCAAACTTTGTTTGGGTCCATAGTGGTCGATGGCAAGCATGACCCTTGGTATGTTTCCATAAGGTCTTCTCCTAAATGTGTCATACTTT
This sequence comes from Gentiana straminea, assembly GCA_036785695.1. Taxonomy (NCBI): domain Eukaryota; kingdom Viridiplantae; phylum Streptophyta; class Magnoliopsida; order Gentianales; family Gentianaceae; genus Gentiana; species Gentiana straminea. The sequence goes on from JAVUPR010000042.1 coordinate 2,189,752, forward strand.
GGTTCATACTTTGGTTCATACATGTATTCCACACATCCATAAGTTCTAACGAGTAGGTTGTGTAGGAACCACATATGTTTTACGGCCTTTTGGTACATAATCTTGTTTGAAATGATTCTTGTTGTTAGAAACATTTGCATAGCCATAGATGTCTTTGTCTGTTAGGAGCGTACCACGTAATATGGAGTCCGCCGAGGTCTTATGTAAGTCCTCTCTCGATTCCATTGTCTAGGTTTTACCCTAGCATTATGGTTATCTTGATTGTTTCTAGCATTAGATGCGTGGAATATTCCAATCATTATCGGCGGGGAACGATCTACCTTTCCCCCGAGATAAGTATCCCTTGAATGATCAACATTTTTGGATTTGGGATTCTTATTCTTGGAATATTTCGTTTCTTTCCCTTCGTAGTGGTCCAAATAGACTTGGTAGGTGTCCGCTATTAGTAGGCTTAGAAGGTACGAGCGAGTCCTATTTTTGGATTTATTCTTTTTACTAGAGCCGTTGACTTCGAGACTTCGATTTTGCTTCTTTGAGGCATTCTCATTTGGTTTTTCTTGCTTCGGCGGCCTTGCGGGAGATGGATCTAGTGCGGGCACAAACTTAGGACCAATTTCGGTACTAGGTTCGGTAACCTTCTTGGATCCACTCTTGTTAGATTGCCGAGTTCCAAATCCAAGCCCAGTTCTATCTCCATAAGGCTTTCCGATTTGTATGCGTATTGGAACAAGATGGTTCAATTAGATTCGCAGGCCGCTTGGATGTGCGACAGGACTTATGCCGATTCTCGTCCAACATCTTTATCCTTACCTTTGAAAACCCTTAATTCAGCTTTCAATCTTCCAACTTCTAACTCAAGAGCCTCTTTTTCGGCCTTCACAATCTCATAACCAGATTGTATTATCCTCGATTGATTAAGGATGGCATCCAAAGTCTCATTGTTGTCGAATTTCTAGGATTTGAACCACAAGTTGATTCACAATCACTTCCAAGCAGGGAGTGTTTATAGATACGGTGTTGTATACCTCCTCGTTTCATCCATGTTGGCCATCAAAGCATAATCCTCCATATCGGCAACCGGTCTTGTGTCATCCGACTCATTTCCTTTTTCGGATCCCACTTCATATCCGATTCATCTTGCAACCATAGCCTTCTTGCCATGTCTCCTTTGTTGACTTTTGGTCTTCGTAGGTCCGGACAATCGGAGTCTAAAATGTCCGGGCTTCTTACAAGTTGAAGCAAAGATAATCGGGTTCCTTGCCTTGTTTCAATTCGGGACAATCGGAGTCCGAAGTGTCCTCGGTTTCTTGCAATGAAAGCATAGATAGTCATTATCTTTCTTTGGTTCTTCTTTCCTTCTCTCGTAGGCCTCTTTGTGAAATTTCTTGTAGGGGCCTTTCCGGTCTTCATCATTCGATCTTCTTGCTCGGTAGGGCAATTTGCTCTTGCATTTCATCTAGCATATCATCCTGTCCTCCCGATGTTTCTTCATGATGTGAAGCGACCAATGCGATGGTCTTTGGCTCTTCCTTTTCGATTTCGTGCACTAACTTCTTGCTAAATTCATAGGCCTTAAGATCGAGAGAACAATTTGAAGGTGTCTTCCTCATACGGCTTTCTCATTTCTTCAATTGCGGTCACCTTCATTTTCCAAACATCTCTTGCAGGTAAAGCTTCCAAGATTTTGGTGTTTACTTCCTCTTTTGAATAACTTACACTCGGAGAGTAAGTTCATCTAAGATTGCATTGAATCGGACTCCATTTGCTCAATGGTTTCATTAGGTAGCATTTTGAACTTTTGAAACCTTTTTCTGGCCACACTGATTTTGTTCTTCTTTATTGCATCAGTGCCTTCACAGATTAAGTGAATCTTATCCCAAAGTTCCTTTGCGTCTTGCAATCTTTGACTTTCATGTACATATTGCTATCCAAGGTTCGTAGATGATATCAATAGCAATGTTGTTGAGGTTTGCTCTTTTCTGTCTTCTCGCATTCCATTCTCTCTTTGGTTTAGGAATGTACTCGGTTCTGTCACCCACTTTATTCTTGCCTTTGTAATCTCCAAGTGGTCCTTCGTTAGTACATCCATCATCTCATCATGAGTAGCGACAAGATATGCCCGCATTCGACGTTTATACTCATCAAATCTATCAAGAGAACACATCAACATGGTTCTAGCATACCGTGTGTTATCCATGATGCAAGTCTTGAAAATCGGTAACTTGAAAGAAAGTTTTAAAGAATTTTCACAAGCACAACAAGTAGGATTCCTTGAACGAAACCGCTCCGATACCAATTGTTGGTCCCTTGAAAAGGCTTTAGTTAAGTTTAGAGGGGGGGGGTGAATAAACTTAACAATTAAAACTTTGGAGTTAACAAATTCGCAACTTCAAGCACCGTCGATACTTCGCAGTCCGTCTGTGAGACCTCGCAGCTCTCGATAAACGTAGTCTACCGACGATTCGATTGCTTTGAATTTGTGCGGCGGAATAATATCAAAATTAAGCCTTGTTACTTGTTGTTAAATATGTTACTAAGTATTAGATACTCGTAGTATATGTGTGTGATTTCGGTTGCTAGATTCGGCGGGTTGATATGAATAAAGATTAAGTGCGAGAAAATAAATGCGTAAGTAAGTAGAGAGATTTTTATAGTGGTTCCGGGTGATGTAATCCCGTACGTCCACTCTTCTCCCGTGATGTTGGAGGAAATTCACTAGTAATCTTTGAGTTATCTCGTTACAAAGAATCCTAGGTTGCTTGTCCTTCACCAATAACTATGGCTTCACAACCGAAAACTAAGAACAGGTAGGATTGTTGCTCCCGAGTCTTCCATCGGTCCTTGAAGGGTAGAATTGCCTCTTCACCGGCTCCACCACAAACCAACGAGTCTTTCACACCTAACGGATGCTTCATCTGTCTTCGGCGGGTTCTTTATAAAATAAAGAATGAATCAAATAAATGATTCGGTTGCGGCGGCTTGATTAGGATGATATAATCGGCGACTTGCGGTCTTCAAGTGTGTATGCTTGATGCGGCTTGAACACGAATGCACTTGAAGAAAATAACTAGATCAAGCGGCTTTAAGCTCGGTAAGTTCGAGCAGGTGTTTTTCAAATTTCGGTGTTATCACTTAAAGTTTATCCCAAAATTCATCTTTTTTTTTTTAGTTGAAAGTCCTCTATTTATAGGTAGGAATGCATGTGACTTGAATTTGAAATTCAAATGTGACCGTTCCTTGTATTTGTCCCATCCGCACCGCATTCCGTCACTATTCATAGGATCGACACATCGTCAGATTACTTTTTGACGGTGCGGTCGTCCACCCCTTTGACTTGTATCCAATGGATAAAAATATGGATCATCCCAACGTCTTTTTAATCTCGGCCTTTGATTTGCTTGATAAGTCGAGGTAGTTGGTGTTCTTATCCATGTAACTTCCCAATAATCTTGAATTGATCGAGGTATATATCGCAGGTTCATCGGTCCGTGTAAAACCAATCGATCTGCCGAACATCATATTTTTGTCCGTAAAATATAATGCAAATTTGAATCTTTTTATCCAACTTTTGTATGTGAAGTTAGATTACATCATTTAAAGTATAACCAAGTTCCAAACATCATCCAACTTGTGGAACTTAGACCTTCTACACAAGGTATATGTAATCGGTTTAGGTCATCACGGACTTGCCTAAATTCGATTCCATATCCTTGACATTAAATACTAAGTTTGATCCCTTAGCCTTCATTCACGAGTTTGAACCCTCGGCCTTCGGTCTTCGGTCTTCGGCGGGTTCTAGACCGCCTACCGACCTATCTACCCTACCGACCTAGATCGGTCGTCGATAAACAATCGGCGGCCATTTACGATGCTTGTTTGATCAAACCTATTTATGAATCAAACTCTAATAAACCTATACATTTTATCTAGACATCTTTTTGCCTTTGCACTATAACAAACTAGTATGGCACTCATCATCAAAACTAAGAAATAAGTCCAACATATATATATATATATATATATATATATATATATATATATATATATATAAAAGCGTATATATATAGATATATAAAAGACAATAAAGAAAAGAAACAAAACGAAAAACGAAATGAAAACGATATTATAACAACATATATATATATTATATATATAAATACATAAATAGATACATATATATATATGAAACGATAATTAGTCGTGTTATTACATCGACATTATAACGACATATATATATATATATATATATATATCTAGGCCCCGAAACATAATAAAATAAGAAGAAGGATGGGAGGAAGGAGAGGGGCGGCCAAAGTTGGCCAAGAAAGGGGCAAGGAAGATCAATGGAGATGGAGGAGTTTATATAGGGAGAGATATATGAGGGAGGTGTATTTGGGGGAGAAGTGGTGAATCACCAAAAGCATGTGAAGGTGATGATGACTTTAGCATGTGAAGGTGGTGAGTCATGTATTAGCATGTGGAGTTTGTTGGGGAGGAATCATTGCCATCATTAGTCTTCACATGCAAGGAAATGAGCCAAATATCTCCCAATTCGTCCAAATTTCAGCTGTTTGGAAGAAAAAATCATAACTTGAGTTGTAGACCTCCGATTGACGTGATTCAAAATGCGTTGGAAAGCTCATTTTAGTATCTACAACTTTCGTCAAGAACTATTACCCTGAAAATGCCTCTAAGTCGGGTCAAATTTCCATCGAAAAACAGGTTACGGTAGAAGTGCGTAGGAAAATTTGATCCGTTGAACTCGTAAACTTGCGGCATCTTCTTCTTTCCCTCAAAATCCATCTTTTAGGCCTCAAAATATATCGTTACTCGGAATCTTGGTCAACCTATAATTCTGCAATAAAGCACAAAATACCAAGCGTAAATCCGACACGACTCTCCGGTTACTAAACCGGTACAAAACTTATAAAAATACGATATTTTACATAATTATTACTACTAACATACTTAGATAAATCTAAGGAATTTATGACTCGAAATGATATAATAATGCTCAAAATGATATCAGAAGTGGGCTAAAAAGTTATAAAAATAACTATGAATTTTTCCCTTAACAACAACCCCCCACTTAGCTTTTGATCGTCCTCGAGCAAAACAAGCGATAAAATAAAAATGAATAAGGGACAAATTCATGCAAAGATAAGATGTAAGGGACAACCAGATGATACACCCATTTAAATCATAACCACATGTTAACCTCAATATAAATGTATAACAGAGTGTGTGTGTGACAAGCCTTTTCAATTTCCACTATCCTCTCTTGAATAATTCAAGCAATACGCACAAATATCCATTCAGACAGTCCTAATGACTTTCCTAGGTATAGGCGAATGAGTTCCACACAACATCCTCCCATGTACTTATTAGGATAATCCCTAAACCATATCATTCGGTTTATACTAGGGATAGTCGAGAAGATAACTAAGTTTTCAACCATGCTTAACCAAATTTCCTTATTGTTATTTTTTTTTCTTTTTTTTTTTTTCATGAACTATATTTTTTTTTCACATTTGTAGCATATGCCTTCATTCCCAGCAATAGGACGTTTCGTGATAACACCCTAGCTGGACTACTATCATTAGGCAGTCGGGAGCTTTTAAACCTCATAGTGATATAGGACGTTTCGTGATAACACCCTACTGCACTCAAATCATTGGTAGCTACAACCGACATAAATATAATTCAACTTAGTTTGATATTCTTTTTATCACATTCAAACCTTCAGATATTCACAGTACACGTTCAGAAGTTAGGTACTAAATTACTGCAAATCTCTCGAATAACCACTAGGATACTGAATGGATACAGTTTAAAATTTTCGCTTCATTATCAAAGGCTTACGTGAAAGAAGTCATGTTACACAAATATATTTGGAATTACAATGCACTTACGGTTCACATTGGTTATACATATCCAAATTGATCATTACATCTTCAAATCCATGAAATATATGCCTTATACAATTTATTTTAATCAACGCATTAATGTTCGAAAAAAAAAATTCGAAAACTAAGGGATTTTCTGATACAAAATGAAACACTTCATGCCTTTTCTAGACCAATCCCGACTCTACCCCCCACTTACGAACCTGCAGTGTCCCAAGTATGTGAATGAGATAGAGAGGAAGACTTAGCTTATAAACCCGACAGAAAGGTGCTACCGAATCCCGTAACAGCTATGAGAAAGCACGACCCGAATTCCTATATAAAAACAACCAAAACAAAGCAAACACGGGACATGGTCCTCGTGCCAAAACATCGAATAGGAATATGGGAATAATAAGAAAATGGCCCTGTCACGTCGAGAAAATTCGATAGGCAAATAGAAAGCATCAAACGTACATATATATCATGATCAAGGCATAAATTCATATTGGAAACGAGACTATAAAATGAAATGTACGAAAAAGTATTGAGTATTTTATACCCAGATCCTCAAGGGTTTAACAACCTAAGTCCAAGAAATGAAGCATTTGAATTTTATCTTTGTTATACCTCGGGATTTTCGGATAACCACCTAATCGTTCCCTTTAAATGATATTCAAACATTCATCATGAGACTTAGTTGTGCTTAGTGTTAATCTTCCATACAGATTCTACATTTCATTAAAACTAGTCTTATCCAAATTATTATTATTTCACACGATTTTATTAAGGCGGGGTTGCCTCCCCCCAAGCGCTTTTGTTTTACGTCGTTGGCTCGACTAATTACAAATCATCAACCAAAATCCGAACTCAAGAAGATCAATAGCTTAAGAAAAATTAACAATGCGAGAACCACCATAAATTAAATTGTCTAGAAACGTACCTCTTTTAGTCCTCGATGCCAACTCCTCCCAGCCATAGAGTCTTCTTTTATCAAGCTGTCGAACCATCTTCTTTGACATTCCATAAAGTTCATTCATCGGGGAGTACACAAACAACTCTCCCGGTGGCTCTAGATTTCCAAGCTTATTATAAGGGCTCTGAAGCATCATGGCCTCCCAGCAGACAGGGGTACCATCTCCCTTTGCAAATTTGGGCATATCACCATGCCTCTTCCTCATTATCTTTCCTACCACCTTGTGGTAATCAGAACTTTCCTTGTCAATCTCTTCTAAAAATTCTATCCACTCCTCATTAGTCCAAGTTGCAGATAGTTTATTGAATTCTTCCTCATCCCAACTACCCATGAACACTTGTTTATCATACTCATCAGTGAAATCGTCCTCAATAGCTAAACAAGTGTCAATGGATGCGTGCTTCACTAACTCTGTCTTATAGGAAACTGAATCATCAACCTCATTCTCATCCTGAACTTCTTCAATGAGTACCTCCTCATCCTTAACCACCTCTATTGCACCTGCTCGTTTTTCCTGCTCGAACCCCATTATTTCAATCAACTGCACCACCCTCTCTTGAAGATTTTTTATGGCGGCATATATAACCCTAACGTTTAAAACCAAGACAACATATATAACCCTAACGTTTAAAACCAAGAGAGTGGAATATAGTAGTTATAAAATGAAAATATGCACATAATCATATATATATATATATATAAATAGTATAAACGTTTATACTATTTATATATATATATATATATATATATATATATATATATATATATATATATATATATATATATATATATATATATATATATATATATGATTATGTGCATATTTTCATTTTATAACTACTATATTCCACTCATTATTCATCGAGGTCGATGTCAATTCGTAAGTGGGGAGTAGAGTAAGTTATAAAATTTTGAAAATATTAAAAATTAACGCTATAATTAAAATAAGTATATTGATTGCTTAACACTTAGTTTTATTTTTCCTAAAGTAGAAATAAGATAGTATATAATTAATATAATAAATTTAATATATTTTGATAGAATAAGTTTTAGTTAAGTAAAATAGATTAGATGTATTATGATTATATTATATATGTCAGTTTTAGATTTTTATAAGATCTTAAGTATATGTAACTATACATAAATATTATTGAGTATTGTTGATTTGAAATTAGATAGATATGCTTATATTTATAATGAAATGTTAGAATAATTTTCTTTTCGAAATAAGTATGAATATGGAATCAGACCAAGGATGACGATTTTTGGCATAATAAAGTTAGATAGGTGCTAATATATTTGACCTCACCTCATGACACTTGCAAAATAGTCGATTCGGCAATGAGTTCGGATATGTTAGTATTCTATGAAAAAAAAACAAATCACCTCGAGTCCATTTGGATACCGCCCCCAATTAGGGAGTGTGGTTTACCTTGGACAAGTATGGGTTTGAGTGATCTCAGGGTGACTGCCTCTAAAGTTTGGGGAGAGTGTTATACTTTTGAGACGCGACGATTAAAAAAAATAATAATAATAAATAATATTGGGTTGTAATTTGATAAAAAAAAGTTTTTGAGATGAAAGTTAAGTACGTACGACCTATCTTTTTCTTTTGATAATTCTTTATTTGTCCTTTTGATCAAACACCCAGATCCTGATCGTTATACTAAGTCCTTGATTCCAATTATTTCATACGAGTTAAGATTAGAGAATAATTTTAATTTTTATTATATTTACTAAGTAAATTGTGTAGAATTTCATTTAAATGATATTTGATAAATAATTTATCTAAGTTATATACACTTTTTATCTTATTAATTTCTAAGAAAGATATATTTAATATATTTATAATATTGAAATGATATTTTGTTAACTTGAAAGTTAATCTACCAAGCATATCATTTTTATTGTAGTTTTTATATGTTACCGCTTATTTTTGCTCGGGACGAGCAAAAGCTAAGTGTGGGGGAGTTGTTTAGGGTGATTTTACATGATTTATAACGTTATATTTTATAACGATTTCCTCCATATTCGTATAATTTGCATAGAAATTAAGGGTTTAATCGAATTATTGAGCAAATGAGTTTTAAAAGTGTTTAAGTGCAAATTTGTGTTGTTTATGTGGTTTCATTGATAAAAATCTTTGAATATGAGATGTTACATTTTGCACGATGTTATCATAAATGTAGGTACGCTTGCATGTTAAATGAGGAGCTTAAACGAAGATCGGATGAAGATTAAGAAGAAAGCTCGATTCGAATAAAGAAAGCTTGATTCGATTCGGCCCAAACTTGGTGACCAAGGTTTTCCAAATATCACATGTAACAATATGTTTTGAGGTCTAAAAGATGGATTTTGAAGAAGATGCCACGAGTTTACGAGTTAAACGAATCAATTTTGTCCAACGCACTTCTACCGTAACCTGTTTTTCGATGGAAATTTGACCCGACTTAGAGGCATTTTCAGGGGAAGATTTATTGACGAAAGTTGTAGATACTAAAATGAGCTTTCCAACGCATTTTGAATCACGTCAATCGGAGGTCTACAACTCAAGTTATGATTTTTTTACCGAACTGCTGGAATTACGGACGAACCGGAGATAATTTTAGCTCACATGGTTGCATGTTACTCCATGTGAAGACTAATGATGGCAATGATTACTCCCCAACAAACTCCACATGCTTGTAACTAACTCTTGTATGACTCATCCCCTTCACATGCTAAGTAATCATCACCTCCCACATGCCTCCTAACAAACTTAGGATATTCTAAGCATATTCCCTTGATGCTTAGGCTATAAAACCCCCCCACCTTCACTTGTAATAGGCGCCCCTCCTTGGTCACTCTTGGCCAAGCTTTTACTTTTCCCGTCTTTTATGTAAATACTCCGTAGGCGTTATGCCGAGAATAAATTAGAATAGTAGTATCTTGTTGTAATGCTGGAGCTACGGCCCTGATTCTGAAATCATAATCGAGGATGATTGGCTAAGGACTCCCGGCTAGAACCACCATTGTGAAGCTACCATCACCAGAATAAACAAGGATTTCGTTTTCATTTGTTCTAGTAAGCTTTCTTGTTCTTCCTTCATGTTTACTTTGTCTATGTGCAATGTGTATGAACTATATGTGTGTTGCATGCTAATCGAATTTAGATACGAAAGTTGATGAATTCGTAGATTACCGTGAAGGAGAGTGATGATATTCTTCCAACATACGTAAGTTGAGGGAGAATATTGTTAGATTAGGATTTTATATCCATATCTTTGATCCGTAAATGCTTTAGTTGTATCGAGAATGGTGAACTAATTAAAAGGCGATGAACCGAAAGGGAAAATGCCTCTTTAGCAGATAATAATCCAAGACTTACGAATGAATGTGTGTCTTTCTTGTTAATTTCGGTGGGGTGGTGGATCAACGGTGTGTTCTAGTTGTTTTAATCTTTTCTCTAAACAAATTTTCACGTATCGTCTTTCTTTTCACTTTTGCAACCTTTATTTTATTTCTAATTTTCAAGATCATAATCATCACTAAAAAGAAATCGAAAGCAAAAGTTATTTTCATACAAGTCCCTGCGGATACGACCCGGTTTCACCACTAGCTGCAAGCTTTTGCACTTGGGGCTGACGTCGGTTTTTAAATAAATTTTAGAACCTGTTTTTAACCACGAACAAGTTTTATAGGTAGTAGAGCCTTAAGACTTTTCGACGTAACAAGTTTTTGATCCTGTTGTTGATAATATTGCTCAGGTGCCTGAGTTTGGTAAGGGTATTGTTGTTCAGATGAGTAATATTGATTGAAAAATCCATCCATTTAAGTTCAAACTGCAAGATCTCAGAAAACAACAAGAAAACAATAATAATATTTTTTTTTCTCTCTCCCGGTAATTACCGAATTTTTTTTTTTAACGAAAAACAGACTACACACACACGATGATATCACAAATAGCACACTTATCCCCGGCAACGGCGCCAAAATTCTGTTGAGAGAAAAACACACCAACTAACTGTTGAGCGAAAAATCTACCCTTCAAAATTTAAATTTATAAAAGACTCGAAAACAACCATGGGTAAACTAACTCTCTAACCAGCAGAGTACCGGATCAATTGTTAGGATAGCTACAGGAGTACGAGGTCGATCCCAAGAGATAAGTGGTTTGTAAATACCAAAGTGAACAAAGACAAAAATAATAATTAAAACAACTAAGACGCACCATTGTTCCACCATCCCACCGAAATTAACAAGAAAGACACATTCATTTGTAAGTCTTGGATTAATAATCTGCTAAAGAGGCGGTACTTTCTCTTTCGGATTTAGCGCCCGTTGATTAGTTTACCACAGGGTACAACTAAAGATTTTATGAAACAAAGATTTGGATATAAAAATCCTAATCTAACAACATTCACCCTCAACTTACGTATGTTGGAAGAATATTATCATTCTCCTTCACGGTAATCTACGAATTCATCAACTTCCGTATCTAAATTCGAATAGCATGCAACACTACATTACACTTTAAACAAGTCTAAACATGAAGGTAGAACAAGAAATCTTACGAATAAATGCATAAATCCTTATTTAATCCGATGAGGGTGGCTTCAGCAAGGGTGGTCCTAGCACCGAGCCTTAACCACTCATGACAACGAAAATAACAACGAAATATAAATACATATATAGATACATATATATATATATATAAGTATATAAGTATATAGATATATATATATATAAGCGTATATATATAGATATATAAAAGACAATAAAGAAAAGAAACAAAACGAAAAACAGAAATGAAAACGATATTATAACAACATATATATATATTATATATATAAATACATAAATAGATACATATATATATATGAAACGATAACTAGTCGTGTTATTACATCGACATTATAACGATATATATATATATATATATATATATATATATATATATATATATATATATATATCTAGGCCCCGAAACATAATAAAATAAGAAGAAGGATGGGAGGAAGGAGAGGGGCGGCCAAAGTTGGCCAAGAAAGGGGCAAGGAAGATCAATGGAGATGGAGGAGTTTATATAGGGAGAGATATATGAGGGAGGTGTATTTGGGGGAGAAGTGGTGAATCACCAAAAGCATGTGAAGGTGATGATGACTTTAGCATGTGAAGGTGGTGAGTCATGTATTAGCATGTGGAGTTTGTTGGGGAGGAATCATTGCCATCATTAGTCTTCACATGCAAGGAAATGAGCCAAATATCTCCCAATTCGTCCAAATTTCAGCTGTTTGGAAGAAAAATCATAACTTGAGTTGTAGACCTCCGATTGACGTGATTCAAAATGTATTACTACTAACATACTTAGATAAATCTAAGGAATTTATGACTCGAAATGATATAATAATGCTCAAAATGATATCAGAAGTGGGGTAAAAAGTTATAAAAATAACTATGAATTTTTCCCTTAACATAATTCGATGATCAAGCTCTTCAATTCCCTTGTGCACAAAGGAGGATCCTCCCAATAGAAAAGGCCACAACCTCCACCTCCAACTTGTTGTGATACAACAATATACATCTTCAAAATTACATTATATAAACATTAAATTGCAAAAATACGCAGCAGAGTATTTTTTTCAAAAATCATAGAAACTATAACAAAATTCATCATCCAAGTGGAAAGAACAAGCCTTTTCATTACCAAAACATTCTTACTTCATGCCTTTTCATTTACTCAAACAATCACAAACAAAGATATAATTTCCATGTTCAACTAAGAAAATAAAATTAAACTTCATCCCTATCTAGTCCAAATCCTCAAACAATCATCCAAATTTGTCTGTTCAACTAAGAAATTAAAATTACACAAACAAAGATACAATTTTACCTTCCAGTATTGACATCCATAAAACCTCCTTCCTGGGTTGTCTTCGGTCCAAGCTGTGCGTAATTTAGCTCGAATCCCATAGCCACCAAGCACATTATGACTTGAACCATAAGAAGAGGAAGAAGATGACATATTGCAAGTTTCCTTTCGACTCAATGAGCTTTCAAACACTCTTCTCTTCCTTCCAATCGATTTTGCAGTAAAAAAAAATGAAAGAAGGAAGAAGAGGGATGAGAGGGGAGAAGAGGGGCGAATAGGGGGGAAATTGGGGATATAAAGAAGGGGAAATTAGGAAAAATTAGTCAAGATGGCCACATCAGCATGACGTGGCATCCACATCATCAACTTTGGCTGGAAATTGAGTCCAGTCAGCATTCCCGGCAAGACATGACTATTTTTGCAACGTTTTTAAAAGATACAAGACTAAAAATATCGCCGGAGTAAAAACAGGACGAAAATCGAAACGGTAAAGTTACCGGATGAAAAATCCAATTTTCCCTATGGTATGGTATGGTCTGCTGCATTTTTTCTGGCTATGATTTTGGTGAAAGGGATATTAATTAGAGCTTATGTAAATATACACAAAGTGGCTTAGTTGGTGAATGAACATGAACTTGAATAAGCAAATGCAATTGGTATGGATTTTAGGCTTGCTCATTTAGTTCCATTTATTATGGTTCATGCAAAGGAGGGCCAAGACCGTGCAACGCACGGTTTGCCTCCCACTAGTAAACAAACAAAAGTAAAAAGATGTGATTCGATTTGGGTTATCTTTATTCTGCATTGATAGTTGAATAGTCTTGATCGTGAATTACCAGTACTTGACACATTGTCCACATGAGAACGATAACCCTTGCACTACCCGGCAACCGTGCACTTACGGTAGACATAGTGAAAATATCACTCAACAACGCTTGTTCAGCTAAGTACTCAGTCGTTTTAGTTCGAGGAAGGACTAGAGCTTGGGCACCTAATTGGCTTCCCTACTTATCTCTCATCCGAACTGATTTGAGTGTAGATATATCTTCATGGAGATAAATTTCTAGGCCCTAGCTGATATCTTTTTATCTTGTTGTTAGCACATCTAAAAGTTTACATGCTCGAAGAACGATTTTGATTCGTCCAAACTCCTTGGAACAAACTCAGCTTTGTAAGTTATGATTTGATCCTCAAGACCATACAATAGTATTGTCTAAGTCATATGATTCACGGTAGGGGTGTAAATGATTCACGTTCACTCGAGTATAAGCACAAATTTAACATGTTTATCGAACTAAAACGCATTCACGAACACATTCGAGCATGAGCCGAACTCAAGAAAATTATATGTTTTGTTTCTTCTTTTTTTTTTGAAGTAAAAGACTAAATTATATTAAATAAGATCTGCTAGAATAGCAAAGATAACGTCATGAGTAGGTACTGTACCCCACACGAAACGACCAGAATGGGTGAAACTATGCCTAGACAACAAATGAGGAGGGAAATTCCCAGAGCGTTTGACAAAGGAAAAGAGGAATAAACAAAGAAAGGTAAAAGAGCGACACGGTCTGGAGCAAAGCAGCTAAATACGGACAAGTCCTCGGGCGGACACATAAGAGCCTGCACGCATGGCAAACAGTTCGTCTCGAATATAACCACAGTTATATGTTTTGTTTCGAGCTAAACAAAATATATATAAGACATTATCGGAGTATCAATATATTCAAAATATTTAAAATATATCTTATTTCAAAAAAAAAAATTGATAAAAGAATTCTATGAGTGTTATATTAAATTAGTCTAAAGTATGTGTTGGGGTTATGTTGTGTATTGATTTATCTATATAAGCAGGTTTACGAATATAAATAACCGAACGTCCATAAATAAGCTCGTGTTCGTTGTTTAGGAACGAGTTTATAATCTTATTCAAATTTTATTCGTTAAGTTAGACAAATAAACGATCACGAACATTAAAGAGTCAATACAAACTTATTCCTAAAAAAAAAAAAACATTAGAGTCAATACAAGCTTGTTCACAAATAAATCTGTTCGTCTAACAGCTCTATTAATATATGATTATTAATTTTGTTACTTTAAGTAAAGGGGGTTTCTAAAGGCACCCCCCTTATTACTTCCGGCACCGCACAATTATACTTTTGGCACCACGGTTAATATTTTTAGTATTTCCTTAATTCATACATTGTTGGAAAATTGATGGTTAAAATGGAATATTTCAAATGATATGTCATATTGGGCCTATTGGGCTTAAGTGTGTGAATGGAAAGTGTTATGGAAAGGAAAAATGGGAAGAAGCTATTTCTCCCACATTGGTTGGAAGAAGGGAAAAGAGTCGATATTTATATGATGTTGTTTTAGTGTAGTTGGAATAAGAAACCAACATTATACACAATCTCACGCGCGCAGGGAGGGGGTGCAAATCCAATCTGGATTTACCCTTAGGCTTGTGCATGCCCGCGTGTCCTGCGTACACGAATGCAGCTTGATTCGAAGGTTCACAGTCAGAGTTCGGTTTTGCAAATAAAATCTTTATTTTATTTTCCAATACTGAATGCTCTTGAATGCTGCTGTGATGTGAGACTGTTCCAATTCCAACTGAGGAGTGTTTAATCTGAGACCTTCCAGTTTTGATACATTTATGACATTCAATACAGAGCTGAGGCTGTTCATTCCATATTCCATCGGTTTGCCACTCTCCTCTACTAGAGCCTATTTATACTGCTGTATTTTGCTTCATCATAGAGGGATAGAAAGCAACATAATGAAATACAGCAGAAATTCTTTTCCTTCTACCCTTTTTATGAAAATAGAGAGTTCAAGCAACAAAGTTCTTAAGCAGCTGAAAGCGTGGTGCATCTTGTCGCTGCTAACCGTTCTATCCTGGGAGACTAACGTTCCGTTGAAACTCCAAACACTTGAAGGTGAGGGGACGAATTAGTCTTAAGAAAAGTGTGTTAAACACACGGCTCGGTTTCCTTCTACTTTTAATCTGTTTCAAAACAAACTGTAACTTGTTTCTGTTGTAATTTCGTTTTGTTGTAATTTTGCTTATTTATTTTTTAGTCAATGTAATCAGATTGTGCCCCATATTGTGCAACATACATCACAAAAACTACTAATTTCACCACAACTTTTAGAAAATTCTAACTAGTCCTCCCAAAAATTCACCCCCTCATTTTTCCGGCGACCGTCGCCCCCCCCCACCCCCACCCCTCAATTTACAGCCCCAAACCATTTTCTCCACCACCCTCACACTGTTAGGTGTGATGCCCGAAAGACAATTTTGTAATTGTTTTATTTAATAAATAAAATGATATTGTTATTCATATTTATTATTCTCATATTCACCGATGTGACAATAGTATTTACACTACAGAAAACCCTAAAGTATATCGTTTATGTAATCACTTAACTCAGTGTATGGGATATACACGGGAGGATTGAGTTAGTGAAGATGTACTTAATATACAATTAGCCCGTAGTGAAGTTTATCGAGAGTATCGGGTCTCTCCTTAACGTGCTATTAATGCACCCAGAACACAATAGGTGTGATTGTCTTATCCGGACTTTCGGTTAAGAGAACCTAGTGGGACATTTATATATGATAGATATATCATATAGGGGTGGACCGATTTGATTAGAGTTCACGATATAATTCCGTAATCGAGAAGTCTTATCGAATCAATGGATGATCATATTTATGGATATATCTTAATCCGAGAGGTGGTCACGATCAAGCGCTTGAATCGGTATGAGGTTTGACTTGACGGTTAAGGATTACACTGAGTCCGTGATCTGAATTACCCCATCTTGGCATTGTACTGGATTGAGTGAGTAGTCTATGTTATCACAGATACGGAATCCATTCCTTCCAATTATGGAAGTAGATAGACAGTTCCCTTATTTGTTAATCCTAGAAACTGATCGATCGTACGAGTTCATATTACACTGATTAGCTACCAGTGAGTTGTATGAATTAATTGATCACTAAAGGGTTAATGGTAAATAAGGATAAGAGGTTCTAAAAAGGGTTAACGGTAACTTCCCGGTTTAGAATGAACAGTCTATGGAGGATTAATCCATATGTAATGATTATATCAATGGACGCTTGTTATCATTCTCGTGAGGAGATAAATATAATCTTATAATCGGAGGAGTGCAGTCACGGGATTATGGTGGCATATTCCTGTGATTGATTTATCGAATATAATTATTCTGTTCATAAGATAATTATTTATTTGATTTATCGGAGCCGCTGATTATTAGTCCATGGTCCCCGAGCGTGCCTCCTATATAGCATAGCTATTCTCGGACGTCGAATCCTAATAATATTAATTTAGTTCTTGTTGGACTTTAATTAAAACGATATGTGAATTAATTGTTTAGTGAACTATTAAATTAGTTGGGCTAAATAATTAAATATGTGAAAAAGGCATTTTTCATAATCTTGGCCCAATTATTGTGTAATAGCAAAAATTAATATTGACTAGGTCAATATTGGTGATTTTCGCCCCATGCTTATTTTATGGAAACAAGAAATTGTTTTCTTGGTATTAATAAGACATGTGCATAAAATATTTATTAGATAAATATTTATGGTAATAAATAAAGATAAAAAAATTATTCTAGATTTATACTAGAATATTTTGGGATTATCTTTTATTTATTGGATTTATTTATTTGCAAAATAAAAATCCTTGGAGGTTAAGTTTTACTCTCCTATATAAAGAGAGTTCTCCCAAGCCTTACAACACACATAATATTTCGACTATCATCTCTTAGAGAGAAGATAGAATATTTTCGGCCAAAGGGGTTGAGGAAAAATCTTGGAGGTTTTTCCGGGTAGCATATCGGAAGGGTTCGAGTCGAGAATTTCCTTCCACCGGGAGTTGCTTGGATCACACGTACGGAAGATCGTGGTGCTCTTTACATCTTCTTGCATTCTTTCTTTTGCGGTTCTTCAACTTGGATTTTGAGATCCAAGAGGTATGATCTATAACCCCCTTGTAGATATAGATCTAGTTATTTTATTACGTTTATTTTATAGATCTAGATCCTTAAATCGCTTCAGTTGCGGATGATATTACTAACACACACACCATCACCACCATCCTAATACTTCTTCATTTTCCATTTAGCAAACCCCTCTCCCCCATTTTTTCCGACGACCTCCCCCCAAACCATTTCTCCGGCAACCCCCCCCCCCCCTATTTACCAACCCCCCTTTCAAACAGCAACCCCCATTTCCGGCGACCCCCCACCATTTTCACGACCCAAAACATCATTTTTTTTTTCATTTCCACCACCCCACCCCACCCATTCCCCTCTGCAAAACAACTGCCCTCATTCTTCCCCGACGCTCCATCTCCTCCTTCCCCCTTAACAGCCGCCGCAAAAAACCTTATAAAAACTCACCGACGCAGCACCATTTTTTTTCCGGAAACCCACCTGCAAATCGACACCCCTCATCCATGGATGAACGCGTGATGGTTAGGAAGGGAGGTTGCGATTTGGAAGTGAAAAAAAGGGTGGAGCTGCGATTTGGAGGAGGAGGGAGTGGTTGAGGGAGAAGAAGAACTGAGGAAGAAGAAATAGAAGAAGAAAAGAGCTCTTATTTTTTTTTTTTTTTGGCGAATGAAGAGTTTTTGCTATTTGGATGCTTGATTTATGGAAGCTGGGGTGATTGAGGTAGGAGGAAGAAGGGGGCGGCGGCTGGAAGGGGAGTAGATGAAGATGAATTAGGGTTTTGGTTTTGGGGAAGAGAAGAATATTTTATTTTTGTATTAATTATGTGTTAAAATGTAATTTTATTTTTTTATAATATTATGTGGTATATAAAGTAAAAAGTATGGTGTGTAAAAGTGAAAAAAATAAAATAAAATAACAAAAAAGAATGCCAGAAGTAATATGAGAGTGTCTTTAGAACCCCTAAAATAAAAACATTTTCTTTATTTTGTTTCTGGCCCGATGAAACTGCTTGTGTCTAGTCGGCACAGAAAGAGAGAAATTAGAAAAGCCAAAAGGGAATAGTGGCAGACAACTTATATTTTGGACAATCTTTGATAGATATTTTCATAGCATATGTATATAGTAAAAAACATTTTAGAATTTGGCCAAAAGGGAATAGTGTCACAACCATTTTTTATTTTTTTGAAGGGCACTACCAAATTTTAGAATTCAGTTTTTTGTATAACAGGGTAATATATAGTGCTCAATTATTTCAGGATTTGCTAAAGAAAATATTATTTTTGGATTTCAAAGTGATATTTGCTTCTTCTTCTTATTAAATTATTTTCATGTTTATTAAATATTTTCAAGTTATTATATGACATAAAATTAGTGTTTTTAATACGTAGATTTTAGATAATAATAAAAAATTGTTGATATGTACATACATAAATACTTGTGTCATTGTCATCGACATGAATAAGATCGATTACCGACATGTGTCATCATCTAATTTCACAACTGAGTAAAGAAGATACCGTTAACATTCTTCATCTCAAATACGGCGCATACCGCCTCTTATATCGAATAACCGTCATGACGCAGGTAATCATCTGTCCCTTATAATCGGCGTGATGCAGGTCGATAGTCCACGGTCCTTTACAGCCGACGTGGCGCAGGACGTCATCTTCTTCAGACAACTGTTACACCCTATTAAATAAGCAATCTGAACATTACGCCGTGACTGAATCTGCTCTGAAATATTTGCTTCACTATTTTAATGCGTGGTAACGGCTTTGCCTACAATAGATCACTAGATAGAGGGATCGTCATCCTCGTTTCACAGGTATACATCCATATTTACGTACTGAGCTCACTGTTACTAGAGCAAATACAACTATACGGAACTGACGTGAGTATCAGAGTGGCTACCCGGAGAGCAAATCCGGGCCCTCTCATGTCTTGTTTGTTTTGAAGGCTTATCTTAAAGCTACTGGGATAATCATTTGAAAGCCCAATTACACGATAAATCACTGAATTTGTACCCAGACAAGCATCGTCATTTGACGCTGTAGGAATGGCCTATTTTTCTTGTTTGTTAAACAATTAGCCATGGCTTCTAAGCAAAACCCTTTAAGCCAACAAAGAAGGAACCGGTCAAAGCCCCTCCATGCATGATGCGGGAGGAGTAATTGTATGGGACGCTGATATACAACCTATGCATGACACAGTGGGAACGTCTGTACCCATTCAACAAAATAAGTAGACAACATCCCTGCAAGAAACGCTATAGATGGCTCAACATATCGTGAGTAGCCATTATGATCTTTTTTCCTCTTTGGTAGACTGAGTGAGGGATGGAAAAGACCTTGTACATGAGACCTCACAGAGATTTAACAGTGCCAGGTTATCTCGACGGCACGAGCCTACTGCTTCAAGCACCAGAGATATCCGACATGTCAGAGGAGAGGGAAGTATTACTACCCTAAGACTCTTGGAGGCAGTCCGACCTGAACACAATAAAATCCTAGAAGGATGGAAAGAAAAAACACACGTTATTTCCCTATTTACCAAGGACATGTACATCAAGCGATTTTCCAAGCCATGTGACTTTAAACTCTCAGAGCATCCACTATGACACACTTTACCACCTTGCAAAGTGAAAGTGATGCTGCAAAATATGAAGTTCTCTACACTATGGCTCAATTGAAGCCCCCGTGGGGGTGTCACCGTGGATGGGGAAGTTGATGTGATCCGTTCCGAGACATTTTATTTGTTTTGTTTATTTTAGTTTTCAGTGTTTTAATGAATAAAGCGGCCTTAGGCCCGTGTCAAAAGTTGCCCATATGTTAGTATATTGGGCCAGGTGTTTATTTTTAGCAAATAATAGCCGTTTGGGCTTATTAGGGTTGAGTTAGGATTGTTACAAAATAAAGTGGCGAAAATTACTATGTAATTTATCCCACATTGCTTAGGAGTTGGTTAGTCATTTATTTTGTAGCCTATATAAAGGCATTCCTTGTAATTTTATATGAATAACCAATGATGAATCTATTATAATGAAATTGAGAGTTTTCTCTTCTCCCTTGGTCTGTGATTGATCAAGAACATCGCTTGCGAGCGAGTGATCTCTTTGTCGTAGAGATTGCACCCCCTTTCGAGAGCTTATCAGCGTTCTTGAGCAAAGCGTTGAGTTGTTCTTGGCCCTCTTCCTAGACTGCTGCTCAGTTAGGTTAGGGTTTTCCCGCTCTTATTGATCCTTTTGTCGATCTCCTGGGATCGTATCCGCATCAGTTGGTAGCAGAGCTCAGCGACGAAGGTATCAAATATCCCCGTTTATTTTCCTTCTTTAATTTTCTTATTCAAAAAAAAAAAAAAAAAAAAAAAATTAGTTCCTTGTTTTTTGTTCATTAATTTCGTCCACCCTCTCCCAAGAACATCCAAAATCTTCAAATCTTCATCCATCCTACCCGGAAAACTTGAAGATTCTTCAAACCTTCATCCCAAGAACCCTAATTATTTTCCAGATCCCGTTTTTTGTATCAGTTCGTTCCCTAACCAAAACAACTCGAAAAATTCTGCAATTTTTACCACATATACAACACATCTCGTTCTACAATTTCTATCTTTACACCCAATCCAGATTCAACATAAATCTTGCCTAAAACCGCCGATTACTCCGAACAATCTGTCCAGAAAAACTGCAGCCGTCAAGCGTCGATCGTTTTAGGTTTTTGTGCTTTAGACGACTCCAAATTACCTGAAAATTGGTGATAGTATAGGAAATACTATGATATACAACTTTTATCTTTTGAGTTTTTCCAAATTCTCTGTAGTTTTGTCGTAATTGGCACCGTAAGACACTGCTACCAATCTGAAAATCATTGACAGATTGCACCAGTTTCCGAAAAATGATTGTTTGAGCGACTTCCGTATCTCCAAAAAATCTGAAAATTTGACATACTTTATAAAACTCTCAGTTCTACAACTTTTGTCTTTTGAGTTGTCCCAAATTCGTAGTCGTTTGGTGCTTAAATACGTGGGTTTCACACCCAGTGTGTAAACATTTTCACACCTGTGAAATTCTGTTGTCAAAACAATGGTGAAACTAAGGCATCTGGAGGGTATGAATCATTGAAAGGAGAGATGTTTGTGATAAAGAACGCCTTGAGTAGTGTGGTGAACGTGGAGAATGATTTGCACCGAGAAAATAGTTTTCATACGAGGGTTTTGGTTAGTGGGAAGATTTGCTTAATGAAAATTGATGCGGGAAGTTTGTGCCAATGTCATAAGTCTTTGGTTTTGTCTCCGATTTAGCTATTCCTACGACACCTCATCCTCAACCATATAAGTTGCAAGGACTCGGTGATGTTGGTCAAGTGCGAGTTACCAAACAGGCCTTAATATCTTTTAATCTTGGTAGGCTCGATGATGAAGTTTTATGTGATGTAGCCCCTATGCTCGCTTGTCATATCATACTTGGGAGGCCATGGCAATATGATAGGAGGGTTACGTATGATGGGTATTTAAATAGCTACACCTTGCGCCATAAGAGGATGAGACTTACACTCCGTTCCTTATCCCTTGAAGATGCCCACAAAGATCAACTCAAGCGCGGTGCATATGAGGAAGCTCGTTTGAAACATGAATCCGAAAGGGAAAAAGCCTTGGTTGAAGCAAACAACGAAGAGAGTGTTAACATTCAAGAGGAGGTAGTCCAAGAGTCTATGGTGGCAGATGCAACCACCGAGGAGAATGAGATTGTGGAAGAAGTAGTGGAGAGTCATGTTGACCATGCGGAACCTGAATTTGTGAATGCGCCGAATTTGTGGATGAGAAATTAGAGAGTGTGCCCAAAGTAGTTAATGATGAGGCGGAAATTGTTGTGGACAAGATAGTGCGCATCGATGAGACGCTTGTTGAAGAACCTGTTGAGTGTAGTGATGAGCATACTGAGGTTCTTGATACACCATCCAAGGTTCCCAGTTTATCTTTGAAGGTAGTTTGTGGTGAGAAACCGGTGCATTGTTTTATGGATCCTTTTGATGTGCGTGTTGACGACGCCCCTACACCATATTGTTCTAATTACATTGCTTCTACGCCGAGTGTTCTTGACATCAATCTCAAGCCGTTGGACTTTTCTTTTGTTGCATTGATGAAGAATGACTCGTTCGTTCCACGCACCATTGTTGTGATGTCATTTGTTCACTTCATATTTGATCCCGGTATATCTTTGCTTCTGCTTGCGGGTTGTTCGGGTTTGATTTGTGACGCTGCTCAGTTCTATGACGTCCTATTGATTCGAGGACGAATCCTTTCCAACCGGGAGGGAATGATGTGATCCGTTCCGAGACATTTTATTTGTTTTGTTTATTTTAGTTTTCAGTGTTTTAATGAATAAAGCGGCCTTAGGCCCGTGTCAAAAGTTGCCCATATGTTAGTATATTGGGCCAGGTGTTTATTTTTAGCAAATAATAGCCGTTTGGGCTTATTAGGGTTGAGTTAGGATTGTTACAAAATAAAGTGGCGAAAATTACTATGTAATTTATCCCACATTGCTTAGGAGTTGGTTAGTCATTTATTTTGTAGCCTATATAAAGGCATTCCTTGTAATTTTATATGAATAACCAATGATGAATCTATTATAATGAAATTGAGAGTTTTCTCTTCTCCCTTGGTCTGTGATTGATCAAGAACATCGCTTGCGAGCGAGTGATCTCTTTGTCGTAGAGATTGCACCCCCTTTCGAGAGCTTATCAGCGTTCTTGAGCAAAGCGTTGAGTTGTTCTTGGCCCTCTTCCTAGACTGCTGCTCAGTTAGGTTAGGGTTTTCCCGCTCTTATTGATCCTTTTGTCGATCTCCTGGGATCGTATCCGCATCAGAAGTGGATCAGCCCCCCTCCACCTTCACTCTCGTGCAAACATTCAGCACAATTGGCATACACTCCGATTATTAGCATTAGACATGCCACCTCTACCACCACCTCTTGATCTTGCTCCTCTAGAACCACCCCTTCCTCTGTTGGAATTCTGATACTGAGGCCTATCATCAGAGAAGTTTGATCCCTTATTATGAGGATACATTTGAGCAAGATGCAGTGAAGGGTTTGATCCTACAACACCAGGATTAAAACGAGCAACAAGACTTTCATGAGTCAGAAGTTGAGACTGGACTTCTTGCCAACTCAAACTACCAACCATTGTAGTGAGATTTACAATGGCAGACTCATAATCCTTATCAAGTCCCCCAAGAACTGCTAAAATAAGCTCAGATTTGGAGATAGGGTAACCAACTGCAACTAATTTATCAGAATAGGATTTCATGAGAGCCAAATAATCTGCCATAGACCTGTTACCTTTTTCAGTTTTTGTAAGAGCTGTCTTGTATTCCAACATTCTAGCTTCAGATTGAGTATTAAACAAGCTCTCTAATGTACTCCAAATTTCATAGGAAGTGTTACAGCCAATTACCTCAGATAGCGCCTGTTCAGTCATCGAGCTGAGAAGCCACCCCATGAGAAGATTATCAGTAGAGGTCCAGTGTTCAATTGCAGTTGAAAGTTGAAGATGAGTACTAGGAGATAAACCAGATGCATATGAAATAGGGGATGGTTTAGGGATTGTTCCAAAGAGAAATCCGTCAAGTTTGTAGCCCTTAACAATGGGAAGAACAGTATACCTCCAGAGCAAGTAGTTCTCGCGTGTGAGCTTCACAATGCATGTGGATCTTAGGATAGAACTTGGATTAGTAGTCTGTATTGAAGGAATGAAGCTAGGAGCTGGAGGTGTCGAAATTGGTGGAAGGGTGGTTCTAGCAGGAATAAGATTTCCATATGGATTTACAGTGGAGTAGATCGGTGCTCCAATGGAAGGAAACGGTGGAAATAGAGACGATGCCCAAGGAACAGATGTAGTAAACATAGATCCTCCATAAAGGGTGGGAGTAGGAGTAGTTTCAGTAACATTTGAGCTCACCGGAACATTTGAGGTCACCGGAGTTGAGCTTTCTGAAACATTTGAGCTCGCCGGAGCTGAGCTTTGGCTGGTGGTCGTAGCAGCCGGAGTAGAAGCTGCAGACGCCATAACCTTGCTCTGATACCAAGTTAGAAAAATAGACAAATTCTGGAAATGGATTTCATTGATTAATCTCCGTACAACTTACTTCATCAGGCAGCCATTGCCTTGATTATATAACAAAGAGGGAAACTAGATAACAACCAACCGTACTAGCAAAATCTATGAATAGATTTTCTAAGAGAATCTTTCTTAACTAACATAATACTAGCCACAAGATTACATCACACATGGAAGGCGCAGATGATGACACATTAGCATTACATATTATATCTTAACAAATTTTGATTTCAATCACTTCTCCTTGGCCATCCTTTTGGTTTTGAGATTTATTTCAAAGCTAGAGATGAAAGTGGTGATGATTAGGAGAAAATATAACATGTTAGATGATTTGGGTGTGGTTCAGAAAATTTTGATTTGTTTTACAGTTTGGCAACCGGAGCGGAGGGGAGGGGAGGGGATGGGGACCGGGAGGGAAAAGGCCGGAAAGAAGAAGAAGCTGGTTTTTTTTAATTCTTTATCAGATGTAAAAATACTACTAAGAAACAAAAAAATAATAATAAACAAAAGGAGGTTTAAATACAAATCACAGTAGATAACAAGGTAATGAAGCAATAAGATGGGTGAAAAAGTGGGAAAAAATAGTCAGTAAACAAGCTGGATCATAGTGGATGCTCTCAAAGACATATCTTATGATGAAACCAAAGATCAAGAGATACGATCATCTATAATATCTGATACACGTCCTCCGATAATAAAAAAAATATTCAAATAATTAATCCAAACTCCAAAGTAAAGATGATCACTTCCTCTATCCAGCCTTCTTTTCAAATAAATAACTAATTAAAATAGTAAAACATTTAGAAGCATTACTTTTCATTTCTTTCCTATAAAAAAAAAACAAAACGCTTCTTTAAATTCATACCTATGGCTATCAAACAACTTCTTGTTCCCACCACCATATGTGGATTAGACAACCCACAAGCAAAGTCATCATCAATGCATTCTGCAGTATATATACATGCATGATATGTTATATCACTATTTTATAACTTACTTTACACCAATAATAATAAATATTATATATTTTTTGGTTGTACAAAGGTACAATATTCATATAAATGCCCGTTGTATACCGGTCCAAATGGTTATTATTATGATGTATACATATCACTTTGCTTTGATCAACGTATCACACACTCTTAAAATTCAAAAAAATAAAAACGCGCCCCCGCCCTCCCCCAGGGGCGCCCCTGCACACACTCTCCTCAAAAAATAAAAATGAAAATTGTAGACACAATTAAATTTGCTTTTAATTCTCTTTACCTTTCCTTTTCACTTTTTTATTCTTCCCTGATTTTACGCCATGTTGTGGGTCCCATAGACAAAATTATGAATGTCGGTTTAAATTTCAGTGGAAACTCGGTCATGATCATTATTATGTGGGGACAAGTTCAAATAACTAAGATACTCCAACCAATTTTTTAATTGTGTCAAATATGATTAGCAAATCGTAGTAGATTATCGCGGAGCCAATGACATAATAAGATTGGCAAATTCACGCGGACATTGCAAAAGATAGCAAACAACATGAAGCGTAGCGAAATATCAGAACGGTCTTTACCAACGCTCCTAAGTTGCTTTGAGAAGAAATGTCATACTTGTGGTATTTTTTAGTGTGTTAATGGTTTTTCTAATGATTTTATATTTGAATAACACTTCTTTGACGATGTACGTTTTGTCAAATAAGAATTAAGTCACGTATATGAGATCGTGTTGCTTTTGTATGGCATGTTAGATGAAGAAACGTGATATGAGGGCCAAAGATCGTCTCTGAGTTAACCTTTCGATATTCAAGTAAAATGTATATGAGAATAGAGAATATAAGTAAGAATATTTGCGGAAAATGTATATGGGTTGGAGGGTTGCGTACATGATTACTATGGCGGTGATTGAAAAGATATAAGAGAATATATAGTGTCACACTTGGCATGCTACAATAGTGACACTTGGCTAGTTAGTTAGATTGGATAAGATCTAGCTAGATTCTCTATGGTGATATGTTAGTATATCTATGTGTGTGTGATGTATGTCTGTTATCATCAAAGAATGATCTATTAAGTAATATCTCACTTTTGTTCTTGGTATCGGAGCCTCCTCGCCGGAATCAATGGCGGATGATCCACCTCCAACGTCTCACTCCACCATTGAAACTCCAGCTACAGATCCAGCTCATAGTTCTTATGTTGTTACTGGCATACCAGTATCACAAATCCCTGGATTTGGTCCTTCCAGTTCTCTGTTCACCTCTACTTTACCTTTTCTGAGCTCTTTGCCGGAAACTCCATTTCCGTCCAGTTTTCCGACCATTACCAGTCTTCCTATTAGATCTGGACCTCTCCTCTTTCTCCAGGCCCCATATCTTCCTTCAATAATCTATCACATTCTCCCTTTAACAGCCATCTAAACCAAGCAACTACTGTGAAGCTTAACAGAGAAAATTACTTGCTATGGCGTTACACAATCTTGCCGATTGTTAAAGGACACAAGCTTGATGGTCTTATCCTTGGAACAACTCCAAGACCTACAGAATTTGGGACTTTGAACAGAGCAGCAATAGAAGAATGGGACTCCATTGATTCACTCCTAATGGGTTGGCTTCTTGGATCCATGACTGAACAAACAGTCACTGAGGTAATAGGTTGCTCTACTGCTCATGAAGTTTGGTCTACCTTAGAATTGTTGTTTAATAATCAGTCTGACACGCATGTTAGAATACAAATCAGCTCTTACTAAGGCAGAAAAAGGAAGCAAATCCATGGCTGATTATCTTTCCATGATGAAGTCTTATAGTGATAAGTTAACTGCTGCTGGATATCCGATTTCTAAGTCTGAATTGATTCTAGCCACACTTGGTGGTTTAGATAAGGACTATGAGGCTGCTATTGTTAACATTACTGCCAAAATTGGTTCTCTAAATTGGCAGGAAGTTCAATCACAGTTAATTACCCATGAAAGGCTTTTGGCCAGGTTTAATCCTACTGCTCAAGTCAATCTGCCTCTGCCGCATGCCACAGCAAATGTAGCTGCATACACAGGGTCTGGACATAGGCCTCCTGCTTATGGTCAAAACTCCTATAAATGAAGAGGTGGTGGTAGAAATGGTAGAGGCAGGGGCAGAGGTGGTGGAAGATCACAAAGCCCTTCAAATTCTTATACTGGAAACACCCCAAGAGTGGTGTGTCAACTGTGTGGGAAAGGTGGACACACAGTTGGAATTTGTTGGCATCGATTTGAGACAGATTTTCAGCATGTGGATGTGCAACAACAAGCTAGACCTAGACAGACTTCTGCATTTTTTGCTACACCAAGTTCTATGGCTGATCATGCTTGGTACCTGGACAGTGGTGCCACAAACCATGAGACCTCTGATTTGGCTAATCTCAATCTCAATTCAACCTATAATGGTAATGATACATTGACAATATGTAATGGTTAAAATCCAGTGATTGCACACACTGGTCACAATATCTTACACACATCCACCACTCATTTGTATCTCACTGACATTCTTTATGTTCCTCAAATTACCAGAAATCTGATCATCTAAACTTGTTTATGATAATGATATCATTGTTGAGTTTGATTCTAATTTCTGTCTTGTCAAGGACAAAGCAACAGGGACAGTTTTTCTCAAGGGGCATCTCAAGGATGGTCTCTATTAGATAGCCAATCTGGATGCTAAGACACCTCAGATCTCCCTTCAATCCAACTCTAGAGTTGTGCATCTCAGTCAAGTTCAACCTCAAGTTCAGTCTAAGTTTTTTAAGTCTGTTAATGTTAGTCAAAATCCTAATGTGTGGCATAGGAGACTTGGTCACCCTTCTAGTATTATTTTGAATCATGTCTTGAAAGATTGTACTCCTTCTTTGAAAATTAATGAAAATCTTGAGTTTTGTGATGCTTGTCAGTTTGGAAAATCTCATGTTTTGCCTCATCTTAATTCCAGCTCTCATGCCACTGCACCTTTTGATCTTATTCACACTGATCTTTGGGGCCCTGCTCCTATAAAATCCATAGAAGGTCACCTTTACTATATTCACTTTATTGATGATCATACTAGATTTACTTGGATCTATCCTCTTAAAACTAAATCTGAAGCTCTATCCACTTTCACCATGTTTCACACTATGGTCAAAACTCGGTTATTTTCTAATATTAAATGTGTCCAATCTGACTGGGTGGAAAATACAGACCCTTTCAGGTTGTCCTAGATTCACAAGGCATCCAGTTTAAGCATCCTTGTCCTCGTGACCATGCTCAAAATGGTAGAGCAGAAAGAAAGCATAGACACATACTTGAACTTGGCCTTACCCTTATTGCTCAAGCATTCATGCCCTTATCCTTCTGGTGGCATAGTTTTCAAATGGATGTCACTCTTATCAATGCCCTCCCTACTCCTATCCTCCAAATGAAATCCTCTTATGAGTATCTTTTTCATGTCAAACCTAACTACACCAGGTTTAAAGCTTTTGGATGCACTGCCTACCCTCATCTTAGACCCTTCCAAACCACTAAGTTTCAATATCACACCATCAAATGTGTCAACTTAGGCCCCAGTCCTATTCATAAAGGCTATAAATGCCAAGATTCCACTGGTCGAGTCTATATCTCCAACAGAGTTGTTTTCAATGAACTTCAATTTCCTTTTTCAGAGGGTTTTACACAAGGTCCTTGTAGACAGGTTTTAGTTGAATCCCCATCTTCCTCTATCCTTCCTTGGTTTGGTCTGCCTCATCTAGAGGGGCAAACACAAGAACAGTCTGAAACAGACCTCCAGAGAAGAACTGATGTTGTACCTGTTGCTACTACAGCACCAACAACACCTGCATCTATTGATTCATCCAGTTCATCCAGTAAGAGTCAGGGTTTACCTTCAATAACCCTAACTCCACAATCACAGTCATCATCATCATCATCATCTATTAACCCACAATCACCATCACCACAGCAACAACAATCACCATCACCACAACCACAATCACCTCTATCTCTACAACCACAATCACCATCACCACAGTTACCCTCATTATCTCCACAACCTCAATCACCATCACCACCACCACAACCTACACAGTCTCAATCTCACCACATGAAAACTAGATCTAAAAGTGGCATTTTCAAACCTAAACTTTATTCAGCTGCAGTCACTAGCTTGGCACCTTTCCCTACTGAACCAACTAATGTATCAGAGGCATTGGAAAATTCAGATTGGAGACAGGCAATGACAGAAGAATATAGAGCACTTATGAACAATATCAAATGGGATCTAGTTCAACCAAGCCCTGGACAGAATATAGTTGGCAGTAAGTGGGTGTTTAAACTGAAAGTTAGACCAGATGGCACAATCCTAAAGCACAAGGCAAGATTAGTTGTTAAGGGTTACAGTCAACACTATGGCATTGACTTCACAAACACCTTCAGTCATGTGGCAAAGTCTTCTACTATCAGAATCATCTTGGCCATAGCTGTGTCAATGAACTGGCCTATTAACCAAATTGACATCAACAATGCTTTTTTGAATGGCCCTTTGCAGGAACCTGTGTTTATGGAACAACCTGAAGGTTTTTGAAGACTCAGGCAAGCCAGGGTATGTATGTAAGGTGAATAAGGCCTTGTATGGGCTCAAACAATCCCCTAGAGCTTGGTTTGAATCCCTCGGAAATCAGATGGTCGGTTGGGGTTTTACACAAACTCAATCAGACACCTCATTGTTCATGTTTAAAAATGACAATCTTGTGGACAGGAAACTCTCCACCACTGATACAGAAGTTCATAAATATGCTGAATTCCAAGTTTTCTTTGAAAGATCTTGGTCCTGTATCTCACTTTTTAGGAATGCAGGTAACTAGAAACAAGGAATGCACCTAACACAATCCTACTATGCCTCCCAACTACTTCAGAGGTTAGGACTGGACAATTTGAAGCCCTGTCCAACACCAATGGTATCTGGAAAACTGCTGTTGCCTAAACAAGGAGAGCCTATGACAAATCCGAGTCTCTATAGAAGTGCTATTGGAGGTCTACAATACCTCACATTAACAAGGCCAGATTTAGCTTTTGCTGTTAAAAATCTCAGCCAATTTATGCAAGAACCACACACAGTTCATTGGCAGGCCTTAAAGATGTTGTTTAGATATATCACAGGTACACTTGGTATGGGATTGATCTTTAGACCATCAGGTTCACTGGAACCGCATGGTTTTTCAGATGCAAACTAGGTAGTGTGTCCAATTGACAGAAAATCAGTTGGAGGATATTGTGTATATCTGGGAAAGTGTTTGGTATTATGGAGTTCAAAGAAGCAAGATGTGGTCTCCAGATCAAGCTGTGAGTCAGAATACAGAGCTTTAGCTAATTTAGCTGGTGAGGTTAAGTGGATCACACAGCTACTTGGAGAAATGACGTTTAAACTGGCTGTTGTTC
Source organism: Gentiana straminea (assembly GCA_036785695.1). NCBI lineage: Eukaryota > Viridiplantae > Streptophyta > Magnoliopsida > Gentianales > Gentianaceae > Gentiana > Gentiana straminea. The sequence goes on from JAVUPR010000042.1 coordinate 2,220,988, forward strand.
CAACTCTCTGGTGTGACAACACAGGGGCAAACTCACTAGCACAAAACCCTGTGAATCATGCAAGAACAAAGCATATAGAAGTTGATGTTCACTACATCAGAAATCAAGTGTCCAACAAGGAAGTTGATGTCTGTTATATACCCTCACAAGACCAAATAGCTGATTGTTTCACTAAAGCACTATCAGTGAGTGCATTCAGTTGTTTTAGAGACAAACTCAATGTGACAATGCCTCACATTAGTTTGAGAGGGGCTGAAAAGATATTAGAGAACATAAAGTGTCACACTTGGCATGCTACAATAGTGACACTTGGCTAATTAGTTAGATTGGATAAGATCTAGCTAGATTCTCTATGGTGATATGTTCGTATATCTATGTGTGTGTGATGTATGTCTGTAATCATCAAAGAATGATCTATTAAGTAATATCTCACTTTTGTTCTGTGATGAGTTAATATGAAGAGTAATGTATTGCGATCTTATATCAGGATGATCATAGAGAGGGTTGAGAGTCATTATGAGAAATTCTCGTGCCCACGTTCATGAGCGTTGAGTTTCTAGATAACGTGTACTATTATGTTATTGTATGAAATCATGGTGGCGTAAGCATCTTAATTAACGAAGATCATGGCATGCTCAGAGCTCAGTTGATGGTCTCTCTGTTAAGAAATAGATTATGTTTTTGTATTTTCTGTGACATGTGTCACTTCCATAGTGTGCCATGTGTTTAGATAATACTATATTATTCTGTACTCTAACGAAAGATCTTATTCAGTAAGTGCATACTTCTTCTGTTTTCTCTAGTGAGGCAAAACCTAAGCCGGTCTGTTCTACTCTATTATAGGATCTCGTCCTTGTCTTTAGGCACTTGATATCTATAATGATCTACCATACGGTAGGATCATAATCTACCTAACGGTACGTGCAACATTTACAAACTGTATCATTAAGACGTGACCATCGATTTCCATCGTTCAAAACTGTTGTGACAGAATAGTGAAACTCTTATATATATATATATTATATATATATATATATATATATATATATATATATATATATATATATATATATATATATATTGAAAATAAAGCAATTTGTTTTCCAGTTTGCATCTTACTGTAGTCACGGGGCATAGGAAGGGTTTGGGGATTTGGACATTGTCAAGAAATGGAAAGGGAACATCCACGATGGATGAATGGGGATGTTGTCCGTTTGCATATCTAATTTTTCAGTTGTCCCTTTGCATAATCTGTATTTTTCTGTTTTGAGTTCAGTGATTTAATTGTTTGAAGGGTACTCTTTGATTTTGAAATTTGGCCTTTTTCTTTTTGAGTATATTTTCCCCCCAACCCTAAAAAGATTTCAGTATCCCGTTTCGTGGAGGATAATATAAATCGAGAGTTATACTTTTATTATGTTTAGTTTGTAGAAGTTGTTAGTGCATACAGGACAACCAAGTTCTAGCTACTTTTCAGCTCAAAGGCAAGACTATCAATATAAGTATACAACCTCAGTACTGTTATTTTATTATTGAATTATATCTCTGAGGCGAGAATGTTTTTTATTCATAATATTGAGAGATTTTATGAAACAATAGTAATTATATCAAGCGTACATGTAATATATTGTGATCATATATTGATAGACTCTTTCATAATACGCGTTTATACTATGTGAAAGAGAGTATTTATATGTCCTAGTAATTCATTTCACTTGGTAACACATTAACAATTGTCCTAGTATTTATACGTCATTTTATCGTGTTGTATTTCCATTCCGTCATCACTAGGTTGGGGTTGCAGGGATTTTACGATACAGGTCGGTTTTCACATATGTAGTAATGTCTTTTTTTAGCTATTGTTATCATTTTTAACGGGTCAGCTGTCTCACGACATCATAAAGTGCGCCTTCCCCTTATTATATATATATATATATATATATATATATATATATATATATATATATATATATATATATACACCAACAACAACAAAAGTCAATTGAAGAATTTTGTGTTAATGATTATGAAGGAATAATAAAAATGCTAATATAGCAATTTGGTAAACGATGCATGTGTTGGTAGACATCATTTTCTTTTTAATAACACACTATACTTTATACAACCAGACAAAATTAAATTGCATCATTATTTATGGAAGAATATGTTCGTCTTTAATCACGTTAATTTGGTACGTCATTTCAACTGTATTAATGGCATGATTATCACAAATTTTAGTATAGTAATGGTGTAAATATATATATATATATATATATATATATATATATATATATATATAAAAGATATATTTATATTATGCCATATCTCTCATTTTCCTAGTTCGAAAGATCATATATTTTTGCTTGGCAGTGATACAACTACTATGGATTTCATTTTTTTTTAAAACCAACTACTTATATTATTCAAATTAAATCCGAAACTCGAATCCAAAAGTGATAAACACGTTGATGTGATAACAACCAAATCATTGTAGTAACAAGGTTTGGGGGATGTGCTTCCCAAAATCAATAACACCCAAAGAATCTATATATGATAAAAGATATATTTATATTATGCCACTCTCAGACGTGCTAGAATATGTGCCGGGTCATTACCGGTACGCCTAACAAATGAAAAACAAACTGACGCAAAATGTGTTGCCTCTGCCCTGCAATCCTGCAATAAGCTGCCAAAGGAAGAGAAGTCGTCCCCCCGATGTTGCAGCCGCTGAACACAGACAAGACAATCACTCTCCACCACCAACTGTGTTAGCCCCTTCCGCCGTCCCTCCACTAGTGCCATAAGAATCACCCTCAACTCCAACGCCACAACCGCTATGCCTGGATCTAATCGAAAAGAATAAGCTGCCAGAATAGAACCCTGATGATCGCGGAAGATAAGACCTATCCCTGATGCATGCGGAGTGGCCAAGGCATCGACATTGCACTTTATCACCCCATTAGGCGGCCGCTCCCAACGATCCCGCAGCTCTTGTTGCTGCACTACACGAGGTACCTGAGTAGTTTGAAAGAACTCTCTCGCTGCACTAAGCGCCGAGGAACAAACACGAGATACATACACCCACGACCGTCATCATAAAACGCACTACATCGCGCCTTCCAAATATGCCACATCACCCACACAAATTCCGCCACCTCCTCCCGGGACAGCTTTTCTTGAAGGAGCGTGAATAGGCCCTTAAAATCCGACACCCTTCCCGGACGTGCCAGATTCCCAAAAGGCGTTTGCTCCCATACTCTAACTGCCATCTCGCACTCGAAAAGAGCATGCGCCAGGGTCTCGTTCGCATCACCACAAGCCAGACACCTACCATCTCCCACATTGCGCTTAGCCAAATTACGCGATATAGGCAAACAATTGTGTAAACACCTCCACAATAAATGATGAATACGTGGCTGGACCGCAACGTCCCAACATTGCCTCCACACCTTGTCCAAGCCACCTGACCCAGACGCCACTCCCCCTACCAACCCTGGCCTATAAAGAGACAATGCCAACCGATAGCCAGACTTAACCGTATAAATTCCCCGATTCTCATAGTGCCAAATACGCCTGTCTAAATGACTGCCCTGCGTGATCGGGGTACGGAGAATCGCGTCGCTCTCCCAAGCTTGAAACCGTTCCCGCACTAGTGGAGCATTCCAACGCCGGGTCCCAGGAATGAGCAAATCCGCTACCTTACAGTTTGTCAGGAGATCGTGTCCTGCATGCGGCACTCGAAATGAGTTAGGGAGGTCCACCCAGGCATCGTGAAATACAAAAACAGAGGAACCATCCCCAAACTGCCAACGAAGTCCGCTCATCAATAAGTCCCGACCCTCTAGCAAACTTCGCCATAGAAAAGAAGGCCTCGACGTACGGGTGGCCGCTAAGAACGTGCTATTACGGTAGTACTTCGCCCGGAGCACCTGACCCACTAATGAACCCGGATGCAGAAGGACGCGCCAAGCTTGCTTCGCCAAAAAGGCCAGATTAAAGCACTCTAAGTCTCGAAACCCCAATCCCCCCAAGTTATTTGGCATACAACAGGTTTCCCAATTCTTCCAATGGATCTTACGCGTATGCCCTGTATCTCCCCAGAAAAATCCCCGAATCTCTTTCTCCAGGTCATGCAAAATAGTGGTTGGGACTTTGAAACACTGCATAGGAAACGTAGGGATAGCTTGAAGTACCGATTTAATCATAACCTCTTTCCTTGTCGGAGATAAAAGCTTATCTTTCCAACTAGACAACTTTTTCCAAATGTTCTCTCATAAATAGGCAAATGCTTCCCGTTTACTATGCCCTGTCATATATGGTAGTCCCAAATATTTACCGGAACCGTCGCCCAGCGGGACTTGCAACATCTGAGACACTTCATCCCGTACATCCTCCGCAACATCCCGACTGAAATACAAACTTGACTTGTGGAAATTAATAGCTTGCCCAGACATATCCCCATACCGCTGAAAAAGCTCCAATAATGTCTCGACCGCCCCATCAAACAACTCAAAGAATAACATACTGTCATCCGCAAATAGGAGGTGAGAAACTGCAACCGTATTACTAACAAACGATATACCCCGCAACGCGCCCCGAGCACAATAGCAGCTGTTGATAAGTGCCGTCAAACCCTCCGCACAGATTATAAAGAGAAAGGGAGAGAGAGGGTCCCCTTGCCGAATACCCCGAATCGGCCGAACAACATGGCTTGGTTTACCGTTTATCAAGACCGGATACGAAACTGAGGAAACACAGCGGCGTATCAACTCCATCAATGAAGAGGGAAACCCCATACGAGCCATCACTCCCCATAAATAAGCCCACTCTACCCGATCAAAAGCCTTGGCCAAGTCCAATTTGAGTACCGCATGATTATGACATCCGGCTGCTGCACCCTGCATCAAGTGAAAAGCTTCAAAAGCCACAAGAGCATTATCAGTGATCAGCCGGCCAGAAATGAATGCACTCTGATTTCCAGAGACAACAGTGTCCATAACAAGTTTGAGCCTGTTAACTATCATTCTCGAGATAAGCTTATAGACCGAACTACAAAGAGCTGTGGGGTGAAAGTCTGTCATAACCGTGGGGGAGGAGACCTTTGGGATAAGGGTAATGAAAGTCTCATTAATGCGCCCCAGATCCGCCCCATTATTAAGAATGTCAAGAACTACCCGCAAAATGTCAGATCCCAAAAGATTCCAATACTTCTGCATAAATAAAACATGCATGCCATCCGGGCCAGGCGACTTCCGTGGTGGCAACTGTTTGAGGGCCACCATCACCTCCTGTGCTGTGAACGTCTAAGACAAAGCTTGTCCCTGATACTCATCAAGGGAAGAAAACTGCAACCCCTCCAAATCGAGTTGCGCACCATTAGATGCAAAAATATGTTGAAAGTAGTCAACTGCCACTCGCTCCATATCCACTAGCTCAGTTAATGGAACTCCCTCGCAATCATGCAGCAGAAATATAGTATTCCGCTTACGCCGGGAAGAGGCTTTGTGGTGAAAGTAGGAAGTGTTCCGATCATGTGCCATAAGCCAGTCCACTCGGCCTCTCTGCCGCCAGTAATCCTCGTCCAAAGTATACCAGTGATCAAGTTCTTGAAGCAAATCCCCTTCCGCTGCAACCGAATAATCCGCCGACTCCCGCAGTGCTTTTAACTCAGCCTCCTTCGCAGCAATAGATGCTCGAATATGTCCGTGCATGGCCCTACTCCACACCCTATGATTCTGACGGGCCCCAACCACACGCAAGTAAAGCTCATCTGAACCCCCAGAAATACCACTATGCCAAGCAGTAGCAAACGTACTCTCAAACTCCTATCCCGGGTCTAGAACGTGTCATAGCGGGGTACTGGCCTCCATCGCACCTCCCTAGTTCGAAAAGGATTACTGTCCGAGATAAGTATCGGAGCATGGTCAGATCGCGAGCTGGAAAGATGATAAACCGCGTGCCGGGGGAAAAGACTTCGCCACTCCAAATTGGCGACTCCCCTATCTAAACGAACCCGTGTGGGCAGCCCATCATGATGACAGTTACACCAAGTGAAGGGGGGCCCAGTGAATCCCAAATCAGTCAACTGGCAATCCGTTAAGGCTCGCTGGAAGCCAAGCATTTGCCGAAAAGGCCGTTCACGTGGCCCTTCCTGCTCCGTTTGCAAAAGTATCTCATTGAAGTCACCCGCCACAAGCCATGGCAATGCAAAAAGGGGGTGCAGCCTACGCAAAAGACTCCAAGAATGCTCCCGCTCCTCTACCACTTGATTCCCATAGAAGCCGGTAAACCGCCAATCATTACCATTCCCAACCTGAACAACTGCATCAATATGTCCATGGCCATAAGTCTTAATACGAACATCATAATCAGCCTGCCAGAGGAGAGCAAGGCCTCCACTAGCACCCTCACTACTAACAACCAAAGCATTACTCAAATCTAGTTTTATTTAATTTAGTTTCTGAAAAAAACAACAAAGACGGCGAATAAATATTTACAAGGCCCTTTAAAGCATTGACTGCACGGGGGTGGCCGAGCCCCGGGCAGTTCCAGCATAGAATACTCATGGTGCCGGGTGGGCCTGCTCCTCCGCAGACTCCACCAGTGGCAAATTCATAGTAGCTGCCTTCTTGGCTAGACAAATTTTCTTCATCTCGATCACCCTATCAACTTCCGTGGAAGCCTTACGCTTCACTATAACCAACGGCCCCAAAGAAGAAGAACCGCCTTTGGCACGAGCAAGACGACGATATGTCGACACTCTCATACGATGAATCATATGCTCCTCCCTCAACATTGGCATCTCTCTCGTGGAAAGTCAACTCTGGCATCACCACCAATCTTTTAGTAAGGGAGTTAGCCACCCCTGATACCTCCCCCATCTCCACCACAGTTGCACCCTCCCCAAAATTATGGCTAATAGGAGCTACGAAAGGAATGAGTGCCTGAGATGCCCCAACACCATCAGACGATTCAAGGAGCATGCCCCCCACCGTATCTCCATCTCCGTCCCTAGCACTCTCATGTCGTTCAGCCCCAGCTCCACCCCCTAAAACCACTAGCAGCTGTGATCGACCGATAAAATTCATCCGAGGCCCGTAAGAAAGCCTACGTTGCTGCTCTGCCGACAACTCGCGATCCAATTTGGACAAGATCGAATTGTATGGTCCAGCACACAACAATTGTAACATAGGTAAGGCAATCGTTCATACAGGACCCACCCTCGCACTTCAGCCCTCTGTTCATCGGACAAACACACACACCGGCGTAAAGGCCGATCAACCCACACCTCCACCCGAAAACGAAAGCTCCGCACGCCCGTTCTCTGAACCAAACGAAGTTGGCCCTCAGAACAGCCCTCAAAAAAATGCATGAGATGATCCCCAACCTCTTCCGTGTAGTATTGAAACGGCAACCCCTCCACATTCACCCAAAAACCTTGCCGCCGGAAAAAGGCCCTGTTTAACTCCCAGCCCTCAACCCACGGCTCCACCACCAACAAATACCCATCAAAACTCCAAGGCCCTACAGTCAAAGAAAAATCCCGATCCTGTCCATGATCAAATACACAATGAAAAGTATTTCTGCGCAACCGAACCACCGTAAAAGCCGATGTCTTCCAAGATCGTGCCATGGCGGTCTGCAAATTCTAAGCGGCCACATCACGCGAGGAGTACGATTTACAAAGTATACTACGAGCCTGAACCGCCTATGACGGCCGGAGGGCCGTTGCCGGCAACAGACAGCACGTTGCCTCCCCCTCGGTCAAGGTTAGGGTTTGCAATAACTCCTCAGCGGCGTCAGCATCCATCACGAAAGGACAATAGGTCTGCAATTGAAGGTAATTAACACAACTTACTTGAAGAAAGACTCCAACTTCAGCGAAGCGGGAGACGTCAACGACGGGGAAGAACTCTAGCAGAGAGCGGCGCTCCAACGGAGGGAAAACGTAAAATAAAATGATATGTTTCGGTCGATAAATCATAAATTATGATCAATAGATAACAACGAGTAATGACATATGTTTTGATTTAATAAGTACGGAAGAAATTATTCGTGTTACATAGAAATGCTATCATCACAATAATGGTTGTGTCACAAGTGAAAATATTTTTTTTTCCACCGTAGGACTCATTGATCATGATGTAGCTCTAACATAATCATTGATACAAAGTGTGTTTTGTGTCACTCGTTGTGGTAGCTAGTAACACCCGTATAAAAACGAGTGATGCTACTACCACAACGAGAAACACAACATACTTTTACACTATTGATTAGAATGACCTATACCATGATCAGTGACTTCTACATCATAATCAGTAGTTTAAAAATGTGATTTGTCATTCGTTGTGATAATATCATTTCCCTAAAAAATTATGGAACGGTACGTAGCCCTTTTAACTGCAGCAACAACCGTTATGATAGTTGCATCACCAACAATGGCGAATCAAGAAATTTCGTTGAGCGGGGTCCGTATTATTTTCCAAAGTAATGGAGTCTAAAACATTTTTCTATCGGTAATATGTAGTTTTTTTTTTTTTTTTATTTTTAACAGGGTCCGCAGATCCCATTTGCTATAAGGTAGATCCGCCTATGATCACCGATACAGAAATGGATGCATGCTACTACTGTCAACAACGAGTGTCACGCAACTCATTTTTACACTATTCATCATGGTGGAAATGCATCATAATCAATATGTGTAAAAGTGTATTGTATTATTCATTATGTCATAATTGTTATGACAGTAGCATTTCCCTACCGAAATTATGAAACGGTACATAGCTCCTTTATATCTAGTACATCATCATTTACCGAAACGGTTGAAGTTAGTACCACAACAAGTGACAGAACGTATATTTACATCATTGAGTATGACAGACACTGAGACACCTATATCACGATCAATATACCCAACATTATATAATTAAATATATTTTTATATCATTGATTATGATAAACATATACATATATATATCATGAATAATAGACCCGACATCATCACTGATGTAAAAATATATTGTATTACTCGTTGTGTCAGAACCGTATCTGTTCTAAACAAACATATATACAATAGGCAGGGGCGCGCATTTGCACTAGACTAACCACCCAAGTGTACGAGTTACTTAACTTGCTTCAGCCATTGTCGGTTTATTCCTCTTTCTTTCTCTCTCTGTTTCACATGAAGGAAGCATCTTCTTCATCTTCCTCAGGTATTCTCTGTTTTTTTTTTCTTTTCTTTCTGGAATTTGTTATGGTTTGCATTTCAAATATATATGCTTAATTTACTCCTCAAAAAAAAAAAAAAAAAAAAAAAAAAAAAAAAATTTGCTTAATGCCACTTGAGATTTCTGGACTTCTGAACAATTAATGCATCAGAATTTCTTTTTGGTTTTACAGTTTATGGTTCTTGGAATTCTTGTAATTAAGTTAAGACCCCCCTCTCCCTTCCACCCACACACCCAACCACTCCATCTCCCTCCAGCTTTTTTATGCATTGGGTAAAGATGATCACTTTCCAACAATTGCATGTTGTTATAATTGTTTTTTTCCCTTCAAAAATTTCAGCTACTGGGATTTTGCATTGTTATGTTATTCAAGAATTTAGTAAGAAGCATTTAAAAAATAAAAAACCGGCATTTAAATTTTATTTTTTTTTTGTAAAAAGAAATTACGGAGTATCTTTTCTATTTTTCAGTCATAAATGTGTTCAACCATAAAAGTCAAGAAACTACTTTATTCACACAGCATTTTAGTACTTTTTTTACTCCCATTGGTAAAAGGCTGCACTGTTGAATTCCCCTTAGGAGTGTTAGTGCATATGAGTTTACTAATTTAGAAACAAATGATGCGGTTTAAGTCCATATTATGACTGCATATAGTCTACCAAAGTGAATGGAAGCATCCTGTCTATACAAGGTCAACGGTCTTAAAAGGTCGAGGTCAGGGTCTGAGTCTGATAAATGGAAGTGTCTTGTCTATATAAAGTCTATGGCCTAAAAAAGTCTGAGTCTGATGATTAGAAATATCCTCTCCGTAATCTATATAGATTCTATGGCCTAAAAAGGTTAGCGTGAGTTTGAAAATGGAGGCATCTTGTCTATACAGGTTCTATGGCCTAAAAAGGTCCTAGTTTGAAGAATAGAAGTATCATTGTCTATAATCTATATAGATTAATGGTGGCATCATGTCTATATAGGGTCTATGGCCTAAAAAGGTCTGAGTCTGATAAATGGAAGCGATCTGATGAATGGAGGCATCATGTCTATATAAGGTCGATGGCCTAAAAGGTATGAGTCTCACGAATGGAAGAATTATATCTATAATCTATATAGGATCTATGGCCTAAAAAGATTGGTCTAAATCTGATTAATGGAGGCATCATGTCTATATAGGGTCTATGGCCTAAAAATGTTTGAGTCTGATGAATGTAAGCATCTTGTCTATAATCTATATAGGATCCTAAAAAGGTCTGTCTGAGTCTGAATCTGGTGAATGGAGGCATCCTGTCTATATAGGGTCGATCTGTGGCCTAAAAAGGTGTATTTGATAAATCAAAGTATCTTGTCTACATAGGGTCTATGGCCTAGGTTTGTTTGAGTCTAAGTCTGATGAACGGAAGCACCCCGTCTATATGATGTCTAGGAAGTGCCAACCCATTTAAGCCTATTGTAAAAATAATATCCCCCATTTCTATACTTTGAATTATTTGTCATTTTAGGCCATATGAATGTGCAGTTTGAAGCTGAAGAAGAAGACTAAGGACACTACTATCCCTACAATATGGAGAAGAACCAACTGAATTTCAATGCCCCACTCCTTTCAACGAGGAAATCCACGAGTCTAAGTTCATCAGACAGACAACAAAAAAACCCGATCAATATGAAACCGCCTCCTACCAAAACCACTGATTTCGAGCTACAAGAGGTGACGAAAACAGGCAATGTACCTTTCGTATGGGAACAAATCCCGGGAACGCCTAAAAACGAAGCCATTAAGAAGCTTCAGATTCCATTAAATACGCCACGGCTTCCTCCAGGAAGGCGTAATAATTCTTGTCGGTTCGAGTTGCATCCGGTTTTCAAAGATCATTCAGCACTGATTGAAATATTACACGAAAGTGTATATAGAAACAGAGAATCCGAAGATACAGAAATTCTAGACGACGTATATTCTGATGCAGCTGAAACGTTCGAATCAATGTCACTCTGCGGGTTGAGTGATTCTCAAGTTACGAATACTAATCAACCCGGGAAATTCAAATTGGACGAACAAACCGGTGAGTTTATGATGAATCGGTTTTTACCAGCAGCTAAGGCAGCAATTCTAGACACACCAAAGTATGTATCGAAGAAACGGGCTGAACCGATAAAGCAAGACAAGGCAGCAGTTCTAGACACACCTAAGTATGTAACGAAGAAACGGGTTGAACCGATAAAGCAAGACAAGGCAAGAAAATCTTCGAATCATCAGTACTATGCTAATGTCGTATTGACTGATTATCGGTATGTTGAAGACGTGAAAAGCGAGGAAAACGGGCCCGATAAGCGTGCGAAGCGGTTCATGAAAAGTTCGGGTTTTCTTCCACATTTATGTGTGAAGAACTCATTGTGCATTGTGAACAATATGGGAGTTGTGAAATCAAATAATGCAACAAAATATGCCACAAATGATATTACAAGACTTACAAGAAAAGCATATAGTGGACCTATTGATAAGGTAACAATATTGCATAATATTATCATTTACCTTTTGTAATGTTATGTGTTTTATATTTACGTGTATATATTGTCACGATCATTCTGACAGAACGAATGTCACAGTCGATGTGTCGGTGGGATAAGTACTTAACAAGTGTAGTTCAAACTTGCCTGTTTATGGCTCGATTGAGCTCGAACCGAGTTTCAAATATGAGTTTTTCTAGTCGAGTCGAGCCCAAGCTCGAGACTTAGAGACTATCAGCTTGACTCGGCTCGATTATACCTTTAGTCGTGGAAGTAGCATTATTACTCTGTACATTTACATATGGTAGCTCATAAATCATTTGCCAATGCAGAATTGTAAGGATCAAAATGAAACGAAAAGGCGTAATTCGGGACTTGTTCGGGTTGATCCAAAGACGAATCAATCCACTCGTTTTTCATATTCTAGCAGTCCGTGCAATACCGAAGGAGGAGGTTTATCGCCGTTTATGGCTTCGAGAAAGCCGTACATTACAACATTACGCGGTATGGATACGATCGGAAGGGTAAATATGGAAGGGGTTGTGCAAGAAGGAAAATTGGATATAGTTGATGGTAAAACAGAGGACAAAAAAGAACACAGTGAGGGCAATTTGGGAAATCCTATGTTTCCTCCATTGCCAAAATCCCCTGCTGATTCTTGGCTTTATCAAAGAGTGTCTAATGTAAATTTGAGGAGTCCGGGTTTACGGTTGAACCAAGATATCGGTTTTTACGCGAAAAAACCGGTGCAGAAACTGCATTGTTCTAGTACGAAATGGGAAACCATTGTCAAGTCTTCTCATTCACATCGCTACAACCGCAATTTCTCTGAGGTAAAACCGCTTTGTGACCCTTTATCTGTACCACAATAAAATTAGTGTTCTATCACATTACTTGTGTATCGTACAAAATCGACCTTTTAAAAACCCATTATTCATTAGTCTAGAATCGACGTTCGGAAGGCGGGTTATGAGGATTAGACCTTTTGAAAGACGATTCTAGACTATATAATCGATTTTTTGAAATGGTGTCACCCTAAGTGGGAGTGATCCAACTTGCACCACCGCGATTCTACTAATGCACCACACTACTTATGCATCACATTAAATCGACATTTAGAAATTCGATTTTTGAATCAAGAATCGATGGTCGATTCTTATAATCGACCTTCGGGGAAGTCGATTCTAAACTCAAGAATCGACTTTCAAAATGTTGATTTTTACTAATCGACTTTCGGAAATGTCGATTCGTACGATCGACCTTCGGGAAATCGATTCCTGAGTATAGAATCGGATTTCCGGAGGTCAATTGTGAGAATCGACATTTTCAGAGTCGATTCTTGACTCAATAATCGATTTCCCGAAGGTCGATTCGATGTGATGCATAAGTAGTGTGGTGCATCGGTAATGTGACCAACTACTAATGTACTTTCATGGATCATAACAGGAACTTGTTCAGCATACTGCTCACTAGGAAAAGCACTAACATATACTTCAAATGATCACAAAGTACTACGTCTCGATTCGAAATTTCATATTTCTCGGGAGGCCGGATCTTTTCCATTGAGAAGTGATCTGACAATAACAATATCACAATGTAAGCCGTCTCCGTGAAAAGATTAATCACAATACCGGTCTCACACAGCACAACACGAGTATCACTGGAGGCGATTCGGATTGATTTACGTAGATTTTGATGTTGTGCCAAATCTTTTGTAAGGTTATTGTATATATTAAGTAAGATGTTTTGTGTATTTCTCTGAAGAATTTGCTTAAATGCTAGTATTTTCAAGCATATTGCATACATTTACTTTATTTATATTTGTGTGGACACATATGTTAATATTGGAAATGCCGATGTCACGATAAAATTATCATTAAGAGAGTGTCGTAACATATTTTTAAACCATTATATAGAAACGTGTTGTGTCAGAGCAGTTCTGTTAATGCCGGAGCAAATTTGATCTAGCAATATACAAAATGAGGTTTTTACGTTCCTGTCGATCCTCATCATCGACAATTACAAGTCAATTCTTGTTGACTAAAAAGCTCGATTATGTGTTGTGCGCAAATTATGTAATGTAATGGTAAATTTACAGTGGTACAAATAAAATGTGCCAAAATGGTTTGATACACTGAGTTTACGAGTCGAAACATGCATCATATCCTTTATAAATCGCTTACATCTTTCAAAGGACCCCGTTTTGGTCTTTAAGAACTCAAGGACGGCCCTGGACAGGATGATTCCATTCATCAGACTCAAACGGATCTTCTTAGGCCGTAGACCCTATATTAGACGTGATTCGGACCTTCTTAGGACATAGACCCTATATTAGACAGGCCCTGGAGAGGATGATTCCATTCACGAGACTCAGACGGATCTTTTTAGGCCGTAGACCCCATATTAGACACGATGCTACCATTCATCAGAAAGACCTTTTTAGGCCATAGACCTTATATAGACAAGGATGTTTTCGTCCATTTGAGCGACTCCTTACGAGGTAAACGTTATATAGACAAGACATTCCGGTCCCGAGACTTCAGCCTGACCGTTTGCAGAAACATTGTTAATGTGGATAAACTTGTTTCTAAATAGGAAAATTATTGAGATAGGAAACCAAAAATATAACGATTTGATAGTGGCATCACAACGAATCAACTTTCGTCGTCGCAGCACAATGACATTCAACATCTGTAAAGTCGAATGTTATAAACTCAACATTCGACTTTCCAAAGGTCGAATGTCTATTTTTATTTTCGTAGAGTCGAATCTTTCCCAACTATGGTGTCACGTAAAGTTGAATAGCTTAACAAAGCAAATCCCACAACAACAACAGAAAACAGAGTTATAACAGTATGCAATTGTTCAAAAGTGATCATCTTTACTCAATGCATACAGCAGACGCTAAGAGGGAGCAGAGGGGTGGGGTTGACAAGTAGTTTCATATGAATCTGGATGTGTTTTTTGTGATGTCAGCATTGAGGCGATGTCTCTACTACCGCAGAATAACTCCACGTTAATTGTTGAAAAGCGACCATCTTAAGGGCGCTTACAAGGGAACCGATCCATAAAAAACCACCTGGGCAGGGCCAGTCATGTATACATGATTGTCTTTCTCATTCCATTCAATGTCTAAAGGACCACCTGGCAAATCCACAGTGCAACTCTGTTCCACGAAAAAAAAAAAAACTCGTTTAATCGAAAATTACTATGGCGGCACATTGATTCAACCACTTGTTTCATGTTATGTTATGTGGGATCATTGTCTTTTTTTTATCAAAGCAGTTAAGATTTGAATCAAACATATGTGTGTGTGTGTGTGTGTGTGTGTGTGTGTGTGGTGTATGTATATATCTGATATATATACTACCAATTCTTACCCTCTCAGCACGGCCTTCAAGCACGGCTGCAACAACCACCGCACAAGCTCCAGTTCCACAGGCAAGGGTGGCACCTACAAAAGGAAGCCAAGTAATCGAATAATGAAACACGAGCATTCTAACATAATTCAAGTTTTTTAAGGTAAAAAAAAAACACACACAATCTAACCTGCACCACGTTCCCAAACACGCATTTTAAGATGCGACTGAGAGATCACCTCCACAAATTCTGCAGTTTGGGAGAAGGAAACGAACCGCATTAGTCCATATATAGAGTAGAATTTCAGAAATTTACATCAAAGAAACAAGAAAAGGATAAAGGAATGAGGTTGAATTCCTATGCCGCCCTCAGGCTATAAAGTAAAGTGGCCATGTAATGTGTGTGTGTGTACACACACACATACATTTTCAAAGTCGATTAGCAAAAATCAACATTAGTAAGAATCGACTCGAGGCACTTTGATGTTTTAATGCTGCCATTTCGCGTGAAGCATGAGACCAATTCATGTTCAAGTACTAACATACATACGTGAAATTCCAGCAATACAACACCGAAAAAAAGGCCATATAAATATTTGAACATATAAACAAAAGGGTTCAGATTTCAGGCATGCCCAATTTTGGAAATTTAGCCTGTAAGAGTAAATATGTGGATTATAGCGTCATGCTGACCTGTATTGGTTCGTGCTGGGAACATTGGATGATTTTCAAATTTCGGGCCTATATCAGCTAAATTTAAATCATCGACTTGCAAATTCTGTTTCATACAAAAACGGAGATGTCAGACTTGAGATTGAATTTCTTTAACCGTACATTACTTGCTCGATGGAGTTAAACTAAGTAAATGAAAATCTGAGTGATGCTATATACCTGGTTCACACTTGTACCAAAAGTGATACAGTGAGGATTACCCATGCTTACGCACGTAACATTCCAGGTCACTCCATCGACAAGTAGCTGATTCTGAACAACTGACTCCTTTTTGTTAGGCGCCAATTTTGTGGGAACGTCTGATGCCTTCAGAATCGGTTCTCCCATATCAACTCTGACCTAAATTTGGAACCAAAATGATTTTAAAAATTACAACTTTTTTAAGGTTTGAACAAGAGCACATTTCGAAAACCCTGCTCCCTAAGTGCCATCAACAATTTAAACAATAAAAAGTCGCAGCAAGAATCCCTAATTACCTTTCCATCTTCTTGGATTTCAGGAACAATAAGGCCAGCTCCGGTGTGTATAGTAAAACTGGAAAACAAAGCAACACGAAATTTCAATATCCACAAGAAAGATACAAAATAAGAAAGATCATTCGAGCGACTTCTATGGAGAAAACTACATTATGAAAGGAGGACTAAGCCACACCTGTGTCTTCCATGCAAATTTTCAAGCTCAGCAATAAATTTGGCAAAGCATCTAACTCCATTCCCGCACATCTGTGAAGGAAAATATAATGCCTCAGCTAACAAGTCACTTACCAGAAATTCGTATAATATTTACCATTAATATACAGGCACTTTTCCAAGGTTTTACCTTCTTTTTTTTCTACTTAATCTGCAGATAAACTAGGAATTCAACCAAATGCACAACAGGCTCTACCATCCCGTATACCAAAAAAAAACACAGTATCTACCTACAAAGTTCTTATCTTTCATGCAACAAAGACAAGGATTATATTACAACACAACATCCCAAGTACAAACCGAAAGGTCTAATAATGTTATAAAAGTTTCAAGTTTTGATTTTTAGAACATTGAGCATCCATAATCTACCATTTCTATCTAAAAAACAAATTCATGAATCATATCCTCCATGCCAACATCGACAAAATGAGAGGTAGGTCTGATTAATCCTAAGCCAAAGGATTGGGAAACTCAACTATCTGCAAATCTTTAACTAAATTGAAGTTCATCATAGAACAAATTACCTCAGGCTCACTGCCATCAGAATTGAAGATCCTCATGGTGTAATCAGAACCATTGATTCCTGGCATTGCAAATATGACTCCATCAGCTCCAATCCCGAAGTTTCGATCGCATAATCTAACTGCTTGCTCAGGGGTGACTTTAGCTTCGGTTGAATCACGATTATCAACCTACTCAAAAACAACACAGACAAACCATAAATCCAGCTTCAGCTCAAAGACCAAAGCAATGCAAATCATATATAAAATGAATAGAACTAAACAAAACAACGAAGAAATACAATGGATTGAAATTAAAGCTAGCAAAATTCAAGGAAGAAAGGGCATTTTTCGAAGCGCTATCAATCAGTGTAACAAAGCAACATAGATGTTGAAGTCATACCAGTATGAAATCGTTGCCGAGCCCATGGTACTTAACAAAATGAAGGAATCCACTCTCTTTATGATCAAGAAAGGAATCAGGGGAGATAATCTTCTTCTGAGGGGCCTCAATGCTCATTGCAGAAGAGGAATTAGAAGCGGCGGCGCAAAATCGAAGAGAATAATAAGGTGTTTTTATATTGAAATAACCACTCTGAGGTTGCAGAAAGGCTGAGAAAGATGACAAAGATGGAAAACAACGGAAATGTGAATTATTGTAAAAGCAGGAGAAAGAAAAACAAGGCGGAGCACGGCAGCTGCCGGCGGTGTTCGGCAAAGATATGGCGGCAGCGGCCAGTCCCATTTCCACAGACGATAGACTGAATTCAATGGGTTATTCAGATTATCGAATGCCAAAGTAAACGAACCGATTGTTCCAAACTGCTATCAGAGACTTTCTTCAAGCCGCAATTGATAAACAACCAAAATGTAATAGGAAAGTTATGGGCTAGTTTTGAAAGAAAAACAAATTACGGGTCTAAAAGTGTAATTATTCCTAATAATTATTACATGGGCCGAGCTTGTGGATTCAACTTGGGCTTTTTATATCCCTGAGCTTGAAACAATGATAAAATATCTCAGGTTGTGTTTGTATCGAAACTAATCTGAACGTGATTAGATATTGTGACTTGATTTACAATATTTGGAAGACGCATCTCCTTCTTTCTTGACATGCTCTTTTTCAAGTTTTAGGAGGATTGATATGTGGTTCGATTTCAATCTCTCCTAAGGCGATATTATTATCATGCCTTGGTGGACTGAAAATATATCTTTAGGGAAACTGTTGCTTGCGCAATGTTCTGGAATAACAGGGTGCTTTCTGGGCACGGTGATGTCTTTCCATGAAATAGCTTTTTGGTATCTAATATCTTAGCTAAGGTCAAATTTATTGTAAATCTTCGTTAGTTTGCTAGTTAGCCTAGATAGGAAGCTTGAGATCGTTCTCTTTTGTAAAATACTCTACGTCCGGTTTTTTGATAACATGTATCTTAGATCCTTTAATCGGAAAGGCAAAAAATATCTCTCATGCCAAACCTGAATAGAAGAAAATAACCAAATTATAAATATGAGATGCATATATATTATGGAAAAATTAGCTTTAAATCCACCTTAATAGGGCTGTTTAGTTGCAATAAAAACAAAATATTTTTATTCGAACTAAATTACCCTTATATCACGCTCACGGTTCTTTTATTTCTAAATTACCCAAAATTTTCAAGAAGCGGCCCTTTGAGGTAGAAGCTCCACGGTCGATGTTGAAGTTCAAGTAAGAGTGTAGTTAACAGACTGATGGATATCAGTACATATGTTTCTTTTCCTCTTAGGACTTAGGTCGAACACTTGCGTATGGATGGCAGTTGAGTTAGTTAGCAATCAATTAGGCGGTTGTAACCAACTTGGTCGTTGATTAGATAGTTAGGTAGTCTATATATACTTCAAATTGTAATCCGAGAATAGTTAAGGCTTGTAAATTCAATCAAAATCAATGATAGCAGCTTTTCATTTCTGTTTCCCGCCTTTTCTGGTTTTAAACTTTCTTCATCTTCTTCACAAGAACATTCTTCAGAATTTTGCAGTTTTTCGATTATTTTCAACATGGTATCAGAGCAATCTTCAGCTGTGCATTTCTTGTTTGATTACGGTGTGGAATCGTAATTCATTTCTTGTTTGATTACGGTGTGGAATCGTAATTCAATTTCTGAATTCTGAGTTGTAGTGTGGAACTACAATCTTCATCTTTTATTATATCCTTTCTTTTCTTGTATACTTTCATTTGTTTCTTGGCAATGGCTGATGAAGGAGATGTTGTGGCTGTCAATCCCTATCATATTCATCCTGGGGAGAATCCCCCAGCTGTGATTGTTCAGCCAGTATATTATCACTGCTGGAAAAGAGCAATTTCTATGGTCCTGTCCATGAAGGGCAAGTTAAAATTCGTTGATGGCTCATTACCTAAACCACCAGAAAATCACAGGCATTATGAAATCTGGTTCCAGTGTAATGACATGGTGTCGAATTGGCTTGTCAATTCTGTAGATATTTCTATTCAAAGAAAGCATTTTTTGGCTAGACACAAGCAAGGGATATCGGGTTGATCTTGATCACAAGTTTGGGGTTGGTAATGCTTACCGTTTGTCTAATCTCCAAGAAGAGATATATGCAACAAAGCAAGGTGCATTATCAGTGGTTCAGTATTTCACCAGACTGAAGAGTTTATGGGATCAACTAATAGTTTTAAGGCCTGCTCCACCCTGTACCTGTGCTGCTAAACCGGTCTATAAAGAGCAGGATGAAACTGACAAAATCATCAGGTTCTTGAAAGGGTTAAATGATTCATACAGCAATGTAAGGTCACAAGTTCTAATGGCAAAACCTATACCAGACCTTTCCACTGTATTCAATATGGCATTGCAGCATGAGAGTCAGATCAATTATGCAGATCTAGGAGCTGATAAGGCAATACTGAGTACACAAGCAACTGGATTCAAGCAAGATAATCAAGATTCTATGTCTTTAGTTTCTCATGCTAATGTTTCCTATGGAAGAGGTGGAGGAAGAGGTCTTGGAAGGGGTTATACTGGAAATAGCAAGAGGCCACAGTGCACATATTGTGGCAAAGAAGGTCACACAATTGAAAAGTGCTATAAGAAATATGGATACCCTATTGGCTCAAAAGGCGAGAGGAAGGGCGGACATGAGGCCAATCATGTCGATCGGATCAAGGGTTTTTACCAAATGTGGAAGGTGCAAATACGGATGTTTATCAAAATGCGGTTTCACAAAGGTCAGACACAGTGGCATCCAGCTCCAGCACAATGACCAGGTCACAGTATGATGCTATCATGGATATGTTGAAAAATGTACAACTTACTGATGGTCCTGGACAAGCAGTGGCTCTTACTGCAAATATTCATACTACTGCAGCTTCATCAGGTACTATCTATGAATGGATAGTAGATTCAGGTGCCACTGATCATGTTATTTACTCACTATCCTTGATGACTAATGCAAAGCCTATTTTTGGTGTTACTGTAACATTGCCTAATGGCACACACACACCAGTTACACACATAGGACAAGTTAGAATAAATAAAAATCTGACACTGGATCATGTCCTTTGTGTACCACATTTCACATACAACTTGATGTCTGTTAGAAGACTAACTAATAATGAGGCTTATTCTTTATCCTTTGGAGCTAATGGTTGTATTATGCGGGACAATGCATTGAAGAGAATGATTGGTTCAAATTTGAATTGGTCAAGGGCACGTACATATTAAAAGGCGATCCTCTTCGTTATGCTTTCCACACGGTCAATAACTGTCAATCTATCATGCTACCGGATTCTTTACTATGGCATTATAGGCTTGGTCACCCTTCAAAACGAGAGATTAAGTGTTTTACACAAGTCTAATTCTGATATTAAGTCCTGTATAGATACTGAATGTCCTGTATGTCCTTTAGCAAAACAAAAGAAACATAGTTTTCCTCATAGTGATTCTGTTTCTGATGATATTTTTGATTTGTTGCATGTAGACATATGGGGTCCAAACAGATTTTGTACCTATAATGAAGAATATTACATTTTAACTATTGTTGATGATCATTCTAGATTTCTTTGGATTCATTTAATGAAAAACAAATCTGAGACAAGGAATCTATTACAAACTTTTTGTAACACTGTTTTTACACAATTCAGTAAGCAGGTAAAGAAAATCAGGACTGATAATGGCCAAGAGTTTAATATGGATGCTTATTATGCACAAAAGGGCATCATACATGAAACATCTTGTGTTCATACACCACAGAAAAATGGTGTAGTGGAAAGAAAACATCAACATCTACTAAATGTGGCTAGGGCACTTAGATTTCAAGCTGGTTTTCCCATGTCTTATTGGGGACTGTGTGTGAAACATGCTGCTATGCTTATTAATATTACAAATACTCCTTTGTTAAAAGATCAAACACCCTATTTTATCATGTATGGAAAGCAACCTAACTACAATGATCTAAAAGTCTTTGGTTGTCTAGCATATGCAAGTACAATTTCTCAAGGAAGGAGCAAGTTTGATAGTAGAAGCAGAAAGTGTGTTTACATTGGAAATCCTCCACACACCAAAGGTTTCAATCTACTGGATCTTTAAACCAGGGAGTTTCTTACATCCAGAGATGTAGTTTTTCATGAGCACTCTTTTCCTTTTCTAACTAATATAGTAGCTACTAGTACTGAGTCTGTATTACCTGTGCCAAATTTTCAAAATATAAATATTGATATGCTGTCTGATGGTCATGTGGCTGAAAACACAGGCTTTGATAATCAAAATGGTGAGGATTCTAGTATTGAGGGCATCCTACACACAGGAGATGCAGGTGATGCAGATTATGATGCCTCACAGCATTTACCACCACCAAATCCTAGTCAAAATCTAAGGAGGTCTATGAGGTCAAGGAAATTACCTGCACATTTGCGGGATTATCACTGCTTGTTATAGGGACAACTACCACTACACCTCATACACTTGACAAAGTCTTTGTCCTTTGACAACCTCTCTACTTCATATAAAGCTTTTTCCCGCAACCTAGATCTTTGAACAAGAACCTACAACTTATACGTGCGCCAAGCATGAAAATTGGCAGAAAGCAATGCAAGAAGAATTATTAGCACTACACAAGACTAACACTTGGAAATTAGTTGATTTACCTCCAGGCAAGAAGCCAACTGGTTGCAAGTGGGTATACAAGATCAAAAGGAAAGCAGATGGCAGCATTGATAGATATAAAGCAAGGTTGGTAGCCAAAGGATATACACAAACTGAATGAATAGATTTTTTAGACACCTTTTCTCCAGTTGCAAAGTTATCAACAATCAGATTGTTTCTCAGTTTGGCTTCTTTGAACAAGTGGCATTTGCATCAAATGGATGTAAACACGGCTTTTTTACATGGAGACTTAGATGAGGAGGTCTACATGAGACCACCACCAGGCCTTCCTATTTCAAGCAGAAATCAAGTATGTCAACTGGTCAAATCTCTATATGGATTAAGACAAGCAAGTAGGCAGTGGAATGCCAAGTTAACAGAAGCTCTTACACAAGCAGGTTACATCCAGTCCAAGCATGATACTTGTCTATTTACAAGAGGACAGGGATCTACTTTCATTGCTTTCTTAGTCTATGTGGATGATATAGTAGTGGCTAGTCCCGATTTGCAATGATTCGGGTTCTTAAAGACTTGCCGCATCGAGGCATTCACAATCAAAGATTTGGGACAGCTCAGATACTTTCTAGGCTATGAGATTGCAAGGTCAGAGTCTGGCATTCTAATGAATCAAAGGAAATACTGCCTGGATCTACTTCAAGAATTTGGATATCTGGGAGCTAAGCCTTCCAGTACACCTATGGATTCCAAGATCAAATTAGAAGCAGCAGATTCACCACATCTTAGAGACAACACCTATTACAGAAGTTTAGTTGGCAAACTTCTGTACCTTAGCAATACCAGGCCTGACATTGCATATTCAGTATAGCAGTTAAGTCAGTTTTTGGATAAACCTACAGAGAATCATTTAGCTGCTGCTCATAAGCTTTTAAGATTCCTAAAAGCAGCACCAGGGCAAGGTTTGTTCTTTCCTTCTAGTGGTGTACCTCTCCTAAGAGCCTATAGTGATTCAGATTGGGCTGGATGTCCTAAGACTAGGAGGTCAATCAGTGGATATACTGTTTTTCTTGGTGAATCTTTGATTTCATGGAAGAGCAAGAAACAGACAACAGTTAGTAGAAGTAGCTCAGAAGCAGAATATAGGGCAATGGCCCTAACAGCATGTGAAATTCAGTGGTTACTGTATCTTCTTTCTGATTTCCAGATACAACATTCACAGACAGTGCCACTGTTTTGTGACAATCAAAGTGCAACCTATATTGTAGAGAATCCTGTTTTTCATGAAAGGACTAAACACATTGAAATTGATTGCCATTTTGTGAGGGAGAAGTATCAACAGAAAGTCCTGATTCCTATGCCCGTCAGAACAGAGGATAATCTAGCTGATATTCTTACTAAAGCTGTTGAAAAAGCAGTCCTTACCAGATTATGGCCTAGATATCCCACTAAAGACATCTATGCTCCATCAACGACTCAACAAGACAAGTAAGAGTGTAGTTACCGGATCGATGGCAAGCCGTATTTATACTAACTACAAACTTGAGGGGGATGTTGAAGTTCAAGTAAGAGTGTAGTTAACAGACCGATGGATATCGGTACATATGTTTCTTTTCCTCTTAGGACTTAGGTCGAACACTTGACGGTCGATTTGGCACCAGCACGGTTCTCGGTGGGGAATCGATGTTGAAGACGACCTCTACATTGGTAAGGACGAACCAGTAGATGATTTGGTCCAATACTTGCGAGATTATGCTGCTAAATTTCTGTGCTACTAAATCACTTGTTCAAATCACCATTTAGCTGTGCGAGGTTTTTTTAAAATTTTTTTTAATCTTTTTTTGTTCATTCAATTTGCTGCAACTTGAGCAATGATAAGCCTAGTACGTTGGGTGGCTTTATAGACGTGGGCTTTGTGAAATTGATGTACAAATATCTTGTGTTGCCATGGATGATCAACTAAAGCATAGATATTTAGATATGAATTTGTTGCAAGAAGAAATGAAGGGCAGAAAAGGAGAATTCTGATAATCAATCTCAATCACAATCTCAACGGCGATAATGCTCCTAATTGTTCACCTTCGGGTTTATATAGATCGCTGATGCCATCTGTTGCGTCGGGATTAAGAAGGCGTTGGGTTTGAAATCAAAGAATAATGAATGTATGAGTAATGGTTCCGGGTCAGGTTCGGGTTCGGTATCTGGCAACCCGAACCCGAATCCAAGTAAAGTTTTAACTTGAATTTTGGCAGTGATCTGTTTTTGTTTAAGATCGCTTTGATGGAGGTATCATTTTACTAATGTAACAAAGATAGCTCACCCACAAAACCTCTAATTTCTGAGTGTTGTATTGTAGTCACATTTGAAGAAAAGGCAGTCATTCAGAGATGCATTCTCATATCATCCATGACATCATATTTGTTATGGAATCCATAGCACTAGCAACTACTTGTAGTTTTGTCCAAAATATGTCTAAAATTGACAAAATTGAATCCATGATTTGTGCAAGAGCAGGGAAGCTTAAATTTGGTGTAATGCTTGATTCCTCTGTGATATTTTCAAATTCCAAGTGGTTGGTGTGATACTGATATTGTGATACTGATACTGTTATTGTGTTATGGTGCTGAGGTCGACGCATTGAAACCGAAGGCGGAGATCTACGAGCTAATGTTTCAAGAAGAGGCTAATGCTCCTTGGTAATGATCTGTGAATTGAGATAATGTACAAATGTTAAATCATTTGGTGTAGATGTTGACTTTATTGAGAAAATGTTAAACCATTTGGGGTAGAGTTGGAGAAGAAGATGATGGTAGCAATCGACATTGTCGAGATTTTTAGGTGTTTAGATAATCATTTAACTTGATTATCATATATGTTGATGTTAAAGTTGTTTATCATATATGTTGTAATTTTTTTTCCATTGTGATTGAATGTGTTATTTCAAAATACATAAGTTTTTTGGGTGTTAATGTGATTACATTATTGTCCAAATGATTTTTAGTTTCCGTTTGTTTCCGTTTTAATCCATAAAGGAATATAGACTGTCGGTGTTGTTGTAAAGCTTGCCGGGTCCATTATTTTTGGCTAATCGTATACTATTAATGGTAATGGTAATGGTGTCATTGTGTTTGTTAATAAAACGTGTTACTGTGATACTAATACTTCGATACTGAAACTAATACTGATGCTTTTGATACTGATACCGATGTTACTGATAATGTATGCTCCTTCTCTCCTTTTTAATACAAAATGCAGTTCAATGTGGAAGCAATTGAAGTAAATGGAGAAAATGAATTTGTCTTTTCAGAGCTATCGCCCCAATAAAAAAGATATTCTTGTGGTAGGATCCGTCCCCGGCTAGAAATATACCAAAATATTCTTTCCTATTCTTGCCCCTGACCCGACTAATAAGAAAGATGTTCACTTCTTAAAATATTCTATCTACATAGAGAAATGTTAGAATTAGTGAACGAAAAGAGTAATAAGAAGTGAAAAAGATAGACACTTCCCAACAGACTAATTTGCCTCGTATTCGATGGTTGTATGTAGCCATCCAAGATTAGGGTCCCACCTTCTATTCTTCACCCGTCTGCGGAGGGTTTATGTATCCTTCTCCGCGGAGATCTCTAGATCGTAAGATATTCTTTCTCGTCTTCGCGAGTATATGCTTACACACAAGACTACCCCTCTTCCTAAAAGCTTCACGGGGACTATTTTATGACAACGACGACCGCCCGTAAGGGGTTTACTGCACAAGGCCCTGCAGAGGAAAAGCATCTTTGTGATGACTCAAAAAGCATTCGACTTCCAACAAATGCAATCCACGTTTCTATATTATGATGCCTCTACTGGAGGTGCACCTATCCTGGGGTGTATAGATTATGGAGCCGCCCCCACCAAGCAGGCGGCCACGGGTCATAACGCACTCTTCGCACAACAAATCCTTTTTGAAGTTGACTTATTAGCTCCGCCAATCGTCGGAATGTGTACCAGATACCATAAGGGCCTAATATCTCAATAGCACCTTTGTCTAAAGCTTCGAATGAGACTTCATGTAGGTACGTAAGTCGCTCGACCTACGGACTCCAGTCACTCTTAGTATGTGAGAGGTACGACCGTAGGGAAGTCACTTGAAAGAGGGGAGAGGTACTAGATACTCTACGCGGCTACTAGGAACGAAGATACACCATGACAAAGCCATCTGGTCTCTTTCTTTCCATTACGAACGACACGCTTCGCCTGCTCCCTCCCCGTGTCCACTAGCGCTCCTGTCCAGAGCGAAGATAGGGCGAAAAGGCGCCGCCGAAGCAACATAAGCAGGCTTCTATTGCTCCGTAACAATAGAGCTCCATTGTTTGAGTTTATGAAGAAAGGCAACAAGTTAAATGGACTTTTGCAAAGTTTCTAGCCAGTTGATATATAAGAATGGGAAGCGTGTTCCCCATCAGAGCTTCCGTTTTGAGGGAGTGCAAAAAGCTTGAGGAATGATGTACTTGATGTTGTTGCAGCTAATAGACTTTTTCTTGGTGCTTTAGTTTATTTTCGGAGCTTTCATTTTGTCTTGCTGATGCTTCTTCCCACATGTTGGTGTTTTTTTTTTTGCAATAGATGAGACAAGTCCTATATGTTCGTTATAACCACATTTTTGCATTCTAAAAACTACTAGTATTATATTTAAATGCTTTAGATCAGACGTGATGCTATTGAGCCTTGAACTACAACTGTTACTGTGATATTGTGATACTGATACTATGTTAGTGTAAACGCTGCGATTAAATTCGGCTTTCGAAGATTACGTCGAAAGGGTATCGTATGAGATCTCAAAATGAAGAGAAAAAAAATATAAACTTTGGTGAAAGAATTTTAATGATCGGTGTTCTACATCAAAAGTTACGGTCGTTTATAAGAAAAACGCTTCAATTAATGCAAATGTTTTTTTCGGCTTTCAAAATTTACGTCAGAACGACATCGTATGAGATCTCAAAATAAAGAGCAAAAAAAATATGAATTTTGTTGAAAAAAATTTGATGATCGGAATTCTACGTCAAAAGTTACGGTTGTTAAAAAAAAAAAAAAAAAAGAAAAAAGCAGCAGGCATCTGTGTCACGCTACTTGCTAATAGGGAAATTTTGTCCGTCTAAATTTTTTTTTGTTTTTTTTGCAACTAAAAAAAGGAGTTTGTCATGTTTATTTATTTTATATAAAAAAAAAATGGATTTTGGCTCATTCCCTAATAAATTAAGTGCGGAAGCTTACTTACTTAACACAAAAGGAGTCAAAAACAGTTGAGTCCAAATTACTAACTTAAAGGTTCAGCAGGGATGAAAGGTTAACAGCAAAATTAGTTTTAATACAATGAACACAAAACAGAGTAGCAGATAAGTTCAAATGCTAGGCAGACTGAAAGAACACTCAGCTGACTCTCAAATATGATAGTCAAGGCCAGAGGCTAAGACTATCAGAAATATAAGTCAGATTCAGAGAACAACAAAGGTCCAGAAAATCAGTGAGTAACTAAATGCTAAGTCCTATTACAAGATATGAACACTGTGGATACAAGACTGTAACAGATTCAGCCAAGCTTTATGAACAGCAGCAGGTTTGCAATCAAACTCAGCAAATGCCACAGCAATTAAGATTATTCAGCAGATCAGATTCAGATTTTGTGTGCACGGAAAAAACCAAGGTCAAGGTACAGCAGCAGCAGCAGATATTCACATGATCAGCAAGCAAGTTATTCACAATGATATTAATGGTTCAGCAGATTATGATGGTACAATTTGCCGACAAATCGGAGTTTTTCTAGCTGGTAAGTAGTCATCGTTGTAATCCTACCTAGCTAGCTATATACGTATACGAATTGGGATCATGTGTTGTGAAAGCCCCAATACAGCACAACCTGTTGTGCAAGTGTAGAAAACTAGGGAACATAGCATTAAAAATGTTGTTCCTAAGAACGTAACTACCAATCCCGGTTTATTTTTTATAACATGTAAACGGCTAGTAGGTTGGTTACATAGGGATTAATAAAACATTATAAACAATAGTAATATAGATAGAAATGAGCCTGCTTTTGTTGAAAGCCGACTGAGACTCAGAGATCACCTCGGATCATTCATAACACCCTTAAGACGATTAGCCACAGTCTGGGACAAGAGTTTGTAAATGGAGTTATAGAGACCAAAAGACCTGAAATATTTCATATCATCATCCGTATCTTTTGTCTTAGGAACCGTACCGGAGTGATATATATGTTTGAAACCCCGGTTGTTATTTAGGCAGTGCAACAATACACTCCTATGCTAGAACCAATGTGAGACCAGTTCATCTAGAGAAAAACTACGTACGTGCATTCCATCCGGGCCAGGAGCCTTCTTCCCGGGCATTATTTGGTTGAGAGCTGTAGATATTTCCTCCAAAGTAAAAGGTGGCCGGAAATTGCAACATGGGACAGACACAACTTCTTGATAGGCAGCTCCTGAATTAAGTCCAAGATTGCATTTTGACTTGTGAATAAGTTCTGAAAGTAGTTCACCGGCCTGCATATGATTATCATCTGTATGAAGAACCCCGCTTTCATCTCTCAAACCATGAATCACATTTTATTTTTTATTTCGAGCTGAAGCCTTGTGGTGAAAATACTTGGCGTTACGGTCCCATGTCTCTTTTAGCCAACTCGCTTGTCCTCTTGTACGCCAATATTCCTCCTCAAGCATTGAATAATGTTCAACATTCACCACCAGGCCGAACAGAGAAGAAAGGCCCCTTCCTCAAGGTAGGTATCCAAAGAATTATGTTTAATTTTCAAGTTGCCAAAAGTAGATTGGGACCACTTCCTTAAAGAGTTCCTAGTTTCAGAAGGAGAAGACACTATTAATATCAGAAGGAGAAGCAATAATACTAGAAGGCCGGCTTCTTTTGAACAACTCCTCGACGAAGCCATTTTCCAATAGCCGTCGGAATGGGTAAAAATGACAGACGGATGGACGAATCGCATTCCACTTTTTTCTTATGTATGAGCAGAGCAGGTGAGTCATGAATTTGCAGAGTCAACAAAAGAGCAAGATGTGCTAATTAAATGAAGACGAAAAAAAAAACAGTTGAATGTAAGAGCTAGAGTTTACCCTGTCACAAGCCCCCTTAATATCCAACATTTTTCAGGCACTACCTGCAGAACCATCGTGTAACCGCTTATATTGCTGGTATCCATAAAGAACTCCTAATATCTGACACTGCAATCAGGTAATAGACGCCAAAAATTTACATCGATTTAAAAACCCTCTGACTCGACCGCAACATCTCCTAGAAAAAAACCATCTGATAGAGAAGAGCTACTACGCCTTTTGGGGTGTAGTACTTTCTGCGGCCGGCCGATCGAGACAGCCAGCTGGAGAGACGATAAATCTGCTCTATCCGTCTTTTTGAGGAAGCATCGAAGGGCGGCACTTTTTTTGCCTCGAGTTGGTGAAAAAAAGACTAAGCCATCAGAGGAATTTCTTCACTATCGTGGCATCAGGAGAGCTCAGCATTTTTTCTCTTCTTACAATATATCAGTCCTTAGACACCCCAGAAGATGCTGATTCTATTCTAAGTATCTCTCTTAGAACTTCTAACCCTCCTGATAAACTACTCATCTGGCAATATAGTCTAAAAATGGTGTGCACTGTGAAGACCGGATACAACCTGGGCATGAAAACTCAACCTCTCTCGACATAATTCAAGGCACTTCTATTGCCACCACCGACATTCTACCAATACCGTTTTTTTTTTTTTATAACAAAACTCAAGTTTTTCATTAGAATCATTACCATTTCTATCTATTTTAAAAATAAGCAAGAAAAAAAAAATCTAAAAACAATCAACCTTGAGAGTCTCCCCCAATGACAGTCACTTGTTTTCCAGGTGAGGTCTGTTTTCCTTCATTTCTGTAAGCAAGGTAATCCGAATCCCTCCTATCTGAAACCGGTTCCCCCAAAGCAGTCTTATTACTAAAAGGAGACGCCTCCTTTGATTTGGTATAATCCCGACATCCCAGTCTCTCCTCCACCTCCCGCGTAACCCTTCTAATCTCATCCATATCTAGCTTCACCGGATCACTTTGATCCAGATAACGAGTCTCCTCCTCCAAAATAATGTTCTTCACAAACTCCTCCTCCTCCAAATTATCCCACTCCCCACGACGCACCTTCTCCAGATCCAACAACTCAATATTTAACCAACTGGGCAGTCTGGGCATCTCCCAATCCATCGAACCCCGCTTCTCCAATTCAATCCTCTCTGAAGCCTTTTTCACTGCTCTAGCCTGTTCCCTGATCTCCTCCAAGGAAATCTTCTCGTTCATTACAAAAGGACGATACTGATGGTTGTCGAAGTACCCAAAGAACCGGCTCCTCCAAAACAGCTTTACGATAACAAGCAGACGCCTCCTTTGATTTGGTATAATCCCCCCGAGATCCCATTCTCTCCTCCACCTCCCGCGTAACCCTTTTAATCTCATCCATATCCAGCTTCACCGGATCACTCTGATCCAGATAACGAGTCTCCTCCTCCAAAATAATGTTCTTCACAAACTCCTCCTCCTCCAAATTATCCCACTCCCCACGACGCACCTTCTCCGATCCAACAACTCAATATTTAACCAATGGGCGTCCGGGCATCTCCCAATCCATCGAACCCCGCTTTTCCAATTCAATCCTCTCTGAAGCCTTTTTCACCGCTCTAGCCTCGTTCCCCGATCTCCTCCAAGGAAATCTTCTCGTTCATTACAAAAGGACGATACTGATAGTTGCTGAAGTACCCAAGCAACC
This sequence comes from Gentiana straminea, assembly GCA_036785695.1. Classification (NCBI taxonomy): domain Eukaryota; kingdom Viridiplantae; phylum Streptophyta; class Magnoliopsida; order Gentianales; family Gentianaceae; genus Gentiana; species Gentiana straminea. Next base: position 2,251,894 of record JAVUPR010000042.1, read on the forward strand.
GGCTCCTCCAAAACAGCTTTACGATAACAAGCAGACGCCTCCTTTGATTTGGTATAATCCCCCCGAGATCCCATTCTCTCCTCCACCTCCCGCGTAATTAATCTCATCCATATCCGACTTCACCGGATCACTCGATCCGGATAACGAGTCTCCTCCTCCAAAATAATGTTCTTCACAAACTCCTCCTCCTCCAAATTATCCCACTCCCCACGACGCACCTTCTCCGGATCCAACAACTCAATATTTAACCAATCGGGCGTCCGGGCATCTCCCAATCCATCGAACCCCGCTTTTCCAATTCAATCCTCTCGAAGCCTTTTTCACCGCTCTAGCCTCGTTCCCCGATCTCCTCCAAGGAAATCTTCTCGTTCATTACAAAAGGACGATACCGATAGTTGCCGAAGTACCCAAGCAACCGGCTCCTCCAAACAGTCTTACGATAAAAGAGACGCCTCCTTTGATTTGGTATAATCCCCCCGAGATCCCATTCTCTCCTCCACCTCCCGCGTAACCCTTTTAATCTCATCCATATCCAGCTTCACCGGATCACTCTGATCCAGATAACGAGTCTCCTCCTCCAAAATAATGTTCTTCACAAACTGCTCCTCCTCCAAATTATCCCACTCCCCACGACGCACCTTCTCCAGATCCAACAACTTAATATTTAACCAACTGGGCATCTCCCAATCCATCGAACCCCGCTTCTCCAATTCAATCCTCTCTGAAGCCTTTTCGCTGTGCTCTAGCCTGTTCCCTGATCTCCTCCAAGGAAATCTTCTCGTTCATTACAAAAGGACGATACCGATAGTTGCTGAAGTACCCAGCAACCGGCTCCTCCAAAACAGCTTTACGATAACAAGCAGACGCCTCCTTTGATTTGGCATAATCCCGACATCCCATTCTCTCCTCCGCGAAAACCGGCGCCTCCAAAACACAGGGATTCTCCGAATCCATCTCAGTATTATTCGAACCCAGCTTCTCCATATCAATCCTCTCCGAAGCCTTTCGCTGTGCTCTAGCCTCTGCCCTGACCTCCTCCAGGGAATTCTTCGCTTTCCTTCCTACATAAGGACGAAATCGATGGTTGCTGAAGCGCCCAGCAACCGGAGATTTGTTGAAGCGGCAAACGCCGGAAGGATTGTCATTCATTTTGAAACTCAGGATTTATAGGGTTTGTTTAGGGTGGATGAGTTCGTAACCTTTTGCTTTAAATCGGAAACACCCTTCAAAAACCCTTCAAAAAAAAAATGTATTAATTGACATTAAGTTGAGTGGAATTGAAAATTTGTGAATAAACACAAATTGTTATTTCATTGGGCGATTCCCTTCTTAATTTTTTTATTTTTAAGAAAAATGTTGAAAATGACAAATATTAATTGGAAATGGGTATTTAGTTTAGTGGAATTGAAAAATGAAAAATGATAAATTTTCATTCTACCGGACGATAATGCAATTTTTATGTTTTTTGTTTTTGCTTTTGTTTAAGTGGATTTGTTTAGTAGTTGATTGTTCGATATTAAAATGTTTTAGTGGATTTTTTTGACAGTGGAATTGAAGTCGTTAAATTTGACGAGGGTAATTTCGTCATTTTAAATGTCTTTTATCATTTTTCACCATTTTTAATTCCACTTGTCCTTTTTGACAATTTCTCCTAAATTTTTGTCCTTAATTCCAGTTGTCTTTTTTTTATTTATAGTAAATTTGTTTAGTAGTAGATTTATTTGATATTAAAAAGTTTTAGAGAATTATATTTTGTGGATTTGCTTGATAGTGGAATTGAGGTCGTTAAATTTGACAAGAGTAATTTTGTCCTTTCAAATATCTTTTATCCTTTTTCATCAGTTTTTTCAATCCACATTTCCTTTTTGACAATTTCTTCTCCACTTTTGTTCTTAATAACCATTACCCAAAAAAGACCCTATTAATTGTGATGTAAAACAAACAAAATTACTCACAAACAGTTATTTGACACGTTGGTTTGTTTAGTTTAACGAGACAAGTTTAAACAATATTATAATCTAGTAGTTTCTAAAGAACAATAAATTTAAGCACAAAATAAATAAATACGTAAAGTAACCGGTATGATCATAGATTTTTTTCTAAGTGCGGTTTCGAGTACAAACTGACGAAACCGCGGGTCACAATCTAGGGTAGCTGCCAATGGGATCTCTATGTCTTCTTCTTTGGTCTTCATCCTCTGCTTCATTCTTGTTACATAATTTTATTTAATAAAACAAATACACCTGCGCATACGGGGGGAACTAACGGGAATGGGATAAATGCAGAAAATCAATTAGGTCGCGTGTTCATAACGGCCCAGGACAATTTTTAACGAACAGAAAAATAAATCATTCACATCTGTCATATTGGTCGAGTCCATGAGCAATCGGGGTCCATATAATCATATTATATCTACAAATCTAATTCATACATAAAAAATTCTTATGAAAAAGATAAATTCTAAAAGTTACCAACTTGCGTCTTAATTAATCGATTAACGCTTAATCAATTAATTAAATTTATGCAATCAATTAACTAATTAGCATTTAATTAATTAAATGATTTTAATCGAAATAAAATTAACGGTTAATCTTAAACGATTCTAATTTTAATTTTAACCAAAAACACCAACCTTGCCCTTTCCAAAATCAAAATTTTGAAAGGGCTTATGTCTATTCCAAAATTTGGAAAGGTCTAGATTATTTAAAGGCAAATCATATAACTAAATAATGTCATGTGGTATCCCAATGGTCCAAACTATTTGAACCATTAGTTAGCCAGTTGACATCAAATAAGCAGAGAGATATCAATCACAACTAAGAACCATATTGAAACACAAATACACAAAACAAAATGAAGGGACCCACCGAGCAGCCACCAGCCGACGCCGACAACCAGGAGGCTGCCGCCGCCGCCGCCAGTCGGACGAGCACCACCCGATTTTTTTTCTTTTCGTGTATCGTTTTGCGAATAAAAAATCTTTCATCTTTTAATTATGTGATTTAAACGATAAAATTAACTACGCAAATTAACATGCTTATTGCTTAAGCTCGAAGCTCGCTCCGATACCACTGTTAGGAAATCTACGAGGAAACGCAGCGAATTTTAAAATTTATTTCATTTTAACCAGGATTGACTTCGTTTAAGCAACAAATATAAAAGTAGTATACGATAAAGTTACATTGGATGATCTAAAAGATCGAAGCTTTGTCGTCTATGAAGGAGTAATGGTGCACAGAGTCGCCAAGCGTTCGGCCTCTACCGCTAGTCCACACGAACAACCCGTCGGAATCCACCAATGGATTGCTAGTAGAAAAACTCGGTTGCTAGACCAACATTTTCTCTCTCTTAAATATCTCTAGGAAGCTATCTTATTTTTCACAATAATTATTAACTTTTGGAATTGTGATATACAAAAGAGATAGTCAAGCCTCCCTTAAATAGGGGGTGGTGCGCCCCATGCACTTTCCAATCCGATTGGAGAAGCTTCCTAGTAGATTGGGGAGAAAGAAAACATTTTACTAGTAAAATAAGAAAAATAAATATTCTAGATTTATCTCATTTAATTTAATATCTCATATTAAATAAATCCAAGATATTGTAAATATCTAATATTGACTATCTTTATTATATTATTATAAATCAATTTACAAATGTGTGCAAATCTATAGTCATTAATATCTAATATTAACATATAATAATACTATTAATTAAATTGTAAAATCCTTGTGTATCTTTATACACATCAATATGCACCTCATATGTCAAAGAATTGGCATCCGGAATATTCTTAATTAATATAAGACTATGATTAATTAATTTGCAAAATACATGTATATCATATATACATATTTCGCCCCATACATATTAAAAATATGTATATTTAATTAATCAACATAATTAATATCTTGTATTATATTTATTCATAATAAATAAATATCACCATATTAATTTATCACTATAACACTTTAGAGTCGAGATAAAACTTTCCTTATTTGGTTATCGTTATAACCGCATTTTAATCCGGCTCATATTCTTATGTGTGTGACTCGATAGGATTCCGAATATGTTAGCAATAGGCATAAAGTGCAATTACGAAAATGCCCTCGAGGAGTAAAGAATCGGTTATGCAACATTATTTTCTGCTACCTACTCAAAGAAAAAACAGAATGAACATAGTATTGTTAAGCAACATTATTTTCTGCTGACAAATAACAGAGGAGTAAAGAATCGGGAATTTGCAGAAAGAAAGAATCAAACTAATAAATGAGAGGGAAGAAAGGAAAAAAATTAGATTTCATTCATTCATTCTGAAGAATTGATACAATTGATTGTTTGATACATCAAATTAACACTATATATAATTAAGCTTCCTGAACAACTAATTAACTGCTAAAGCTGTTACAACTGCCCAACTGGCTTCTGACCATGTCTTCTTGTGCATGTATATGATTTGCAACACTTAGTGAGGTTAAATCATATATATGTTGGAGAAAAAGCCCTTTTTGAAGGGTTGAATAGTCAACTTTAGCGCGATTTACGGATACGCTCCGATATATGTCATCGAGAGTTAATGATATCATTAAATACTCCATACGGGATAGTTGATGATGGGCTTTTGAATCACTCGATTCGGATGTCGGGTGAATGAGAAATTAATGCCTAAAGTTGGTTGAAATGTGTTGGGGATAAGAGTTGAAGGGAGTACCTCAACTCAATATCCCACATTGGAAAGATGGGAGACTTGAGCTCCATATATAAGGGCTAGTGTATGCTCTTATAAATGTTAACCAGAAAATTAATTAGTTAATCGTGAGGCGGTTGGAAGGTTCCAGAATAATGTCGAAACGAATTCTGTTTTTTGGCCAATTTTATTTATAATTTTCGGCCCTATTTCTTTTCCAAGGGGAAAAGTCTGATGATGTGTTCTGGCTAATCACATTCAAGCATTGACTCATCCTCTCCACTATATAAAGAACCCCAATGATGAAGGTTGTAGCATCGAATTTTCTCTTGTGTCTTTCCACCACAAAGAGTCAGTCATATAGATCTAGATATTGAGTCGAAGAGAAGTCGGAGCACTATGTAAGTTCGCCGGAGCTCGGATTTTTGAAGTGCCTCTAAATCCGAGATGAAAGCCGTTGTATCTTGGGAGACAGTTGCTACTACCGTGGGCACCATACCGGAGCAATTTGTCTTAAGGAAAGAGTTCCATACTCGCCTCGGTTTGTCTTAGTCCTTTCTTTTGTGCATACTACCTTTATTGTCTATTATTTGAATCAGATATGCATGATGATATTTATTGTACTATTCACATGATTTATTTTAGATTAATATTCTGTAATTTAATCCGTAAATTACGGATCTGTTCCGTAAATCACTCCACACACGATACACTATCCCAACAAGTTTAAGACAAATTTTTTCGTGTGTATACATATACCTTGTTTCTGATTAAACTGATGCATGTCTGATTCGCATAAAAAATATATTATAGTGTGCTCACCGGTTAATTGATGTAGACATGCTGCTGCACATCACTTAAAGGGTCAACTATTCTCTAATTTTTTTTAATTCTCTGCACTACTGAAATCCTCTTGCCGCCTTTTTGATTTACGGGTTAAAGGTGTTGGTATATTAGCATATTTTGTTCCATGTTATCTTCTGGAATTAATGTCTAAGATACTAGTTGTTTTATTACATGCTATTTGGGAAGGTCCGATCCGTAGTATACAGATGTTTGCACAATGTAATTTGTTTTGCTTTGGATCCCAACTGTTTTGCTTTTGTATTCGACTTTAATTATCGTCGGTTGATGCACTTTTTGCTAGTGTAACTTTTCTCGCATAATTGCGGAAAAATTGTTGGATAGTTGTATACCGATCATATTTGACTGATATATTTAATTGAGATCTTTTCAAACAGGTGTAATAGTTTATTGTTCCGTTAATAACCACTAGTGTTACGTATGACTATGAGTGCTTACGTGTGGTGAGGAAATTGAAAATAATCATAAAGGAATGTTAGTAATAATGTATAATATTATTATTATTACTACCTTTGTTGTTGTGAAAACTAAATTTTTATGTCATGGAATTTTGACAAACTTTGCTCAGAATTCGTTTGAGCATGACTCAGACTTCACATCGATTTGTTGCTGGGAAGATCAACTTTCATTTGTTTAATTACAGTATACATTGGCTTTGATAATTTGCAATATGTGTTTTCACTTGGTGGAAATAATCTAAGATGATGATGCATTATTTAAGTGTGAAGCACATACGCAATCTTGAACCGAAAGTAATTGGTAGGTGTGTTAAATACAATAGATGTATTTAAGGTATGTTGAACCGAAAGTAATTGGTAGGTGTGTTAAATACAATAGATGTATTTAATGTGTATGTAAAACATATTAATTTGGGGCTAGCCTAAAGTGTTGTACTGTTCTTGTATGTGCTTATCAGGCCCTAACTTGTTATTGAGAGCACCAAATTTGCAACAATCATGTGCTAAATGTGATGGTGGGTCGAATGCATGGTGTCAAATATATATTATTGACTTTTGTATCCTGCTGAACATTGGTGGTCATATGTTGTTTTAGAATTCTTACAAGCCTGCTGGTAAGTTATAGAAAGTCGAACAAAATCCTTTTACAATTATGTGATCAATTGTAAATATCTGATACCAATCATTTCTTGATTGTAATTACCTGGAACTATACGGTTGAACTTGCTCAAGCAGGTTGATTTTGTTGCGACTTCGTTACGAATGAACTAGATATTAGAATTGTTGATCTTCTGTTCACTGAACAAAAATGGAAGGAAACACCGAGGTGACTCCTATAAGACTATGTCTTGTGTGACACAAGTGTACGTGCCTCTAGTAGCACTAGACGTAGCACCAGGGACTGGTTCATCTCATCCCTTGGATGGATAAGTTCGGTGGTGCAACGAGCGATGCTTTGAATGATCAAACCAGATTGATCAGCATATTGACAGTGAAGCTGTCTGTTGAGCACAAACATGATGCTCCGTAAAGAGCCAGTGAGATTAGCTCTAAGATCTGCTTACATGCTTGAGTAATATTTGCTTGTGACACTATGACTAGGACTTGCAAATTTCAAATTCGTTTGTCCATTGATGAACATGGTGTTGTTACCAAATTTGAAATTTGATCTTAATCACAAGTGTCTAGTATGTGTTGAAGCCATGTTGGCTGACTCACCGATTGACCGGTTGAAAGGAATACACAAACCTCTAGATTCGTGTAAACTAGAGGTGATAAAAGTATCTCGCTAATTTTATTAATGATAGCACCAAATGTTGATGTTTATATGCTGGAAAGCAAAGATAAGGCTCGTGATGCCTTGAGGACTGTCAAAATGAAGGTGAGAATAAACATAGCAAACGGATGAGATGTATCCGTAGTGATTGTTGTGGTGGATATGAGGTATTGTTTCATGAGTCTTGCTAAGGGCCCAGCATCATTCATCAAACAACTACACCATACACACCTCAGTCAAGTGGTATGGCTACGTGCAAGAACCGAACTCTTAAAGAGTTGATGGATGCTATGTTGATAAGTTCGAGTTTACATCAGAACTTTTGGGGGGAAGATGTCCTCTCAGCAGAATTCATTCTGAACAACATCCCTTCAAAGAAGAAGGGTGCTACCACATATGAACTGTGGAAAGACTACAGATTCTTGGAAATGTGGGGGTGTTTGGCTAAGGTCGAAGTACCTAAACCAAAGTGAGTGATAGGACCTAAGATCATTAGTGCCTATTGGTTTTGGTGCATAAATCAGACATCAATGATGTACATGAACATGTCATCACCGAGTCTAAGAATGTGGTGTTCATTGCGGATATCTTTCCTTGTAAGGAAAGTGTTAAAGAAGAAGCAAGCATGAGTAAGCGGGCATATGAGTCTGAAAAAGAGAGTGATTCTCAAGAATTTGAAGAACCCCATCGTAGTAAGAGGGCTAAGACTTCCCAGTCTTTTGGTCCTGATTTTCTGACCTATATGGTAGAAAACGAACTAAGGACATATGCTGAGGCAATGTCGACTACAGAGCTCCTTTCTGGAAAGAGTCTGGAAATAGTGAAATAAAATCCATCATGCAAAACCACGCTTGGAAGTTGGTTGGTCCTCCAACGGGGAATAAACCACTCGAGTGCAAGTGGATCTTCAAGAAGAAGTTAAAGGTTGATGGATTTATTGTAAGGCGTTGTTGGTAGCCTAAGGGTATCGACAGAAAGAAGGCCTTGACTTCTTACTCATCAGTTACGAGAGACTATAACCTGGAAATCCATCAAATGGATGGTTTTGGTGAGTTGAAGGAAGAGATGTACTTGGAACAACCCGATGGGTTCATAGTTCCAGGCTAAGAGAGTAAGGTGTGTAGACTTGTTAAGTCTCTCTGAGGCTCGAATAATAGCCAGAGCAACGGCATATCGAGTTTGACAATGTTATGTTGTCTAGTAGGTAGGACATATATGCCTACATTAAGAACACGCCTTTTGTGATAGTATGTCTATGACATGCTAATAATGGGAAGTACTCATGAGAGTATCATGAGTACGATAAAGATATTGACAAGGAACTTCGATGTGAAGGACCTGGGAGTTGCAGATTTGATACTAGGGAGTAAAATCTCTAGAATATTTTATGGACTTGTGGTGACGAACTCATTATATTGAGTCTGTTTTGAAAAGATTTAATGTCTTTGATAAAAGTCCAATGAGCACTCCACTTGACCTAAGTATGCACTTAGTCAAGAACAGAGATGAACCTATGGATCAATTGAGATATTCTCAAGTGATAGGAAGTCTGATGTACATAACCAACTGTACACGACCAGATTTAGCATGTTCAGTGAAGAAACTGAGTAGGTTCACGAGTATCCAGATCATAACCATTGGAAACCCATAAATAGGTTGTTGAGGTACATGAAGTACACAATGAGTCTGGGATTACGATATCCAACAGTATTAAAATGATATTGTGATGCTAACCGGATATCAGATACAAAAGATTTGGAGTCCACCAGTGGATACTTATTCATGATTGGTGGTGCTGCTGTGTCCTAGACATCCACGAGACAGACATGCATAGCTCATTCCACGATGGAATCTGAGATAAGGCTGGAGAAAAAAGCTGACTGGCTTTGGAATTTCCTTGAGGATATTCCATACTAGTGGCTGCTATCAGCATACATTGCGGTAGTAAGTTGACTATAGGAAGGGCACAAAGCAGTGTGTATAATGGTAAGTCTCGACACATACGCCGTAGACACAATACCATTAAATAAATGATCTCTAATGGTTTGATTTCCATCGATTATATACGATCGAAGGAGAATCTTGCGGATCCGCTTACAAAAGGTTTAGCTAGAGATCAGATGTCAATTTTGACAACCGGAATGGGACTGAAGCCTATTACGCATGTTTCCTTGTAGTGGCAACCCAACCATGTTGACTGGAGATCCCAAGATCATGGTTCAAAATGGACAACTAAGCTATAAGGAACAGTCCAGCACTTACCCATTCCGAGAGAATAAAAGTGCTATCTCGCGAGAGGGTGTGAGGTTAAGCTTAGCTTTTAATGATTCCTATATCTTGATATTCAAGTGGGGGGGTAAGGCGAATACCCTTGATAGGAGGTCACCTATGTAAGTGCGAAGTGGGGCCGCTTCTATGAGAATTTTGAGGCTTGAATTCTCTAAAGCACTTTCTGAAACCAAGTGTTGTCCAGGGCCGAGACGGACACAACCATGATAACCGAAAGGTGCTAGGGGAAATATTGTGTGAGTGCTATTGTCTTGGTTTACACTAAAGGCTGAACAGTTCAAGACCTAGTTCCCTGATTAGCCGATTAAATCCGATAGTACTTCACTAAGCGCAGTTCAAGGCCGTAAGCTACCTCTCCTGATGCAATATTTTTCCGTCTGACTTCTCTTCAGAGTCTGCATTTGCATTTGCATTAATTTTCATTCATGTGGGGGATTGTTGGAGAAAAAGCCCTTTTTGAAGAGTTGAATAGTTAACTTTAGCGTGATTTACGGATAGGCTCCGATATATGTCATCGAGAGTTAATGATATCATTAAATACTCCATACGGAGTAGTTGATGATGGGCTTTTGAATCACTCGATTTGGATGTCGGGTGAATGAGAAATTAATGCCTAAAGTTGGTTGAAAATGTGTTGGGGATAAGAGTTGAAGGGAGTACCTCAACTCAATATCCCACATTGGAAAGATGTGAGACTTGAGCTCCATATATAAGGGCTAGTGTAAGCTCTTATAAATGTTCCCCAAGGGGCAAGACACTTTTGTGCAAGAGGGAGGACTTAGATATTTCCACACGCGCGCGCGCCGCCGCCTTCCGGCCGGCTCGGCTCGGCTCGAGCTCGGCTCGGTTCGGTTCGGTTCGGGTGTTACTATTAATTTTTTGGACAAAAGTTCGTTTGAATTTAACCAGAAAATTAATTAGTTAATCGTGAGGCGGTTGGAAGGTTCCAGAATAATGTGGAAACGAATTCTGTTTAATTAAGTCAGTCCGGAATTAATTTAATTTAATTAATTTTGAAATTTGACTAGTATTTTCGGCCAGAATAACTTTTTCTTGAGGGAAAAGTCGTGCGATTAAATCATCTGACCAATCAGAATTCAGAAGCCACATCATCCGACCAATCAGAATTGTAGAAATATTTGGCCAATTTTATTTATAATTTTCGGCCCTATTTCTTTTCCAAGGGGAAAAGTCTGATGATGTGTTCTGGCCAATCACATTCAAGCATTGACTCATCCTCTCCACTATATAAAGAACCCCAATGATGAAGGTTGTAGCATCGAATTTTCTCTTGTGTCTTTCCACCACAAAGAGTCAGTCATATAGATCTAGATATTGAGTCGAAGAGAAGTCGGAGCACTATGTAAGTTCGCCGGAGCTCGGATTTTTGAAGTGCCTCTAAATCCGAGACGAAAGCCGTTGTATCTTGGGAGACAGTTGCTACTACCGTGGGCACCATACCGGAGCAATTTGTCTTAAGGAAAGAGTTCCATACTCGCCTCGGTTTGTCTTAGTCCTTTCTTTTGTGCATACTACCTTTATTGTCTATTATTTGAATCAGATATGCATGATGATATTTATTGTACTATTCACATGATTTATTTTAGATTAATATTCCGTAATTTAATCAGTAAATTACGGATCTGTTCCGTAAATTCCGGATCTGTTCCGTAAATCACTCCACACACGATACACTATCCCAACAATATATGTGAGAAACATGAAAATAAAGGCCCCAAATCCTTTGGATATTTGCAGCTAGCTGTTATAATAAATAAGAAAGGGAATAAGAATGAAGCTGTGATATTGGACATGAAACGACACTTGCTTCAAGGCACTACTAGCATCAAAGTCAGGAGGGGAGAACCTCATCTTAGATATGGCCTAGTGGTAAAAGGTTGGGCGTGGTGTAGTGTCTAGCGGAGTGTGAAAGCCGGAATTTGGGGGTTCGAGTTCCGTAAAAGGCCGGCCCCTTTCGGTAAGAAGATATAATAACGCAAGCCCCTTCATGGAGCTGCTAGGTCCCTGATTAACCTCTCATCGCACTCCTGTGGGATCGGGGGCGAGGGGACCCTTCCGTTAGGGTTTAACCGTTTGGAAGGAGGGGAGAACCTGTTTGAAAAGTATGTACATGATTAAATAAAAATTAAAAAAAAATCCAAGGTAGATTTATGCATAAACCATTCTACACAGAAAATCACATGCAGTTGCCCATTATGATTGCTAAACACGCGTGTGGTTCTACTAGGCCATTACATTGTGCAAAGAAGACAATACATCGAAGAAGAACAATACATGATAAGAGGAAAACAAATGGAAGAACCTGGCCAAGATCCACCATTACGGTAACTCCATCTAGAGTTCTTAGTATCACAACTAGTAAGTGTAACGCCCCGTTCCCGGACACCGAGTCCTTATCCGAAAATGGAACGTTCGGCACGTATAAAATAAAAGTAAATTCACTTTATACGTAAGCCTCTACTACGTCGTATCAAATTAAAGCAAACGGAAGCAAAAACTCGGGTATAAAATTTCTAAACGTTTAAGAATAGAAAAAGGAAATCTAAAAGCGGAAATGTAAATTTATTACATTTGAGAAAGTACGAAAATCCCAAAAGAAAAGTACTACACGTCTCGAAAGACCAAAAGTCTACCTCAAAAGTATCAAAAGTAATCCAAATGTATAAGTAAAGCAGTAAATGATAAGTCTTCAACGAGCGCCGTCAAACGTCGTCGTCGAACTCCTCCTCGAAAACCTGTTCGTCTTCTCATCCCCAAACACATAGAAAACATGCATTTGAGGTAAGTACAACGTACTTAATAAGAAAGAGAAGCTATGATAACAACCGTAGTTCATAAGGAAAAGATATTTAAATCGATTGGTTGTTTATGTGAGACCGACTCAATCTAGGGTTCATTTCATGTCCATCAACACGAATTGACTAAACGTTTCTACTTAGCTTATCTGTGTTACAACCGCACTCAAGGGCACTACGCGCATCCATCTTTGGGACACTCTTTTGCAACATATTAGTGGATCACACCAATATCCACGGAGACTAGAATAGGTAGACTCCGATAGCTCGCGCGTCTCGCGAGTCCCTCCGTACTTGTGGTCTTTGACCTACGGAGTTCTTCCACCTTCGAGGTAGCACATGCATCGCGATTTAGCCCGGTGCCTAGCCAAGAGAGACATGTTGTTTAATCTTTTACTAGTCAAGTACGTTGATTATTAGGATGATTAACTAGCCACCTAAGTGTTTTCAAATAATCTCCCTCACACATACTACTCTCTTCCTAGACCACCAGACACGGACAAGTCCTAGCAATTACACGTACATTGATGAATGCTAACTCATCAAAGCACAAGCCTATCATGCTCTTCCGACGGATCCGAACTTCAACTCCCTTTAAGAGTACATTCGGTGTTTTAACTGAACGAATCAGAAGCTCAATTCAGGCTTGTTCAAGTTTATACAGTGTTAACATATCACGTTTAAAGGTTTAGAAATGATAAAACGTACTTATAAGGCTGAACAACAACCAAACGCCCGTTTAAAGACATGGACGCCCGTCTGGAACCTACTGGACGCCCGTCCACTTTCCCCAGACGCTCGTCCCCCCTAAAACAGCTACATCCTGAATCCAAAACAACACCTCAGACGCCCGTCCGTGTAATCCGCACGCCCGTCCGAAATGTAGCCAAGGCGTACGCCCGTCCACACGGCGTACGCCCGTCCGACCCGGGTTTCGGCTAGAACCCTAAAATCTCCAACACGATTTCCACATCGTTTCTCAACCAAACATCAGCAAAATTAACACAGTGAAGCACGAAAAACCTCATCTAAATGCACCATATCATCCATAGTCATTAACCAAAGCAAAACTCATCTTCCTAACACCAAAACTTCTTAAGAAAAGATCTAATCCTTACAACTAAGAATTGAAATCATAGGAATAGTTTTTCTTACCTATATGCAGCCCCAAAACTGATCAAAACCTCAACAAAAGCCCGCAGCCTTTGCCAACCAAACTGGTATCAAGACGATGCTTTCCTCACGACGATTCCAACGCTCTCGTCCGATCTGAAAACAACCAAGAATTGCTTCAGTTATTGGTGAAACTTTCCCAACTCTCAATTCTCTCCTTGAATGCGCAGAAGAGAAGAAAAACGTGGCTGCTTCTTTTTGTAATTAGGTTATGGGGATTATCAGTCTAATTTTTCCTTTAATTACCACTTCCCATAACAAATCCTTAATTTTCCATAAACACCCTTATTACCAAAATTCAGATTTTCTTTTTCTTATATATATATATATAAACTCGAAATATATATATGTACACGTCCAATTATTTAACTCCGAATAAAAGGAACCGAACCCAATATTTCGTTTTCGCAAAAAGACACGTGTGCCCTTTCCCGAAAATCGGAATATTACATTCTCCCCCCCTTAAAAGGAGTTTCGTCCTCGAAACTAGAACATACCTGGTAAGTCCACAAACTCTTGGAACTCACTGATCATGTCGCTTTCCACTTCCCAAGTTGCCTCCTCGGGTGAATGATTGCTCCACTGAACTAGCACCAAGGGAATCATCCGCCTCTTAATCGTCTTTTCTTTCCGGTCTAAAATCTTGATAGGTCTTTCGTCGTAAGCAAGATTATCTTGTAGGATTTCTGGATCAACCGTAGTTTCAACATCGTTCTTTGTCAGACATTTCTTCAACATCGAAACGTGAAATACGTTATGGACTCTCGACATTGATTCTCGGCAACCGAAGCTTATAAGCTAACGTTCCAACTCTTTCCAAGATCTCAAAAGGTCCAACATACCTTGGACTTAGCTTTCCTTTCTGTCCAAAGCGTTTCACTCCTTTCATCGGTGAAGCTCGGAGGTAAACTCTATCACTGACTTCAAACTCTAAGGGTCTTCTTCTAACATCAGCCCAACTTTTCTGCCTGTCTTGAGCTGCCTTCAGATTCTTCTTGACCAACTGAACTCTTTTCTTTGCTTGCTCAACCAATTCTGGCCCTGTGATCCGCCTCTCCCCGACTTCATCCCAAAACAAGTGGCGTCCGACATCTTCTCCCATACAATGCTTCAAACGGCGGCATGCCTATGCTTGCATGAAAACCGTTGTTATAGGCAAACTCGCTACCGATAGGTAATCATCCCATGATCCGCCTACCTCCAAAACACAAGCTCTTAACATGTCTTCAAGTGTTTGGATGGTCCTCTCAGATTGTCCATCTGTCTGAGGATGAAAAGCCGTGCTCAAATCCAACTTAGTTCCAAAGGCTTCTTGTAAGCTCTTCCAAAACCGACTGACGAACCTCGAATCACGATCCGAAACTATCGAGACATGGACTCCGTGTAGCTTCACTATATTGTCCAGATATAGTGTCGTCATCTTCTTCAACGGCATGTCAACTTTGTATGGCAAGAAATGGGCAGATTTGGTCAATCTATCCACAATTACCCAAATTGCATCATGCCCTCCCTTTGTCCTAGGTAATCCGGTGATGAAATCCATCGTAATCTTATCCCACTTCCATTCAGGGATGTCCAATGGCTTAAGCATTCCCCCGGGTCTTCTATGTTCTGCTTTAACCTTCTGACAAACATCACACTCTGCCACAAACTTGGCTATTTCCAACTTCATCGAGGGCCACCAAAATCTTTCCTTTAAATCTCTCGTACATTTTAGTAGCACCCGGATGAACCGCAAAAGCAATTTCGTGTGCCTCTTCCATAACTCTTTGTCTTAGGTCGCCGACATTAGGTACACACGACGATCCCGGTACCACGATTTCCACTCTTATCTAGCACGTAACCAACTCGTAGGCTTCTCTCTAGCCACCCGCTTCAAATCAACCAAAACCGGATCTTCGTCTTGCTTCTCCCGAATGTCATCCATCAACTCGATCTTGCTAACAACGGTGCCACAAACCGCCGGTCTTCGATCCGATCAAAGCTTCGATTTGCAGCCCATCTAGCCTTTCTCGCCACTACCTCAACACCGGAAGCCGCAAACATCGGTTTCCTCGCTCAAAGCATCCGCTACTACATTTGCTTTTCCCGGATGGTACCGAATATCCAAATCGTAATCCTTTACAAATTCTAACCATCTCCTCTGTCTCATATTCAGATTCTCTTGGGTGAAGAAATACTTTAAACTCTTATGGTCGGTGAAGATCCTTGCTTTAACTCCATACAAGTAGTGCCTCCAAGTCTTTAAGGCAAAAACTACCGCTGCCAACTCTAGATCATGTGTCGGGTAATTCTTCTCATGCACCTTCAACTGCCTAGATGCATAGGCGATCACTTTCCCTCCTTGCATCAACACACAACCTAGACCCTGTCCCGAAGCATCGGTATAGACATCGTAATTATCAAAGATCTCCGGAATCGCTAAAACTGGGCCGTAGTCAACTTCTCTCTTCGTTGTCCGAAAAGCTATTTCGCACTCTCTAGTCCATTCAAACTTCACATTCTTCTCGTGTCGCCTTTGAGTGGAGTAGCTATCTTCGAAAAGTCTTGTACAAACTTCCGGTAGTAACTACCAACCCAAGAAAACTTCTTACTTCTGAAACGGTGGTAGGTCTAGGCCAATTCTCAACTGCCTCAATTTTCACTGGATCAACTTGAATACCATCTCCAGAAATCACATGACCCAAGAAACTAACTCGATCCAACCAAAAGTTGCACTTTGAAAACTTTGCATATAACTGATTCTTCTTCAAGGTCTCCAACACTATCCTTAAGTGTTCCTCGTGTTCTTTTTCATCCTTTGAGTAGATAAGGATATCGTCTATGAATACAATCACAAACTTATCCAAATACGGCATGAAAACACGTTGCATCAAATCCATAAATGCAGATGGAGCATTAGTGAGTCCAAATGGCATGACAAGGAACTCATAATGTCCATATCTCGTACTGAAAGCCGTCTTCGGTATATCCGCCACTTTAATCTTCAACTGATGATAACCGGATCTCAAGTCAATCTTGGAGAACACTTTCTTGCCTTGCAACTGGTTAAACAGATCATCTATCCTTGGTAGAGGGTACTTATTCTTGATGGTAAGGTTATTCAGCGCTCGGTAATCGATACACATCCGCATGCTACCATCTTTCTTCTTCACGAACAAAACAGGGGCTCCCCAAGGCGAGGTACTGGCTTATGTTCCTTTCAAGCATATCTTTAAGTTGAGCTTTTAACTCCTTTAATTCAGCCGGTGCCATCCTATAAGGTGCCTTAGCAACTGGTGCCGCCCCCGGTAACAACTTGATCTCAAACTCGATTTCCCTATCTGGCATGTTTCCCGGTAGCTCTTCTGGAAACACCTCGGGATACTCTCTTACTATAGGAGTTTCTTCTAACTTCGGCTTCACTTGTTCCACATCCACTGCATACAACAAGTAGCCTTCACAACCCTTCTGACAAGCCCTGATGGCCTTAACTGCTGAGATGATCG
Organism: Gentiana straminea; assembly: GCA_036785695.1. NCBI lineage: Eukaryota > Viridiplantae > Streptophyta > Magnoliopsida > Gentianales > Gentianaceae > Gentiana > Gentiana straminea. The sequence continues at coordinate 2,268,942 of JAVUPR010000042.1, forward strand.
GATGTCGCTTCTTACCTGGCTTGTACACATTCCCTTGATACGTCTTGTCTGATTTTCCAGGTACTTTAAAAGTCACTTTCTTCTCCCTACAGTCCAAGTGAACATAATTCTCGGATAGCCAATCTATTCCGAGGATTACGTCAAAATCCGAGAAGTCCAAAACTGTGAAGTCGCTCCTGCATCGATAAGGTCCAACTCGAACTTCCACTTGAGGTATCATCCTAGTCACCTTTGTTACCTTCCCTAACGGTGTAGTTATTTCCAAAGTATTCCTTAAAGGTTCTGAAGGTAAGTTCAACTTCTTAGCTACCTTGGTTGACACAAAAGTATTTGACGCTCCCGTATCAAACAAAGCCTTGACCACTAGGTTTTCTAACATTATCGTACCTAGGATGCATATTCATTTATTTAAATATAGTTACAACATGAATAATCACGCTATAAAATATCTTAATAAAAGAACAAAACAACAACATGGTACCTGAAATAACGTCATCCTCTCGGTTCCACAAAACCAAGATCAATCGCAAAAACTCGAACCGGTCGGCTTGGGCCGCTCTTTCCGCTTCCTTGACTCGAACTACCTTTGTTCCCTCCGTTTGGACACGCTCTAGAAAAGTGTCCCCGGCTCTCTCCGCATGTAGCAACCGGATCGTTCGCCCGCACTCTCCCGAGTGATTTCGTTGCACTTAGAGCAAAGCGGTGCACTGCTCGGGGCCTTAGCTGCCGTGGGAGCTGTCGTCTTCTTAACGTTCTGTTGCGGTGCTCCCCTGAAATTTCCTTGACTAGTCCCAAAGCTTCTCTTGTTCCCAACAACTACCGTAGCCCTCTTTCTAAAGGTCTCGACTTCCAAAGCTTTATTCGTAGCTCGCCATATTCTTTGTCCGTAAATCCCAACATGCCTGATTGGATTTCATAAGCCAAACCATCTTTGTAACGGGCCATCTTCCGTTCTTCCACTTTCATCAACTCCGGATAAAACCTTCCTAACTCATTGAACCGATTTGTATACTGGGACACCGTCATATGAATACTTTGTTGAAGTTTCAGAAACTGACTTGCCTTGTCCGCTTGTACCGTTGCCGGAAAATACTCGTTGTAAAACATGGCTTTGAAAGCCGCCCAGTCTGTTACCTTGCCGCCGCTACTCGAACCGCATCTATCCAAGCCTCGGCCGAACCCAAAAGAAAACCGACCGCTAGCCGGGCCATCTCTCGTCTCAGAACACCTATACTCCCGCAAGATTTCTCAAAACTTCGATCCATTCCTCACCCTTTGTATGTTCCACATTTCCATAAAAGTTCTCAACCCGATTCCTTCTTAACCTTGTGTACCAATCCACAACCGGTGCTTGCTCAAAAGCCGGTCTAACCGGGGGTAAACCGGTGGGTAACCATAGTGGTATCCGCCGTGGGTACCGTTGTTGAGGAGGGTAAGCCGGATTCGCTCGAGGTACAGGCCGGTAAGGATAGTATCCCCGAGGGTAAACCGGTGAGGCCATGGAGGGTACTGGGGTTGCTGAAAACCAAAAGGTGGGTAACCAACGCCTTGTTGATGATCAACGCGTGGTGAAGGTGGTACGGTAGGTTGAGGAGCATGACCTACAGGAGGAGGGTAAAAGACCTGCTGCTGCTGAGGATACACTGGTGGATAAACACTTGTTGGTGGAGGGTACACGCTAGCCACAGGTGGTGGTACATAGCCAGCTGGGATATCACTTACCATGGTGAACTGAACCGAACTTCCCACGTGCCATCGTGGAGGTCGTTCCTGATGAGGTCGGGGTGACAAACTCTGATGAGACCTCGGTGATGGTGTCGCCGTACGAGGTGGTGGTGACAAACTCGCCGGGATAAGGGTATCGGCCTCACTACACCACCCCCTACAACCGGTATGGGACTTTCCCCTCGAACTCGGGAAGACTCGCACCCGCTCCAGTCCTCGTGAACACCATCCTGATGATCAAGAAAACCAAACGTTACTAAAAGATCTAAAGAAGCTTATCTTAAAAGAAAGGAAGCCTAAAGGACGCTTCTATCTGATACCAACTGTAACGCCCCGTTCCCGGACACCGAGTCCTTATCCGGAAAATGGAACGTTCGGCACGTATAAAATAAAAGTAAATTCACTTTATACGTAAGCCTCTACTACGTCGTATCAAATTAAAGCAAACGGAAGCAAAAACTCGGGTATAAAATTTCTAAACGTTTAAGAATAGAAAAGGAAATCTAAAAGCGGAAATGTAAATTTATTACATTTGAGAAAGTACGAAAATCCCAAAAGAAAAGTACTACACGTCTCGAAAGACCAAAAGTCTACCTCAAAAGTATCAAAAGTAATCCAAATGTATAAGTAAAGCAAGAAATGATAAGTCTTCAACTAAGCGCCGTCAAACGTCGTCGTCGAACTCCTCCTCGAAAACCCGTTCGTCTTCTCATCCCCAAACACATAGAAAACATGCATTTGAGGTAAGTACAACGTACTTAATAAGAAAGAGAAGCTATGATAACAACTGTAGTTCATAAGGAAAAGATATCTAAATCGATTGGTTGTTTATATGAGACCGACTCAATCTAGGGTTCATTTCATGTCCATCAACACGAATTGACTAAACGTTTCTACTTAGCTTATCTGTGTTACAACCGCACTCAAGGGCACTACGCGCATCCATCTTTGGGACACTCTTTTGCAACATATTAGTGGATCACACCAATATCCACGGAGACTAGAATAGGTAGACTCCGATAGCTCGCGCGTCTCGCGAGTCCCTCCGTACTTAGGGTCTTTGACCTACGGAGTTCTTCCACCTTCGAGGTAGCACATGCATCGCGATTTAGCCCGGTGCCTAGCCAAGAGAGACATGTTGTTTAATCTTTTACTAGTCAAGTACGTTGATTATTAGGATGATTAACTAGCCACCTAAGTGTTTTCAAATAATCTCCCTCACACATACTACTCTCTTCCTAGACCACTGTAGACACGGACAAGTCCTAGCAATTACACAGACATTGATGAATGCTAACTCATCAAAGCACAAGCCTATCATGCTCTTCCGACGGATCCGAACTTCAACTCCCTTTAAGAGTACATTCGGTGTTTTAACTGAACGAATCAGAAGCTCAATTCAGGCTTGTTCAAGTTTATACAGTGTTAACATATCACGTTTAAAGGTTTAGAAATGATAAAACGTACTTATAAGGCTGAACAACAACCAAACGCCCGTTTAAAGACATGGACGCCCGTCTGGAACCTACTGGACGCCCGTCCACTTTCCCCAGACGCTCGTCCCCCCTAAAATAGCTACATCCTGAATCCAAAACAACACCCAGACGCCCGTCCGTGTAATCCGACGCCCGTCCGAAATGTAGCCAAGGCGCGCGTACGCCCGTCCACACGGCGTACGCCCGTCCGACCCGGGTTTCGGCTAGAACCCTAAAATCTCCAACACGATTTCCACATCGTTTCTCAACCAAACATCAACAAAATTAACACAGTGAAGCACGAAAAACCTCATCTAAATGCACCATATCATCCATAGTCATTAACCAAAGCAAAACTCATCTTCCTAACACCAAAACTTCTTAAGAAAAGATCTAATCCTTACAACTAAGAATTGAAATCATAGGAATAGTTTTTCTTACCTATACGCAGCCCAAAACTGATCAAAACCTCAACAAAAGCCTGCAGCTTTGCCAACCAAACTGGTATCAAGACGATGCTTTCCTCACGACGATTCCAACGCTCTCGTCTGATCTGAAAACAACCAAGAATTGCTTCAGTTATTGGTGAAACTTTCCCAACTCTCAATTCTCTCCTTGAATGCGCAAGAGAAGAAAAACGTGGTCGCTTTTTTTTGTAATTAGGTTATGGGGATTATCGCCTAATTTTCCTTTAATTACCACTTCCCATAACAAATCCTTAATTTTCCATAAACACCCTTATTACCAAAATTATATAGATTTTTTTTTTATATATATATATATATAAACTCGAAATATATATATGTACACGTCCAATTATTTAACTCCGAATAAAAGGAACCGAACCCAATATTTCGTTTTCGCCAAAAGACACGTCTGCCCTTTCCCGAAAATCGGAATATTACAGTAAGAATCCGCCATTCGTGACTTTCAAGCGCAGGACAACATATCTTAAGTGGCCTTTCTCTTCCCAACGAGCTTCTATAAGATCATTATCGTAGAAGCTTGATCCGTTGTAGTATGACAAGACAATATAGCTACACAATTTACCTAATGCATATATACCATCTAAAATCCATCCTTCTTTGGCTTTAATTGAGGTGTCATGTATCACCTTTCTTTGTAGTTGGCTGATTGGCATGGAATTTTCTCTTTTGCGTTTTATTGCTTGTGGAACATCTGTAAGCTTGCATTGTGATTTCAATGTTTATGTGGGGGTTGTATAAGTTTGGTTGAATGATATGTGAGCTACAATTTATGCAATATTGATGTGATTGCCTCATCCTTGGTGTTATCTTGAAGATGTTAATGAGGTCATGTTGAGTGTAATGAAAACTAAAGATTGAGTTTTCTCAATCTAGAGTGATTTAGTGGTGCGTAATTGATGCATTCGTATAAACTGAAAGCAATAATGAAAAGGACGAGTTTATTGTCCGCTTCAAGTTCCTCCCATGAAATGCAAGAATTACATAATAATTTAAACGAATCCTATGTGTGCTTAGAAAAGGTTCATGACACCTACCTCACATCTACAGTGGCTATCTACAGTGGCTTTGATATTGTTGTAGCTTTTTCTAAGTTCAGATAATGTGTTTTCCAGGATTTATGATATGTACAGTGGCTTTGATATTGTTGTGGCTTTTTCTAAGTTCAGATAATGTGTTTTCCAGGATAATGTGTTTTCCAGGATATTGTTGTAGCTTTTTCTAAGTTCAGATAAAAGGCCTAAAGAGTCTTCAAAAGTTATCAAAGGCTTCAAAAATCTGCAGAAGGAACACCAATCCAAGGCCAAAGAAATATGGATGAACACAAGTCAAGGAGGTAAGGGTGGGAAACAACTTGATTTGCACTCTTCATCACAATGAAGAGTGTTTTCCAAGATTTATGATATCTCTCCACCTCAAATATCACTACTATTTCCAAATCAAATATATACATTTTTTGGGTGTAAGACGGTATGTAGTATGAACCTAAAAATATAATGACACATTATCTGAACTTAGAAAAAGCTACAATAATATCAAAGTTACTGTAGATGTGAGGTAGGTGTCATGAACCTTTCCTAAGCACACACATGATTCGTTTAGATTATTATGTAATTCTTGGATTTCATGGGAAGAACATCTCTAGATCTATATCTCTGGAAGAACTTGAAGCGGACAATAAACTAATCATTTTCTCAATTGCTTTCAGTTTGCTGCTTTCAGTTTATACGAATGCATCAATTACGCACCACTAAATCACTCTAGATTAAGAAAACTCAATCTTTAGTTTTCATTACACTCAACATGACCTCATTAATATCATTAACATCTTCAAGATAACACCAAAAGATGAGGCAATCACATCAATATTGCATAATTGTAGCTCACATATCATTCAATCAAACTTATACAACCCCACACAAACATTGAAATCACAATGCAACCTTACAGATGTTGCACAAGCAACAAAACGCAAAAGAGAAAATTCCATGTCAATCAACCAACTACGATGCGAATGCGATTCACCGAAAAAATTACCAATTACAGATCCGAATGCACGACAAGTAAGAGTTGACAAAATCAAGTACGCCGCAATCGGAGAAACCATCAGTTAATAAGCAAAAACAAAAAACATCTACTTGATACTAACCAATCACTCAATTCTGGACCCACTGCTATACTTCAGTCCCGCTGATTTGGCAATCCCGACCAAATTCTGTGCATTAACGGAAAGAGGCGCTGGGATATGATGTGGAGGAGTAATCCATGAGTCCTTTTCGACTATGAAGGTCGTTCCTTCCCAACCATATCTCTGCTTAAACTCTATCGCCGCAGAGATTTCATCCTGAGAGTTGACCTCCAACACACTCTTTGCAAGGAAAGGTTCAGCGTGACGTTCTAGTTGATCATCAATGTCCTTCATCGATCTTCGCCGCTACCTCCATTATCTTGCACAGGCAGTCCATATCAGATAGCACAGGCAGCTGATGCGGTCCCTCCTGCTGCTGCTCCGCCAGGGAAGACATTTTGAGAGACGCTAGCAAATCGCAGCTAGGGTTTAGATTTTTTTTTTTGAGGGAATAATATTAATTTGTCAAAAGTTTCCTTACACATCTCAACTTCCCGGTTTAAACCCTTACAACCATAAGAGGACAAAACTACCCTTCTTACAAAAAAAACAGTAAATAGAACATTAAATTAATTTTTTTTTTCCGAAAGACGAGAGCTTTATTATAAGCGAATAAACAAAGATTACAACACGGCCAAAGCCGTACTACAACGCGGCCAAATGCCGCACTAACAATGCCAATCAAGGCTATCAAGACCAAATGTCTCCATGAGAGAGACTTGATAAAAGGGATGAAGAAGCTACGAGAGGCCGAGAGCTTCACCCCATAACAAAAAAAACTAAAATCTAGTACAAACTGAACAAACTACAAAACGTCTAGCAACGGAATTGAAACCAAGGGAGGAGCAATGAACCAAATCATCCACCGGCGGCAAACCGCCGCAGCTGCCCGCCACCTCCAAGCGGAGAGAGAAGCCCGAAAGAAAGACTAACACCTCCGAACAAAGAGTGACTGGCATAACCGCCGCCTAAGAGCCCGGAGCCTTAGTGGGAATATGAGAGGCACACGTCGCCGGAACGCCGCCGCACACCACCCACAACCACTTGGTAGAACTCCACCACTAGACGAGAGCACCACTAGGCGACTGGAGCACAGATCAAGGCGGGGATGAGCGAGATCTGCAAATCCAGCCGCGACACAAAGAAATCCGGCCAACGCCGATCACAAAGAAGCATCCGGCCGTCACGGCGAAAGCGCCGCTTGAGAATGGAGAGATCCATGCCTACTGTCAGAAATCATAAGACGAAGGCAGGAGAAACACAAAGAAGGAAAAAACAAGAGAAGGCGAAATAAAAGATACTATTTACGAGAGGCGGACCATCATGGCCGGCCCTATGCTAAGGCCACCGAGACCCGGGTCTTAAACCCAACGGTGTCGGGGGGCCAACGGTACATGTTTCGCTAAAAGAAAAAAAATTGTGTAGATTTAATCCGATACAACCTAATATAATATGTTAATTTTCTTTTTTGATAAAGATCCATGCCTACCGGGCCCTAAAAAAATTAGACATACAAACAAGTTTTATTAATTTTTTGCATTTACGGATGTTAAAAACGCGATAAGTTTGGAAAAAATGTAGAGGAACGGAAAATTAGAAACAACGTTAATAACGTTGAAATCAGGTTGAAATCATTACGGAGGCTCAACGATGTGTGACTGATGGATATCTGGCTTATTAGTTGGTTGTTGTGTGGGTGGTAGCCGGTGGTACACGACGGCGATAGGAGGAGTGATTGAGAGGTGGTGTTTCTACAGAGCTTCGGCCTGCTATCTTTTATTAGAATGTATATCTTTTCAAGTTACACAAGCCTTCCTTTTATAGGAGGAAGAAGCTTAAGAGCTAAGTAAAAGACATGTGTTACATGACAGCTTAGTGACTAAGTAAACTTAGTAGTTAAGCAAACTAAATATCCGGACTGCAAGTGGGTAGAATATCTCGGCGGCGATCTCTTAGGATCGCATAGGTCGCCGGCTTTGTTGTCCTGCTTTACTCTTGCTCTTGCTGCTTCTCATCAAGTCTTGTGCAGGCTCTTAAGGACCTTTGTCCAAGGTCGCAGGTCGGCCCTCTGGTTCAGCCGCGCTCTGGTCGGGGTCCGACATCAGCGACCTCGACTTGGTTGGTTGGCGATGCCAACGCCGTGGTCGCGTACCTTTATCTGGTCCGATTGCTCAGATGAGCTATTTCCGGGACTCAAAGGTGACGATACCATTTGTACGCATCAGTGATGATACCATTTGTACGCATCACGTCCCACACGATTTGTCACTAAGGGATCAAATGAAAATCTCTTTCAGGATATAATGGGGGTGTTTGATTCAAACAGTGACTTGTTTGAATCAAACCCGATGACAATCAAAGTTTTTCTGATGATGTTGTCAAACTTATGAATTTTCGTCTGCATACTTATGTATTTTATAGGTTGCAAGTACCCATAAACGAATGAAGGTATTCCTTGCACGAAAGGGTAGGGTTGTCACTGTTCACCGGATGAAAGCTTGCAACCCTTATACGAAAGGGTAAGTACATATCAGTTCGAAAATGTATGTATCTGAAAATGCATATCCCTTCATAAACTGATGCATGCATTGGTTTAGGTCGAACCCCATTTTGTTGCGATAACATTAATTCGTACGGCAACTCGTATGCAAACGATAACCAAAATATTTATTTATGAAAAAATATCTAACAAGTATGTGTTTTAAAATAAAAAAAAAAACTTCAACTAAAAGGCTCAATTCGGACTTGGTCTTAAGCCCAACAAAACGAGCGCCGGAAAGGACAAACAAGGCTTGGGGCTGAAGTGGGAACGGGAGGTGGAGAAGTGGAGAGGTGAGAAGAAGTTGCTGAGAAGAAGGTCTCTGTGTGTTGAAAATATTGGCCCATTAGCAGAGAATATAATGTATTGTTTTTTTATATTTGTTTTTTTTAGAAATGTTTTTTTACATCTAAACATTCAATTGATTCTGCATAAAATATTTTTTTTCTTTCCTCAAAAAAAAAAAAAAATCATTTGATGTTTTTTTTGTGCTCATGTTGCCTTCCCCTTGTTTTTATAAGCTCGCTACAAATATGTTTTTACATGGAAAATGGATTCAATTGAGCAACTAAAATAAGGATAAAACCAAAAAAAATCAAACAAGTCGTATTTATAAAGTTCGAGAAACAACATTAGTTAAAGTCGAGACATTCGACCTATAAAACGTCAAATGTAAACTCAACATTCGAATTTTACGAAAGTCGAATGACCATTTTCAACATTTGGAAAGTCGAACATAACTCAAAGTATTGAACATGAGAAGGTGAATAAGGTATATTGGATGACCCCTGAAGCTATTCCATCTTCATGGAATAACCATAGGTCTCTTATAGAGGAGTTTGTTGAGCCATATGTGGCTCAAAGCTGCAAATTCGTTAAAGTCGGAGCGGTACGTAATGAGAAGACTTAGTTTTGGGTGTTAATATGTTGGTTGGGGCTTATAGTAGAATGGTTGTGCTCCTGTTTGATCCCGGTGGAAGTCTCACCACTCAAGAATTTGAGAATCACCTCTTTCCCAACTATGACATCTTTCTGGGAATGAGATGACAAATTGAAGAGAGTTTGAGAAAGTAATAATACTTGAGTAACTTCAACTTGTTTATTCATGTCTAAAGAATGGGTATAAATAGATACAAGTATGAATGAGAAGGTCCTAGCTAGTAAAGTAAAAGTTACTAGAGCCGGCTAGTATTAATTGCTAGAGTTGGCTATTAAGTAATTAATAGGACAAAATAGAGTTACTTTATGACATATTAATTGTTTATATAATACAATTAATATGTCATGTTACATAAGTGACATCGATATGATTCATGTTACATAAGTGACATAGATATGATTAATATTTCCACACCCCCCTCAAACTGGGTTGTATATGTTAATACAGCCAAATTTGCTACTCAGTCTGCTGAACATAAGCGGTGGAATTGCCTTGGTGAGAATATCAGCATTTTGGTCTGCTGAGGGAACATACTGAAGTTGAATGATCTTGGCATCAATCTTCTCTTTAAGGAAATTTTTGTCAATGTCCACATGTTTGGTTTTATCATGATGGAGTGGATCCTCTGCCATGCATAATGCTGAATTATTGTCACAACAGAGTATGATAGGTTGCTGAAGGGTCTGCTGAAGGTCAGTAAGTACTCTTTTCAGCCATAATGCTTCTCAAATACCCAAAATCAGTGCCCTGAGTTCAGCTTCAGCACTGCTTCTAAAGACAGATTGTTGTTTCTTGCTCCTCCAAGTGACAAGATTACCCCATACACATGAGCAATAGCCTCCGGTAGATCTTCTGTCTATGTAGCAACCAGCCCAGTCAGCATCAGTATAGACCTTCACTGATCTGTCAGTAGACTTAGTGAAGTGTAAGCCCTGGCCAGGAGTGGATTTCAAGTATCTGAGTATTCTGTAGACAGCATCCCAATGGTGCTCAGTAGGGCAATGCTAACTCCATATGCAATATCAGGTCTTGTATGAGAGAGATAAATGAGTTTCCCTACAAGTCTCTGATATTGTTCCTTTCTTACAACAACATTACCATGTACCGGTGGATTACCGGGGTCTACCTGGGGAGATAGCCGGTTTGCGGCCTAGCATGCCCGGCCTCCTTCGCAGGTCCAAGACATACTTCCTCTCGTGGCCGAGATACCTCCGGTCGTTTCTTGCTATTTCCATGCCAAGGAAGTACTTGAGGTAGTCTAAATATTTAACTTGAAATACCTTTGCCAGTAGGGTCTTCAAGTGTTGGATCTCAGCAGGGTCATCACCAGTAAGGATGATATCATCCACATAGACAATAAGGATGGATCTTCTCTTATTGGTTGTTTTAATAAACATTGTGTGATCTGAGTTGCACTGATGATACCCAGCAGCTTTAACCACAGTAGTAAGTTTGCCAAACCATGCTCTTGGGGACTGCTTCGGGCCATACAGAGATTTTCTCAGTTTACAAACTTTCCCTTGAGTGTGAGGGTTGGTAAAGCCAGGAGGTACAGTCATATAAACTTCCTCAGTGAGATCACCATTTAAGAAGGCATTCTTGATGTCCAACTGATAGAGTGGACATTCAAATTGGACAGCCAGGGAGATCAGCACCCTAACTGTGTTGAGCTTTGCCACAGGTGCAAATGTCTCTTTGTAGTCAAGTCCATATGTTTGAGTGAAGCCCCTTGCAACCAGTCTAGCTTTGTACTTGTCAATAGTACCATCAGCATTGTACTTGATGGTGAAAAGCCATTTACAGCTGACTGTCTTCTTTCCTTGTGGGAGAGTGGTGAGATCCCAAGTATGATTGTCAATGAGTGCAGTCATTTCAGTTTTAACAGATGCCTTCCACCTGTCATGTTTGAGAGCTTCCTGTATATTCTTAGGAATGGAATGAGCGTCCAAGTCCTGTGTAAACATGGCAAAACCAGATGACAAGTGATTATATGACACATAATTATGGATAGAGTGGTCAGTACATGATCTCTTTCCCTTTCGGACAGCAATGGGTCTGTTATCAATATCAGCAGGTTTAGGAGTATCAGTAGGCTGCTGAGGCATATCAGCAGGTTCAGGAGTTTGGGGAGTATCAGCAGGTTGCTGAGGTTCAGTAGGTGTATGGAGATCAGGGTTAGGAGGCTGATGAGATTCATTAGGTTGCTGGATATTAGGAGTTGGTAGAGGGATTGACAAGGCCTCAAGTTCCTCACTGGAAGGTGCAGTTGGAGTTAGAGGACTATAAGAAGAGGGAAGAGTTTATGTTTCAATCAGGTTTCCATCTGTGACAGTCTCAGTAGGGTTGCTGTAGTAAGGAGTTTTTTCAAAGAATTTGACATCCATAGAGTTGTAGAATCTTTTGTCAGTGGGGGAATAACACTTGTAGCCCTTCCTATCTTTGGCATAACCAAGAAAAATGCACTTATGAGCTTTGGGGTCAAGTTTCCTTCTATGTTGGGCATGAATGTAGACAAATACAGTACATCCAAAGATTTTTTGAGGCAGGTTAGCAATGAGATGAGGACAGGGGTGAGTTGTCAGCATGGTTTGGATAGGGGTCTTGAATCCTAACACCATGCTGGGTAACCTATTGATCAGATATGTGGCTGTTAATATAGCTTCACCCCACATGTATTTAGGCACATGGGTGGTGAACATGACTGATCTAGCCATCTCCAGTAGGTGCCTGTTCTTCCTCTTAGCAACCCCATTTTGTTGAGGTGTCTCTACACAGCTACTAGTGTGAATAATTCCCTTATCATTCAGGAAGGTGCCAAGGTTGGACTCATAGTATTCCGGGGCATTATCTCGTTTTTAAGATTTTAATCTTAGTGTCAAATTGAGTGGATACCATGTTATAGAACTCTTGGAAGATGGTTCCAACTTCGATTTATCTTTCATCAAAAAACGACCATGTGATTCGGTGTGGTCATCTATGAAGGTGACAAACCACCTCTTTCCGTTATACTTTTAACTCTTGAAGGTCCCCATACATCACTATGTATTATAGAGTGAAAGGTGTGGAGGGTAAGTAAGGTAATTTATTATACACGGACTTAGTAAGTTTAGCAAACTGACAAATATCACATTGAAGGTCACTGAGGTTACATCCTTTAAACAATTCAGGAAATAAAGATTTTAAATAACCAAAACTTGGATGACCTAGTCTATAATGCCATAACATGATATTGTCTAAGGTTTGGTTGCAGGCTGCCGAGGCAGTTTCAGCCTTCAATCTTCTGTCTTCAGCAGGGTTGACCATAAACAGTCCTGAGCAGGCTTTAACTCTCCCAATCACTTCCTAGGAAGAAAGATCCTGGAATATACACTGATTGTTATTAAACAAGACTGTCCAATTTAGATCTTTAGTGAGTCTACTGATAGATATAAGGTTACAGTCTAATTTTGGAACAAATAGTACATCATAAAGGTAGATCTTATCAGTAAGTTTAACATTTCCAAAACCTTGTGCACATGAATAGATCCATCAAGCAATCCTAATATTGTGGGTCCGATGACGGGGCTTAAAGCGAGATATGAGACTCTTGTTACCGGTAATATGGGATGAAGCCCCAGAATCAACAATCCAAATACCATTACTGAGAGGTGAGTGGAATATACATGTTTTAGCATGAGTAGCTATGTCAGTGATAGAACTAACTTCCTTTTGTTGAGCAATGAAGGCTTTGAATGCAGCAAACTGAGCATCCAACGTGGTATCTTTGTTTCCTTCTTCACTGACATGCCTGCCCTGACTCTCCCTGGTTGGTTTGGAGGGTTTAAAGGAATTAGGCTTACCATGTAGTTTCCAGCAAGTGTCCTTGGTGTGATTTGTGCGTTTGCAGTGGTCACAGAACAACTTTCCTGTCTTCTCAGTAGGTTTCCTGTAAATCTCAGTAACCTCAGTAGGCTTCCTGACTACCAACATTGCTGCGCTATCAGTAGAGTGATCAGCAGGGTTGCTTTGCAGCATTACTTTCCTCCTGCTTTCCTCATGTTTGACTTCAGCAAACACAGATTTGAGGTTGGGGAGAGGTTTAGTAGCAAGAACTCTACCTCTAACATCATCAAGGGATGAGTTCAGTCCTGTAAGGAACTTGAATACCCTCTTTTTCTCAATGATATTCTTGTATAAGGCAGCATCCTCTACATTCTTCCATGGGTGAGTTTCCAACATATCTAGGTGTTGTCATGACTTAGATAGTTGGTTGTAGTAATGAGTTACAGATAGGCCTCCTTGACTGTAATTTTGGATTTGAGCTTCGAGTTCATAGACCTCAGATGTATTGTCCTTTTTTGAGTAAAGGTCTCTGGCATTATCCCAGATATCCTTAGCGGTGTCATACATCATGAAGTTCTCATCGATCTCTTTTGTCATTGACCTCGTGAGGATGGTCATGACTTGGTTATTTTTCGTATCCCATGCTTCAAACTTGGGGTCGGTTTAGCGAGGGCGGAGTTTGGAACCGGACAAGTATCCCATCTTGCTCGGCCGAGATATACATTTTCATAGATCTTGACCACAGCAGGTAGTTGTTGCCATCAAGTCTGTGATTTGTAAACGAATATTTTTCAGTGACCCCAGTCTGTTGAGGCAGCTGGGACTCGAGGGTGAAGAAGCTTAAGATAAAGAAGACATTCTTGAAAAGATAGGAGATTTTGCAGCGGATTAAAGACGATTATGGCTCTGATACCATGAAGAGAGTTTGAGAAAGTAATAATACTTGAGTAAACTTCAACTTGTTTATTCATGTCTAAAGAATGGGTATAAATAGATACAAGTATGAATGAGAAGGTCCTAGCTAGTAAAGTAAAAGTTACTAGAGCCGGCTAGTATTAATTGCTAGAGTTGGCTATTAAGTAATATGACAAAATAAAGTTACTTTATGACATATTCATTGTTTATATAATACAATTAATATGTCATGTTACATAAGTGACATCGATATGATTCATGTTACATAAGTGACATAGATATGATTAATATTTCCAATATTTCCACACAAATGCATTTACATTACTTAGCAATGCTCATCTTGAAAGAGAAGTTGACATGTCTCCATTCTGTCAGATTCTTTGGGTTCGGTAAGTAAAAAAATTGTCCCTATACTTATAAAGTTGCCTGAGAAGAATGTAAGTTGGCTCGTATTGGATCTTGTTGATGATCCTTTTGATAGCTGTTGCCTGGAAGGAATGATAAAAACTCAAGGGGATCAACTTCCTCAAAGAGAGCTGGCTATGGGGAAATACATGAGAGTGAACCACCATGATTTATTGTGTGCAATTACTGTAGAACAAACATTCTGCAAAGTTTTGGTGAACTGCCCTCATGCACCGACGATTTTGTTCCACTTCAAGGTTGCACCACTCATGGTACATTATGTTTTCGAGATTCGCTTTGGAGTGGTTCCGTTCTTATCGTCGTCCCCGGATAGAAAAGGGATGCTAATATGTGCAGAATTACTTTTGTGTCCTGAACCTTTGGATTATAACATCTTTATGATTGACAATACTAGAGGAATGGTTAGAAGTGGTGTTGGGGTAGTTGATGTTTTTTGGCTCTATGATTGCGCATATACTGTCATTTTTGGGAAATGGATGGAAAATATGAGGGGTTGTGGTCAAATCTGGACAGATGTTAAGTTTGGATTTGTTGAGAGTGTAATACCTACTTGTGATATTTATGGAAAGTTCACTAATGGCTTCATGAGAGATGGGTGGGAAAGTGATAAGTATGCAAAGGAGGCAAATGGATTCATTTTTTGGTCGTGCTGAATTAAATTCTCAACTGATTAAACAAGCTAGTGCACAACTGCAAGAGCAACGCCACAGAAATGACATGATATTAGTGTTCAGTTGTGATCATGAAGGTGTCTCGTCTAGTTGTGAATTCTCAGAATATTGTTGTTTCTATTGAGGTGGTGACTGATGGACTATGGAATGAGACATGGACATATGGTCACATTCAATTGATGCCTTGTGTTGATTTGTACAGCCTCATTACATGGGAGACTTTGGGAATATGCATTTTTGCAAAGTGATGCCCCTGGTCCAATTATTAATGCTTACAATAGTTTTCACTTATCCGAGAGCTGAGGAAGATATGGACCAAAGTGTGGACTGGACTGGACGGTTCACTGAAGATATGGCATTTGTTGTTGATGGTTGGGTAATGATAAGGAGGTTCATTGTTTGTGATCAAAGGGATTTCAACTTAAATGATGAGCTGAAAGAGGAAATGGGAGGCTCGGATTCAAAAGGGATGGCTTTTGGAAGATCAATGCAGAGATACAACTTCAATGAGGTGATCTACCTTAGTTACTTGGTATGCATGACTCCTTTGCTTGGTTTGGCTCCTGGGTGGACATTTTATGCACATAAGCTAATTAATCAAAAAGAAGTTTGTATACAACCTTTGTATATATTCCATGAAGTTAGCTATTATGTCTTTATTTATGAAGTGCTTGTCTATGACTCACATTGAAGCAGTGATGTCATCTTCTCACCATGCAAAGAGTTATATTTTCACATTCATCCGATATACGGACTACAACCTTCATCTCACTCGAGGACGAGATATTCTTTGGGAGGGTTGGAATGACGAATACCACTGCAAAAGTATAAAGGAAGGTTCATCTTGACTAAGCTCAGTATTGTTTCAATCCCTCTATGTTTAAGCATTTTATGGGGCAATGGACATGGTAGGATGATTTTAAAATTGTTTCATAAGGTTGTGAATGGGCTTAACCCGCCAATGGATTTTGATGGGACTCATGAGGCCTATGGAATTGAGTTGTCGGCTACCTCTCAGTTTTTCAAGACTTTCAATGTTAATGAATTGACTCTTTATCACCATGACTACCTGACGATGCATAAACACGAGAGATCCAACTCGAGGTCGAGTTCATTCTTTTGGCGGAGGATGGAGATGATGCAGCGTAGCCTTATAATTAATTAAGTTCTCCTATATGTTATTACTTGTTTATTATGTTCTGTCTTAAAGGGTAGTTTTGTCTTTTCTCTTTTACTTAAGACCTAGGTATTTAAGCAGTCTTTTGATCTTGTAAACGGGACTTTTGGACATTGGATATAATATTCTGCAAACATAGCTGCGTTGCCAGCGTTTGTTCATCATTCTTCCTTAAAAGTTTGCATCACAGGGTCTTTAAAGTCCTCTCTACATCATGTGACACTCATACTATTGAACTAACTAAGTTGAGCATGAGAATGATTGAGATCGACCTATTTAGTGTTTGATCAACCGAACTATTCCAGCGAAAAATTGAAACGAACTTGAATAGCTAACAAACCGTTCGGCTCATTTACACCCTATTGAGTTTTATTAGTAAATTATGACATAAAAATCATCATCCTCTTCTTCCTCTTCTTCATCAGACAGAAAATCAAGGAAAAGTGGTTGATCCAAATGTCACCAAATATGCATTACAAGTTCTTCCTGTTGTTTCAGTTTCAATACATTCACTTGGTACAACGTCCTTATCACGATTGTGTATTATAAAATATCTCGAGTAGTTTTTCTGACAACTTGTTTTTCGTTTCCTAGTTCAACTATGATACCAGTGCATATGGATTCAGAGAATTTTTCAAGCGACACAGGGTGGGATCGTCCGACGTGAAGTGGAATGCAGCTTAGAACATTTATAGTGCACATATATGTGGTATAGAACTGACTAGAAGTATGTTATTTTTTCGTTTTGTGAAAGACTTTTAAACTTGGAAAAAGCTTAAGATTGTAGTATATATTACTTGGGCAGTGTTATTGGCACCAACTGTGAATCTATCATGACACCATACTTCGGGTTATGTTTGACTTTTCAGATGTCGAAAATGAATATTCGGCATCTACAAATTCGAATATTGAGTTTACATTTGATTTTTCATAGGTCGAATTCCTCGAAAGTAGATTCGATGTAGTGTCGGTAACAACTTTCTACTTCTTACCATGGTGACATTAGGCACTTCATTGGCTTATTTACCTTTATGTGGAAATAAGGCCATGCACACGTTGGTCTTCTACCTAACAACGTATGGCTTCGTTCAGATATTATATATTTCAGAGACACATTCAAGCACTTAACTTTTCTCGTCATATCACACAAGGTTTTAGCCTTAAATAGTTCGGCCTCGGCCTTAAACGGCTCGGACTCGTGCCTCAGTCAACTCAGGCTTAGACAACACATGCTCGGATAGAATAGGCTCGGCCTTAAACAGCTCGGCGGGCTTAAACATGCTTAGATAGAAGGCTTGTGCCACTCAGGCAGACAACACATGTTCGGATAGAATAGGCTCGGCCTTAAACTGCATAGGCTTGTGCCACAGACAACTCGGGCTTAAGCAACACATGCTTAGATAGAATGGGCTCGGCCTCTAACCGTTCTTGCCTCAGCCAGCTCGTCAAGCCCCACAACAACACCTAACTCCTGTCATTAATATCGGTGGACCAGAAATTCTATTTTGGCTCTCAAAATATCAATTTGCTTCTTCAATGGAACAATTTTTCCACTTCTGTTGTAGCTGGAGCTGGAAAGTATCATCAGCTTCTCCTGAATGTCTTGAACAAGCCATAAGATTATGTTTAAGTCCTGAAAATTTGAATACTTACATTGCAACATCGAGGAATGCATCGAATTTCCACACCAACCTTCAACTTATTGTTTACTCTGTAGAATCATCCCTTCCAATTCAGACATTACCGAATCAAAATCTTGTATGCTGCACATAGAGATCGGATGCATTTCACTTCCACCCATTGGTTCGAGAAGAAGAGATAATAATGTCAAGTCTTCCGGCCATATCAGTTTAAGAGGAGTGAACACAGATCTTTCCAAGCTTTCTTTATCTTCTTCATCGATCCTGTACTTCCATACTGCAAGGCACATAAAAACCACTTCCACAATCCCGATATCCATTTTTAGCAGCTCGATTCGATCCTGATCTGCCCACGAAGCCCACCGCCCTATTTGTATAAGCTGATCAACAATCAATTGGAAGTAACTGGGAGACATGCTTTCATAGTTCCATCCCCAACTGCTCAAGTACTACTTGTCAATAATCTCAGCAACAACTCTTTAATAAGTTTCAGTAACTAATGGATTCAAAAAAAACAAAAGAAGTAGAGTTGGTTCTTACCAGATTAGTCTTCAGAATGGTTTCCAATTACTTGTTGTTGATTTCCTCTCTTTTTTTCTTTCTTTTTTTCCAAAGCTCTATCTTCAGCAAATGCTCCAAGAAATTAGTCACAAACAACCCACAACGATCAACAAGAGATTTCAGAATCTCATTTCAACACCACAATATACTACAACAAGAATTTCCATTTAATTACTTAGTTGCTGCTGCTTTGTATCAGATTTACTTTAATAATGGAATAAAGTGTATCCATCGAGTTGAAAGAAAGAGTGGAATAAAGCATTGTTTTTTCTTTCTTTTTTTTCAAGGAAATAAAGCATTGTATGCAGCCGACAAAGCATTGTATTCACTTATTTATTTATTTATTTTATTTATTTATTTTTATATTATATAAAAAATGAATTAGATTTTACCCTTTATGCCCTCCATTTTGCAATAAAATACATTCAAAAATCGATCTTTATTTTATTTGCATCAAAAGCGATTTTACCGGCGCATCATCGTACGTATGCACCACACTGGAATTTATCTTTTGAAATTCGGTTAAGGGATGTAAACCAACTTCCCGTAAATGTATTGTGACAGAGTTCTCAAAAAGTCGGTTTTTGATAGATTGCTCCAATTGCTCCCATCCAATTTCGAACTGATGGATATGTTACACTTGATAAGAGGTGACTAAGGTGGAGTCCATGGAAAAGGAAGAGCCAGGGCCGAAACATTGTTAACACATTGCTTCCGGAAAAAAAAGCTGATGCCGAGGAGTGAGATTGCACGCACAAATACAAAACATGGATTGGTTGTTGGACCACTTCACTGTTTGTGGTTAGGCTTGCAGTGGATAAATGTGTTTGCTTGCGAGTTTCATTTTTGAGTAGTGATACATGGGACCATGTGACTTAAAAGTAAGGAAGAAGATAGAAAGATAGATTTTCCATTAGTATTTTTCTTGATTATAATCCTGCAAGATATCTTAGCATATATGATAGATATTGTTGTAATAAACTACACAAATCTCAAAGCACAATCTAATCCAAAGGTTCTAGTTAACACAACACACTACACACTCGTGACACTCTAAACAAGCCGAGTGACGTGTGTCAATATAAAACTTATCCAAAATAGTCTTTTACTTTTTATCCCCTCAAACGAAACGTTGTATCCACCACGTTGAGCTTCTACGGCCAACCGAAATAATCGAGTCCCAAGAGGTTTTGTCAAAGTATCGCAAGTTTGTGATTCGAAGGAACATATCTAACCACAAGTTTCTTGCCAAGGACTTGATGTCTGACAAAATGGACATCAACTTCAATGTGTTTAGTACGTGAGTGAAACATAGGATTATAAGCCAAGAAAGTTGCACTTGTATTATCACACCACAACACAGGCATCAATTTCACTGGAACCTGTAACTCTGATAGAACAGACTGTATCCATAGAATTTTGCAATTTGCATTGCTAAGGATCCGTATTCGCCTACGTTGATGACCTTTCCATCGCTCGTTGTTCTTAGGACTCCAAGAGACCAAAGAGTTGCCCAGAAAAACACAATGTCCACTCACAGACTTTCTGTCATAGGGCGAAGTAGCCCAATCTGCATCTGAATATGCTTGCACAGCAAGTTCAGATGATGCCTTGAAGTGCAAACCATGCTGTAATGTTCCTTTAACATATCTCAAGAGCCTCTTTACTGCCTGCCAATGCAAGTCAGTAGGTTGAGCCATAAACTGACTTAGAGTATTAACACTGTAGGCAATATCTGGCCTGGTAAGAGTTAAATACTGAAGAGCACCAATAGCACTCCTATATACAGTAGGATTCTTCATCAAAGGACCAGAATCTGGACTTAGAGACCTGTGTGTCACCATAGGTGTAGAACATGACTTCAAATTCTCCATACATAGCCTATGCAACAACTGTGTTACATAGTGTGCCTGTGTTAAGTACAAACCAGATGTATCTCTGTATGCCTCCACACTAAGAAAATGGCTGATTGATCCTAAGGATTTAAGGGCAAATTTCTTATTGAGTTTGCTGATAAATACTTGTATAGCAGCCTGAGAATTATCTGTTACTAAAATATCATCCACATAGATCAACACATACATAGTCACAGCTGAATCTTTAAAAATAAATAGGGAGGAGTCTGAAGTGGATTGCTTAAAACTCATACTCAGCAAGTGATGTTTAAGTGTGGAAAACCAAGCTCTAGGAGCCTGTTTCAAGCCATACAGGGCCTTTTTTTAATTGGCACACATAAGAAGGTTTGCCTGGGTCAACAAAACCAGCCGGTTGTGGCATGAAAATATCCTCTTGCAGCTCTCCATTGTGGAAGGCATTGTTCACATCAACCTGTTGTATATCCCAGGTTCTGACTGACTGCAATTGCCAACACAATTCTGATGGTTGCTGGTTTGATAACAGAACTAAAAGTCTCATGAAAGTCCACCCCATAGGACTGTTTGAAACCTTGTGCAACCAATCTGGCTTTATGTTTATTAACTGTGCCATTTGGATTCAACTTCAACTTGAAGATCCATTTGTTCCCAATCAGTTTCTGATTGGAATGAGGGGGAACCAAGTCCCAGGTTCCAGTTCTTTGTAAAGCATCAAACTCAGACTTCATGGCAGCCAACCATTGAGGTTGAGACAATGCATCAGACACAGTGGTAGGTTCTGGTGGAGTAGAGGAAGATGACTGAGCTAGAAAAGAGTAGGTTTTAGGTTTAAAAATTCCACTCTTGGATCTAGTTTGCATAGGATGGCCTAAAGCCACAGGTGGTGAAGGACTAGGAATAACAGGAGATGCCTCAGGACTGGGAATATCAGAACCATAATCAGAGTTAGAATAAGGTGAAGGATGAGGAGGCTGGTCATGGATAGGACCAGGGCTATGGATACTGGGAGAAGAAGGAGGACTGGGAATATTAAGAAAAGGAAGAGTGGATGCAGAATCACAAAGAGATGTAGACACATGAGGTGCTATATTAGGCTGGAGAATAGGACTAGTAAAAGCAGTAAGAGTGAAATCCATAGGGAGAAAATAGGAGACCTCAGTGGATGAAAGAGATGATGTATCTAGGCCTGTGTATTTAGGGAAACCAAGGCAATAAGGAAATTCAGTTTCATTGAAAATAACATGCCTGGATATATAGACACGGCCACTAGGATCTAGACACCTAAACCCCTTATGATCAGGACTAAAACCAATGAAAACACATTTTTTGGTATGAAAATCAAACTTATGTCTGTTATAAGGCCTCAAAAAAGAAAAGCAAGCACAACCAAAAACTCTCAGATTTGAGTAATTAGGTGGTCTGTGAAACAACTTTTCATAAGGAGACTTATCATTAAGGATAGATGTAGGTAACATGTTAATAAGATAGACAACATGCTGAAAACTCTCCCACCAAAGATGTAGAGGCATTGTGCCTTGAGCTAATAGGGTCAGGCCTAATTCAGTGATGTGCCTATGTTTTCTCTCAGCTTTTCCATTTTGTTCATGAGTGTGTGGACAAGGATGCCTAAATAGAACACCAGCATTTTTAAGAACAGGTTCAAACACTCTATACTCACCACCCCAATCAAATTGAACCACTTTTATTTTAGCATCAAATTGAGTCTCAACAAGTTTCTGAAAATGAAAGAAAGCATTAAGTGCACCAGATTTGTTCTTTAGAGGATAAATCCAAGTATATCTGGTGCAATCATCTATGAAATGTATATAGTAAGTATATCCAAAAGCAGATTTAACTGGGGAAGGTCCCCACAAATCAGTGTGTATTAGCTCAAAGGGTTGAAGAACAATAGTGTCAGATTTAGAGAAAGGTAAAGCATGATGTTTCCCATAAACACAAGCATCATAGAAATCCATTTCATTGCTTAACTGAACATTACAATATTGCATAGCAGTACTTAAGACTTTAAAAGATGGATGTCCTAATCTCCTATGCCATAGGACATCACTTTTAGGGCTACTGACTTCACTAACATAGACTCTAGAACAGACTGTCTGGCTAATACTGGAATTTGAATACTGAGGACTTGACTTGAAAGAGTTGTGACTGGATTGAAGGGAGCTCTGGCTTGAAGATGGAAAAAGCTGATAAAGACCATGGTGCACTCTACCTCTGAGAAGAATTTTGCTTGTGGTTTTGTCCTTCACATAACAACCAACATTGTCAAATTCAACACTAACATGGTTATCAGATGTCAACTTAGATATGCTAACAAGACTCTTAGTAATATCAGGAACATGAAGGATATTTCTCAGTTTAAGATCAGAAACAGGAGTGGAAAAATTAGTGGAACCAAGATGATTAATAGCAAGTTTGGAGCCATTACCTACTCCCAAAGTGTCTGATCCATTGTACTTGTACTCAACTGAAGTTTGCCAAGATCTGCAGTGACATGATTAGTGGTCCTAGAATCAACATACCAATTAGGATTAGCAATAGACTCAGGACTAGCAAGATAGGCAGCAGGGGCATTCTGACTTCCTTGATTAGTTGCTGTAGGGTTGTTGAAGTTCTGATCAAACCTATACCAGCATTCCACCACTGTATGTCCAGTCTTATTACACAGTTGACATGTAGCTCTAGAGGTGTTGTTGTTATTTCCAGCTCTACCTTTTCCTCTAGACCTTCCACCTCTTGAATTTTGGCCACCCCTGTCTTTATACTGTCCTTGATTGTTGTAATTTCCTCTACCTCTTCCTTGATAATTATCACCAGTTCTTACAGCAGCATTGGCAGATGCTTGAGACAGATCAAGGTTAGCAGAGGGATTAAACCTTGCTATGAGCCTCTCATGTGTAATCAACTGAGCTTGTACCTCTGGCCAAGATAGAGCCCCATCCTTGATGTAAGATTAACAATAACTGACTCATATTCCTTGCCTAAACCTCCCAAGGTTGCAAGAATTAGTTTAGATCGAGTAATGGGATATCCAGCAGCACTTAACTTATCTGAATATGTCTTCATCTGTGCCAGATAATCTGCCATAGTTTTTTTTTTTTATCCTTTTTCAGCTTTAGTTAAAGCATCCTTATACTCTAACATTTGGGCTTCACATTGATTATTGAACAACAGCTCCAACGTTGTCCAGATCTCATGAGCAGTAGTGCATCCTACTACTTCAACAAGAGCTTGCTCAGTCATGGATGCCAAGAGTCAACCAATCAACAAAGAATCCTTGGCCATCCATTCATCATATGCAGGATTTACAGAAGTAAGCACAGATGAGGTTAAATTTGGAACACCCAGATACTGTGGTGGACATGGAATAGTTCCAAACAAAAAGGGTTCAAGTTTATGACCACGTACAACCGGAAGAACACTAAATTTCCATAGCAGATAGTTATTCCTATTCAATTTGACAGAACATGCTTGATTAAGATTACCTTCAAGAGTATGAAGCTGGGGATGAAAGCTGGTGTAAGATTCATGGAAGAGAACGGAGATCTTTGGGTCAACAATGGTGAGTGTGATTTGTCATAAATCCCGATGGGAAAGTACGTAAACGAATCCACTTGAAGGAGAGGCACGCGTGCATGAATCCGATAGAAGAAGATGAGATTATGCCCGTTCTAGCAGAAGGTATGACTGGATTTTGACTGACTCCGATCTGTGAAGATGAGCTCATTGGAATCTGTGAAGATGAGCTCACTGGAATCTGTGAAGAAGTACCACCACTCTGTGTACTTCCTTGTTCACCGGCGGACGGTGGTGGTGGTGTCGCCATTTTTGTCTCTCTGATACCTTAAAAGTAAGGAACAAGATAGAAAGATAGATTTTCCATTAGTATTTTTCTTGATTACAATCCTGAAAGATATCTTAGCATATATGATAGATATTGTTGTAACAAACTACACAAATCTCAAGGCACAATCTAATCCAAAGGTAACACAACACACTACACACTTGTACACTCTAAACAAGTGATATGTGTCAATATAAAACTTATCTGGCAGCCCACAAACCACACACTTTTATTATGTATTTAAACTGTGTGGTTTTGATCGTTTCACCCGTCACTTCACCTCAAAATCCCTCACCACACAATAACTTCCCGTGATACATCTTCTACTCCTTCAACCACAACATCTTACACAACACAATCAACACCACATATTCTGTTGGGACCCATCACAAAAAAATAATTAATCACTTTAATCAATGGATACCACACATGTAGTGGTTTGTGCACTACACAAAAGTGTAGTGCACATATCATTTTCCTTAATTTTTTTTGGAGTAAAAGAAAAGAAAAGGAGAATAGTCAAAAGTAGTAATATGATGTCTTTTTCATCATTGCCTTTTGGCTTTGTATGCCAAACTCTTCGACTTTCTTTTGTATAAATTGAGGAAGTACGAGAGTGGAAAGGCAATATACAGAAGCTCAAAGTTTACTGCAAATGAGAGAAAGACAGCAGCGAGAGTTCTTGTGAAATTAGTTAGTGTGCAAAATAGAGTGAGAATGTGTGTTAAATTGTTGTTCAACAGTGAGTGATATTTTTCGGTATTTGTTCGACGCTCCTTCTACTTCAATCTGGTTGGTTGGTTCGTACATCGGAATGGCAGATTGTACACGGTTCTTCACAGATTGGGCTACGGTTATTTTGGTGACATATTTCCACAACTCTTATACTCCTGTATTTTTATTGGTACTTTGGAGTATTTTGAGTTATTGTACATGAAACACTTGTATTTCTTATTTACTGACTAGTGGAGATTATAGTGGGCTCCGACCTCGTGATTTTTACTCTCTGTCTCTTATAGCCCTTTACTTATGTTTATTGTTCTGTTCAGGTTTCATGTGCAGTGGTATATATTCTATGGTCCTCGGGGTTTTTAGAGGTCAGCTAGGTAATGCTTATTACTTTATGTCAGTGCAATGAGAACAAGAAACATGGCTAAGCCTAGGTATGTTCAGGATTTTTACCGATGTCTCCTATTTTTTTAACAAGCATCATGTGCTTGCAAGGTCCGACGAATGTAGGGAGTATCGCTGTGTGGAAATTATTAGATGTAAAGAAAGCAAAAATTGAATGTAATCCTTGGTTTAAACGCTAAAGATTTATCGTTAGCGTCTTCAAGTTTTCGTATGCGCGCAGCTTGAAAGCATGCATATTAGGAAAAACAAAGTAGGTGTAAGGAAGAAATTTGCTTGAATCGGTTCCTACGGAGCCTATTAAATTAAAAAAATTGCCTCTATGCTCATATTGTAGTGCTATAAAATTTGTGCACGAAACAACAGCTTCATGTTGCTCTGGTGGTGATGTTGTGCTTGTAATGAATAGAATTCCACTTGAAGTACTGAAACGTTTACTTCATGGGGTTGATGAAGAAGCAAAGCAATTTAAGAATTGCATAACAACCTACGATATAATCATCTGCCGTTCACTTTTCTGGGTGTTAAGTATGACAATGATTTAACAAAAACAAATAAAGGATGACGGGTTAATTAGGCAAAACTTTAAAATGGGATATAACTCATTGTGATCAAGGGACTTTGTTAACATGTTAGCTAATTGAAACTTAGTGTGAATGGGCAATGTCTTTAACAAGGGAGAGTTACAATTATATATCGGCGACAATATATTGCATGAATCAAGTCTGTGCACGTGTGTTTAGTGTTCTCGTATTCTGGCTTAAATCATTTTTTTTTTCACTTAGTGATAAGCATCATGTTTATGCTCTTACATTTACTACATGCTACCTACACAACCATTGCTTTTGCTTACCGGTTTGGTTGTCTTTGCATGCTCTTCTCTAGGTAGGCATTTGTTCCGTGGCTTTGGTCATTTTAAATATAAATGTCCTTCGTGTTGCAACCGTCTTACTACCCTAACTGCAATGACGAATCAATGGGGTAAAATTTCCTTACACATCCTTGATGTATAATGTGTTCCATGCTTTACCTTACATACTTTGAAGGGGATAAATTTTACGATTTCTAACTGTTTTTCATTGCATGAATAGCTCCATATATATGCTTTACCCATGTCACTATTTCATCATACTTATTTTGCCTTTTTTTTTGTTGATGCAAACAAAACTAAACAAAACGTGGAACATTGCTTGGCTATCCCTGGAAGCAAAATTGACCTACATGGGATGTCCTTACCAAGGCCACGACTCTCACTAGCAACAATTCTTGCATCATCATTGTTAGCCCTGCCAAGAATTAAGTTCAAAATTAAAGAGTAGCAATACAGTTCTTTAGCTATGATCTTTGAGTTTTAAATATTATGTTTAGTAATCAGCAATGTTTTGCTTTTAAGCCTTCTACCTATAATGTGTTACTTTTGTCAGTCTTGTTAGCCATTTTATTCACAAAGTCTGTTTTTTTTTTGAATGTGTTGTTGCACACTGAGTGCTACAGGTGTCGCCAAAAAGAAACGGGGTTCGACCTGAAGGGGTTTTTCATTGGGACACACCATTTCGGTGGTGCATGTTCATTGGGACACATCCTTTGAAGACAAACTGGTTTGTTCTTTCATGAAGAGGTACATTGTGTTTTTTCGTTCTCTATTTATAGACATCAGATGCATTCGAAAATGTTCAAGTTTTTTTTGTCATAAGCATCATCAGTACAAGAAACGTATTGTGTCTCTAAGTTGTACTCCATTGAATCATGAAAGAGATCTAAAACATCTCTTTAAAGAAACGATTACGTGCCTTGGAGAATATTTCTATCTGTTTGTTTTATCTCATTTTTCTAACAATTTTAAAGAGATGTCTTCATTCAAGGATCTGAGTTTGAGTGATTCTGTGGCACCATCGATTCAAGTCATGAATCAGGACTTGGTTCGTCTTGATCGTTTTGATGGATGCAACTTTACTCGCTGGCAAGAGAAGGTTCTATTTTTCCTGACGACAATCAAGTTGTCTTATATTCTAGGTGATGATCTTCAACCTGTTGAAGACGAGCAAGAGAGGACGACACTGATGAATGCAAGAAGGAACTGTAGGAACAAAGGAGGAAACGAAAGGATGATGATTTTTTGTGCAGAGGACACATTCTGAACACACTGTCTGATTCTGTGTACAATGGACATAGGACAATCGAAACAACAAATGAATTATGGGTGGCACTGGACAACAAGTATCGCATTGAAGAGGCAAGCAATCAGAAATTTTTGATTGCTAACTATTTCGATTACGAAATGACTGCAAGTAAGTCTATTCTTACTCAAGTTCATGAATTACAATCTATTGTTACTAATCTTAAAAATCCTAAGATAACTTTGCCTGAAGCATTCCAAGTTGGAGCAATTATTACTAAATTACCAACTTCGTGGAATGGATATAAAAAGAAATTGAAACATGATGAAACTAAGCACACTTTGGAATCCCTCATGCGTCATCTACGTATTGAGGAAGAATCTCGAAAACGAGAAAATACTGAACAGGAGGTTGAAAAAGCAAATATGGTTCAGGGCCGCAAACGAGGAAATAAAAAGCGCAAGAATTTTTCGAAGGGAGATCAAGAAGAATCTTCTAAGAAAAAATTCAGAGGTGATTGTTATTACTGTAAGAAACCTGGTCACACCGCTCGTGAATGCCGAACTCGCATAAAAGACGAAAAAGGCAAGAATGACAAGTCGACAAAAGATCATGTCAATGTTGTTGATGGCAATGATGATCAGAAATTTGTAGCGGTTGTGGAGGAAGCCAATTCTGTTGGAATTGATGAAGGGTGGTGGCTAGATACCGGTGATACAATCCATGTAAGTAATAACCGATCCGAGTTTAAGACTTACAAGGAAAGTACCGATGAACGTGCGGTGAAAATGGCAAATGATGTGCAAGCCAAGGTTATTGGTATTGGTGAAGTGGAACTTAAATTCACTTCGGGAAATACATTAACATTGGCTGAAGTTCTTCATGTTTTTGAGATGACAAAGAACCTGATTTCTGGAGATCGTCGCAATAAGGCTGGTTTTAAGATGGTGTTTGAATCTGATAATTTGATTGTAACTAAAAACAATATCTTTGTTGGCAAAGGGTACTCTTGTAATGGCATGGTTAAGATGAATTTAATAAAAAATAACTTTGCTTATGTTGTCGATTCTTCAACTTTGTGGCATGCTAGATTAGGAAACGCTAATTATAAATCTGTCAAGAACATGCATAATTTAGGCATTATTCCTAAATGTACATATGACAATGTGGGAAAATGTGAAATATGTGTTCAAGGTAAAATAACATGTAAAGCGAAGTAGAAAACCGAGTTAAACGAGAAAAATTAAAGTGTTACGGTATTGTTCACAAATTTACTCATCCGTATTCACCCGAATCGATTGGAGTAGCAGAAAGAAAAAATAGATTGTTAGTAGATACGGTAAATTGCATGCTTATCAGTTCTGGTTTACTTGATTATTGGTGGGGCGAGGCAATCTTAAGTGCATGTTTTATTCAAAACAGAATTCCTAAGAAAAATGTTAAAAAGACTCCGCATGAATTGTGGTTTGGTCGAAAACCTAACATAAGTCGTATTAAGGTTTGGGGTTGTCTTGCATATGTAAGAAAACCTAATCCTGAAATGACTAAGTTGGGTAGTAAAACTTATAAATGTGTATTTATAGGTTATGCTAAGAATAGCACCGCATATAGATTTCTAAAGTTAGAATCTTATGATATTATTGAGTCTATTGATGCTGAATTTTTTGAGCATATGTATAAATCTTCTATTGAGAAACTTGGAGATAATGTTACTCCTAGTACTTCCAAGAGAGTTCGTGAGGAATCTCTTGATGACTCTCTTATGGAATCACAAGCGGATCCAGAAATAAGGAGAAGTAAAAGGCAAAGGAAAGAAAAAAACTTTGTTCTTGAATTTGTGACAATTTTACTTGAAGGTGATGTAAATAATATTACACATCAAACCAAGTTAATGATTGATGATAATGATCCTGTCACATATTCAGAAGCCATTTCCTCCCGTGATGCTGTTTTTTGGAAAGAAGCCATCAACGATGAAATGAGTTCTATCATGTCAAATCAGACATGGAAATTGGTTGATTTGCCAAGTGGTTCTAAATGGATTTTCAAAAGAAAGTTGAACTCAGATGATTCAATTAATAAGTATAAAGCTCGCTTAGTAGCGAAAGGTTTCAAACAACGTCAAGGAGTAGATTATTTTGATACATACGCTCCCGTGGCTAGAATGTCATCTATCCGTGTGTTGTTATCTCTTGCATCCATTCACAATTTAGTTTTTCATCAAATGGATGTTATAACGGCTTTTCTAAATGGTGATTTGGATGAAGAGGTATACATGGAGCAACTCGAGGGTTTTGTTTTACCCGGACAAGAGAAGAAAGTTTGTAAACTAGTGAAATCTCTTTACGGATTAAAACAAGCCTTATGCAATGGCATGAAATTTTTAATGAAGTGATGTTGGCTAATGGCTTCAAAGTTAATGAAGCGGATAAGTGTATCTATTCTACGTATAGAAATGGTTCAAGTATTTTGATTTGCCTATATGTGGATGATATGCTTATCTTTGGGCCAAACTTGGAATCAATAAAAGAGACCAAGCAATTGTTGGAATCTAACTTCGATATGAAGGATTTGGGGGAAGCAAATGTGATCTTAGGGATATATATAATGAGGAAAGATGGATTTATATCATTAAATCAATCTCATTATCTTGAAAATATCCTTAAAAGATTTGGTCATATGGATCATAAGCTAGCATCTACACCCGTTGATCCTAGTATCAAGTTAATGAAAAATACCGGTAGATGCTACGACCAGTTACAATATGCAAGTGTGATTGGAAGTCTTATGTATGCCATGCATTGCACAAGACCAGACATTGCATATGCAGTTGGATTGTTATGTCGATTTACTAGTAATCCAGGAAAAGAACATTGGAACGCAGTTCCATGAGTTCTGAGATATTTAAAAGGAACAATCGATTACGGATTACAGTATCGTGGTTTTCCCACTGTTCTTGAAGGATACATCGATGCAAGTTGGAATAACATAGAATCGAATTGTAAATCCACAACAAGGTGGGTTTTTACCTTAGGAGGTGCAATTGTTTCTTGGTGTTCTAAGAAACAAACTTGTGTCTCAGATTCGACTATGTTAGCAGAATTTATTGCATTAGCAGATGCAAGTAAAGAAGCTGAATGGATAAGGAATTTATTAATTGGCATTCCATTATGGGACAAGCCATCCCCAGCTGTAATGATTCATTGTGACAATCAGGCTACTTTATATTCGGTAGCAAGTAAGACTTACAATGGTAAGCAACGACACCTTAGTCTGAGACATCAGTCTATTAGGGGATTACTTAAGCAAGGAGTAATCACAGTTGACTATGTAGAGTCAAAGAGCAATCCAGCAGATCCTTCCACAAAAGGACTGCCTAGAGAGATGATTGCAATAACATCGAAATGAATGGGATTAAGGGTCTATGAAACATTAGTTAGCTTTAACGGGAACCCTACTCATGTTTTGAAAACTAAACAGAGTTCAAAGGGTACAAACAAGTTAAAAAGTCTAACTAGATCGAGGCACTAGAGTATTTAATAGATCTCATTCTAAAATCTCTAGTGTGAGTAATTACTGCATGGTAAAGGTTGAAATTAGTTCTTAATAAGTTCTGTCATTGGGAAAAGTGACTCGCAGTATCACTTTAAAAGAACTTATCTATGTGAGTGTGAAAGTCAGGCCGCTTTCTATGAGATTTAGACCGTCTCTAAAACATTCATGAATCTCAGGATGTACGCATGGCCATTAATACGTCGGAATGAAGAGACATTGTTTTAACGGAGTAGTCTGTGTGATAACTCCGGTAACATCAAGATAGGGTCCTTGGTTCAAGATTTATTCACCACAGCGCCCTGATGTGACTTTGAGTTGTTTACACTAAGTGGAAGTTCAAAGCCAAAAGCTACTTTCATTTATGTATAATTTCCTATGATGATGCTTAGTCCGTGTCTGCATGAACTACGGTGGCTTGATCCCCAAAAGGGTACGTAGGTAGTCACTTAGGTGATGCAGTCGCTTTTTACATACAAACTTTTTTGTGAAAAAATAGGGGGAAAATGTTAGATATTTTATTCACAAAGTCTGTTTTTTTGTTTTGTTTTGAATGTGTTGTTGCACACTGAGTGCGACAGGTGTCGCCGAAAAGAAACGGGGTTCGACCTGAAGGGTTTTTCATTGGGACACACCATTTCGGTGGTGCATGTTCATTGGGACACATCTTTTGAAGACGAACTGGTTTGTTCTTTCATGAAAAGGTACAATGTGTTTTTTCATTGTCTATTTATAGACATCAGATGCATTCGAAAATGTTCAAGTTTTTTTTGTCATAAGCATCATTAGTACAAAAAAACGTATTGTGTCTCTAAGTTGTACTCTATTGAATCCAGAGAGAGAGATCTAAAACATCTCTTTACAGAAACGATTACGTGCCTTGGAGAGTCTTTCTATCTGTTTGTTTTA
Source organism: Gentiana straminea (assembly GCA_036785695.1). Lineage (NCBI taxonomy): Eukaryota > Viridiplantae > Streptophyta > Magnoliopsida > Gentianales > Gentianaceae > Gentiana > Gentiana straminea. Next base: position 2,300,891 of record JAVUPR010000042.1, read on the forward strand.
TCTCATTTTTCTAACAAGCCTAGCCAGCATTATTAACCTTTAGCTTGCTTATTGTAATGGAAACTAATGGTACATGATGTGGTGTTAGAACATTTCCATGTCTTGGTTTTTTTTTCTCTTTTTTCCAGTAGTGTTTAGTCTTTTTTCCTATGCATCGAGCTTTTAGTAAATATCAGCTCCGAATATGATAGTGGTTTGAACAATTCCTAATATTTGAACATTATGAATGCTGCCGCTAAATCATAGATTAGTCATCCTGAAACTTTTGCTTTACATTAGGTCCTTCATTACCTAAGTTACATGCTTTAGTTGTTGATGTAGTGATCGGTTCTCGTGAATATGTAGTGTGGAAATATGGTTAATATTGGTTAATATTCATTGTTGTACTAATAACACGTTAGAGTGTAACATGTTATTTATATATCAAAGAGACATATTAATTGTATTAAATAAACAATTAATATGTCCTAAAGTCATAAAGTAACTATCTTTTGTCTTATTATGTAATAGCATCATAGCCGACTCTAGCATTTATTTCTAGCCGGCTCTAGTTACTTTTACTTTACTAGCTAGGAGCCTCTCTTGTATCTATTTATACTCATTCTTTCAATATGAATAAACAAGTTGAAGTTTACTCAAGTACTATTTACTTTCTCAAACTCTCTTCATGGTATCGGAGCCTTAAACTCCCGAATCCATTGCAAACTCTCGGCACCTGTTTGAATCAAGAATGTCTTCATTATACGAAGCTTCCTCACCCTCGGTTGAGTCCCGGCTACCTCGGCGGACTGGGGTCACGACTCTTCATCCTACACAAATCATAGACTTGATGGCAACAACTACTTGCTTGTGGTCAAGGTCTATGAAAATGTACATCTCGGACAAGGTAAGATGGGATACTGTCCGGCTCTAAACCTCCCCCTTCTTGAAGATGACCCGGGATTTGAAGCATGGGATACTACTAATAATCAAGTCATGACCATTCTCACAAGATCAATGACAAAAGAGATTAGTGAGAACTTTATGATGTATGATACGCAAAGGAGATGCGGGAATAATGCCGGGGATCTTTACTCCAAGAAAGACAATACATCGAAGTGTATGAACTTGAAGCTCGGATTCAAAATTGCGGACAAGGAGATATGTACGTAACTCAATACTTCAACCAATTTGTCTAGGGCATGGCAACACCTAGATATGTTGGAAACTCACCCCTGGAATGATGTCAAGGATGCTTGCCCTCTATAAGGACATTATTGAGAAAAAGAGAGTATTCAAGTTTCTTCTTGAATTTGAATCCTATTCTTGATGATGTTAGGGGAAGAATCCTTGCAACAAAACCTCTCCCCAATCTCAAATCCATGTTTCTTTGAAGTCAAACATGAGGAAAACGAGGAGAAAAGTGATGCCGCCGAACTCCCCCGCCGACAACCTGCCGAAAGTGCCACCTGGCCGGCGTCGGGAAGCTGCCGAGGTTGCGAGGCGTCGGGAAGCCTGCGATCGAACCGGAAAGTTGTTCGCGAGCACGCAAACGCACAAATCACACCAAGGACACCTTTGGAAGCTACATGGCATGCCTAAATCCTCAAAGCCTACCGGGGAAAGTCGGGGCGGACATGTTAATGAAGAGGAGAATGGTAACAAGTTGAATGCTCGGTTTTTGCATTCAAAGCTTTCCTCACTCAACAAAAAGAAGGTAGTCCCTCTCTGCGACACGGCTACTCGGGCTAGTGCGGGTAAATTCTACTCTTCTATTAGTAATGAAACATGGATTGTTGATTACGGGGCCTCCTCTCATATGATTTGGCAATAAAAATCTCATAACTCACCTTATGCCATGTCATCAAACTCATAAAATTAAGGCTGGCGATGGTTCTATCTCTCATGCAAAAGGTTTTGGAAATGTTAAACTCACTAATAAGATATGCACAAGGATGTCCTATTTGTTCCAAAATTAGACCGCAATCTCATATACGTCGGTAAACTTGCAAAAGACTTAAAAGCTGAATTTGTTGTGTTTAATAAGAATCGGTGCACTTTCCGGGACCCTTCTTCACGGGAAGTGATTGGGAGGGCTAAACCCGGCTCGGGATTGTATGTGGTCAACCTGCGAAGACGAAGGCGAAGGCGAATCGCCTCGGCGGCTGCACTCAAACCTTAGACAATATCATGTTATGGCATTATAGACTAGGACATCCAAGTTTTGGTTATTTAAAGTCTGTAATTCCTGAATTATTTAAAGGATGTAATGTCAATGATCTTCAATGTGATATTTGTCAATTTGCCAAACTTACCAAATCTGTGTATACCAAACTACCTTATTTGCCTTCCACACCTTTCACTCTAATTCATAGTGATGTATGGGGACCTTCAAGAGTAAAAAGTATAACAGGGAAAAGGTGGTTTGTCACTTTCATTGATGATCATACCAGAAACACATGGCATTTGTTTTTAATGAAGGATAAATGCGAAGTTGGAACAGTTTTTCGGGAATTTTACAACATGATCTCTACTCAATTTGACACCTAAGATCAAGATCTTAAAGGCGATAATGCACTTGAATACTATGAGTCACATCTCGGTAATTTCTTGATAAATAAGGGGATTGTCCATATCGGTAGTTGTGTGGAAACACCTCAACAAAATGGGGTTCTTTGAGAGAAAGAACGAGGCACTGCTTGGAGATGGCTAGATCACTCATGTTCACCACACATGTTCCAAAGTATATGTGGGGTGAAGATATATTGCTTGCCACATATTTAATCAACGAGACTTCCCGGCGAGTGTTAGGCTTCAAAACTCCTATCCAAACCCTTCGACCACACACTCTGCCCTCATCTTATTTCCCAATTACCTCTAAAAATCTTTGGTTGTCTTGTGTTTGTGTATATCCATGCCCAACACGAAGCAAACTTGATCCCAAAGCTCACAAGTGCATTTTCCTAGGATATGCAAAGGACGGGAAAGGTTACAAGTGTTATTCTCCTTACGAAAAAAGATTTTACAATTCTATGGATGTAAAATTCTTTGAAAGGACTCCCTACTACGACAAGTCTCTGAGGCGATCAACGATGGAAACCGATTGAAATTGACCAAAATCGTTCCCACGGCAAACTCTTAACCCTCGGCGGCCCTGCGATTCTCGGCGGGCGAACCTCGGCACCCTGCGGCCCTCGGCGGCCCTGCGGAACTAGAGCCTACTAACCCAGAGCCTACTGAACCAGAGCCAATTGAGACTCAGCAACCTGCGACTCTCGGCGGCCTGGCGAGCGGACTCGCGATATTGATGATAGACCTATTGCTATCAGGAAGGGAAAACGATCTTGCACTACTGATCATTCTATTCATAATTATCTATCTTATGATCAGTTATCTCCTGTTTTTACCATGTTTACAAAGGACTTGGACTCCCGCTCCATTCCAAGAAATATTCAGGAAGCCCTTCAAAATGATAAGTGGAAGGCTGCAGTAAAAACAGAAATGACTGCCCTCCTGGATAACCATACTTGGGATCTAACAACTCTCCCCAAAGGCAAGAAGACCGTCAGCTGCAAGTGGCTATTTACTATCAAATACAATGCTGATGGTACAATTGACAAGTATAAGGCCAGACTTGTTGCAAGGGGTTTCACTCAAACTTATGGCATTGACTACACAGAAACTTTTGCACCAGTGGCAAAGCGAACTTGTCGGGATGCGATATCTCTTCTTTGTCCAACTTGGTGGCCCTTCACCAATTGGATATAAAAAATGCTTTTCTCAATGGTGACCTTGCTGAGGAAGTCTACATAAGTGTACCTCCTGGTTTTACCAATCCTCACACTCAAGGAAAGGTTTGTAAATTGAGGAAATCTCTATATGGCCTAAAGCAATCCCCAAGAGCCTGGTTTGGGAAACTCACTACTGTGGTTAAAGCTGCTGGATATCATCAATGCAACTCAGATCACACCATGTTTATCAAAACCACAAGCCGAAAAGATCTATTCTTATTGTATATGTGGATGATATCATCATCCTCACTTTGGTGATGACTGCGAGATCCGGAATTTGAAGATTCTACCGGCAAAGGTCTTTCAAGTCAAAGATTTGGGCTATCTTAAATACTTCCTTGGTATGGAAATTGCAAGAAACAACCGGGGGATCTCATCTCTCAAAGGAAATATGTGTTGGACCTGTTGAAGGAAAGCGGCATCTTTGGGATGCAAACTGCTTTGTATCCCCAGGTAGACCCCGGTAATACCTGTTTGCATGGTGATATTCTTGTCGGGAAGGATCAATATCAAAGGCTTGTAGGGAAACTCATTTATCTGTCCCATACAAGACCGATATTGCATATGGAGTCGGTCGGTTAGCCGAGTTCATGCATTGCCCTGCGAGCAACATTGGGATGCGTGAACGGGATGCGAGGTACTTGAAATCCACTCGGCCAAGGCCTACATTTCACCAAGTCTGTGAGAGATCTATCAAGGTCTACACCGATGCTTGATTGGGGGGCATCACGTCACATAGACGGAAGGTCTACTACGAGCTCTTGTTCTTATGTATGGGGAAATCTTGTCACTGGAGGAGCAAGAAACAACCTACGTCTCTAGAAGCGATCTTGAAGGTGAACTCGGGGCCTTGGTTTTGGGTATTTGTGAATCTCATGGATAAAAAGGGTCCGGCGAACTTCGGCGGCCTCCTCGGCAACCTATCACACTCTCTTTGTGACAATAATTCGGCCTTATGCATGGCGAGAGGATCCGATCCATCATGATAAAACCAAACATGTTGATATTGACGGACATTTCCTTAAAGAGAAGATTGATGCCAAGATCATTCAACTTCGATATGTTCCTTGACGGATCAAAATGCGATATTCTCACAAAGGCAATTCCACCGCTTATGTTCAGCAGACTGAGTAGCAAACTTGGCTGTATTAACATATACAACCCATTTTGAGGGGGGGTGTGGAAATATGGTTAATATTCATTGTTGTACTAATAACACGTTAGAGTGTAACATGTTATTTATATATCAAAGAGACATATTAATTGTATTAAATAAACAATTAATATGTCCTAAAGTCATAAAGTAACTATCTTTTGTCTTATTATGTAATAGCATCATAGCCGACTCTAGCATTTATTTCTAGCCGGCTCTAGTTACTTTTACTTTACTAGCTAGGAGCCTCTCTTGTATCTATTTATTTCATTCTTTCAATATGAATAAACAAGTTGAAGTTACTCAAGTACTATTTACTTTCTCAAACTCTCTTCATGTAGGATATTGGATTGGATTGAACTTTACATGAAGACGGAGGTACACTTTTCACGTTCGAAGGAACGGAAAAGAAGAGTTTCTTGAAAGTGACAATGAGAGTTCATAGCCCTCAATTTTACTGGAAGGTAAATTAAAATAGGAAAACAACCTTGATTATATAATACAATGATGTATATTTAGCGTATATCAAATTTTTGTAGTTAGTTTAATAGTACGATTAAACTGTAAAATTTTATTCAAATTTCTGGGACATGTAGAACTCAAGCAGATTTAGGCCTTGCAGATGCCTATATTAATGGGGATATTTCATTTGTTCATAAGAATGAAGGTTTAATTAACATTATCATGGTAGGTAAATAATCTTTAAATATATTTTCTTACCAATTTTTACTGGGATGGCAGTTCTGAATCTTGTTTTTCTAGATATTATTGCCAACAAAGATCTAAAAGCTTCTACCTCAAAGTTAATTTCCAAAAGGTAAAACAAATTCAACTTCCTAACAACTTTTTTACCGTAGAAAACTTGCTTAAATCTGTGATTTACGTATTGTTTACCTATGCTTCTAACTTCTGGGTAATCTTTTTCAAAATACTTCTTTCAACACTATTCTAGGCAAAATACGCTCACACAAGCTCGTCGGAATATCTCGCATCATTATGACTTGGTTAGTTATCATCTGAATGAAGTTATAAGATATATAGATATATGCTACGAAGTTTCTGTAGTTTGTGTGCTTTGTGGTAAATTTCATAGCCAATTTACAGATGCTTTGAAACTAAGTATCTCTGTTCTGTATATTATTGATTGACAGAGCAATGAATTTTTCTCTCTGTTTCTTGGATGAAGAAATGACATACTTGTTAGGAAATCACTAGTTTACGCAGCGGAATTTAAAATTTGATTTCCTTTTTATAGATTGTTCTTCGTTTAATGCAATAAACACGTTAAGTAGTTTGACGGTTATACCTTGATGATCTATAAGATCGTCGCTTTGACCGTCAACGGAGAGTAGTACAGTGCGCAAGCCGTCCACACGTCCGGCCTCTATTGCTAATCCACACGAACTCCTCGCCGGAATCCTCCTTGGATTGCTATTGGAAAACTCCGGTTGCTAGACCGGCCTTTTTCCTCTCTCACAAACTTACTATAGGTTGCTCTCTATTTTACACAAGAACTATGAGCTCTTGCAATTGTGATGTACAAAAGAGGTTGACACCCACCTCTTATTTATAGCAAGATGTGGCGCCCCATATGTGTGCAGGAGAAGAAAACATTTTCCCAATAAAATAAGGAAAATCAATTAGATTGATTTATCTCTTTTATTATAATTAATTTTTTGCCAATATCTTATATTGATTATAATTATCTTATTACCATAAATCTATTTTTCCAAAATCAATTAATATCTTATATTAATATTATGGTAATCTTATTAATTAAAGTGCACAATTCAAGTGTATCTTATACACTTAAAAGTGGCGCCCCATTAGTCAACTAATTGACTTCCGGAATATTCTTTAATTAATATAATTAATATCTTGTATATTATTTATTCATAATAAATAAATACCACAATATTAATTTACCACTATAACCTTTATAGTCTAGAGATAAACTTTCTTTATTTGGTTATCAACTATAACCGCATTTTAATCCAACTCGATGTTCATATGTGTGTGACCCAATAGGCTTCCGAATATGTTGGCCGTAGACACGAAGTGCAATTTACTAAAATACCCTTCATACTTAACGATCACGGGATAGCGTCTAGCAACACACCGTGACCCCCAATCATCGGAAGAGTCAAAAGCAATGACTACTACCTTCATGTGAAGCAGTTACCGTGCAACTTACAATCCTATCGCTGAAATAATATCCATACGATCGTATCTCGAGTGTCAATACATTAACGATCGTATCTTATAATCTGGATATCATGCTCTCTCGGAATAACACATTTACTCCCACTTTGCAAAGATTCTCGAAAGCTAGACATTCCTTATAAGAAGGCTATTTCGGATATTCGATCACAATCATAGGATACGCGATTCCCAAACGACCAATCATGTATAATCTACATGCTTCAATATTATACCCAATCACTACCGCATGATCGTCCCGTGGATAGGAGAAATCTCAATAGTGTTAAAGCATGACAATCCACACCGTGATACCATGAAGACTCTGGTCAAAAGGATAATTACACAACCGCCACATAGTGTGACACTTAATGTAAGTGGGTCAGTTTAACGTACCCATTCTCTAATACACGTCCACGTACAGTCCAAGTGTCCCTACACTTCGATAGACGAGATCTATCCCTATCTTCTAAAAGATAGAAGACATCCAATACGTGCTAGTCTGATTATACTATCAATGTCCCATTTGATAATATGTAAGACTAGAGACATTTAAGTACCAACCTTGTTATAGTGATTAGAGATCTCATCAACCATAATCACTATCATGGTTTCTTTATCACAGATTGACACTAGGGACGTTACTATATATGTACAACAAATAATATGAAGATAAACAATATATAATAACATAAGTACTTTTATTAATCATAATAAAGTTATTACATGAACTAAATAGAGTATAAATGACCCGACCCGGTCGAATCCGGTCCAACCCGATTGGGTTTAGGACACCTTTCCAACAATACTCCTGCGCGATATTTAGGCAAAGAACTAAAAGACTACATTTTATTTCCAAATTTATCGAATTTCAATCCTTTTGATGTTCTACTTTGACTACGGTCTGAAGATGAAGACTTGAAAGTTGCACAACAAAGAAAATTTCTCTACTGATTGAAAAGGTGCTTCTTTTTGTCTTCACGGGTTCCTTTTATGCCTTGCATGCATTGTGTTTGACGGACATTGGCCTCACGGGAGAATGTAAAGCTTACATTGTGATATCGTAGGACACATCACAACACCAGCTTTACTGGGTTTTCTCCTAGGGTTCTTTTCATATGATGGTTACCTTCTGAAAAAAAAATCCAATAGGCTATAATAAGTAAAGGGCATCATGTTCTAGAGATTGGATGTGGTTGGGACAGTTTAGCTATCGAACTCGTTAAACGAACAGGGTGGCAGGTGTCAATATACCGGCATTACCCTCTCAGAAGAGCAACTAAAATTTGCAGAACAGAAAGTAAAGAAAGCTGGCCTACATGTATATTCTGTCTTTAAAACTTAAAAGCACAAATCATTATTGCAGAGTAATCAATCTTAACAAAATCAACTTAATGTATCATCAGGACAACATCAGATTACTACTTTGCGATTATCGTCAGTTGCATGAAATCAGAAGAGCAACTAAAATTTGCAGAACAGAAAGTAAAGAAAGCTGGCCTACAGGTATATTCTGTCTTTAAAACTTAAAAGCACAAATCATTATTGCAGAGTAATCAATCTTAACAAAATCAACTTAATGTATCATCAGGACAACATCAGATTACTACTTTGCGATTATCGTCAGTTGCATGAAACTCAGACATATGAGAGAATCATATCATGGTGAGTTGTTCATTTCGTTTATGTTGCTCATTGTATATATGTCTGATAAGTGTAATGTATGAGACAATCTAATGCGGTGAGATGTTAGAAGCAGTTGATCATGAGTATATGGAGAAGTTCTTCAGTTGTTGCGAATCAGTATTAGCAGAAAACGGGATTATTGTCTTATAGATAACGTTTTTTGTATTAGCGGAAAAAAGGATTCTTGTTTTACATGCAACGTTTGTTTTATAAACTAGCATTGCATGCAATATTTGTTTTATAAACTCAACCAAGTGTACAAGAGGATAGAATTTGACACCGATAAGATGATCCCTTTTACGGCTAATGAAATTAGACTTGCTGCTGAGCATGTGTTTACTTCAATCACTCAAACATGTAAAATACCGATTACAACCTATAATCACATTGACTGATACACGTGTATTTAAATAACAGAACGTTCTGTTAAAAAAGAAAGTTGAAGATGCTCTCGAAAACAAACATGTGATTTATTTCCTCAAGTTCTATGATAGATCATCAAGGGGTAATGTCCAATTGTTAAGGTTTACACTGAAGTTGAGGTTCAAGCATATCATGAAGCTAAAAAAGCACTTGCAGATGTTCAACCAGCTTTACAACAACCACACGTACTGCTCTTCCTTCCTCCAGTAATCCCGTGGAACACGTTGGATCTTCGTCATCTGCATTAGAAGAAAATTTCGAGAAAGAGTTCTTTACTCCTACCAGAAAGAAATCCTTGTAAAGCTATCAGAATTACGTACCCTTCAACAATTGCCTCCTGATCAACCCTCTGGTGCTAAGAGGATGTTAGCCTTTGAACAACCACAGCAAGTTGAGGAGATGTATTCAATCACAACTGAAACTACTGATTGCGTATCCCATATAAGTGATGCTCTTGTTGAATTCGATGCACTATCCTCAGATGCGCTCCAGACCACTCCATCAAAGAAGTGCAGAACAAGCCTAATAAGCTGGTCTTCTTTTGGAATCCTATAAATAAAGTCAGTGTTCTCATGTTTAGCTAACAGATGCATATTATATGATTAACACTCCCAATCCAGGGAGTGTTAATGGTTTATAATGTGTAGCTACTTTTTTTTATATGATCTTTTGTTTGAAAGATCAAAACTTTAAAAACACTGAGCTGAATTTCTATTGTAAATTAGTAAGTGGTTTGTATTAAATGGCTGATTTATGTTATTGTTTATGTCAAATTCACGTAACTGCTTAACTTAATATGTTATGTTGCATATGTCCACGTTCAAATGTGTTTGTATTATTGTATCTGCAGTGGGCATGACTGTGCCTTGCGAGTGTAAAGGCACTAGTAGAGTAATATATAGCCAACCATTAGAATGGTTGAGATTCTTTTAGCCATGCATTTACTGTATACATTGGTCATGGCTGATTAGAATTTGAATTGACTACTACAATAGAGAATTGTTTTTTTTTTTCCTTCTAATATCTAGAGAATTGTTTGAGATGCATACAGTAAATTAAAGAAAACCCCATTTTTACTTCTAAAATAAAATAACAAGGGAAAATTCGAAATTTACACTATGAATTTTATGCAACTCGAGTTTTACCCTCCTATGTTTGAAAAAACTGCTGCTAACTCACACCTTATACGCATTCTTGACCGCCCAGACCCCTCTCTTGACCGTCCGAATCGTCCTCCATTGATAGTAATCTCCTTCATAAAAAATATAAGTCATTTTAGAGGTTTTCACACATATTATGCTTGGTTAGACTGTAGAAACACTATAAATGCACGGTTAGACATATATTTTGAGACGTAAGGAGTACTGTCAATGCTTGGTTCGACCGTAGAAGATATGTATTTGAAGGATTAGTAGGCATTGATGATATCTTGTACGGTGGATAGTACAAGGGCCTCAATACAAACAATATGGTATTGGTTTCGGATTTCAAATAACCAAAGTTTTCGGTTTGATTTTTGGTACAACCATTAACAATATAGAACCGTGTACACCCCCGATCATGATGTAAATATTGCATAAGGTTGTAATGATCATTGTAGTACTATAACCCATGCTTGGCTAGACTAGAGAAAATATGTATTTGAAGGATTAATGTGCATTGATGATATCTTATACAATAGATATAAATGAATGTTGAGTTGCTTGGATTTAACACTATGGGCTATTATTTGCACCAAAGTCGTTCTCTCGTTGCCCCTATCGACCGGTGCACCACAACATTTTCACAAAACCGACATTGTGAAAGTCAAATGTAGAGCCAATAATCGATTCCAGCAGAGTCGATTCAGAAACGTCATTGAGAGTCGCATCTTGGCTATAGAATCAACTTTTACATGGTTGATCCCACTGTTTTGCTCGGGTAATATTGTACACCTATAGAGTCGTGGTGGTGCAAATAAAGACCTCTTCATCATACATCATGCCATGTATTGAGAATATCCGTAACATCTTTAATGCTTTTAGCTTCCTCATTTTATTACTCACCGGTATGCATATAAGCTTACGTAATTCAAGGATTCGAATTCTCGGATAGTTCGAATCAAAAAAGTAGTCGAGTTTTTGGATTAGGACGTTACATTTTTATACTATAATAATGATTTCGCATTATGCTTTGAGTATATATTTGTTCCAAATGTTAAAAATGCCAAGTAAGAAAGACAGTTTAGTTTGATACTGACCACAAAAACAATGTTTTGAATTTCCTAGCCATGCCAAACTATTAGATTCAAACACGTAAGGCCAAATATAATCATGATAGTAACTATTCTGCAAAATGATTTTATAAATACAAAAATATTCTAAACTTTTCGAAACAATCATTCTGCCTCCTGACTAAAATAAATATTATATTCTTCCATTCAAAAATTCTACATGCAACATGAATATTTTATTACTCCCATGCAACTTTTTTATTTAACGTGACATGTATATATAATAACAACAACAACAACAATAATATGTTTTAATCATTTGGTATACATAAAAATATATACTACATATATTTTAAATGAAAAAAATAAAACTTGAATGTTGATTGACGATTATATATCTTTTCTAATTTTTTTTAGAAAATATATCTTTTCTAATTTAATTTTTGTATGAATTTTAATACTAGCTCCCATGCGACTTCTTTATTTAATGTGACATGATATATATATTATGGAAAATTATGCCTTATATAAAGTCTACATTCAACGTCATTTTCATGTATTAAAAATCGAAAGAAAAAACTAGAAACATTCACAATCACAAGATGATGTTGATCGTATGCGTTACGTTAGAGTTGTTAAAGACCCGAGCCGAGTATTAGTTGTTTAATTTGGTTTATTCAGGTCACGAGTTTATTCGTGATCGTTCGTTTAATAAACGAACGGATAATTATGTTAAAGATTGGCTTCTTTAGGTCATGAGGTTGTTCGGGATCGTTCGTTTAATAAACCAATTATGTTCAAATTCAACTCGTTTAAAGGACAAATCGTTCAAGCTTGTGCTTGAGTTTTTCATGTTAATAAACGTATTTTTGTCTTCTAACAAAGTTTGACTCGAGTTCAGCTCGATAAGGTATAAAAAGGTAAATCCAAAAGCATAAATAACAAATTATAAATCAATATACAAACAAACATATTGTATAAAAAGTATTAAAAAGATTATCTAATTTTTTTATTTAGGAGACAAGCATTTTATTACGCTAAATCCGCAATAGCGGCAGAAATTACATCATGAGGAGGGGAAGTCCCCCAATCAGTGCGACCAATACGACCTAACCCATATTTAGCTAATAGGTGCGCCGGTAAAATTACTACTGCATTTGACAAAGGTGAAAGTAGAAGAAAAAAAATGACAAAAGTGCAAAACAATCATTCGCTAAGCAACTAAAGACAGACAAATCATCTGACGGCCGCAGTAAGGCCTGAATGCAAGGCAGGCAGTCAGACTCAAAGATGACTGTAGGGAGTCCCAGTCGGATAGCCTCTTCCATTGCCAAAAAAATCGAATGCATCTCTAGAGTCTCTGGACTGATACCAGAGTCGAAATGGAACGATAATGCCGCAATAATCGAGCCAATCGAAAGTTGCTTAGAGGAATGATAATGCCGCAATTATCATTTTATGTGTTATGGTTATGTTGTATAATGATTTACAGTACTCATATATAAACAAGTTCACGACACACAATCGAAAGTTCGTGAGCCAATCATACGTGTTCGTTTATTTAAGAAGCGAGCTTATCATCTTGTTCAAGATTGATTCGTTAAACATAACAAACGAACGATAAAAAACACTAACGAGTAAAACACGAATTTATTCGCAAACAGCTCTTTTCATTTAAGAGCTCTACGTTACGTAAAGTTTTGATAATAACTCTATTATTTTTCATAAATACGTGCGTTGTCTTGTTAGGACGTCTAATTATTCCATGCACTATTATCATTATATTATGAAATAAATATATAGAAAGATTCTCAAGTGTTTAATAAATTAAAACTATTACCAAGTCAACTATATATGTTCATAAAATGACAATGCAATAACGTTACTTTAAGGAATGTAGGGTAACACATGACCTTTGTTTTTATTACTTCTTATGACTTCTATCTAATCCCATTATTACACAATCATAGTGACATTAGGCAATTGATTAATAACAAGTATTTAATTAATAAGTCTATTAAGACAAAATTGTTTTTGGAGAAAATTCTTTTTGCATTCACATTCGGACAGATTTTGTTTTTCATGTAAATTATTGAATATGTTTTAGTTGGGAATAAAAAACCATAATGTCCTTTTAAAGATTACTGTATACATGATAATAATATTCATTCTGCCGCCTTCACCTATTTGGTAGTGAAAAAACTTAATTTACTACGAAACGTGTAATCAAGACCGAGCCATGATTTTAATTAAGTGTGAGATAATCGATTATATAGATGGTCGAGTGGGTTGAATTAATAAAATTAATAAATTTAGCTAGACTATGAAAACACGTAATCAGGACGGAGCCATGATTTTAATTAAACGTGAGATAATAGACTATATGCACATAGTCGGATGGGTTGAATTAGGAAAATTAATGAATTTACCTAGACTACACATACATTTTATTGTAATTTTTTTTGCCAAGCTAGGCTTAATTAGCTTCCCGGCCTATGATTTAAGCCTACCTTTGTCCTTGCTGGTTATTAGTGTTTCTTGAATTGGATTTACTCCTCAACATGTAATATGTGCGTATGTGAGATAAAACCGTTGGATGTGATCAAGGAAGACGGACGGATCAATGTATAATTGCCTATGTAACTTGTTGTTGTGGGATCAAGTCGTTCATAGTTCAAGTGAGCTAGCTCTTGAGAGCTCTCGAGTTTAGAATCAAGTTTGATTGCGAAGAGAGAGTTTGTGCCATTCACAAGAATTGTTAATCTGTATTTATAGACACAACCTGAGATGGTAGTTGTGGGCACGATGATGGTGGCATGAAGATTATTGCCATCGTAAAGCAATAATTGGGAAATCCTTGTAAAACCCCACATCGGTAAAGTAAAATTCTGCTCACCCCCATATAAATGTGAGACATAAATGTCTTGTCAATTCGGGTTAGCCTTTTAGACCAAGCAAAGACGGCGGTCTAAGCAGTTGACTGGACCATTTATGACTCATTTAGCGCTACCAGACCCGGGGTCTGGGGGCGTTACAAAATGGTATTTAGAGCCGACTATCATACGAAACTAAGTGTCACACCGTGAGAGGCGGTGGGGGGCACCTCTAGTTACCTATGGTAGGGACGAACTGGGACAAGTCCAGTGGGACAAATCTTAATTGGCCGTCCTGGCAAGGAAGCAAGTCCATTATAAGGGGGGAAGAATGTAAAGTCTCGCATCGGTAAAATAAAGTCATGCTCACCCCCATATAAGTGTGAGAAATAAAGGTCTTGTCAACTCGGATTAGCCATTTTAGACCAAGCGAGGACGGCGGTCTAAGTAGTTGACCGGACCATTTATGACTCATTTAGCGCTAACAGGTCCGGGGTCTGGGGGTGTTACAATCCTCCTCATATGCTTGCTAAAGCTGTCAATATTGCGCCCATGACTAACACCTAAGTTGCATATAGACAGGAAACATGTCTTACCCACGTAAAACGAGACTTGGAGCCTGCCGATCAGTGGCGGGCTCTGGACAATCTTGTCCATATATAAAAAGAAGGTTGAGTAGGCGTTTAAAGACCTGAAAAGATATCTTCGAACCATAATCGAGCCTATACGAGGTCGAGGCCGTTCAGATGGACAAATAATTGCTTGATATTTCTACAATGTGAACTTTATGGCATTAATATTAACATTAGTATTATCATTTATTATTATATATAATAACTTATAATTTCATAATTATACAAGTTGCAATTTGGAAACATAGTTTATATCTCTGCTGACCAATTTATTTGTTATACATAAACATAGTTTGTATCTGCTGACCAATTTGTTACATGGAATTCGGAGTACCCAATTTTGCAGATTCATGAAATCTTATTAATTTGCTGAAGCATGCACGCGGTGAAACTCCATTAAAGAAATAAAAACTTACTTTATAGTTTATTCGTCCCCAAATCTGAATCTATTTAGCATTTTTGCTTTTTCCCATAATGTAAGTCGATCAATGAAGTATTTATTATATTTTTTTCTTTTTGCCTCTCATTTATTATCTGCTCACTAATTTTTTACTAATTTGCATTAATAACAGTCAAAAGGTCATTTTAGATTTTTCCATTAAAATTAATGATACATAACCAATTTAATCATATGAAAAAAACCTAAATGAACTTACATTTTGGAAAAGAGGTAGTATATAAGAAATCATTTTTGTCAAATTACTCGAAAAAGAAAGAAAATTAATCAAGTATATATGACACCCAAAATCTGGAGAATAGAATTTGTCAAAATTATAGTGCTGTAGAAGAAAAGGGACATTGTATAAGATTTCAAGGAGTTACTTTCAATTACATTCATTAGGTATAACACAACCGAATAAAGGAAATATTCCTACAAGAATTCAAAAATATAATTTATTCAATATTTTTGGTTTTCTAATATTTATAAATGATATTTTTTGCTTGAGTCCCCGTGTCCGGGACTAACCGAGTAACTGGCCTGGATTAACCTTTGAATGCCTTAATATATTTTTTGTGTATAGGGTTTAGTGTTCAGGGTTTGGTTTTGTCCGCACGAAATCGAAAGTAGATTGAGAGTGTATTTTGTTTGTGAAATATAGATGCCTCTAGGTGACCTAACAACTTCAATGCTCAAAATATATTTCGAGTCGAGTTTAGTTTTGATTTAAAATGTTAAATTTAAGCTATCTTTAACTTGGTGAATCTAATTCATGTTTGGACTTGTAATTATGATATCATCAACATAGACCGAGACAACTATAAAGCCTGAGTCTTGTATTTGGTAAGAATGCCATGACCATTCTTTGATTGATGGGACCTTGTTCATTTAAGGCACCTATTAATTAGTTTGAAATTCCATTCACGTCTTGCTTGATTTATTCCATGTAACGACTTGAGAAAAATTATGGTGCATCGGTGATTTGACGGGTTATACCAAGTGGAGGGATGAGATGCATCCAACTCATCCACTTTCACACAGTAGATGTGTGTAGGTGTGAGGTGGATGTATCACATCCATCCACTTGGTATAACTCTCCAATAACTGTTGCACAATAACTCTTTTCTAGTTAATCTGTAAACTTTGGTTGAAATCGGATATTTTATTAAAATGTTCAATGTACAAACGGACCAAAACATATGTACAAAAATACTGATGGGTATAAATAATTCCACCACCTCAACAGTAAGGGACAACCCACCGCGGCCACCCTCCGGCATGACAAGAGAGATCGCAAAAGGGGCGGCCACCGTGTCTCACCTCGCCGCGACTAAGGCATTTGCGGTCCCGTGCAAGTACAACGGATCCCGTGAATCTCATCCAGAGCGGGTCAAGAAGGGTCGCCGGGCGGCGAGGCCGAGAGAGGGCTTGCTCCTTGCGACCTCGAGAGATGGCCGCCGATTGATCCAGATCTTTCCCCCACTTGTAGCTTAGATATTTCGCCTTGCTTAGTATCTAAGTA
The DNA here is from genome assembly GCA_036785695.1 of Gentiana straminea. Taxonomy (NCBI): domain Eukaryota; kingdom Viridiplantae; phylum Streptophyta; class Magnoliopsida; order Gentianales; family Gentianaceae; genus Gentiana; species Gentiana straminea. Next base: position 2,317,800 of record JAVUPR010000042.1, read on the forward strand.
AAACCTAGCTATTAGTAAAATATCTAATAGATTACTTATTCCCTAAGTTATCCACCTCTATAAAAGGGGTGGTCATTGTAAACTAAAGGGGATATGAGATATAAAAAATACACACTATACTTGCAAGCCAAAGCTCTCTCCATTCTAACTCTCTCCATACCACCACCCGCCGGAGTAACACCACACCTTAAATACAGCCAGATATCCACCATCCATACACCGCAAGGACACCCGTGACGATTTAGACATCTTCAGTTGGCTCCGTTACCGGGAAACCGATTGTGTAAAAAATCACCTAGAGCTCTTATCAAGGAGGAGATAATCTTACAAAGAAAGTCCTCAAACTACCTTTATTTCTTCCCTTTGCCAAAGAAATCGCTCAAAAAGCCACCCCGCAGAGATGGCCGGAAGTAAAGGACATCTAACACCCCAAACCCCTGCAAAAGGTACTATGCTACATCAAGCTCGTGGGGAAGGCGCGGGAGAAACGCTAGACAATCTCCTGCAGAAGGAGAAGGATCCCGAGAGAGGGGTCTTAGCACTAGCGATGCTCGAAATGTCATTAATCAAAAAACCAAGTCGAAAGATACCGTTGTTGCCCTGGATGGAACTCGCGAGAGAGAGGTCACAAAGCAAAGCCAAAAATCGATCCCGAAATACAACCGGGCTTTCGGGAGGACCCGAGAGGTCGCCGAGATGAGGGAATACGCCTGTGTACGCCGAAACTATGTATCTCACCAATTCCCGCCCGGTGGCTAAGGGCCGAGGCCCCTATGACGATTCGACCCCGAGAATCCTCCCGAAACGAAATCCCTCTGCAGCGGTCGCACGGACGGGGCCGCCGAGCCAAATTCGGCGGATCGACGTAGAGGAGAGCGTGCACTCTTCGAGTCGCAATGGACCGAGGAAAGAAATTCCACGAACCTCGGCCCCCAAGATCGCGACCATCAAAAAGGAAAGAGGATCGACAAAGGGTCCGCGTTTAATAGGTTGGGTGAGAAGGACAAGGCCTTGGCCCCAAGTCGTCTCGGCCTTCCTAGAGAAGAGATGCCCATCCAACGGGATAGACACGCACAAGATGCCCGCATAATTATCGGGGAAAAGAGGGCCCGCCAAGAGGGATCACGAGATCATAGGGAATCGAGCGTAGAACGGAGCGAGCGATACGCAAGCACGGTCGCGACCCGAGAATCGACCCTATTTTGGCGGAACGGATGGAGGTAATGAGAAAAGAGCTTGCGGCGAATTAAAAAAGTCGAGGCCCGTCGAGAAAGTCGCCCCAATTTCGGGGATCGACGTACTCGCTAAAGGGATTACCGAAACATTGCCTCCCGACAGAGAAAAGATCGGTTATCCCGTTACAACTATTACAATGGAAACTCATGCCCAAACGGCGGCTCACCGCGTTCCAGGGTCGCATCACCCTTGCTACACAAAATAAATCCGCCCGGTGCATCGCATTGGTTGGCATGCGGGATAGGGCTGCGTCCTGGATACGCGGGCTTCCTCGCGGCTCGGTTGAAAGTTGGGAGGATTTGTCGGAAAAGTTTGTCGAGAGAGTTTGAATCGGCAAGCGAGGCCAAAGAAAACCATTGAGGACCTATATGAGGTTCATATGGGAGGGCATGAATCCGGAAAAGAGTATTACGAACGGTTCGTCGAATATATGATCAAACAAGGAACATTCCGGACGATGCGGTCATAACATGTTTCCTCACCGGAATCGCCAAAGGCCCGATGAAAACCGAATTCAATCGCGGCCCCCAAAGCGGGTCTCGGGGAGATGTTAGAAAGGGCCGAATGATGGGGGTCGGCGAGGCGCCATGCGGGGAAAGCAAAGCCTAAGACGAGCCACGTTCGCCGAAGGAGGATCGCGTAGATGACCGTAAAAAAGAAAAGGGACGAGATACTAATCGCGATCGTGAGGTAAAGAAGCCGTACAAGTTCGGCGAGGATAATTTTACCCCGCTCAACACCAAAGCATCCCAAATACCGTTTGAAATTCGTGAACATTTCGACAAACCAAAGCCATGAGGGCGATCCCGATAGCCGCGATAAATCCAAATACTTGCGACTATCACAAGGACCATGGCCACATCACCGATGAATGCTTCACCCCGAGGCGCGAGATAGAAAGGCCGATCCGTGAGGGACCAGCCAATAAATATAAACGCGAGGGGAACAACACTCCCGGTCGGGGACGCCAACCTCGCGTCTATCGAGAGAGAGGTTCGGGTCATCCACGGGAATATTCCCGGCAACCATCAAGCGAAATCTCGGATAAATCAAATCAATACCCGCGGCTTCGAAAAGCGGATTGTGTTGGGAGAAAATGAGAAGGGAATCATATTCACAAAAAGCGAGCCGACAACGTCAATGGCCACATGGAGATACCCCTCATTCTAAAGGTGGGGGTGAACGACAAGCACGGCGTCAACCGAGTAATGGTCGACACAGGGGCCGGCCGCGACGTCATCTATTTCGATTGTTTAAAACAGATCGGATTCGGGGAGGCCAAGTTAAAACCCTACCTTGGGGTCCTCGAAGGTTTTACCAACGACACAGTACGGGTCAAAGGCACGATCGACCTCAATATCATTTTGGGCGACTATGAGCCCTGTAGAACGGAGATAGTAACTTTCTTGGTAATCGACCTGCCCTCTTACTACAACATGATTTTGGGAATCCCGCCTATGAAGAATTTCCAAATGGTGGCATCCGTTCCCCACCAACGGGTCAAATTTCACGTAGGGGAAGAAGTTGGGGTCGCCATCAGCCGACCTGGAGCTTTCCTCGACTATATGACCAAAAACAGGGTCGATTCTAAGCGACCCCGACTGGATGGTCTTAACACGGCTACGGGTCAGATTGCTATGATGAAAGAAATCTCGGAGAAGGCCGTAGAGGTAGAAACATTGCAAGTACGGGACGAGCCCGACTTCACTGCCGAAGACGAGTTGATCGAGGTTATAATAAACGACAAATATCCCGATCAAAAGATAAAAATAGGATCGAGGATTACCGAGGAAGAAAGGGAGGAACTGATCGAGCTTCTGAAAGCAAACTTGGACGCATTCGCATGGGAGGTAACTGATATGAGAGGTGTGGAATCGGAGGTCGCCTTGCATAACCTGAGTGTCGATCCCAACTTCAGGCCAATACAACAAAGGGCGCGTCAATTCTCTACAGAAAAGGAGGTCGCAATAAAAATTGAGGTCGAGAAACTTTTAGCAGCAGGCATAATCAAAGAACTTCAATATCCCACCTGGCTGGCAAATGTAGTAATGGTGAAAAAACACAACGGCAAGTGGCGGATGTGCGTCGACTTCACCGATCTAAACAAAGCTTGCCCCAAGGACCCCTACGCGCTCCCTCGAATAGATAAAATGGTGGATGGGATCGCGGGTTTTGAAACCTTAAGCTTTCTGGACGCCTATTCCGGCTACCACCGGGTCAAAATGGCCGATGAGGATAAGGAGCCGACGGCCTTCGGGGCCGCCGGCGGGCTATATTACTATGAGATGATGCCGTTTGGCCTAAAGAACGCGAGCTCAACCTATCGAGAGAATGGTAAACGAGTTTTTAGCACGCGAGATAGGCAAGAACATGGAGGCCTACGTTGATGACATGGTCGTGAAATCAAGTCGCCAAGATCACTTGGAGGACCTTCGCGAAACCTTTGCAAATGTGAAGAATCACTCAATGAAACTAAACCCTACGAAATGCACTTTTGGGGTCCGGGCGGGGAAATTTCGGGCTTTATGGTAAGTCAAAGGGGGATCGAGGCAAATCCCGAAAAAATCGAGGCCCCGGTCAACATGAGCGAGCCTACCGTATTAAAGAAGTACGAGCGGCTCAACGGCGGGATCACGGCTTTGGGTAGGTTTGTCTCGAAATCGCGAAAGAAGTCCGCCTTTCTTCAAAATTACGAAAGGGGCCGGTACTTTCTCTTGGACGGCGGAATGCTCCCGAGGCATTTAAAGACCTCAAAGAATACTTGTCAAGACCGCCGTTGCTAACCGGCCCGAGGCTCGGGGATACTCGTTTTTATATTTGGCGGCCTCGGATAGGGCCGTAGCCGCGGCACTTGTAAAAGAGGAGGAAGGCTCGCGAGAAGCCGTTTTTTATGTTTCCAAAGCTCTAAGCCCCGTTGAAAGTCGTTATTTTAATATAGAAAAGTTGGCTTATTGTGTTGTTATAGGCGCCCGCAAATTAAGGGCTTACTTTTCATCGCACACCATCGTAGTGTTATCAAATGCATCGCTAAGACGGGTTCTTCACAAACCGGACTCGTCCGGTCGATTGCTCCGATGGGCCATCGAGCTTGCGAGTTCGATATCCGATATGAGCCCCGGAAAGGCTGTAAAGGCCCAAGCTCTCCCGGATTTCATAGCGAGAAACAAGCTTCAACGACGAGGTGAAAGAGCGGCTACGCTCCGAACGCGACCAAGATAGGGTCACCACGGAGGACGAGCCTATCGGGCCAAGTCTTGTTGGCGGCTACGTTGATGGCTCCGCTAATCACAAAGGGTGTGGCGCGGGAATAATCCTGTTAGAACCGGGCACATCGAAGAAATTGAGCGAGGCTCGAGATTTGATTTCACCGCCTCTAACAACCGGGCGAATACGAGGCCGTCATTGCCGGGTTGAAACTCGCCAAAGCCATGAAAGTCGAAAATATACAAGTATTTTGCGACTCACGGTTGGTGGTGAATCAAATCAATGGGTCATATGGCATTCATTGCGAAATTTTACAAAGGTATATTAACCTCGTCAAAAGACTCGAAAGCGACTTCGCATATTGTCAATTCAAGAACATCCCTCGAGAGGACAATCATAGGGCGACTACTTATCCAAATTAACCGGCGAAGACGCATCGTGCGATCCTAGCATCATGGTCGAACACCTATCGGAACCCGCCATCTCCCGGGACGAGATCATGGATTTCCAACCCAAGTAACACTTGTTGGGTCGACATCATGAAGTCTTATATTGAGTTAGGAGAGCTTCCCGGCGACCCTTGCGAAGCTAAGGCCTTAGTAAGAAGGGCCGCAAGATATACGATTATGGACGACGTGCTTTACCGTCATTCATTCTCGAAACCCCTTCTGCGATGCGTACGACCTGAGGAGGTAACGGGAATCCTAACAGAGCTACACGAGGGAATGTGCGGCGGCCATCTCTCCAATCGAACACTAGCACAGAAGGTACTCCTAGCCGGATATTATTGGCCGAAATTAGCAGAAGACGCCAAATCTTATACCAGAGCATGTGATGCTTGCCAGAGGTTTGCAAGTATCCCAGTGCTACCCTCGTCGAACAAAGCATAGTGGTAGCTGCCTGGCCTTTCGACATGTGGGCGATCGACCTCATCGGACCCTTGAAGAAGGGTCGCTCGGGTTGCGAATACGTGGTCGTCGCGGTGGATTATTTTACTAAATGGGTCGAGGCTAAGGCCTTGGTAAAAACCAATACCAGGGACATAACATACTTTTTGCTCGATCAAATATGGACAAGATTTGGTGTTCCAAGAGTGATGGTTTCCGATCACGGACCTCAATTCAGAGACGAATTCGACAGATTACGTGAGGAGAACAATGTTAAACATTGGCAATCATCCGTGTGCTACCCGCAAGGAAATGGGCAAGCCGAAAATGCCAACAAACAGTCCTAAGTGTGTTGAAAAAGAGCCTGGGTGAGAAAGCAGGCCACTGGCCGGATCACCTTCCAGCGGCTCTATGGGCACTCAGGACGTCGCGAAAAATCACAATGAGGGAAACTCCTTTTGCTTTAACATATGGATCTGAGGCTATGGCGCCTGTGGAAATGGCCTTACCAAGCCCTAGGGTCGTTTTTTACAGCGAGGTCAATAACACAGCGGCGCGTAAACTCGAGCTTGATCTAGTAGAGGAACGGCGCATCCAGGCATACAGTCGTCTAGTCAATTATAAACAGGCGGCAAAGCGTCATCACGACAAACGTATTCGCAATCATCACTTCGCCGTCGGGGATTACGTTCTACAAAAAAGACAAGCCGCGGGCCACGAAGCAAAAAAAGGAAAGCTATCGGAAAACTGGGAGGGCCCCCTACGGATTTCGCGAGTTATCAAAAAGGGGACGTACATGCTAAGTGACAAGGAGGGCCGCGAGTATAATAGACCATGGCATGCAGACAATCTGAAAAAATACTATATGTAACAAGCCAATTCAAATAAAGCTGTTCTTTCAAAACTGTATTTACATTCTTGTCTTTCCGTCATCATCAAAAAAAAAAAAAAAAAAAAAAAAAAAAAACGATGAAAAGTTTTTTCAAACATATCGATCAAGCCTGGACAAACTTCCATCAACTGCAGGATGGTTATCTTCCTCCGATCACATGTATGGAGGTCCAAAAACGACACCACGCTTGCAAAGGGCTCCACCGGATAAGTTTTTTCAAACATATCGGTCGAGAGTATGGAAGGGGACCCTGGCGCCACTGCATAATTTGGTTATCAGCGATGCGAAAGGCATGCGGCGACCAGTACCACGGCGACCTTGAACCACCGAGCACGCATATTTTAGTACCTCGCGATGGATCAACACTCCCCAGTCTATATCCACTCGATGGTCGCGAATGGCGTGCAGAAGGAGCGCTTCGCTCTCACTAACAACATCAGCATCGGCAGAGATAAGAGCGCGGGAATTTATAAACTTCCTCCACTCACGGTCGCTGCGAGAGAGGTCGGACGCAGTCACTCCTAAAGACCAAACCCGCTGGTTCTCGGGGAACAGCTCGCACATTGCAATACCTAGACGAATCTGCCTATTTTCCTCATCCGCAAGGTCCCAGGCGATCTCATAATGGGAGGAGGGATTTATGGCGGGTATGTTAAAAACTTGGTTAATTCTCTCCGGAGTAAAGATAACGGGGACACCCCGGAGAGAAATGCTGCTCACAGTCCCGCCAGGGGCTACCTCAGACAACACGGAATAAAATTCCCGTATCATGGTAACATTAACCGCTCCCAGAGGCTCAGCAATAAATTCCCACCAGCCAGAAAGCCGAACGCGCAGCATGGAGCCGTCTTCTATTCGTTGCTCATTTAAGCCCCTCTCCCTCATAATATCACGCCACTTAAAATAATCCCAGAAATAATCCTTGGCTACGGGGGAGGCAGTGGTGAAAAAGGGAGAAACATCCCGGATAGGACGAGCTTTCCATATCCGAGCCTCGGTCGCTTTCCCCGGATGAGACATAGAATCGGGGGATAAACGGTAAAGAGGATAATGAACAATTGAGGGAGAACGATTGAGGGAGAAAGAAAGCAAATTCAAGACAAAGGCAAGAGGTAGAGTGAGTTCCAAAGTAACCCCTTTTTATACCGAGAGGGGTATAATCAACGGTTGGGATTAATCGGATCCTAGGGCCGATATGCAACCGACCCGAAAACCAAGGCAACGGGAGCGCCGGACCATAAAGAGACCGAAATTTATGGCTACGGTTACAACCGACACCTAGTCATTAGGGGTCATAACTGCGTTAATGACACGGTCAAAGGTCGCTCTAACAGGCTCTATCTTCTCGGCAAAAGCACCGCTCTCAATAAGGCCGCCGAAACTTTGAAAAATTAGCGTCGCGTAGCGACTATGGTTAGAACGAGACGACGACGTTTCATGAGCGCTTGACGCCGCCAAATTATTAAGCAACCTCGCACAAATCACGGCCTCGCGAAAGGCCGCCGATCGAATCGGCGACGGGAAAAGCCGGGTTTTATAAATTGAAAAAATGCGAGAAAATAAATTGTCAAGATATTACAAATCAAGATTCGGTCAAATCACAAAAGTAAATAGTCAAAGTTACAAATCAAATTTTCAAAGAGCTCGCGGGGAAAGTCCAAGAAATCTAGAGAGCATGCGGAGTAGGCGGGGTCCGGTAAACTAGTCGCCTTGCTCGGAGGCGGAGGCTTCTTCAACATCTCAAAGTTTACAGGATTAACAGGAGCAGGATCCCAAACAGGCTCGCCGCGTTTAAGCTGTTCAGTCTGAATCGAGGTAACGAGCTCGCTTGCATAAGGGATTTCCGGGTGAAAGACCACTAAATCGGGATGACCTTGATGCGTGTTCACCCACCGCAGCATATCTTCCAGAGTGATGTGCCCCCTGCCTCGATCGGCCCAGATACAGCGAGCTAGGTGACTAAAGCCCTGGTCAAAGCTATTCTCTATAAGGTCGAAGAAGTCATCCGAATTCTTGTAGGCAGCGACGGCCCCAGACTTGGCCTCCTCGACGGCCTCGCCCGTTTTCTTCGCGCCTTCCTCAATAGCTTTCTCGGCGCCTCTTTGGCGGCCGTCTCCGCCTCGGCAAGCTTAACCCTCAACGCGGCGATCTCCTCCCGCGCCCCCCGCATAATCCTTTGTCAAAGATGCAACTTTCTCATTGATCTCAGCATCTATTTTAGAGTGCTCCTCCATGATTGCTTTCATCTTCTCCACCTCGCTAGCCGCATGCTTAGCTTTCTTTTCGGCGGTAACCCTCGCCTTATCAGTCGCTCCCAGCCGCGCCGTCACTTTCCTCACCTCTGCATCGCGCCTCTCAGCGGCCTCAAGTACCCTGTTTAAACGAGCACCGAGCTGTGGAAAACGGGATAATTAGCAAAAAAAAAAAAAAAAAAAAAAAAAAAAAAAAAAAAATGGTCTTACCAGAGAAGCTGCAATCCCAAACTGGCCGCTCAAATCTCTGATTTCAGCAATCTCATCTTGAGGCGGAGAGTCGTCTTGAGCCGCAAAGCGGGCCAATATGCCCCGGCCAATCTCCGCTTGAACATGATCAGGATAACCGAGAGGGATCGGCCCAAGAGGAATCACATCAGCAATTGCTTCACCAACCCGGCGAGCTTTGGATAAGTCAAGATCCTGGGTAAAGCTCGGATCCAACCATAGGGCCTCTTTCCCAGAGTAACCTCGGGGCAAAGTTTTTTGTGGCGCGTCTCGGCGGGTGCGCTCTTCTCCACCGGAGTTTCAACCTCTTCAAGATGCGCCGGGCCGGGAGCGGACCGTTTGGGTGGGCGATCATCCTTCGCCTTCTCTCGGTTGAGATCGCTTCACGCCGTGCGACTCTTTAGTAGGGGGATGAGTCTTTTTTGAGGCACCGACCGACTCCGGGCCCGCAACAAGGGCGAGAGGAAGTCGCAACAAGGGCGAAGAGGTCGCGCCTTCCGGGTTATGTGTCTCTTCGACAATCGAGGCGTCTACGAGTTCGGGGCACCATCCCTAGAGCTTTCTTCAAAGCCTCCCGTCGAGCACCGGCCGCCTTGTCCGCCTCGCATTAAGCTTGTTTCGGTAAGCCCCGCGAGCATTTGGATCCATACCTACAAAAAGAGAGCGGTTTAGAACCCGGAAAACAAAATGAGCATTTACAAATAAATACAAGTGGACAAAGAAAGTTACAAAGCGGCCTAAGTATAGGGTCGCCCCCACATTCCGGCACTCGGAGGAAAACATTTGTTGATATGACAACCCCCAATCCAGTCCGGATCGCGGCTCTCAGACCCATCCGTACCATGGGCGCGGCATTCCCTCTGCCCACCAGGCCCGCCATACATACAAAAGGCTCGGCCAGATCAAGAAGTTCAACCCAGGAAACATTTCTCCAAGATGGCGCCGCCCCGTCCGACTGAATTAACGTCATCAGCCCCTTTACGTAGCGCCGCTCACTCACAGGGGGGTCAAAGATTAAAAGCGTGGATTTGACTCCACGGACTCCCGCCCTAGGAAAAGGCCAGCCTACCTTCGACTCGACTTTCAGTACCCGCTGCCCCCATTTGTGAAACTTATTGGGAAGCGGGAATAGTAGGCGGGGAGTCTGCGACCTCAGAGAGATTTGTCCAGGAATAGGCGTCCCACAGAAGGAATAAAATTGCCCCAGTAAAGTTAACGTCGGCTCGATCTTCAGAATCCGGCACATAACGATGAAGGCCATCAACTGGATAATAGTCCCGGCGGCAAAATCGTAGGGAAGCGCCCGCATCTCCTTGCGCATCTTCACAAAGAAAGGATCGAAAGGCGGTCTCGACCCGCACACAAATGATGGAAGTGGAGGATAAGGGTGTCCTCGGAGCGACGCGCACCTACATAATCCTTGTGGTCCCCGGGTTTAAATTTATCGGACTCCTTCCCATAATCGAAAAAAGAAAACCGATACACACTGGTGTCGATTCCGAATATGCTATTAATGGTCCCGTTGAGATCGCTACTCTTGCACGGTCGGGACCATTTCTTATCAACGTCCTTCTCATACGCCGCCACGATCACAAACTCTCGCATAGCTTCGGGATTGTTGGGACGAGAGCTCTTCGGCCGGGTATCGGCCGCGGCCGGCCTCACCAACCGTCATGGTTTGGCTCGCAATTTTCCTTTTCTTCTCGCTTTTCGCAGCATCCGAGATATCCTTCCGGGGCAATTCCGCATTTTCGTCCTCACTGGACCCCATTAACTCATGAACCGCGGCGTCCTGAACATAAGCTTCGTCATGGTCGGGAGCGCCGCTAGTACTCGGGACCGCAGTTTGTCCTTCGGTCGGGAAAGCGATTTCTTCGGCCCCACGAACCGCCGGAGACCTTTGAGCCCGCGCCTTCTCCTTAAGGCTCACTCTACGCGGCGGATTTCGGGCAGAGACGAAGGCCTCCAACTCAAAAGGGTCGACATCCATATGAGCGGCCTCATCGGCGGTAATCTCGCCCATATCCGCGCGACTACTTTCCACTTCAACCTCGTCCAACGATCGCCAAGGCGAGGCGGCAGATAGTATGGGGTCATCCTCGCATAATCGTAAATCTCCCTTTCCGTAGAGTCGTCGCGAATAATCATTCCCCGACATCCCGCAAAAACAAGGGAGGAAAAAAGGTGGAGCTTTCGGACACGGTATAATAATAAATTAGCCCGGGAAGGTGATCGCACCCACTTCAATACCGCCTCCTCCGTTTTTGCAAGAGATCGCAAATAAAATTACGAGAGGATAGCAGGGGAGCGGGTGAAACCCCAATTTTCCCAGGAAAGCTACAATCTCTCCCCAGGAAAAATCCCCGTTTTTAATCAGAAACAAGGCAATGTTGCATCTCCGTAGCAAAAAGAATGACAAAATTGATATGTATGGAAAAACAAGGCAGGGATGGATGAGTAAACGAGTTAACAGAAAGGATTTCTTACCTGATTTGCTGAGAAAGATTGGAAAACCGCGTGAAAACTGGGAAATACTCAAAGAGGTGACCGGAATCTTCAAAAGAACCGCCGTGAAATCCTAGAACCACCGCAGGAGCGCCGTTGAACCTTCAAAGCTCTGCCAAAAAACTTAGAGAATTCTAAAAACAACAAACAACGGAGAAAATAAGACACACTAAAAGTGTGAAGGGTGAGAAGCGAAAGCTTTATATAGGCAAGGGGGCCACGATCGTACGGTTGGGAACGCTTCATCCAACGGTTCAGATTAGGGCGGCAGTTGTCAGTTTTGAAATACGAAAAGGCGTCCCATCAGTATCCACGTACAACTACCTAGGCAGTTGCTGAAACGGCCGCATCGTTCCGCGGAGGAAAACCTAGAAGACTGACGTCAGCCACGATTGACGGCGACAAGGTCGCAAAAAACAGACCCAGAGTTGCTTTGAGGTCGCATGCTTTGAAAGCACGGCTCTTAGCGAACAAGTCGCATCAGACGACAAGGTCGCAAAAAATAGACCCAGAGTTGCTTTGAGGTCGCATGCTTTGAAAGCACGGCTCTTAGCGAACAAGTCGCATCGACGACAAGGTCGCAAAAACGGACCCGAGTTGCTTTGAGGTCGCATGCTTTGAAAGCACGGCTCTTAGCGAACAAGTCGCATCGACGACAAGGTCGCAAAAAATAGACCCGAGTTGCTTTGAGGTCGCATGCTTTGAAAGCACGGCTCTTAGCGAACAAGTCGCATCGACGACAAGGTCGCAAAAACAGACCCAGAGTTGCTTTGAGGTCGCATGCTTTGAAAGCACGGCTCTTAGCGAACAAGTCGCATCGACGACAAGGTCGCAAAAAATAGACCCGAGTTGCTTTGAGGTCGCATGCTTTGAAAGCACGGCTCTTAGCGAACAAGTCGCATCAGACGACAAGGTCGCAAAACAGGCCCAAAGTTACTTTGAGGTCGCTTGCTTTGAAAGCACGGCCCTAAGTGTACAAGTCGCATCCGACGATGAGGTCATAAAAGGTGTTGATAATTACTCCATCCTTCATATCCCCAGGGAATGTCATTAAAGCACGGAGTAGGGGGCCATTGATGGGTATAAATAATTCCACCACCTCAACAGTAAGGGACAACCCACTGCGGCCACCCTCCGGCATGACAAGAGAGATCGCAAAAGGGGCGGCCACCGTGTCTCACCTCGCCGCGACTAAGGCATTTGCGGTCCTGTGCAAGTACAACGGATCCGTGAATCTCATCCAGTGCGAGGTCAAGAAGGGTCGCCGGGCGGCGAGGCCCAGAGAGGGCTTGCTCCTTGCGACCTCAGAGAGATGGCCGCCGATTGATCCAGATCTTTCCCCCACTTGTAGCTTAGATATTTCGCCTTGCTTAGTATCTAAGTAAAACCTAGCTATTAGTAAAATATCTAATAGATTACTTATTCCCTAAGTTATCCACCTCTATAAAAGGGGTGGTCATTGTAAACTAAAGGGGATATGAGATATAAAAAATACACACTATACTTGCAAGCCAAAGCTCTCTCCATTCTAACTCTCTCCATACCACCACCCGCCGGAGTAACACCACACCTTAAATACAGCCAGATATCCACCATCCATACACCGCAAGGACACCCGTGACGATTTAGACATCTTCAAATACTAAGATACATCTTATATAAGTAAGAGACATTGTAAGGATCAGCTCCAAGCTAATCTAAGTTCTCATGCTCGACGGATAGCTTCCGAAATAAGTATCATCCTTGGGAGAGTGATAGCTCACCTTGGTTAATAACTTAATATATATGCAAACTTTGTTAGACTTTTATGGTTTCTAGCCTTGTGGTAATTGCATACATATTTTTTTCATTTAAAAGAGGTTGCTATAGCACAAAACATTTTGATAACCGCATCTGGACAAGGCACTACAGTGACATTTGATTTTTGAAAAGTCGAATGTAAATTCAACATTCAACTTTGCAGAGGTAGAATATCCATTTTCGACCTCTATATAATTGAATTTTTCATCAAAAGTAGGATGTCACGGTACGTGAATTCACTGTGATGCCAATTACGTACAGCGACCAAACTACGTCAGTTAAATAGTTACGGAGGAAGAAGTAGAGTGTTAATAATTAGGCCTATAAACACTCACATACATGGAAAAGTCACAAAAAGTTCAACATGCAAAGGGACCAGTCTATTATAAATTCAATAATTATTAATTAATATTATTAATTAATTACATAATAATCAGCACAAGTGGACTGCCCGACCATTGTTGAAATTCAATATATTTAATTTGAACCATCAAAGTTCTTGGAAATGTCTGAATCTCTGCTTCCTTTTTCTAACAGGAAATTAATTAATTCAACCAATTTTTCTTTATTACACCATATAAACTACTCTTTCAAAGTCCTTACATATTCATGTTTCTTATTTCTTCCATGTCATTAATATCAACCCTTTTTTTTCCTTCTCAAACTTTGATCTTCATCCTGCAAAAATAACTCTTTTTTCTTCACTTTGATCAAATCAACAATTCTTTAATTGGTTTTCTTCATCATCAAAATCTCCTGGAAAAAAGCCCAACAAATTTCAAGAAAAAGTTGTTCGTGTTCGTGTTCGTGTTCGTGTTCGTGTTCGTGTTCGTGATCGCTATCGCGATCAAAGACATGAGCTCTAGCAATTAAAGCTGAATATATTTCTGTAAGTTCTGCTTTTTTGCAAGACAATATTGTTGCTTATAAAAGTAGAAGAAGAGCCAATAAACAAGTACCTTTAAGAATTAATCTTTCTTTTTTTCCTTAAAAAAATCCAATTCTTTTAAATAATTTCCTGCAAAAACTAAATCTTGGAGGGAGGTTGTTTTGTAAGTGTAACATAAATTGCATGGTAAGGGTTTTTAGTATCATAAGGATTTTCTTTTCTTTTTTACTCCACTTTAAACCTTGATAGCATATTTTTTTCCATAACTTTTTTTGACTCCTATTTACTTAAGAAATCATACTAAAAGATGATTAAATGGAATCATCTATTTACTTAAGATGTGTGTATTGTGGAACCAATTAGTATGCAAAGAGAATAGATGTGTGTATTGTGGAACCAATCAGTATGCAAAGAGAATAGAGAAGCAAAATCTTCAAAAAAAAATATTTAATTTTTTTAGTTTGGATAAAAATTACTCTCACAATCACTCTGTCACGAGTTACACAACATGTTTTTACACCATCGATAATCAAGTAGGATCCATTGATCATGATTTAGACTCATCATAATCAATTCAAGGAAATAAACAAATTGTGTCACTCGATTTTATTGAATAGTCATTACCCATGTTGTTTACTATATATATAGGGGTCTTAAGATCCCCTGTATATGGCCTAGTGGTGAGGAGTTGGGGTGTTGTAGTGACAGTCGAACCATAAGCTAGAGGTCAGAGGTTCGATTCCCGTAAAAGGGGTTGATTTCCGATGATAAAAACTTCAGTGCAGTGGTCTAAGGACCCTTGTCTCTAAGCTCAGATTACCTGATTAACCTCTCCTCGCATTCCTGTGGGATCCGGGGCGAGGAGGCCCTCACGGTTAGGGTTTAACCGTTTTTTATATAGGGGTCTTAAGAAAGGGAAGACAAAAGACTTGACAATTATTCACTTTTTTCAACCCCATGTTCAAATTGTTATTTATCCCAAATTGAGAATTTCTTAATGTTTCATCTGTCAGATTAGGGTATTAGGGTATGAAATTCTCTGACCTTCGTTTTGAGGTTTAATAAACCTGCTCTTTTTATATATTGTGGGCCTATATTTTTCATACAATACCATAACATATATAATTCCCCGACCTCATAGCATATGTTCTTAAAATATAAACTCTATCCCCTGGATATGGCCTAGTGGTGAGGAGCGGGGTGTTATAATGACAAGCCGGACCCTAGGCTGGAGGTCAGCGGTTCGATTCCCGTAAAAGGGGTTGATTTCCGATTGATAACACCCTTCAGTGATGGGGAACCAGCAAAGCCCCTGACTCTAAGCTCTAGGTTACCTGATTAACCTCTCCCACATTCCTGTGGGATCGGGGGTGGGGGAGCCATCACGGTTAGGGATTTAACCGTTTTTTTAAAATATAACTCTCATCCACTGGATATAGCCTAGTGGTAGAGGGTTGGGGTGGGTAATTCACGCTGAGTCTGAAAGCCGGAGGGTGGGGGTTTGAGTCCCGTAAAGGGCCAACCCCTTTCGGTAAGAAGATATAAGAAGCAAACCCCAACTCCGAGCTGCAAGGTGCCTGATTAACCTCTCTTTGCATTTATACATGTGGGATCGGAGGCGAGGGGACCCTTCCGGTTAGGGTATAACCGTTTTTTTTTTATAAATATAAACTCTCTCCTCTTATATGTTGTTGCTTTTTTCAAGTTCTTTTTTCATCTCCATTTGATTTCTTTAACTTTCCTCCTTTATACTAGCTATTTTTTCGATTTTTTTTCCCATTAGAGTGGGAGCCCTTACGAAAAATATATATCGATTGTCTAGCAAATCATGTCGACGCGAGGTGTTTGGAAATAGTTTTCAAGACGCGTCTCGATTAATATCATGTAACCTAATTTTGAAAACTTTGATATGGATTTACTTGTTTTACTCTTTCTACCAAAACTATTTCATTTTCCTCACAATTTTATTGCAATATATCACTAGCTACTACCCCACAAAAATTTTATTAGTCAACAAAAATCCAATGATCAGCTTTAATATTTTGATTAGAAGGACATCTATTTGTTCTTGTAGTTGGACCATTTTATTTAAGATTAGGTGAATTAAGTCAAAATCTAGCCTGTCACCCACAATCCACCCTTATATATATATATATATATATATATATATATATATATATATATATATATATATATATATATATATATATATATGTAGTGGTAGTTGTAGTAAGGAGGACTAAAAGAAGATAGGTTAATTCTCTTATAATTTCAACATTAATGTCAGTTTGAAAATGCCAAACTTTTATTTTTCTTCTTCTCCCAACTGCCAAATTTCTTGATAGTACATATACTTTATATATGAACCCTGATTGATTCCTAGCCTTTCTACATTTATATCCTTTTTATCTCAAATCATTTAAAACATTATTCGAGATAATTATACCATTGATCCCCTGTTTTTCTCTATTTTTCTCAAAACTAATCTCGATCTATCTTTCATATTGACATTAATTCTTCATCTCCAACTATAATTATATTCTGACATTTTTAGGATACTTAAGGGAATCTTAACGTATGACGTTCAACCCTATTACATATATATGTCACGTGTCAAATACGATTGATTGATGAATAATTAATTGAAATACGACATTTATAATCCCTTGAATTTTCTTATTGTCTCAGATTTTGTATTTATATATCTATTTAATAATTACAGTTTTCACCTCTAATTATGTATTTAATTTTATTGCATTTTCTTTGACACTTAACGGAACTGACGGTTGGGTCAACCGTTTAATGTCCTTAAAGCGTGATAAAAAAAAGTAGAGCTAAAAGTGAAAAATATCAATAAAAAAAATAAACGCTGATTTTGTGATATTGAATAATAATAGAGGACCAAAACTGTAATTATCCTTTCTAATTATAGATCTCAAATCCACCATGTATATCATATATGTAGGCGGCTAGTTATACATGTATATCTATTATTTTCATTATATATATATATAGAGGTTTAAATTTACTTGAAACTTATCACGTATTCATTGCAGTGATCACATTTTTATATTCGCAAGATCACAAAATCTTGTAAACATGGGGGAAGTTTTTCAAGAACATCAAGACATAAATTTTGATGAGATTAAGGAAGATGGTGAAATTATATCGTCGGAATCGGAATTGTCGTCACAGAACGTATCTGCGATCGATTTGAACGAAGAAGCAAGCGTCGGCGGCGGCGGTGTAGATGATTTTACATCGACGGAGAAATCGACAGAGGGGAATTCGGATAACACGAGTACATCGATAGAGAGAAACCGGAGAAAAGTTCGTCGGTATATTCGATCGAAAATGCCGAGGCTCCGGTGGACGCCGGAGCTCCATATTTCTTTTGTCCATGCAATTGAAAGACTTGGAGGCCAAGAAAGTAAGTTTCCCTACAGCAGGCCATGTAGATGTTATTATAATTTTATGGGAAAGATGTTTTGTGGTGTATAAAGATACGCATCTGATACTTAGGATATACATCCTCAAAACGTATTCATAATTTAAAAACTAGATACGAAAGATTCAGATAATATGCATAACTTGGATATGTAAAATGAACAACTATGCTAACAATTTAGTACCAAAATTTTAGAGTACCCCTAAAAACATTTTATTTTATGTATTTTAATATTTTCTGTCAGATCCGCATATAGTTTTCTTACGTAAATTTTGGTCCTTATATTTCAATATTTATCAAAATCCCCTTCATAGTCAAATCAATATTTTTTTTAGCGTCAGCATATTTTGTACTCGCGTATTCGTATCCATGCAATGCAAATTTTTAGGTTGCATCATTTTTAGGTTTTTGTTTATATATTTATAATGATATTTATATATTTTTGTTCATTTGTCAGGGGCAACCCCTAAACTTGTGCTACAGATAATGAATGTAAGAGGATTGAGCATTGCTCATATAAAGAGTCACCTGCAGGTACTTAAATGTTTTGTGGATTTTTATTTGCATAATTAACCGCAATTTCACAATTTTTCCGAGGCACCACATCTACTACACACTACAATGAATCGATATTTAGAAAATCAAATTTTAATTCAAGAATCGATTTTTCAAAAGTCGGATGAGAGAGTCGACTCTTCACTCAATATTCGATTTTCCTAAAATCGATTCGACGTAGTGCATGATGCTTAATATATGTATCAGTGTCATTTAAGAAGTGTACGAAATAAAGATGGCACTTGACACATGATATTTCACTAAGAATATTGTTTTTTTTATAAATTTTTTTTTTTTTATAGATATTGTTTACAATTTGATTTTTTTCATGATATTAAGCACTTATCAATGTCTTAATCACAATATATTTACTAAAAGATAGACTTCGCTCACTTAATAATTCTGTCTCTTCCTAAAAAAAAAAAAAAAAACAATTCTGTCTCTTTTTTTAAAATAAAAATAAAATATGAGGCTAATTTTATGCTCTATAATAATTTTTAATAATTTGTCATATTGTTCACTTATCAATGTTTTCACACCATAGATGGATTTATTATAATTCTAATGTCTCTATCTACACTTATAAGTTATTATTAAGCTATAGTTTAACGAAATATTATTTAAAAAAATGTTATTAAACCGAAAAAGTGTTGGTTCCATACAAAGAAGAATCTTTGAGAGAAAAAAATAAAATAAAAGAACTTTCAAGTACAAGTTTAATGCATATATAAATTAAGTATTATTCAATGTTCCTTTTGTTTTTTTCAGATGTACCGAAGCAAGAAATTGGACGAATCTGGGCAAGGTATTTTCTTCCCTTCAATTTTTTTAAAAAAATAAAAGTAACCATGATTCTACCAGTGATTAAATACATGGTTAGTTTGGATGTGTGTAATGTAATTGCATATATTCAATTACCGTGTTTAACACGTGATGAAATATAATGAACAATATTCTGTAATAGATTACAAGGTAGGTGGTGTATGGTAGGGATAATGAGTGGGGTAGTAAGGTAATTAGCTGGTAGAGGAAGGGTGTGTGATGAGTGGGATAATGTAAGGTAGGTGTAAGGGTGGTAGAGTATGAGCGAAGGGTGGGATGGTAAGGACGGTGTGGATGATTAGAGGTGGAGGTAAAGTGGCATAGATGGGGTAGAAGTGATCGATGGGTAGGCTGACTAGGCTAAGTCGGGGCAATGTAGAATGATTAGGGTCTATATAAGGTTGGGTAGGATAAGGTGGGGTGGTGAGGACGATAAGGATAGGGGTGGTGTGAGGGGTTAGGTGGTCAATGTGATGGGTGAGGGTAGGGGTGATACGGGAGTGGTAGGCGTAGGGTTGTGGTGGGGTTGTTGGTGAAGGTAGAGAAGGAATGATGAAGTAATGTGGTAACACAAGCATGTGTGAGTAAGGTGGGGTGTATATGGGTGATAGGGTGGTACAAGTAAGAGTGTGATGGTTGGGGGTGAGTAGAGTTGGGGTGTAGTAGGGGTAAGAGAATATGGTGGAATGGCTAGGGTAATGTGATGTTGTTGTGAAATGATTGCGGTGAAGAGAGACGGGTTTAGGTGAGGGCACGGTAGAGTGACGTGATAGAGCAAGGTAGTTGAGGTAGATGGTATGATGGAATTACGGCGGTGGAAAATTTAATCAAATTTTATTTCTTCTTAGTCCATTTATTTTCAAATGTAATGAAAATAATTTCTTTTCAATATGTTATAATATAATTTCATTACATTTCACTACATCACAACATTACTTATACAATATAATGAAACTAAAACATTTATATTACATTTCATTACTTTCATCCTCCAAATTAGTCTTCAACTTTGTTAAACTCCAAAGTAATATAACGTTAGGTATTTTTTTGCAATAATATACCCAAGTCCTTTTCTTGAAAGATATATTTATATTGATTTGACAACTTTTACTTTATTATTTACAGTGATAGGTCAAGCAAACAATGGTCAAGGAAAGGGAAAATTTTATACATTAGACCATTTGAAACTAATTCAACACAACGGCAATTTTATGGGAAATTTTAATAATGTGCATGGTTTTAAAGATGTGGATGCATTCCAATATCAGAATTCACGGCTGCGATCACACTATGATATGAGATCCATCTCATCAAGGTGACAAACTATTCTAACATTTTTCTTTTTAAGTGAAATACTATTATCATAACGTTGTTGAAGATTTTCTGATTTATCAGAAATCAAAATGAAAACTAGTAAAAGAAGAACTAGAAATGAGGAACATAAGGAAGAAGAAAGTAGAGTATCTTCATTGATTGAAATTCTAAAAATGATACATTGATACACTTGATTGTTAATCGTTTCTGATCCTCCTAGACCTATATATACACTTTAAGATCACCTCATCTAGTTACTTAAAAAACTAACCACCCACAACTAACAACTAACTGAACTAACTGGATTTGAAGCGAAGTGTTCGACCATATGCCTTTAAGAGATTGTGGCTCACTCTTCTATTCAAATGCAAAGCAAAGCATCGCAGCCTTCTACCGTAATATCCCCCCCCCCCCCCCCCCCCGCAAGCTGAGAAATCAGCTTGAGCTTCACTCTTCTATTCAAAATGCAGAAGCATCAGCAGCTGTTTCACTCTTCATATTCAAAATGCAGCAGCATCAGCAGCTGAGTTATGTAGTAGAAGCAATTGGATCACTTTTGGAATGAGTAACATGAGTGGGGATGAATAAAGAGCTGATGCCAATGTGATCCAGCAAAAATAATAAAAGGCAGGAGCATCTAGGGGTTTTGTTAGAACATCTGCAAGTTGATGTCGAGTCCTTACCGCCATTAGTTTTAGAAAACCTGCTTGTATCTTGTTTCTGACTATGTGACAGTCCAATTCAATGTGTTTTGTGCATTCATGGAAGACTGGATTTTGTCCAATGTGGATTGCACTTGCATTATCACAGAAAAGAAGTATAGGTAATGGTACTGAGACTTGGAGGTCTTTTAAGATATATGTGAGCCATTGTAATTCACATGTTGTGTTAACCATAGATATGTACTCAGCTTCAGAGGAACTTTTGGCCAATGTGGTTTGTTTCTTTGCTCTCCATGCAATAGGAGCTAATCCCAAAAATACAATATAACCTATAATAGACTTCTTAGTGTCACTACAACCTACCCAGTCTGAATCTGAGTAGGCTTTGAGGATTAATTGATTATGTCTAGGGAAGAAAATGCATTGTCCAGGGTTCTGCTTCAGATACCTAAAGACCCAGCCTGTAGATGATTTATAGTAGGAAAGCTCAAGAATTGGCTTAGTTGTTGTACAACGAATGTGATATCAGGTCTTGTAAATGACAAGTATAGCAGCTTGCCTACTAAGGATCTGTACAGACTATTGTCTGATAGTAACTCAGAATCACCCAATGCAAGTTTCTATTTTGTAAGCATCGGAGTATTAACAGGTTTGCAATCCAGAAAACAACTTTTCCAGGAGATTGACTGGGTACTTTCTCTGGTTATGGAAATAGCTTCTGGTGACCTGGCAACTTCAATGCCAAGAAAGTATTTGAGTTTCCCTAAGTCTTTGATCTGAAATCTGGAATGTACATAGTTCTTGACTTCTTGTATTGGTTCCAAGGAAGCACTAGCTGCAATAATGTCATCAACATATACCAAGAGTGCCACAAATGAATTGCCTTGACCTTTTGTGAAAAGGCTATGGTCATGAGCTGACTGTGTGTACCCTAGTTATGTAAGAGCTTCTATAAGTTTAAAGTTCCACTGTCAACTGGCTTGTTTTAAACCATATAGGGATCTTATCAACTTGCATACTTGATTAGGTTTTCACACTTGTATCCCAGTGGTAGCTTCATGTAGACTTCTTCTTCTAGATCACCATGTAGGAAGGCATTATTTACATCCATTTGATGTAAATGCTAGTTTTAGCAACAGCAACAGATAATAAGGATCTGATGGTGGTGTTTTTAGCAATAGGGGAGAAGGTGTCTATATAATCTATTCCATGTGTCTGTGTATAACCCTTAGCTACCAACCTTGCTTTACACCTTTCTAATGATCCATCGGCATGGTATTTAACTTCATATACCCACTTACAGCCTATGGAAACTTTGCCAGGTGGTAATGTAACAACCTTCCATGTTTTAGTGGCTTGAAGAGCATCTAACTCTTTTTGCATGGCCTCTTTCCAGCAGTCATGTTTAATAGCTTGATTGTAGGTTTTTGGTTCAATTATGGCATCTACAGAACATACAAAATTCTTCATACTATAGCACTTTGTCCAATATGTGTGAAGACTTCTGAGTTGTGCACACATATTGTTGAAGATAGGCAGGAGAATGCATGGCCCTTGTAGATCTCCTTGTTTGGTAGTATTGGGTGCAGGCACCATATGTTCTTTTTGCGTGGGAGGGTCTCATGCACGATTCATTGTATTTTGATCTCCAATGGCATGAAAACCTTGGTGAAGAGAGTCATTAGCACAAGTGTATGGTACATGAAGTGGTACAGATGAATTATCATTATAAGAATGGAGCTGTTTGTTAGCATGCAATGGGAAGATGGTCTCATAAAACTGGACATTCCTAGACAAGAATATGTCCCTTGTGTCTTTATCCATTAAGATGAAACCTTTTGTGGCTTTAGGATGTCCTAAGTAGATGTATTCCCTAGCCCTAGGGTCAAACTTGGTTCTACTAGCAGTCAAAGTGCAAGCATAAGCTAAACATCCAAAAACTTTCAATGTAGCATAATCAAGAAGCTTATCATATAGTAACTGATAAGGAGTAACATTATGAATAATAGGGCTAGGGATAATATTTATCAAATTGACAGCATGCAAAACACAATACCCCCAGAGACTGATAGGTAGATTAGCCTGAAATCTAAGAGCTCTAGGCATGTTAAGACTGTGTTGATGTTTTCTTTCAACGACCCTATTTTGTTGGGGTGTTTCAACATATTTTGTCTGATTTATAATCCCCTTTTCAAGATAGAAGTCAGTCCTGATAAATTCATGTCCATCATCAGATCTAATGATCTTAATGTGTTTATGAAACTGGACATGAACAAATTGATGGAAGGATTTAATTAATAGGCTAGCTTCTGATTTAGATTTCATCAAGAATATCCAAGTAAACCTTGTAAAATCATCCACAATAGTTAAAAAATAAGATTGTTCATGCACATTGGGATGCCTATGGGGACCCCAAATATCTACATGAATTAAATCAAATGCAGAATTAGAAACAGAGGCACTTAAAGGAAAAGGATTATTTTTCTGTTTTGAAATATGGCAAACATGACAAACATTGTTATTATGATCTACTATTACATCATGATGTTGTATCAGATTCATCCTTTTATTTGAAAGATGTCCTAGTCTATAATGCCATAGACAAGAATCGAAAATCTATGCTTCACAATCATTTACAGAATGTGAACTAATGACAGCATTAATGGATTGATCTAACACATATAAACCCTTTGTTTTCTTAGCTGATCCAATCACTTTTCCAGTCTTCTTGTCATGTATCACACACAGATCAAGGTTAAATACTATCAAAGTGTCAGAATCACTAGTAAGTTTAGTTAGGGAAATGAGGTTGAAGTTGAAATCAGGTATGCAAAGAACTTTTTCAAGATCATACCACTATTGAAAGAAACAGTACCAACATGGATAACTGCACAGCAGAACTATTTGGTAAACCTACCATAATGCCTTGAATAAATTGACAGGTGGTTAACAGACTTTTATCATAAACAATATGATTTGTTGCCCCTGAGTCTACTATCAATGGAAAGTTTTAGTATACCTGATGCATCTACAGTGGGTGCAAAATTGGCTGTAAGAATAGTAGCCTGATTAGCAAGGTGATCATAGACTTGTGGCTTCTGTGTCTCCAACAACTTCATTAATTGCTCATACTGAGATCTGTTAAGACTGAAAGATTCATGGTCCTGTGCAGGTAACTGGGACAAGGAAGGAACTGAAACTAAAGCAGTACTATGATCAGTGAGATTGGATTCCACCATGTTAACTCTATTCTTTGGCTTGTAACCTGGTGGAAATCCATATTTCTTATAGCATGTGTCCACCGTATGACATGTATAACCACAAAATGTGCACTGGACCTTCTTAGACTGGCCATTGGAAACCTTCATAAAACCATTATTAGCATTATGAGTATTAGGTGCTTGTCTATTCTGATAATTGTTCTGTCCAGAACCAGTGTTAGAAACATGATTAGTAGGATTCTGATTCTGATAAGATCTGCTAAACGGAACAGCAGGATCCAAACTTTTAGTCTGATTCATAGCATATTCCCTCTAAGTTTCCAACTTTAAAGCCATAGCAAATACAATTTGTAAATCTGGGACTAGTACCATAAGTTGTGCCTGAGTTAACACTTGAGAATATTCACTATTGAGCCACTTCAAGAACTTCACCATTTTCTCAGTTTCAGCATAACCATTAAAAATCTGAATAGCATCACAATGGCATCTCGGTTCACATTTACAAGAAGGCTCAGGCCTCATAATGTCTATTTCATCCCACAGGGTTTTCATCTTAGTGAAATAAGTTGTAACATCAAGATTACCCTGCTTGAGAGTGTGAACTTCTTCTAGTAAATCAGTTAAACGAAACACGTCCATTCTAGAGAATCTTGCAGCAAGAACTAACCATATTGCCCTCGAAATTTCCAAATACATAATACTTTGGGCAATAGATGGAATCACATAATTAATCAACCAGGTTTTTTGACGAAAGTATTACATTGTTGCCATACCTAGAAATCTGGTGAATCTGCTGTAGGACGCATGATAGTGCCATCAATAAAACCAATTTTGTTCTTGGTAATCAGCGCCATCTTGACTGAATGACTCCAAGGATGATAATTCTTGTTTGTCAGTAGGGGTTGAACAAGAATAAGAGAGGGACACTCATTAGGATGCACATAGAATGAGTGCCCATGAAGATAAGCCGGGTTCTCAGCAGCCATTGCCCAGAATTCTTCAAATCAACCTCAAGAAACCAGAAAAAAAAAATGCAGGAAAAACACAATATGAACACAGAGGTTCGAAGAATCAAGCTGTAAAACAGCAACGAAGAAACAAAGAAACAGAGTTTGCAGCTTCGCAATCGCTCTGATACCATGAAGATTTTTTGATTTATCAAAAATCAAAACAAGAACTAGTAAAAGAAGAAGAACATAAGGAAGAAGAAAGTAGAGTAACTTCATTGATTGAAATTCTGAAAATGATACATTGATACACTTGATTATTAATCGTTTCTGATCCTCCTAGACCTTTGTATACACTTTAGGATCACCTCATCTAGTTACTTAACAAACTAACCGCCCTCAACTAACAACTAACTGAACTAAATGAATTTGAAGCGATGCGTTTGACCATATGCCTCTAAGAGATTGTGGCTTCACTCTTCTATTCAAAACGCAGCATCAGCAGCTTCTACTGTAATAGTTGTCGTGTAACAAATTAGTGATACATAATATTTTTATGGTATTGATCATAATATACAAATACGACGTAAAATTCACTACTAACATATGAAATTGGACCCTTTAATTGCAAATTATGACAAGAGCTGTACGTTGTGACGTGCCTAGCTACAGGGACAACCTTGTGTAGGTAAATCAGAATCAAAAGTGTAAAAAATTGTTGTGTTACTCATATGACATGCATAAGTATTGTGTTAGTACGATCACTAGTTTACATTGTCTAAATCTGAAATCTAACATAAAAATCTGACAAATCTTTGACATGTTTTCAGAAATTTCTGAAACCGTACCTTTGGATGAATATATATATATATATATATATATATATATATATATATATATATATATATATATATATATATATATTTATTTATTTATTTATATTTTATAAATTTTTTTACGCCAGAATATTTCGAGAAAGAGTTATCATTATATTGTAGCTTATGTTCTTTCATTTGACCAATGTCCATGCAGGATTTTGGATCAAAACCCAAAACAAAGTTACAATTACAAGCAAGGAAGGAGTATATTCAACACAAACTATGCAGAACCTATGATGCATGGAAACAAAAGAACTGCATGTCCCATCAGACCTAGCTGTTTTCTTGAAGAGAAAGAATATCCACCTCATGATCAGCTGATGAAATCCGTGACGCATGGAAACAAAAGAGATGCATGTCCCATCAGACCTAACTGGTTTCTTGAAGAAAAAGAACGGCTGTCTCATGATCAGCTCATGGAATCTGTGATGCATGGAAAGAAAAGAGCTGCATGTCTCATCAGAGCTAGCCGTTTTCTTGAAGAAAAAGAATATCCACCTCATGATCAGCTCATGGAATCTGTGATGCATGGAAACAAAACAGAAGCATGTCCCATCAGACCTAACTGTATCCTTGAAGAAAAAGAAAGGTTGTCTCATGATCAAGTCATGGAATCTGTGATGCATGGAAAGCAAAGAGCTGCATGTCCCGTCAGACCTAGCCGTTTTCTTGAAGAAAAAGAATGGCTACCTCATGATCAACTCAATGAACCTGTGACGCAAGGACACAAAAGAGCCGCATGTCCCATCAGACCTAACCGTTTTTCTGAAGAAAAAGAATGGCCATCTCATGATCACCTAATGGAATTTATGACACAAGGAAACAAAAGAGCCGCGTGTCCTATCGGACCTAGCCGTTTTTCTGAAGAAAAAGAATGGGCGCCTCATGACCACCTAATGGAATCTATGACACAAGACAACAAAAGAGCTGCATGTCCCATAAGACCTAATCGTTTTCCTGAAGAAAATGATAGGCCGTATCGTGATCAGCTCATGGAATCTATGACGCATGAAAACAAAAGTGATGCATGTCCTATCAGACCTAACCATTTTCTTGAAAGAAAACAATGGCCGCCTCATGATCAGCTCATGGAATCCATGACGCATGGAAACAAAAGAGCTGCATGTCCCATCAGAGCTAGCCGTTTTCTTGAAGAAAAAAGATGGCCACCTCGTGATCAGATCATGTCAAATCATCATTCAAAAGAGAAAAAGGATTTTCATGCAAATACTCTGAGTTGGGAAAATGCTACTAATTACGAATCTTACTATAATAATAATGAAATTTACGTAGAAGCAACAGAAACCCGTTCCACGCACCGAACTAACTTCAATTACTTGGACGTCGTCCAAGCCGTTCAGTCAAAGCTCGGCGTAGAGCCAAATTTTCATGCCAAAAACCAGCTTACGGTATGTCCTTTTGAGTAATTACAAGAATTCAACACTTTAGCTAAAGAATACTGATTATAATATCATAACATTGCCCCTATATGTATACTTGTAGATCATATGAATGATTAATGGTATATAAATGTGCCAGTAATATTATAACAACATCATATTGTTAATTTACATCATTTGTACACTCTTTATTCATGCATGCATTCTTTGGACAATTCGATTTTAATCTTCTTCTTTTTTGACTTTGATTACAGATGAATGAACAAAAAGGCTTGGAAAACAAAGTCAACATACTTGATTTGCAGCTAAGTTTAAGTCAAAACCTAAGTAACTGCGATGAGAAACGTCACTGCGACAACGTGGACTACTCAGATGTTAATACTATGCTTTCTCTCTCCCTTTAACTTTTTTAAAATCAACCCCCCCTCCGGTTTTATCACAACATATCGTGTGACATTTTCTATAATATATATATCAATCACACGTTACCATTGAATAACGAGGTATGATATATATCCGACATCCCATATATTTGTCATACCCGTTATTCAATTGTGTTTAATTTAGCTAGTGTTATAGACGATGTCACACTTTATCGTATTTAAATCTAGTATTGTGTTGAAGAAGTTGTCATATTATTTACATTAGAAGAGTTTGATCTTTGAGTTATAGAGTATTAGAGTGAGGCCTTGTCTGAGAGCCCCTTAAACTTTTTTCATTATATATATATATATATATATATATATATATATATATATATATTTAAGTAAAGATTTTTCAGCTTTGTCATGTAACGTTTACATCTCCTTCTTTAATTAGGCTTTGATTGTAATGTAAGGGGTGATGTAAAATGTGGTAAGGTTTTTGTAAAGGATAAGGAAATTATTACGTACGCTCAATAAATTAGTCATGCAAGAAGTAAGAACAAGAGAAGGTGCTAAAATATGTGATATAAGTCTAGGTACTACGGATATACGGATACGGACATAGATACGTGTATGGATATACAGTTATACGATATATAAGCCTAGGTAGCACGGATACGTATACAAATACGTATATGAATATACAGATATATATAGGATACACAGATGCAAGAATATAGGATTTTGGGTATAAATGTATATGCGTAACTAATAAAAATATAGGGACCAAAATGTGCTTGACAAAACTATAAGGATTAAATTCTAAATATATATGAAAATTCATAAGACTAGTGGCAGTTTACCGGGCGATGCACGGTTGTTTCCCTCAAATGTAGTTGTGGTGTAGTTACGAATGTTATCATTAGATATCTGCTTTACACCCAGAAAGTCTATTCACCTAGATATTCATTCTATTTACTAAATATTTATACAACCATAAATTCATAATGTTGTTCAAAAGAGAGATTCCATGACAGTCTCATTGTCAGTTTGAGTCACTTAATTTACATAAGCCAATTGAATGGAATCATCATTATTTACATTCCAAAATAGATTTTAAATAACTTAGTAATTTTAAAAAAACAAAAACTTGTATGCCCTCAATTGTGGACTCACAATCGTTTTAGCAACTTTAGCCCTCCATAGGCCACCATAGAATTTTTGTTTTTAGAAGTTGGGGCATCTACCCCTGATCAGTGATTGCAGTAGCTAATTCCTGAGCAACTTTCATTTCGACTGCATCAGAAACAATGTTCAAGGACAACTCAAAATGAAACCTATGTGAAAGTAGATAAATGAAGTATGTATGTATAGTAAAGTAAGCACTTATGATCGACCATGATACTGCAACAGTAATTTATCAGTTGTAAAAAAATAAAGAAACTGATTCATGTGAGATAGGGTCAAAAATCCACCATGTACACATATCGTTTCTTGTAAAGCTAATAAAACGGGTATGTCACTTCCACGGAATTGGAGTTGACACCACATTTCCTTAATCCCGAGAGAGTTTCACAAAGCATGAATGTTTGATTCAATGGATGAAAGACAAATTGCACAAGTTGCATCGATCCACCTCTCGCATCCTCCGATAGATGAACAAATTGGTTTTCAAAATCCCGTGTCTTGCCTCCCAAACTAAAAGGTTAATACGTTGCGGACCCGGCGTTTTCCAAACACTGTTCCAGAAACGTTGTTGCAGGGTCCACCCCTCCTCCTCTCTCCCGCGGCTTGAAGCACATCATAGCACAATTAATTGCACCGAAAATTAATCTTACACAACTCAATTGTTGATGTAATTTTCGTTTCAATAGAAAAATTAAAATCTCTTTTGATTTTCTCTTGCATATTCATATTTGAAGCATTTTCGTTCGAAGTTCATGTGTCATTTAGTTCAAGCATTGAATTTTGATGCACATATATTTACTCCTGCTCTTTAAATTATTGAAGTTAATTAAATCAAGAATTCCTACAGTCCATGTCATATTCGTCACCAGACATAACAATATATAACTAGTTATAAATTAGCTCGTTTTGCTTCACGCTTCAAAACAAGTATTTGTTGATACTCGTATATTCTTTGTCAGCTTCTTCAAACATTTTCGGATGATATACGTTGATTTGGTATGAATGAAATGTATTTTCTTGTTTTTAAAAAAATGAATTGTATTATGCTTTTCATCAATATTGGTTAAGAGAGATTTACATTATAATCAACGAACATACATCATGATCAATAGTGTAAATAATATTATATTACGCGTCTCATTGATAGTGATTATAAAAAAAAAAGCTAATAAGTTTTTAAAGGACTAATAATTGTGTTAAATCAAGATTACAATACACATTATTACACATTATACAACATATCAACGCCCAATATTTCATAGGGTGGATCATGGGTTTGGTGGCTTTTGTGGTTGGGAGAGTGGTTAGAATGAAAAAACATGAAAATAATAAACAAAACCAAAAATTAACTAACTTTTTTGAGAGAGAATAAGAAAGAGGAGAAGAAAATATCCTTCCTTTTTCGCCTCCCTTTTCCACCCTTTTTCAGATTACATGATCAAAGAAGAGATTATGTTGCTCCTCTGAGATCATTCTGAAAAGGGCAGTCAAGAATTTGTACATTTTGATCATTACATAATTCTTTAGCTGCTTTTTTAAATTTTTTTTTTTTTCCTTTCTTAAAACCACATTTTACCCAAACATTTTCATCATTTTTAATCACAACCCAGAATATTTACATCCCAATTTCGTTGAATTTCAATCAGATCAGAGCAGCAACCAATTGACTGCCCTTCTTTTGCATATCCATTTTTGGTAAGTTTTTCATGGCTTATATTTTCTATATAATCCAATTTTGTTGTTTTTTTAATGGTTTATATGTGAAAAAATGTATCTTTAATTCAATGTTTAGCTCATTTTTACCTTGTTTGTTATAATGCAGCCAAAAGGTTCAATCTTTTTGTGCCATTGATTGCAAAAACGGAGGTGCAATAGCATAAAGCAAACAAAAAAATTGGAAATGAGGGACCCCAATTCATTGAATTGTTTGAATAGTGTAGTTTCTGTTCTTTATTATTTGTAAAAATAGTTTCTCATAGTGGGATTTGGTATTTGTACATCCGAGTAATAATATTTACTCGGAAGGTGTTTGTTTTTATTACAAGCTGGCGATTTTTCATAGGATTTCCTGTAGAGTTTTGGCTGTTGGCAGAGAGTTTAACTGCCTCCACCATTATTTCAACAACATAAGGTTCAGTTTCAGCAAGCAATGGGGGGTAAATGGGTCATTTATGGAATGCAATTACCATACATCACACTTTTGATTCTTATTTCAGAGATTCATTGTGGTTACTCTCTTAATTCTGAAGGTACATATGTCTCTACTTTATTCTAAGTTTCTTGATTCGGTTTTAACAATTTACGGGCGTCTGTAGTGGCATCACACCGAATATGTGTATGATAATGATGCCTACTTTCGGGGCATCACAGTGAGGTTCAATCTCTAGAAAGTCAAACTTCACATAGCAGGTTTGACTTTCAGAGGTCGAATGTCATGCTAAGGTTCCACTAAAATGCTGATAATTTATTACACGGATAACGAGAATTGACAGTTGGAAATGACATTGCAGGCCTTGTTCTGTTGGATTTCCGAGCAAAAGTGACTAATGATCCATTGAAGGCTCTTGCAGATTGGAATCCTCTTGACTCTGATCCATGCAAGTGGTCAGGTGTTCATTGTGTAGACGGAAAAGTTCAAATATTGTGAGTTTTTATTCATGTTTTTTCTTAAAATTTCGAAATTTTAGGATGCTTATAGACATTTGTAGCGTTTCTTGATTCTAAATAATTGGTTCTATACACCATCTTCGGTAAATTTGGTGCAGTGTGACATATGAACACGTATTTTACATTTACAACGTAAAGTTGCATGTGTATCTGATCTTAAAACACGCGGTAAAATACTCGTGTTTTAACATTGTAATAGGTAACTATAGGATCATTGCACCAAATTCCGGATTTCTCGAGGAAGAGGTTCTTCCCTGTGTAGAAAACCAAAATTTAGTCCTTTGATGTATATTTGATAATTTCAGGGATCTAAGTGGGCATTCTTTGGAAGGAAAACTGGCTCCAGAACTTGGGAACCTTATTTACCTGAGATTTCTGTAAGTATTTCTTCGTTCTTGCGAATATATAGTTGTATCATAAAAGGTGTAGCTCAAAAGTTGCATTTTTTTTCGTTTATCAAACATTGTGTAGTTTGCTCTCCAAGAACAATTTTTCTGGGGTAATTCCGAAGCAATTCGGGCAGCTTTGTGTCCTTGAAGTATTGGATTTAAGGGATAACAATCTTTTCGGAGAAATCCCAGCTGAAATTGGAGGACTTCTACTGCTAAAACGATTGTAAGTTCAAGAATTTTGATGATACCATGAATTCGTGCTTTTTAGCTGTTAAAAATGATTGGGATAATGACACTTTTGGTCCCCTATCATTTTTCACTATCTCAAAACTAGCCCCTAACTTCCATAATGACTCTTCAGTTTTCACCCCAGAAATCTATATGTTGTGTTACACTTTTATTAGATTTAATGTATAACCTAATCGTCGCACCCGTTAAGTGTCTTAAAAGTGTAACAAAAATGCATAGTTAGGGGTGAAAACCGTCATTATGAAAAAGATTAGGGCTAGTTTTGAGATAGTAAAAGAACGGGACCAAATTGTCATTTTTCAATTTTTTTTTTAACTTTACGCAACGAATAGTATAGTCACACATTCCACATATAGTAAACGTAAGACGTTTGTCAACTAAGTGCTTCCGTTAACTGTAACAATAACGTATAGTTAGGGGGTGAAAAGTGTTATTATGGAAAACAGAGGGGGAGGGGTTGTTATTTTTCCAAAACAATGAATTTTTTCTTTCTTTCTTTCTTCCTTTCTTTCTTCAGGCTGCTAACAAACAACAAATTTGAAGGAAGAATTCCATTGGCAATTACACAACTCAATCAGCTTATTGAACTGCAATTTGATGAGAATCTTTCTTCTCCTGTTGAAGAAATTGGTTACGTAAATCGAAAACTCGGCCCGAGGTAAGTAGTCTCTTACGTATTTACGTCACTGTCTTTTAACAGATTCTCTATTTGAATGATTTGAAATCTATTTTACATATTTTCCTGTTTTGGAGAGACTAATGCCCGTGAAATCTATGAACATTCGAACTCTGAAAAGTCGAATGTTGAGCTTAGATACGACTTTTTAAGAGGTCGAATGCCATTTCGATGCCTCAAAAGTAGATTCGTTGTCGTGCCTTTAACAAATGCCTTTGTGTGTGTGTGTGTGTGTGAGAGAGAGAGAGAGAGAGAGAAACTGATGCAACTTTTGGGCAGTAAGTGGCAGAAGAATCAGAGGAACTCAAGGAAAGAAGATTCTGTGTTGACTAAAGTCAAGCAAACAGTATATAACTATTTTGGTCTTTTTCCAATGTAATTTAATCAAATTACCATTTTATCCTAATTCAATTAAGCTTTTCAAATTGAACTTTTATTTACAACCATGTACTAATAAGTACTTTTGACTGTTGTGTGTCATGTTTCAGATTTGTGAAAGAGTCCTTGAAAGTTGGCACATGCAATTCATGTAAGTAATTCACCCATTGTGTAGTACTTTTTCATTTTCTCATTATCGAATTATCGAAAAACGGTCGAAAGTATTGAACACGGGCGCCTCCACACTAACTTTGCATCACACTGAATGAATCGACCTTTTGAAAGTCGATTCTTGAGTCAAGAATCTACTTTCTAAAGGTCAAAGGTCGAAGGTGGGAATCGACCTTCAGAAAGTCGATTTTTGGCTCAAGAGTCAACTTTCAAAAGATCGATTCAGTGTGGTGTACGGTAGGTGTGGTGCACCGTTAGAACTCCGGGAAATGCTTTTACATGTCGAGTACGAGTAGCCCGGTTCACTTAGTCTCCTACTTGAGACTGTATGCTTAAGTGGACTTGTACTCGACCCGTAAAACTGTTTGACTCGATATGGTATTTTTCAAGTTCGAGCTCGAGTAGAGCCACTCGAATGATTAATCGTGGCCGTTTCAAGCTTTATAATCCAAGGATCGAGTAGCTCGCGAGCTAATGAAGCTTTATTTGATAATAATGTAATTAATTTTGTATACGAGATTTATTATCAAATAATATTTGATATAAATCAATAAATATTAGTTCAGTCGAGTTATGAAACGAATCGAGGTCGAGCTTTCCATTGTTTAATCGAAACTAAACGGATTCTAAAATGATAAATGATATCACGATTTGCGTGAAGTTATTTCGAGTTGTAAACATGTCGAGTTCGATCTTGTCTTTCATAATTCCACCGAGTTCAACTCGAATTTCGAACATGAGCCTTTTCAGTCGATTCGAGCTTGAGCCCTGATGAATATCAACTAAACTCGCCTCGATTACACCCTTATTTTCAAGTTTCCCTACGAATAATTTACTGAAACAAATAACACCTGTGTTCTTGATTAACAGGTTCAACTCAACCAAATATCATAAAAAATGCCCAGAAATCACTAAAACTAGCTCGCCGGAAGCTGACGGAGCAATCCAGTAACCTCGGTGCCCTTCCGGCCAACACCGCCGGATCATCAATCGATAACACCGTCTTTCATCCAATCAGTATAAGTAGTGGTTCATTCCCTGCTGTACCAGTCAAAAGGCATGAACTTTCTCCCCCTCCAACACCTTCACCTTCAAATAATCTTCAGAATTCGCCTCCAATCGTGTCGAATCCTGCCGGACATTCTTCCGGTGAATCTGGACATGATAGTAAACCGGATTCATCTGCACAAAGTAATGGAGATACATGGAAATATATAGTCGGGATTTCCGTCGGAGGTTTTCTTGTTTTTGCTGCTTTTGGATTGATCTTCTTCTGTAGAAGCAGAGCTGCTAAAAATATTGTTCCATGGAAAACTGGATTAAGTGGCCAATTACAAAAGGCATTTGTAACAGGTAAATCACATCTAGTCCCTTTTGTTTCATGATATTTGTTTTTCTACCCTCAATATTTGATTTTTTGACGCTTTTACCCTTTCGTTTATGTGTCCAACATCCTGCATTGATGGTATGACCGACTTTTTACCAATAAGAATTTGTTACATGACAAAAATGGACTTAAAAGGTAAAATGTTGCATAGATACTTAGATAGGGGGTAACAGTGTCAATACGAAATATTAGGGATAAAAGTGCAACGATCGTGAAATAAAAGGGACCGAAAGTGTCTTTATCCCCTGCTCCCAGCAAACTTCTATTCTTATTTTTAAGGAGGATAAAAACACTTTGGTCCCTTTTGTTTCACGATTTTTTACTTTCTTATCCTTTTTGTTTCATCGTGGCATTTTTGCTCATCTGTGCGAATTTTCGCCTTTTCAGTTCGTTTTTGCACATATGCTAAGTTTCTATTAGCTAGAACATGTCGTACCTTCAATACTAGAATTTGGACACGTTGCACTTTGGACTGAAAATGTCAAAAAAATGCATTGATGAGGGGTGAAAGTGCCAAAGATAAAACATAGAGGATAGAAGTGCAAAAATCTTGAAACAAGGGACCAAAGGTGTCTTTTATTCGTTTTAAAAATCTCGTTTTTGCAGAAAATGTGATCATGTATGATGTGTGCAAAAACATTTGCAGGTGTCCCAAAGCTTAACAGAGCAGAGTTAGAAACAGCATGTGAAGATTTCAGCAATATTACACAAGTGCATGATGCGGTAACCGTTTATAAAGGAACTTTATCGAGCGGCGTTGAGATTGCGGTTGCTTCTACTACTGTCGTCTCTCTAGCTGATTGGTCTGAAAGCGCAGAAAAAGCCTTCAGGAAAAAGGTTCGGTAATCATTTACCGTACACAACTACTGATCATGGTGGGACCCATAGTACACGTCCCACATTGTGTAACTACACATTCTGATCATGGTGGGACCCACCAGTTGATACACATGTCCCATATTGTCACATACACAACTGATCATGGTGGGACCCATAGTACACGTCCATCATTGCGTCACTACACATTTCATGGTGGGACCCATCAGTTGATACACATGTTCCATATTGTGTCACTACACAACTGATCTTGGTGGGACCCTGATACAGGGTCCCACCCTGATCAGTGAAGTAAAGTGTAGTGACTAGACACTGTCAGTTTCCTTACGGTTTTACGAATTCTCTGACTTAATATCTTCATTTGCATTTTTCCAGATTGATATGCTATCGCGAGTGAACCACAAGAACTTCGTTAACCTCATCGGCTACTGCGAAGAGAATGAACCGTTTAGTAGGATGATGGTTTTCGAGTATGCACCAAATGGCACCCTTTTCGAGCATCTATATGGTAATTTCTTTCCTTTTATGAAATATATATAGAGAGAAAACCAAAACAACCCTTTTTGAAACACTTTGAGTGTGTTTATATGTTTGGTAACCACAACGCTAAAAACCGACTTTCAAAATGTCAAATGTACACAATCAAACTTTTGAAAAGCCGAACGTAGACCATATAATCAACTTTCAAAAATCATTTTCCAATGAGGGTAAATTCTGATACGGAGTCTCTAATCTGCAGAACGAGGACTCCATAGCAGAATTTCATAATTAATTCCTCCATTTTTGTTTTTGCAGTTCAAGAAGTTGAACATCTAGATTGGAGTGCAAGGATGAGAATCGTAATGGGAATTGCTTATTGCCTTGAATACATGCATAATTTGAAACCTCCGGTTTCACATTCCAATTTAACTACAAAGAACATATTTTTGACGGATGATTATGCAGCCAAAGTAAGTAACACGATATATTGTATAACGAAAATGTTTTTACTTGCAAGTATAGTGTTTATACTAATGCTATATATATATATATATATGTTGTTTTATCAGATTATAGAATTCGGTTTTGGGCAGAATGTTACGCGAAATCAAAAGTTTCGGGTTCTGATCATTCTGAATTACCACCAATTGAAGATCCTGAAACAAATGTCTACAGTTTTGGCTTGTTGTTGCTTGAAGTTATAACTGGGAAGCTTTCTCATTCAGAAGAACATGGAGATCTTTTAAAATGGGTATTTTTTTTTTTCTGTGCCTGAAAAACTGTTTATTTTTCTGGGATAAAGACAGTTTTATCCTTTTTGTTAAAGATGAATCAAAAGGGACAAAAATGTCTTTATCCTTTTTTTTTTTTTTTTTTTTTTTTTTCCCCTTAATACATTGTTTTCTTTTTATTTAACATTGTGATTAACATACTCATTAGGCCACTCAATATCTTCCTGAAAAGCAAAACCGCAACCAACTGATCGATCCTACATTGAAGTCATTCAAGGACAACGAACTGGACATAATCTGCGAAGCGATTCAAGAATGCGTACAGCCCGATTCGCGTAAGAGACCGACGATTAAGGAGGTAATAGCAAAATTAAGACCTGTTATTGATATATCGCCTGAATCAGCAGTTCCAAGACTTTCTCCTCTTTGGTGGGCCGAGCTTGAGATTTTATCTGCCGAAGCAACTTAAGATTAAATCAATTATTTTTTTTTTCTTTTTTTCTTTTTTTGGCTTTCCAATTTACATTGTATTGGATTATTCGTTCATTCTTTGATCTGATTTATTCATTAAGTGGATGTATTTGTGAATTGTATTTTAAGAGGATCAGGTTGTACCATGAAATGAGTCGCAGTTAAATCCGATTTATTTTATTGTATGATTGTGGTTTTTTCTATGTAATTGTAGTATAATTATACATATATTTTTTCCTCAGAAATGGAATTATACACCATTAATTATGATATGAATTCATGATTAATGGGTCTCACATCGCAATTATTACCCTTTTAACACAAAATGTATCATAAGTAAGGTGTTAAATATCCACCTAATACTTAATTCAAAAACTAAAGCAAACTCATTGATCCATAAAGTCCACTCTTTTTACAACTTTAAAAAAAAAAAAACCATGCAACCAAAAAAAAAAAAAAAAAAAAAAAAAAAAAAAAAAAAAGCCCACAATTGTATTACAAAACTATTTACAAAAAAGACTTAAAACCAAATATTCAAACACAACTTATGTAATATATTATTACATTTACAATATCTTGATTTTCACTTTATCTTTCCCCCATTTTGTCAACACAATTAGCATCATTGAAAAAGCAGCCAAGAAATCAACACTTTGTCCTGGACTCAACACATCTAATATCCCTTTAAGTGTCTTGAGCCTCACGCAATCCGCCATTTTCATCACCTTCTCTAACCCATTCATTGCCCGCACCTTCATAATTATAATTTACATTTAATTAACTATATATGCATCCAAAATTTATAATTTTTTTTAAACTCATTTGCTTGATATATTAAACTCAATCGTAATCCCGCTGTAAAATTATGTTGTGTAATTCGTTGCGTGACAATAATATTATATGATAGCAGCATTACATATATATATAAAGGTAATGGTACTGTCACACCATAAGTTTATCATCAAGATAATGACCAATAGTCATATTGTATCCGAGTGGTAATAACAGTAACATTACCGTTTTAAACACTACCTCCTCTGCCGCAGCATCTTCAAGAGGTCCATCTTTTACCGCCACCGCTGCCGCCATTTCCGCCGCCATCTGCCGCCTTCTTATCCTCACAAGCTCCACCATCCTCGGGTCAGCAATCGCGACTTGCAGCCTCTCCATTTCTCTCTCCACCATTGCCTCCTCCCCATTAATCTTCAAACTCAACTTTTGCATCTTCCCAACTTGCACCTCACTCAACACCAACCTCCACCTCGAGCTATTCGGCTTTTGTAACGCCTCGATCAACCGGAGAACCGTCGACGGCTTCCACCCCGTAACCCATTGATGTGCATACTCAATTGGGGTGAGCCAAACTGGTGTGAAAAATGCAAGAACATCTTCATGTGCTGCAGCCCATTTCATTGTGTAGTATTCTTTGTGAAGGGTTGTTACTTTATTCACTATTTCTTCAATTGAATATTGATTATGTATTATTTCATGTGATACATCACCATTGGTAAGGATTTGGAAACAGTCATAGATTTTGGACATCCATTGATTGAAGAAGTTTGTAAACATTTGATCCATTTTGGGTTGTTTAAGGTTTTTGTCTGTGTACTAGAAGGAAGGAATTGAAGCATTAAAAAAATGAAAAAGAAAGGATATTTATATGTGCTTTTCTTAAAGTATATAAGTTTAGGGTTACACATTATAATGTTGGCCGTGGAGTAAAAAACAAGGCAGAAAATGTGTATCACACTTATATACTTAGTACAAAATGGGAACCGAATTTGGGTGTTGTGACACGCATATATTAGGGTAATTTTACGGGTACAATCGTTATTTCACAATAGTCATATCGTTGATAACGATGGGTCTGAATCGTGATCACTTTGGAATCATCGTGATCAACGGTATAGATGATTGTTGTGTCAATCAAACAATGATTGTGTGAGATCCGGAAATCGTTTTAGTATTAAAACAATATATTTTTGTTGTTGAAAAATGTCGTTTTATTGTTAAAAGTTTTAGGCTCCGGTGGCCCCACCGATCGAAATAAATTTTTGGATAAAAAAATAATTTACAGTCCGTTGACTGCACTGGAAAAAAAAATTTAGATCCGCGCATGATCATTACCCCAACTATTTAGGCACAACGTATGATTGCGTGATCTAATATCATAGTTGTTGAGGCTTACATCATGATCAAATATGTAAAATTAGATCGTGTGACACGTTGTGATAATGCCGGGAAGGGGCCTAGAAGTGCCTACTACTACACCATACTACACTTGGCTCTATTGCGATCGTAACACTACCCTACTCTGAACTATAACAATATATATATATATAAATGCAATTTACCTCCCTAAACTGTATCGTATGCAAATTTTACAACCCCTAACTATAATTCGTTCAATTTACAACCTTAAACATTATATTTTAATCAATTTACGACCTCAACTTTTAATTTAATTTACCACCCTCAAACTTTTAAGTGATCAATCATACGTCGGCCCCCAATGCTTTGTATCGGGCTAGACGTATGATTTTTAAATGTCGGCCTCGATGTTTAAAATATTAAGTCAATATTTATTGGATTTTTTTCGATCTCTGCCGGCTTAATATAATTAGATAAGGTGAGGACCAATTCTTTTCTGGGCAATCATAGGAAAGACTTGATCCTTGATCGCTAATTTTTAAGCTTGATGTATCAACTTTGTTTTTAAATAACTATCATTTTAAAATATTAATACAATATTTATTATTTTTTTTCGACCTCGGCCCTTTAATATAATTAGATAAGGTAGGGCCAACTCTTTTCGGCCATAAAGAAGGACGTGTCTCCTTGATCGCATAATATATAAACAAAATATTTATCTCTTCAATAAAAAAATATCAATACTAAAAATTAATTTCAGCACTATTACGTACTCATTCATATAACATTCCCAATATATTATTTCAATTAACAAGAGATAATTAATATTTATTAAATTTGTATATATATTTAAAAAAATTAAAAGACAATTTAATCATTTTATATTTTTTTATTAAACATATTAATTATCTTCCTAATATGTGTGATTTTTTTTTTTTATATTCGAGTGTTAAAAACAAAATTGTTTGCAAAAGAAAACTTGACAAAAATGTGGGAAATTGTATCAACAATGTCAATATGTGGATAATAAAAAACAATTTTTTTTTTTCTTTTTTCTTTTTGACAACAATACAAAAATAATGAAAAACCAATACCCTGGCCACTAATAGAAATAGGTGTCTTTTTTTCTTTTTTATTTCTCTCACCAATTTCCAAAGAGATAAGCTAGTAAATGGGGTTACATGCAGAGCAGACGCCACGCATTCAACCTGAAAACTCTGAGTCACCCACACACACAGCCATTTTTTATTTTTATTTTTTTAAGAGAAAGAGAAATGCATGACACCTGCTGCATATCAAATGGGTAGAAAATTAAAGTCCCAACGTTTGTTTTTTTATTACTGCTTTTAAGAGATTTTTCAGATCTTTCTGCTATGCTTCAGTATGGGATGCTGCATGATCATGGTGGCCGGCGGTGGAGAGTATACTTCTCTCTTCCACGTCATCCCTGTAGAAGTGACGACGTGTCAACACACGTAAGCATCATGTGTAGTACCCGGCCACGTGTAATACCTTATTAAGAAGCACCTGTCGTCGGTTTTTAGCCACCATCTTTACTAGTATTCATTACTTTCCGAAACATAATAGACGAGCAAGCTGTGGATTTAGAAATTTTATTCAGCGTAATCCGTAAATATTTAATAAAGTAGATAGTTTTTTTTTTTAACGGGATCTAAAATACTTTTCTTTAAGTAAAACGTAGAGTATTCTTATTTTTAACGATGTCCGCGGACTCAATATAGGTAAGTATAGATCCGCCTCTGTTATAGACTGTTAGAAAGAATGGAGTCAGGACCTAAATCTTGCATGAGTTAGTCGAGTGTATTCGAATTATCGGGTCGGTTAGATTAATACGATTTAGTGGTTTGAACTAAATTATTGAAATTTGTTTTTGTTTTTGTTTGTAGTTTCAAATTGAATAACATGGATGTAATGTACTATTGTTAGGGATCGAACAACCATATGTTACCCTTAGTGGCGGAGCAGGATTTTGGTTAAGAGGGCACAACCCTTCTATAAAATGCCATAGAAAAATCGTTTAATGAAACATGTTTTACGATAAAAATTATAATAGTCGACAGTTTAAATTTTATAGAAATAGAAAATTTCCTATATATTATTTATGAACCTTTATAGAAAATTTTGAGAATGATACACCCTCGCCCCGTACGTATATTCGTCAGTGTTGATAAACTTATGTGATTACTCAGAATGTTAAATAACAAGTGTGTCTGAAATCGTATGTTTTAAATCATTCCTTTAACTTAGAAAAATCACATCAATAATTTATATAATAATTTTTGTTTTACAAACTCAAATATCATATTTGTTTTTTTTTTTTTTTTTTTTTTTTGGAGAGATCAAGCATTTTATTAAACAACTAAATCCGCCAGTACACCGGTAGTAACAGAGTGCGGGGGAAGTGTTCCCCTAGCAATATCGCCCAAAGAATCAATGTCTAGACGCGCTAGAATATGAGCCAATTTAATGCTGGTACACCTAACAAAAGAAAAAACCAACTGACAAAAAATGAGCAGTCTCCGCAAGACAATCTTGCAATAAGCTGCCGAAGGAAGATAAGTCCTCATCACGATGCTGTAACCGTTGTATGCAGATAAGACAATCGCTCTCTACCAATAGTTGTGAGAGGCCCAAGCGTCGTCCCTCTACTAATGCCATAAGGATCGCCCTCAACTCTAACACCACAACCGCTATGCCTGGATCTAGGTGGAATGAGTAAGCTGCCAGAATAGAGCCCTGGTGGTCCCGAAAAATGAGCCCTAACCCTGAAGCATGCGGAGTAGCTGATGCATCAACATTGCACTTTATCATTGATGGGAGTCAACTTTACTGTACTTTGGTGTGCGGTTTAACCATTGTTTATCACTTTATTGACATGTTTTGGGTAGTTCTAGACCTGTTTAAGAGTAATATCGAGAGTTATACGCACGGGGAGTTAAACTGTCACATCGATAGTAAACTCCGCCTTTTTAGCGATATTTATCTATTTTCCGAGCGCTTTTGTCTTGCGGAATTACGCGTGGTGTTTGTTCGTACATGTTATTGCAGGACTTAGGTGACTCGAGGACCCGGAAGGCAATGTTTTGGATTGAGAAACATGACCGTGGCACGAAGGTAGCATAAAAGTGAAGGAAAATCAAGTTTGGAGTGAAATCAAAGCAAACTGGCGATTGCTCTATCCAAACTGGCGTTTGAATCAAGCTCTGGCCAAACTGGCATTTGGAGAGTTCAAACGGGCGTCCACAGAATTTGGTATCAAATACTGGAAGTTAGAGTTTTGGATAGACGAGAGTTCCAATTACCCCCAAACTAGCGTTTGGATGGGTTCAGCCCGAATCAAGAAAGCTCGTATAAGACAAACTAGCGTTCATGGCAGGCTAGACGCTCGTTCATGGAAGGAGAAACCCTAATCAAGAATCAGATCTCCAGGCAAACGAGCGTCCACCTTGGAGCAAACGCTCGTTTGGCCCCGACAGCAGTATTAACCATACATGTCCATTAATATTTACTTTGACCCATCTTGGAGGCATTTTCTGGTCAAGTCGTCTTCATGAAAGTTGTAGGGAATTGAACGATCTTTCCAACACATCTTGAATCGTTCAAATTGGAGCTCCACACAGAAAGTTATTACTGATTTACTGAATACAAGTCAAATGGGCCGAGTTGATCGGCCCAACTAGGTCAAAGTCGCGATTTTTGCCTATTTAATAGCATCTAAACCTAAGAAAACATATATTCTGATTTTTATTGGCTTGGACTGAGTTCAAAGCAGGCTTAGGTGCTCAATCCAGCCGCTTCGGCGGTTGTTATGACAGGTTGACATCTAAATAATCGGATTAGAGCTCTGGACTAGGCTCCGTATTTCAATTTCTTAGTTTAGATTTTTGTATATAGAGTATAATACGATATTCGATCAATAGCTTGGTGGAGTTCGTGCCTGGGATCATTGTATGAATTAAATGTTGATATCTTTTGCTGATTTGGGATTCAAAAGTCTTGATTTACAATGTTTTGATCTTCATTATTGTGAATTTCCTGATTTCGATTTGTTTTCTCTCAATATGGTTTTGATTGTGTAGATCATTAGTTTGATGAAATTAACTCTGGATAAAAGTCTTGATTTGGATCCTTGTTTATGCCGTGAAATAGTAAAAGCTTCGATCTTTTGTCTTGTTCATATACTCTTTGTCCTCTGATTTTAACACAATTTTTTTATTAATCTCCTCGTGGGATCGACCCCGGACTCTGAACGCACTACCTACGATCGACCCGGTCCACTGCCGGTTAGAAAGTGAGTTTTGCCTAAGGTTTTGAGTTTCTGTAAATTGTATTTGATCGAGCCGGATTGCGAAATATCTACTTATCAAATTGGCGCCGTTGCCGGGGAGATTGTCCTAGAACTTGGGCCTAGGTTTTTATCATCTTGTTTTATTTAGACTTTGATAGGAGCCATGGGATGTTGAAGTGATTTTATCCTGAACTCAGATTGAATACGACTTTGGTACTTAGCCTCTTCGGAGGTTGATATCTTGTAAGTCCGGCTAGAACTGGGGCTTAGGGCCTTCGGCTACCATGACTTTTTGAGGGGTTTAAACTATCGTGTGTGTGTGAGGGGTTTAAAATAAAATTAAAAAAAAGGAAAAAAGAAAAAAAAAATGAACTTTTTGGAATAAAGCAAGCTTAGGTGTGTCAAAGAGGAATTCACGATGAATATAGTGAGGAGTATTTGATTGTGATACATGCTTTCACTACTCGACATGGATGTTTTAATGTGACCCTCTGTGACCTTTATATGATATGCGTAGATGTTCTGTTCTTTTACCTTTATGGTTATTTTTCCATCTATTGCGGTCCATGTTGAGTGATTGTTTGTGTTTCGAGTCTACTGATGTGGCATGGCTTCTTTATTTTATATCACCAGTGTATCTGTTGCATACTTTTGGCACGTGGATGATGAGAGTCAACGTTACTATGCTCCGGTGCATGTTTTAACCCCTATTTATGATACTTTTGGCTTGTATTGGGTAGTTTTAGACCATTTATAGGGCAAAATACATTGCACACTCACTTTGAGGCAAACCGTCAAATAGATAGAAAAACTCACCATTTTACGATAATTTGACCCTTTCCGAGCCCTAGTTATCTTGCAGAGTTATGCACGGTATGTGTTTGAATGTTGTGATGCAGGAAATAGGTGACTCATAAACCCGGACGATGAAGTATGAGGCTTAGAGAGCATGTACCCGAAGCCACGGAGTTCTTACGGATCAATTGTCTCAAGCATTTATACTCACAGCTGACTGAAAGTGACATTTGACCCATCTTAGAGACAGAATTCGGTTTAGACTTCTTCACAAGAGTTGTAGATCTTCAAACAAGCTTTCTAACGCATCTTGAATCACTCAAATCGAAGGTCTACACGCAAAGTTATGGTCAATTTA
The DNA here is from genome assembly GCA_036785695.1 of Gentiana straminea. Taxonomy (NCBI): domain Eukaryota; kingdom Viridiplantae; phylum Streptophyta; class Magnoliopsida; order Gentianales; family Gentianaceae; genus Gentiana; species Gentiana straminea. Next base: position 2,362,545 of record JAVUPR010000042.1, read on the forward strand.
CCGAAGACAATCTAGTACCGAACCATCTGTCGAGCCGAACTTCAGGCAGCTCGGCTCGTTATGCGTTTTTCAGCACAAAAACGTGAATTTCCTGCATATTCGATAGGTCCTCTTCCCCAAAACCCTTAGAGTCACCATTCCTCCATTCCTTCACCTTAGATTAGCTCATCTTTCACTCTTTCTCTTAGATTAAACACAATTTAGCATAGATTCTCTCTTTCTTGTTGGTGTTTTGAGGTCTTCTTCTCCAAGTGACAATGGCTTTGATGAAGATTGATGCAACTTCAGATTTCCTGCATTTTGGTACTTAATTCAAGCTCCTTTTCAGTTTTATGGCTTTAATTTCATGTTTAATTCTTGTTTCTTTCATTATAATGAGTAGCTAAACATCTACATAGCTAAATCATGTGAAAATTGATGAAATCCTCCTCTAATTGATGAAATTGGGAATGAGTAGTTTTTAAAGTTGAATCTTTTGATGGGTTTGTGTTCTAAAACTTGTGCTTAATGCTTGAATTAATTTGATCACTTGATTCATGATTTCACACATTGTCTTTATATATGTATTTTGCGAGATGGTGTGGGAAAATTGGTTTTGGAATCTCCAAGTAAAATCGACTGAGTTGTTTAGATTCGGTTTCTTGAGTGAGGTTTTCAATGTGAGTTGGGCGTCTCTAGAGCGTTAATCATGCTTTGGTCAGTTAAATCCTTAAAGGCGGACTGTTGAACCGGGCATAGGGTGGTAGGTTGTTGCATTGGCGTCTACACACCATTATTGGAGATTGCACCCATAAACACATCAAGAGTATGATTGGTTGGTAGGTCGGTTGTACTCGTTCCCAATGAGTCGATTAGAGGGGTGAAACTAATCAATTGGATCATGGTTTGGCTATGCCTTCTTCCTTATTATCTCTAGTTTATATTACGTCTTGGTGTTAATTATCACTTGTTCCACTCTTTTGGTTGACCTAAACTAAGTATGAAAATGACTTTGGTACTCGATTGATTCCTCGTGGGATCGACCTTGCTTGCTACTATAGTGCATTCGATTCGGTACACTGCCGGTTAAAGTTGGACCGTCACTATTTTGGCCATCAAGAATTTTTGGCGCCGTTGCCGGGGAATTAATCGATATCTCTTAAGTCATTGGAAGACTTAGGCTTAGGTTGTTTTTATTTTATTGTTTTCTTGTTGTTTGAGTTTGTGCAGTTTATGATATAAACTCGTCATGGAATTTACTAATGAGCAACCTATGTTCCAAGCTCAAGTATCTCAACCAATTTTCAACCAATTCCACAACATTAACCACATGCCAATATCCCAAGTATCACAAGTCCCAATTCAACAAGCTCCAATTCAAGGCCAAGGCCGATTACTTAAAGATTATTTCATGCCACGTGCAAGATTTATACATAATGCCATTCGCTTACCTCTTATTGATGCAAGTGACTTTGAGATCAAACCACATGTGTGGGATTTGATAAAAGAGCATGCGCTCTTCTATGGAACTGAGACAGAGGATCCATATCAGTTTTTGATGTGGTTCACAAATGTTTGCGGGACAATGAAGATAAGTGGGGCAAGTGATGATGCAATCCGATTGAGGATATTCCCTTTTGCATTGAGAGATAGTGTTGTTGATTGGTTAGACTCTCAAGCTCATGATTCATTGCATACGTGGGAAGACTTGACTTCGGCTTTCTTATCGTACTATTTTCCACTCCATAAAACAATGGAGATCCGGGCTGAGATCTCAAACTTTTCCCAACATCCGGGTGAACAACTTTATGAAGCATGGGACCGAATGAAGGCTTTGCTAAGAAAATGTCCACATCATGGGTATGAGATATGGTCACAAATGCTAATCTTTTATTACGGATTGAGGGATGATGCAAGAAATGTCTTGAACTTGGCAAGTGAAGGATCTATAATGAGCTTGAAGACCCCGATTGTGTATGCCACTATTGAGAGGATTACCGATAACAATAGGCAATGGGATAAGGGCAAGGCTCAAAAGAAGGTAGTTGAGACTATAGAAATAGATCAACAAAACTTGATGATGGCACAAATGGAATCTATGGAGAAGGCAATCATGGATCTTAAATTGGGTCAAAGGCTACAACAACAAGGTTTTTCTCACCATTTGAATCAAGATCATAAAAAATTTCCACAAGTTCCTTCTGCACCCCCGGGATTGTCTCATCAACCACAACATCAAGAGAGGAATCCCCAATGGAAAGCGACAATAGAAAGCATAGCAATGATTATTGATGCTTTTGTGAAGAATGTGGAGCAATACAAGACCATTACAGATACTCGTTTGGTAAACATGGAAGATTCATTGAAAAGTCTTGAAAACCAAATGAGGCACTTGACCGATTACTTGAATAACTCACCGGTTCAAGGCCTACCAAGCAATACCGTGACAAACCCGAATGAGGTAAATGCTATCTTTGCAGTGTATCACGATGGTGAGGATGATGATGTGGTTACAGAAAGTCGTGAGCCAGTTAGAGTTGTAAGGTTGGTAGAGAAGACAAAAGAAGTGTTGGTTTTTAATGAAGCAGCTGAGCAAGACAAGAAACTCGAAGGAAATCTTTTGGGTAAGCATGTGAACAACACTTCTGAGGGCAAGGGAAACTCATGTATATCTCAATCTAGCATTCATTTTGATTTGAGTTCCCTTCCCTTTCCCCCATCTCATGATAAGAAGGCGAGTGTTGTAAGTAAAAATCAAAATCATTTCCTTGACATCTTGCGTAAAGTGACGATAAACATTCCATTAGTTGATGCTTTAATGAACATGCCTTTGTATGCTAAATTTCTTAAAGTTGTTTTATCGAAAAAGCCTAAAATGCAAAGTGTGGTTTATTGTAATGAAGAGTGTTCTGCGATTTGTCAAGAGAGAGTTCCGCTTAAACTTGGTGACCCCGGGAGTTTTTCAATCCCATGCATGATAGGTAGCTCTAACAGTCTCAAGGCCCTGTGTGATTTAGGAGCTAGTGTGAATCTTATGTCGTACGCTACCTATAAAGAACTTGGTCTTGATGGTATTTGAACAACTAGAATGGTTCTTTCTATGGTGGATAGGTCCATTAGGTACCCTAGAGGCATCGTTGAGAATGTGCTAGTCCAAGTTGATAAATTTGTTTTCCCGGCTGATTTTGTCATCTTAGACATGGAAAACAACTCTAAGATGCCTATTTTGCTTGGTAGACCATTTTTGGTTACGGGGGGAGCCTTGCTAGATATACAAACCGGGGAGATCACTTTGAGAGTTCACAATGAGAGCGCCACCATTAAGGTTTATGAGCATGTAGGCCATCCTTGTGATGAGTGGGGTAAGAATGAAAGGATTGATAAGATAGAGGTCTTTCAAGTGAGTCAAAGCACTCAAGAGTGGCCAAAGAATGAGAAGAGTGAGTTTGATGCCGAGGGGGGAAGAAAGAATCCAAATGTAAAATTTGGGGGAATCAAGTCTCGTCAAGGACTTTAAACTTGACAATCAAATTGTATAACTCCATCAAACTTCTTTCTATCCACCAATTCCACCTTCGTGTCAACGGTATAACTCTAAAGTTAACACCGTATAAGTCATTCCGTCAAGCCAATGACGTAAAACAAAGGCGCTCGGGGGAGGCAACCCACCGTTTCTCTATTTTTGCTTTAGTTTTTGGTGCTATGAGTGGTCTAGGGTGCTACTTTGGGGGATCTTGGTACCGTTTTTGAGTGGTTCTTCTTTGGTCCGTTGTCGGCTAGTATTTTTTTCATGGATGTTGTTTTACCTGTTTGATTGTCATTGCATCGCATGCGCCCCGAGTCGGGTCCCCTTTTGCTTTCATATGATCGTGTTTATGACTTTGCGCTTTTTGATTATATCTCTATATCTGTTGCTTGCTTTTGGCACGGTGGCTGTTCCCCGTGCATGCATTTTCGTGTTTCTTGGTTGCATGGATTTAGGTGTACGAGATGGAGCTTCGTGGATATGTCATATGCACTCATTTGCGCCTTTCTACCGGGTTAAGCTAAGCCTTCTTTCTCCTTTATCATTCACACACTGAGGATAGTGTTGCATTTAAAGTGGGGGGGTGGTATGCTCAGCTATGATTTGCGCTTCGTTGTTGATTGTAGCCATTGTGTTGTATGCTTATTGTTTGGTCATTACTTTAGTAAAATTTGAGCAATTTATAAAATTTTCCAAGGTTTTGATGTTACATTCGTGTGTTGAGTCGTCACGTTGATAGGGTAAACGGTTTAGTAAATGTCTGAATACATGCTACTTGGCTTACTACCTTATCTTGGAAATGGGATTTTCATGCACGTATAGCTTCGATTTCATGAACCATGCTAACTAGTGACCGATTATGGTAGACTTAGGCACAATTCGGCTACCTAGAACTCATACCATTAACTTCGAGACGAAATAGAAAGGCCGACTTTGGTAGAGTTTGGGACGATAGTTATGGCATTTCTTTGACCTAACTAGAGCCTGATAACCATCCCATGACATATTCCACAGTAACCCCTCTAAGTCTTGGTAGGATGGTTAGACCCCCATCCGACACTTAGCCATTCGTTTGTAGCCCGTAATTTCCCGACCCCCAAGCCTTATTTGTGGTCTACGTTCCCTTGGACACCCTACGAGTCGAGCTTAATCTGTTCATTTCGAGCACACTTGCTAAAGCAAGTGTGGGGTGGTAGAGGAGTACATATGTATAGAGGAGTTAGCTTTTTACGAGCTATTTTCACGATTTGGAGGGGATGAGCTCATTTTTATATTGTATGTACGTGATGGCCTTTGACTCAAACCTATTTAAATTGTATAGTGCAGCTTTCTAAATTCAAAAAAAAAAGTTTATTATTTCAAAAAAAAAAAAGAAAGAAAAAGAAAAGAGAAAAGAGAAAAGCTTGCAATAAAAGTCAATAAAAGTGTAATAAAGGTTGAGTCAAATAAAGCCAAGTGTTTTGGGATTCATGTTGTGATTTGTTATATGATGTTGATGTTTGGGATGAATCCTTAATATAGAAACATGATTCTTGTATGCTTTTGCCTCGTTACACTTGAGACATAGTGAGATATGGCATTCTATTTCTTGGATCATTTCTCGAGTTTCTTTTTGAGCTAGAGAAGGGGAGAGCTAGCTACGTTATGTATTGATACACCCCGTGATTAAGCTTGCTCGTTTTTATCTCTTTGTTGTTTATTCCCCAGAAATTCCCTTCGGTTAGCCCCGTCCCTAGCCTAACGTTACAACCGTGCAAGTCCTACTTGACCTTACTTAACCTCGGTTGGCCCCGATTAGTGGAGATGCTTATGAAGTATGAGTCTATGGTGTAGTCGTATTAACCTAGCGTCCATAATCCAAACCGTGGTAAATATAGGAGAAGCTATTCACACACACACACATCCCGTTTGCTTGATAAGGTAGGGTTAAGTTGCATGTATTTACTCATTTATTTGTCGGTTATCTTTGATATGTGATTGGCTTGACCTACGTGTGTAACGTTGACTCTTTGGTTTCTTTTAAAACGCTCATTTTGCTCGAGGGCGAGGAAACGCTAAGTGGGGGGTGGTTGATGAGAGTCAACTTTACTATGCTCCGGTGCATGTTTTAACCCCCATTTATGATACTTTTGGCTTGAATTGGGTAGTTTTAGACCATTTATAGGGCAAAATACATTGCACACCCACTTTGAGACAAACCGTCAAATAGATAGAAAAACTCACAATTTTACGATATTTTGACCCTTTTCGAGCCATAGTTATCTTGCGGAGTTATGCTCGGTATGTGTTTGAATGTTGTGATGCAGGAAATAAGTGACTCATAAACCCGGACGATGAAGTATGAGGCTTAGAGAGCGTGTATCCGAAGCCACGGAGTTCTTACGGATCAATTGTCTCGAGCATTTATACTCACAGCTGACTGAAAGTGACATTTGACCCATCTTAGAGACAGAATTCGGTTTAGACTTCTTCACAAGAGTTGTAGATCTTCAAACAAGCTTTCGAACACATCTTGAATCACTCAAATAGGAGGTCTACACGCTAAGTTATGGTCAATTTACTGAAGACAATCTAGTACCAAACCATCTGTCGAGCCGAACTTCAGGCAGCTCGGCTCGTTATGCGTTTTTCAGCACAAAAACGTGAATTTCCTGCATATTCTGATAGGTCCTCTTCCCCAAAACCCTTAGAGTCACCATTCCTCCATTCCTTCACCTTAGATTAGCTCATCTTTCACTCTTTCTCTTAGATTAAACACAATTTAGCATAGATTCTCTCTTTCTTGTTGGTGTTTTGAGGTCTTCTTCTCCAAGTGACAATGGCTTTGATGAAGATTGATGCAACTTCAGATTTCCTGCATTTTGGTACTTAATTCAAGCTCCTTTTCAGTTTTATGGCTTTAATTTCATGTTTAATTCTTGTTTCTTTCATTATAATGGGTAGCTAAACATCTACATAGCTAAATCATGTGAAAATTGATGAAATCCTCCTCTAATTGATGAAATTGGGAATGGGTAGTTTTTAAAGTTGAATCTTTTGATGGGTTTGTGTTCTAAAACTTGTGCTTAATGCTTGAATTAATTTGATCACTTGGTTCATGATTTCACACATTGTCTTTATATATGTATTTTGCGAGATGGTGTTTCGAGTCTACTGATGTGGCATGGCTTCTTTATTTTATATCCCCAGTGTATCTGTTTCATACTTTTGGCACGTGGACCACGTCCCGTGCATGTGTTTGCGTTGTTTTCTGTCTATTTGACTTTAGGTATACGGGATGCGCTTATAAGAAGATGTCACGAGATTCGTTCACGCCTTTCTGCTGGGTCTAAAGCTAAGTATTCTTTCTCTTTCGTACACACACTGAGGACAGTGTTTCATTCAAAGTGTGGGGTGGTAGACTTAGCTTGGTTTGAGTTGTATGTTTAAATGTGCCAGTTCAGTAATATACTCAGTATGTGTCCGTTTTCGAGTCAGATTTTAAAATTTTCCTCGTGGGATTTAACGTCCGTTTGCATGTTTAAACTTCATATTCTCTTGGTAAACGACTTAGCGAAGTAGTAAATGCTTATAGCAAGACGCTAGGTTTATCTTATAAACGAAAGTTCTTTTGCACGTTTGGCTTCAATTTCATTGGCCTTAGGATCTAGTGAACAATTCTGGTAGAATTGAGCACACTCCGACTGCCTAGATCCCATTTTGTAACTTCGAGGCGAAATATAAGGATTGACCTTGGTTAAACACGGGATGAGAGTCATGGCGCTTCTTTGACCCGACCAAGAGCCAAATAAGCCAAAATCCCGACAATTTACCCTCGTACCCCCTCTAAGCCTTGATAGGATGGTCTGACCACCGTCCGAAAACAAGCCGTTTTGGTTACTTAGCCTGTATTACCCTAACCTTGAGCTTTATTATTGGTCACGTTTCTTTGATTACCCTACGAGTGTACTTAGTTGTTACTTTAGACACACTTTCTGACGCAAGTGTGGGGTGGTGAGATGTATGTGTTTCGAAGAGAAGTTAGTGATATGAGCTAATACATATGAAGGGGAGGAGCTCGAGTTATTTATTGATGAGGTTGGTTTGGCTTGAGAAAAAAACAAAAGAAATTGAATAAATTGAAAAACAAAATGAAAAGAGTTGAATTGAAAAAGAAGAAGTTGGAAACAGAAAAGAATAAGAGTTGAGGTTGAAGAAGAAGTGTTATGATTATATATATGATGTTGGAGTGTCGGGAGTCGTTTATTGATATTACTCAGTGCTTTGTGGAGGAGTTTAGTGGTTTTACACAGTTTTGATGACGAGAGATTTTTCGATGATTAGGTTCACTCGTACTTTCTCTTTTCTAGTTTCAAATTTCCTTTCGATTAGCCCCTTCTCGAGCCTAACGTTATAACCTTATAAAGTCCTACTAGACCGTGTTTAGCCTTGGTTGGTCCCGATTAGTGGAGATGTTATTAAAATGAGCTTTAGTGTAGTCGCGATAGCTAAGCGTCTATAATCCGAACCGGTGATTTGGTCTATGACTTGGAAACTAATTTTCACACATACACATTTCGTTTGTGTGATAACGATTGAGTCAAGATGTTTGCATTCATTGTTTTACTTATCTTTTACCTTGGAAATGTGAGTGTTTTTATACGCGTTAGTGAAGTTGATCCCTTGGTCTCTTTTAATACGCCTGTTTACTCGAGGACGAGCAAAGGCTAAGTGTGGGGTGGTTGATGGGAGTCAACTTTACTGTACTTTGGTGTGCAGTTTAACCCCCGTTTATCACTTTATTGACATGTTTTGGGTAGTTATAGATCTGTTTAAGAGTAATATCGAGAGTTATACGCACAGGGAGTTAAACTGTCACATCGATAGTAAACTCCACCTTTTTAGCGATATTTATCTCTTTTCCGAGCGCTTTTGTCTTGCGGAATTACGCGTGGTGTTTGTTCGTACATGTTATTGCAGGACTTAGGTGACTCGAGGACCCGAAAGACAATGTTTTGGATTGAGAAACATGATCGTGGCACGATGGTAGCATAAGAGTGAAGGAAAATCAAGTTTGGAGTAAAATCAAGGCAAACTGGCGTTTGCTCTACCCAAACTGGCGTTTGAATCAAGCTCTGTCCAAACTGGCGTTTGGAGAGTTCAAACGGGCGTCCATAGAATTTGGCATCAAATAGTGGAAGTTAGAGTTTTAGACAGACGAGAGTTCAAATTACCCCCAAACTAGCGTTTGGATGGTTCAGCCCGAATCAAGAAAGCTCGTATAAGACAAACTAGCATTCATGGCAGGCTAGACGCTCGTTCATGGAAGGAGAAACCCTAATCAAGAATCAGATCTCCAGGCAAACGAGCGTCCACCTTGGAGTGAACGCTCGTTTTGCCCCGACAGCAGTATTCACCGTACCCGTCCATTAATCTTTACTTTGACCCATCTTGGAGGCATTTTCTGGTCAAGTCATCTTCATGAAAGTTGTAGCGAATTGAACGAGATTTCCAACGCATATTGAATCGTTCAAATCGGAGCTCTACACAAAATTTATTGCTGATTTACTGAAGACAAGTCAAATGGGCCGAGTTGGTCGGCCCAACTAGGTCAAAGTCGCGATTTTTGCCTATTTAAGAGCATCTAAACCTAAGAAACATATATTCTGATTTTTATTGGTTTTGACTGAATTCGAAGCCGGCTTAGGTGCTCAACCCAGCCGCTTCGGCGGTTGTTATGACAGGTTGACATCTAAATCGTCGGATTAGAGCTCTAGACTAGGCTCCGTATTTCAATTTCTTAGTTTAGATTTTTGTATATAGAGTAGAATACGATATTCGATCGATAGCTTGGTGGAGTTCGTGCCTGGAATCATTGTATGAATTAAATGTTGATATCTTTTGCTGATTTGGGATTCAAAAGTCTTGATCTACAATGTTTTGATCTTCATTATTGTGAGTTTCCTGATTTCGATTTGTTTTCTCTCAATATGGTTTTGATTGTGTAGATCATTAGTTTGATGAAATTTACTCTGGATAAAAGTCTTGATTCAGATCCTTGTTTATGCCGTGAAATAGTAAAAGCTTCGATCTTTTGTCTTGTTCATATACTCTTTGTCCTCTCATTTTAACACAAATTTTATATTCGACTCAATCTCCTCGTGGGACCGACCTCGGACTCTGAACGCACTACCTACGATCGACCCGGTCCACTGCCGGTTAGAAAGTGAGTTTTGCCTAAGGTTTCGAGTTTCTATAAATTGTATTTGATCGAGCCGGATTGCGAAATCTCTACTTATCAATCACCCCGGTAGGCGGCCACTCCCGATGATCCCGCAGCTCTTGTCGCTGCACTGCGTGAGGTGCCTGAGTGGTCTGAATGAACTCTCTCGCTGCACTAAGTGCCGAAGAACACACACGAGATATATACACCGGCTGCCCGTCATAAACCGCACTACATCGTGCCTTTCAAATATGCCACATTACCCATACAAACTCCGCCACCTCTTCCCGTGTCAGGCGATTGTGTAGCATCGAAAACAAACCCCTAAAATCCGATACTCTCCCCGGTCGTGCCCAAGTCCCGAGAGACGTTTGCTCCCATACCCGAACCGCCATCTCACACTCAAATAAGACGTGCGCCATGGTCTTATTTGCAGCTCCACATGCCAGACACCTGCCAACTCCCACGTTGCGCTTAGCCAAGTTACATGCTACTGGCAAGCAATCATGTAGACACCGCCATAGAAAATGATGAATACGAGGCTGGACTGCAACGTCCCAGCATTGTCTCCACACTCTGTCCATACCCTCTGACCCGGAAGCTGCTCCCCCCATCAATCTTGGTATGTAGAGAGATAATGCTAGGCGATAGCCAGTTTTAACCGAGTAGATTCCTCGGTTTTCATAATGCCAAATACACTGTCCATATGATTGCCTTGTGTGATCGGGGTATGGAGGATCGCATCACTCTCCCAACCTCAAAATCGCGTGCACACAAGCGGAGCATTCCATCGTCGCGTGCCAGGAATGAGCAGATCTGCCACTTTACAATTTGTTGGGAGATCATGCCCTACATGCGTTACTCGGAACGAACTAGGGAGGTCCACCCAGGCATCGTGAAACAAAAAAATAGAGGATCCATCCCCAACCTGCCAACGAAGCCCACTCATCAATAAGTCTTGTCCCTCAAGCAAACTCCTCCATAAGAACGAGGTTCTTGATAGCAAAATAACTAACTGCTAACTTTAACCAACAGAGTATCGGGTCAACAGTAGTATAGTGATAACAAGGTCGAATCCACAGGGAACAACGTTTAAGTACCAAAGTCGACGTAGAACTTGGTTTAGGTCAAGATTGCAGTGGAGAGATATTACACTAGTGCGAAAGTAAAAATTAGCTAACGGTTGTAGTTCTAGTTATTAAAAGGTATAGCCGAATTATGATCCAACGAGTTATTTTTACCCCTAAGGGAAGACTTGACTAGGAGCGTGTATTAACCAACCTTCCTTTCCACAGTAATTTTAACGACATCCACGGGTGCCAACTCCTAATTCTGGTGTTAAGATCTGAACAACTCTCGCTCAACACCCTATGCGAAGTTAATTAATTTTCCCTTTAGAAAACCAATTGACCTAACATGATTACGCTCTTAGAGTCGCTCGAACAACGATGACAAACCTCTGTATTGGAAACGGTCCTAACAACTAGGCCGAATCTACGCAACGATCCCAAAACCCCTTTTTCCCACATCTCACCGCAAAATACATTTATAGGTTCGATATGTGTGACGGTGAACTAAATGATCGGTTTAATTCAAAGATGTTCAGATTAAGTTTTAGGACGTGGATTACTCATTAAAATATTATTTTACGCGCTACACAACTCCCGTTTAATCCCCCTTAGGGCGTTTTTACTCGTTTTTACATAATTCGACTATACATACGTTTAGCTATTCATTTTGGCGATAATAACGGAATGATTAACGGAAATTATATTAACAACGGAAAGTAAAAGCGAATTCATTTTATAAGTACATATATGTATTTATAAATATAGATATATAGTTATATAGCTAATAATATATATAATTGCATAAAAGTAAATATACTATATATATATATATATATATATATATATATATATATATATATATATATATATATATATATATATATATAAGTGCGTAAATAAAATGCGTAAAAGTATATATATATATATATATATATATATGTGCGTAAATAAAATGCGTAAGTAAAATGCGTAAAAGTAAATAAAAGATCGAAACAACGAACTATTGATAACTATACTATTACAACGGTATTTTAATTAATTTATATAAAACATATATATATATATATACGGCCCGAATAAGATAAAAAGAAGAGGGAAGAAAATGGAAATAGATCTATATATATATATATATATAAAATTACCCGATTACAACTATTGATTCCGAGATCGTAGTCTTCCGGATATTACAACGACTTCAGCAACACCGAACTTCCGATAATTTCCCGAGCATTACAACGATACTACTACTACTAAATTATTCTCGGCATAATGCCTTTACTAAAACTAAAAGAAAAAAACGAGGGAGTTAGATCTATATACACAGAGTATATATATATAAGGTGTATATATATTATATATCTCCCTTCGATCTGCTCTCTGCATCCCCTTATATAGCAAAGTCCAGGGGCCGGTCTAGACCGGGTAGGGGCCGGTCTAGACCGGGTGCAATGATTACATTCATCCCCCCTAATTTATATTTTTCGGATAAGAATTATATATTTTGGAATAAAACTTCTAAAATTCATATCTTGAGTTGTAGACCTCCAAAAATTGCAAACGAAATGCCAAAATTACGGTCTCGAGAAACTCTACAACTTTCATGAAGGACTCTTCTTCAGAAAACATCTTCTTGAGTACCTCGTGTTCCTCCGAACGTTTTTCGATATTTTTACGAAATTGAATCAATTAGCCACTTGACCACCATTTGAGTTGTAAAAGTCCGATTGACTTGATTCAAAATCCATTGGAAAGCTTTCTTGAAGATATACAACTTTTATGAAGGAAACTTCTTCAGAAAATGTCGTTTTGATGAGCCATTCGTATTACGAAGATATTTCGGGATTTCTACTAATCCGAATTGATTAGTCAATTGACCATAACTTGAGTTCTAGAACTCCAATTGACGTGTTTCAAAGTGCATTGGAAAGCTTATGTGAAGATCTACAACTTTCATTAAGAAGTCATCCCCTGAAAATGCCTCTAAGCTGGGTCAAACATCCGTCGAAACAGGTTTTGGTTTTAAGTATATAAGATAATTTGATCCATTTGAACTCGTAAACTTGTGGCATCTTCTTCTAATCCTCTAAACACATCTTTTAGACTCAAAACATGTCGTTACGTGGAATCTTGGTCAATGTATAATCCTGCAATGAACCACCAAAATACCAAACGTAAATCCGACACGACACTCCGGTTACTAAACCGGTACAAAAACTAGTAAAAACACGATAAAAATACGATATTTTATATAATTATTACTACTTAGATATTTAGATGAAACTTATGAATTAATGACTTAAAATGATATAAAAGTGCTTAATATAATATCAGAAGCGGGTTGAAATGTTATAAAAATAACAGTGAATTTTTCCGTCATCACAACCCCCCACTTAGCTTTTGGTCATCCTCGAGCAAAATAAGCGATAAAATAAAATGAATGAGGAAAAATTCCTGACGATATAATATGAATGACAATCAGATAATGCAACCATTCGAATCATAACTACACGTTAACCGCAATATAAATGTATAACAGAGTGCATGTGTGACAAGCCTTTTCAATTTCCACTATCCTCTCTTGAATAAATCAAGCAAACGCACAAATATCCATTCGACGGTCTAATAAATTTCCTAGGTATAGGCAGTAACAGTTCCACACAAAGTTCTCCCGTGTACTTATTAGGATAATCCCTAAAACATATCATTCAGTTTATACTGGGGATAGTCAGAAGATAACTAAGTTATAAACCAATTTTCCACATTGTCATTTGCCAATTTTTTTTTTAATTTTAACTTAATTTCACATGTGTATCATATGCCCTCATTCCAGCAATAGGATGTTTCGTGATAACACCCTAGCTGGACTACTATCATCAGGCAGTCGGGAGCTTTTAAACCTCATAGTGATATAGGACGTTTCGTGATAACGCCCTACTGCACTCAAATCATTGGTAGCTACAACCGACATATATATAGTTCATCTTAATTTGGTATTTTTCTTTTCATTCCACTTAACTTATATCCTTTCTATCACATTCAAACCTTCAGATATTCACAGTATACGTTCAAAAATTAGGTACTAAGTTGCTGCAATTATCTCTAGAATAACCACTAGGATACTGAATGGATACAGTTTAAAATTTTTCGCTTCAATATCAAAGGCTTATGTGAAGGAATTCATGTTATACAAATAAATTTCCGGTTAAAATACACTTGCGGTTCACATTGGTTATACATATCCAAATTGATCATTACATCTTTAAATCCATGAAATATATACCTTATACAGATTATTTTAATCAACTAAATAATGCTCGAAAAAGAATCAAAAACTAAGGGTTTAAACACTTACTGCCATTTCTAAACCAACCAGACTCTACCCCCCACTTACGATTTTGCATTATTCTAAGAGTGTAAATGAGATAGAGAAGAAAACTTAGCTTATAAACCTGGCAGAAAGGTGCTACCGAATCCCGTAACAGCCATGAGAAAGCACGACCCGAATCCCTATACAAAACCAAAACAAAGCAAACACGGGACATGGTCCTCGTGCCAAAAGTATGCAATAGGGATATGGGAATAATAAGATAATGACCCTGTCACGTCAGAAAATTCGATAGGCAAATAGAGAGTATCACATGAGCATATATCGTAGTCAAGTCAGCTATTCCTAGTTTCATTTTTATTACACACAGTTTTGTTAAGGCGGAAATACTCACCACTATACTACAACTACTAGAAATTTGAAACAGATTAGATCATAAAATGAAATGTAGTGAGTCTTTTATACCCAGATCCTCAAGGGTTCTACAACCTAAGTCCAAGAAATGATGTATTTGAATGTTTTTTCTTTTTTTCTCCATCGGGATTTTCGGATAACCACATAATCGTTCCCTTTTAATGACATTCAAACATTCATCCTGAGACTTGGTTGTGCTTTGTGTTTATCTTTCATACAGATTCTACATTTCATTAAGACTAGTCTTATTCAAATTATCTTTATTATTATTATTATCGGGCTGCCTCCCGGTAGCGCTTTTGTTTAACGTCGTTGGCTCGACTAAGACTTAGAAACGATTTATCAAGACTCGGGATCAGTCAAATGCACAATTTCGAGAGCCTCATCGAATGGTAACTTCTTATCTTGTTTTAGACGAAGGCCGTTCGTGATGAAAGTTCCGTGCTTCGGATGTGTTACCTCGATGGCTCCTGAGTCGAAAACTCGCAATACCGTATATGGTCCTGACCACCTTGACTTAAGTTTGCCTTGAAATAAATGGAGGCGAGTATTATAGAAAAGGACCTCATCACCTACGTCGAAAATACGAGGTTTGATCAACTTATCATGAAGCATTTTGGTCTTTTCCTTATATTTCGCCGAACAATCGTAAGCTTGAAAGCGAAACTCATCTAACTCGTTCAACTGAGCCATCCTTCTTTCACCGATTAATGCGTCATCCATATTTAAATTCTTAATCGCCCAATAGGCCTTATGTTCTAACTCTACGGGGAGATGGCAAGCCTTGCCAAAAACGAGCATGTAGGGTGACATACCTATTGGTGTCTTAAACGCAGTTCGGTGTGCCCAAAGCGCATCATCTAACTTTTTTGACCAATCCTTAAGGTTAGAATTCACTTTGTCTTCTCCAAGATTCTTTTGATTCCCCGATTGGACACCTCTACTTGGCCACTAGTCCGAGGATGGTAGGCGTGCCTAACTTATGAGTGACCCCGTACTTCATTAAAAGCTTATTGAAATCTCTATTAGCAAAGTGACTTCCATTGTCACCGATTATTGCTCGAGGTATTCCATACCGGGATATAATATGTTTCTTAAGAAATTTTATGACTACATGTTTGTCGTTAGTGGGTGAAGCAATTGCCTCAACCCACTTTGAAACGTAATCACATGCGACAAGAATGTACTGATTCCCGAAAGAAGACGGATATGGTCCCATGAAGTCTAATCCCCATATATCAAATACTTCACACACTAATATCGGTTTCTGGGGCATCTCATTTCTCCTGGAAATCCTTCCGAGCGTTGACGGGCATCACACATCTTAACATAAGCATAAGCATCCTTGAAAATAGTGGGCCGGTAGATACCACTTTGTAACACCTTTAATTTGTTCTCTCGCCCGAGAAGTGGCCACCGGCCTCTTTATCATGGCGAACGAGAGAATACTCACTATCTCACCGTCATCAACACATCTCCTCAGGATTCCATCAGCACATAGCCTAAAAATTAAGGGATCTTCCCACACATATCGGTTTACCTCACTAAAAAACTTCTTTTTCTGGTTTTCATCAAACTCAGGATCTACAAATCCACACTCGTAATAATTAACAAAAGGTGCATACCAAGGGTTCCCATTCTTTCCTCTCTGCAGGAAATTTCCTCGCTTAACCGGAAGCATCGTATCCACTACGAACAACTGCTCATCCCGAAAATGATCATCAATTTCAACCCTAACAGAGTGTTTATTGTCTCCCTGTTCCATCCTACTGAGGTGGTCAGCTACTACGTTCTCACACCCCTTTCGATTCTTAATTTCTACGTCAAATTCTTGAAGAAGCAATATCCACCTCAACAAGCGTGGTTTTGCATCCTTCTTTGGCAAATAGATATCTCAACGCGGCATGGTCGGTGTGAACTATGACTTTCGATCCAACCAAGTATGACCGGAACTTATCGAAAGCAAAAACAACGACTAAAAGTTCCTTTTCGGTTGTGGCATACTTTTGTTGAGCCGAGTTCATGGTATGACTCGCATAGTAGATAGGACGAAACAACTTGTCAATCTTCGACCTAGGACGGCTCCTACGGCATAATCACTTGCATCACACATCACTTCGAACCCCTTGGACCAATCGGGTGCTACCAAGATAGGAGCCGAAGTAAGAAGTTTCTTAAGGGTTCGAAAAGCATCTAGGCATGCCGCATCAAAAACACGGGGGCTCCCTTCATCAATTGAAGAGTAAGAGGTCTAGCAATGTGGGAAAAACCCGGAATGAATCTACGATAAAAACCGCATGTCCCAAGAACGAACGTAGAGTCTTCAGATTTGTAGGCATAGGAAGCTTAGAAATTACCTCTATTTTTGCTCTATCGACCTCTATTCCTTTCCCCGATACCTTATGTCCTAAAACAATTCCCTCAGTTACCATGAAATGACACTTTTCCCAATTTAAAACTAAGTTTGTCTCTTCACAACGTGCAAGCACCTTATCAATGTTCGACAAACACTCATCAAAAGTATCACCAAAAACGCTAAAGTCATCCATAAAAACTTCCATGAAACGTTCTATCATATCAGCAAAAATTGCCATCATGCATCGCTGGAATGTCGCGGGTGCATTACACAACCCAAACGGCATTCTTCTAAATGCAAAAGTGCCATATGGACATGTGAAAGTAGTTTTATCCTGGTCATGTATATCGATGTGAATTTGATAATAGCCACTAAAACCATCCAAAAAGCAGTAAAATGCATGACCACTTAGACGCTCTAGCATTTGATCAATAAAGGGTAGGGGAAAATGATCTTTCCTAGTCTTATCATTCAAAGATGCGAAAATCAATACAAACTCTATGACCGGTAACTAAACGAGTAGGAATAGGCACACCTTTTTCATTAAACTCAACCGTGATGCCTCCTTTCTTAGGCACGACTTGTGTGGGACTCACCCATTCACCGTCGAGATTGCGTAGATTATCCCTAACTCAAGCATCTTTACCACGTCTTTTCTTACCACCTCTTGCATATGTGGGTTTAGTCGTCTCGAAACTCGCTGCGACCGGTTTGGCATCTTCTTCTAGAATGATCTTGTGCTTGCGGATATCAAGACCGATCCCTTTTATGTCAACCATCTTCCATCCGAAGGCCTTTTTGTGTTTTTTCGAACGTGGATCAACTTAGCTTCCGCAAAACGGTTAGTGCGAGATGAAACAATAAGAGGAAGTAATTCATCGGGTTCTAAAAACACATACTTTAAATGCTTAGGAAGTGGCTTCAACTCCAGATCAGTAGGTGGTTCCTCGATTGACGGCTTTGGCAGCTTACCAGTCAAACCGAGCTCTAGCTTCTTATTCCAGCTTGCGTCAACAAAAGGAGTTGCCTCCAAATGATATACCTGAACTCTCATTTGTGGATCGTCATCCTCTGCGGTGCTTGACTTCATCGGGCATTCTTCCATTGGTTCTTGGTATCCCCGGGTTAGTGTGCTCCAAAATACAAGGATATATAGCATCAATAGAAAAACAATCACTCTTTTCATCATCAGGATGCTTCATTGCCTTGTACACATTTATGGCTACACTCTCTTTCCCGACTCGTAGTATAATCTCTCCCCTCTTAACGTCTATCAAGGTCTCTCCTGTGTTCAAGAAAGGCCGACCTAACAAAAGTGGGGTTTTAGAATCCATATCCATATCTAAAACTACAAAGTCAACAGGGAAAACAAACTTGTCTACCTGTACCAACACATCTTCAGCTACCCCTAGAGGTTTCCTAACAGACCTATCTGGCCATCGGTAAGGTCATTCCGGTTGGCTCTAACACTCCCAATCCCAATTTCTCATAAACTCCTCTAGGCATCGGGCTCACAGAAGCCCCTAAATCACATAGCACATTTTTGAACACAGTTTCGCCAATGGTAATTGGGATGGTAAAGCTACCTCTATCCTGTAACTTGGGGGGTATCTTATTCTCAAAGATTGCAGAACATTCCTCACTCAAATGCACCATCTGTTGCATCTTCTCCTTACTCGACAACATTCCTTTTAGAAACTTAAAGTATGGGGGAATGCTCGAAATTGCCTCTAATAGGGGAATATTCACCTCTACCTTCCTTAAAAGATTCAGAAATTTTGCCTGACCATGGGTCAGGATGTCCTTTCTGGTTCCCTTAGGAGGATAGGGTAAAGTATTAACATCAAAATCAGGGGGAGGAGGAGGAATTCTGTTTTTCTTACCTCTTTCTTTAGGTGGTGAGGCTTCTTCTTCTTTGATGTCCAAGACCACATAGTCTTTCTTCGGTGCTGCCCCTTCCAATGCTTTCTTATTTGCCTCAGCCAAAGCCTTTTTCGTGGCTTCCAATTCTTTCCTCATTGCTTCCATTCTCTGCTTGATATTGCCAGTCTCTAAATCTTCAATCTCGACTTCACCATACATAGCTCCTTCACGAGCTCAATCGCTTTCTCTTTCTCGCTTTCTCGGTTTCGCTCCTTTGACCCATAATTCTTTCTTTTTGTCACTCGGCCCGACCTCTTTACCACTTCGTGTGAACACAAGCATTCACATCCTTTGGGTTCCTCTCGGTGTTACTCGGGAGTCCACCACTTAGATTTGTCTTTAGAGTGTCGGTTATTTGTCCTACTTGGGTCTCCAAGTTCCGAATGGCGAGAATGTGTGACCACTTTTTGCTCTATAGCATTCTTATTCAACTCGAAACATTCTGTCTAATTTCTCCGGGAGTATCTCGGTGGCCATCTTCGAACACCGTAATTATTTGGTTGCCGATTGCTTTGATTATTCTCGGGTGCGGATGAGCATTCGGATGCCGATAGGTGCCGAATTAGTACTTCTCAACGGTGGCTCACTTGCGATTCGATTGTTTTGTCGACCACGATTCGATTCCGGCCTTGATTTTGGTTCCAATATGAATTCGATTCGTCGTTGTCCTTGTGACCGAGAGGCGCGGATTCGACTATTCGATAGTAGCCTCGGTTTTGATTACGGTATGAACTCGATTCGGGGATTATGATTCCAAGGTCGGTTGTATGAGCTTTGGTTTTGCCTAAAGTCTTGATTCGATTATTGTTTCTATTCCAATTCGATTCGCCCTTCGATTCCAACCTTGTCCAACATAATTCACATCATATTGTTGTGAACCATCATTCATACCATAATCCATTTGTGGCCCTTGCGATTATTAAAGTTTTGATTCCATCGTTCGGCCAAAATCTTGCCGATTCATATCCATCCGTCCCATCGCAAAGACATTCATTCGCCGTTGGTCATTCGATTGCCGACCGTTGTTGTCGGAGTAGGTGTCAATTGTTGTGGATAAGTGGATTTTTTCAACGATACACATTCTATGGCGAATGTCCACCTCCACGAGTTGGCACCGATGTGTCTTCTTGCTTTCGACTCCATTCGGTCCATCTTTAGTACCATTTCTTGCATCTTGTCATGCATGGCGATTCTCGATCGAGTTCCTCTTTCGGCGACTTTACACTTTCCATTGGGGCTTTCTTCTTCTTTCGCTCGATCCCCATTGTCCTTCTCCATCCGCCGCATTTTCTATCCGTCTCATTGCTTGTTACGGTGGTAGATTCATAATATCTCCGCCGCTTGCGCATTCGGCTTGTTTTGGTCCATCGGCTCTAAGGCCCCGAATAATATAATAACTTGCTCCACCGTAGAAAAACCGTGTGGAGGGCATCTCTTAAGCAACCCCCTAAATCTCTCATAAGTCTCTTTTAGTGTCTCTCCTCGAGACCATCAAACGAAGAGATTTCTTCTTTCGATCTAAAATCTTTGCCGGAGGAAAGTACTTTTTCAGAACACTCTCGTTACGTCGGCCCACGTATGTAACGAATCATTTGGTAATGAGTCGTACCAATCCTTAGCAGACTCCTCTTAATGCAAACGGAAAAACTATTAGTTTTACCGCCTCATCACTTACTCCATTATATTTCATTGTTCCACGGATCCGGAGAAAGTGATCCGTAAAGCCGTTCGGGTTCTCGGTCGACTTCCCGTGGAACAAGGCATGTTCCCCCAACATGTTCAAAATATTTTGCTTAATATCCATGTTATTCGCATTAATTGGGGGTACCCTAATTGGGTTGTGCCCTATAACTTCCGTGGGGTAGTGACGTAATCTCGACAAACCCTCAGTCCCTGTGCTTGCTGAGCCATCTGTTGCTGATAAACCGGCTGCTGTGGAGGTGGATCATACGGGTTATACGGGTTTTGGAACCCCTGTTGATTTCCTTGATTCTCCATCATCCGCAGTACTCGATTTACCGTCTCTTGGTCTAATTCGGGTCTGAAGTTCTGCGTATCCTGAGGATCTTGTCCTCCTCTGTACTGTCCAATCCCTGGCCTCTGATTAAACTGTGCAGATCCCAACTGACGTAGCCCTGTGTTCTCTTCTCTCAATGATTCATGACGAGGGGTCCTCGGTGGAGTTTGCAAAGGTACTGTTGCATTACCACCATTAGTGGTTGAGGTTTGCCCCTGTAGAGTCTGTTCATCAATGGAATCTTTACCGTTTCGTCTAGTTATGATATCGTCCATTTCTGTAGAGGAATTAGAAAGTGATCTTTCTAATGTCTCTCTTTCTTCAAACAAAGGGTTCGGACTAGCGACTAGGATTTCTCCTCGGCGCTGACTGTTTCTATGACGTGCGTAAGCTTCGATTTCTTGGATAGGTTCGATGAGAGGTTCTTTAGAGCTTCGAGTCATTCACTGACAAACAAGAAACAACACGAAAACAAAATAAAAACGACCTAAGCCCAGGCTTTCGGTCAACTTACAAGATATCAAACGTTAGCTCCCCGGCAACGGCGCCAAAAATTCTTGATAGCAAAATAACTAACCGATAACTTTAACCAACGAGTATCGGGTCAACAAGTAGTATAGTGATAACAAGGTCGAATCCACAGGAACAACGTTTAAGTACCAAAGTCGACGTAGAACTTGGTTTAGGTCAAGATTGCAGTGGAGAGATATTACACTAGTGCGAAAGTAAAAATTAGCTAACGGTTGTAGTTCTAGTTATTAAAAGGTATAGCCGAATTATGATCCAACGAGTTATTTTTACCCCTAAGGGAAGACTTGACTAGGAGCGTGTATTAACCAACCTTCCTTTCCACAGTAATTTTAACGACATCCACGGGTGCCAACTCCTAATTCTGGTGTTAAGATCTGAACAACTCTCGCTCAACACCCTATGCGAAGTTAATTAATTTTCCCTTTAGAAAACCAATTAACCTAACATGATTACGCTCTTAGAGTCGCTCGAACAACGATGACAAACCTCTGTATTGGAAACGGTCCTAACAACTAGGCCGAATCTACGCAACGATCCCAAAACCCCTTTTTCCCACATCTCACCGCAAAATACATTTATAGGTTCGATATGTGTGACAGTGAACTAAATGATCAGTTTAATTCAAAGATGTTCAGATTAAGTTTTAGGACGTGGATTACTCATTAAAATATTATTTTACGCGCTACACAACTCCCGTTTAATCCCCCTTAGGGCGTTTTTACTCGTTTTTACATAATTCGACTATACATACGTTTAGCTATTCATTTTGGCGATAATAACGGAATGATTAACGGAAATTATATTAACAACGGAAAGTAAAAGCGAATTCATTTTTTTTATAAGTACATATATGTATTTATAAATATAGATATATAGTTATATAGCTAATAATATATATAATTGCATAAAAGTAAATATACTATATATATATATATATAAGTGCGTAAATAAAATGCGTAAAAGTAATATATATATATATATATATATATATATATATATATATATATATATATATATATATATATATATATATATGTGCGTAAATAAAATGCGTAAGTAAAATGCGTAAAAGTAAATAAAAGATCGAAACAACGAACTATTGATAACTATACTATTACAACGGTATTTTAATTAATTTATATAAAACATATATATATATATATACGGCCCGAATAAGATAAAAAGAAGAGGGAAGAAAATGGAAATAGATCTATATATATATATATATATAAAATTACCCGATTACAACTATTGATTCCGAGATCGTAGTCTTCCGGATATTACAACGACTTCAGCAACACCGAACTTCCGATAATTTCCCGAGCATTACAACGATACTACTACTACTAAATTATTCTCGGCATAATGCCTTTACTAAAACTAAAAGAAAAAAACGAGGGAGTTAGATCTATATACACAGAGTATATATATATAAGGTGTATATATATTATATATCTCCCTTCGATCTGCTCTCTGCATCCCCTTATATAGCAAAGTCCAGGGGCCGGTCTAGACCGGGTAGGGGCCGGTCTAGACCGGGTGCAATGATTACATTCATCCCCCCTAATTTATATTTTTCGGATAAGAATTATATATTTTGGAATAAAACTTCTAAAATTCATATCTTGAGTTGTAGACCTCCAAAAATTGCAAACGAAATGCCAAAATTACGGTCTCGAGAAACTCTACAACTTTCATGAAGGACTCTTCTTCAGAAAACATCTTCTTGAGTACCTCGTGTTCCTCCGAACGTTTTTCGATATTTTTACGAAATTGAATCAATTAGCCACTTGACCACCATTTGAGTTGTAAAAGTCCGATTGACTTGATTCAAAATCCATTGGAAAGCTTTCTTGAAGATATACAACTTTTATGAAGGAAACTTCTTCAGAAAATGTCGTTTTGATGAGCCATTCGTATTACGAAGATATTTCGGGATTTCTACTAATCCGAATTGATTAGTCAATTGACCATAACTTGAGTTCTAGAACTCCAATTGACGTGTTTCAAAGTGCATTGGAAAGCTTATGTGAAGATCTACAACTTTCATTAAGAAGTCATCCCCTGAAAATGCCTCTAAGCTGGGTCAAACATCCGTCGAAACAGGTTTTGGTTTTAAGTATATAAGATAATTTGATCCATTTGAACTCGTAAACTTGTGGCATCTTCTTCTAATCCTCTAAACACATCTTTTAGACTCAAAACATGTCGTTACGTGGAATCTTGGTCAATGTATAATCCTGCAATGAACCACCAAAATACCAAACGTAAATCCGACACGACACTCCGGTTACTAAACCGGTACAAAAACTAGTAAAAACACGATAAAAATACGATATTTTATATAATTATTACTACTTAGATATTTAGATGAAACTTATGAATTAATGACTTAAAATGATATAAAAGTGCTTAATATAATATCATAAGCGGGTTGAAATGTTATAAAAATAACAGTGAATTTTTCCGTCATCAGTTCTCGACATGCGGGTGACCGCCAAGAATGTGCTATTGCGGAAATATTTCGCCCGGAGCACCTGTCCCACTAATGAACCCGGATGTATAAGTACACGCCAAGCCTGTTTTGCCATCATGGTCAGATTAAAGCATTCCAGATTCCGAAACCCCCCCAGATTCTTCGGCATACAGCAGGTTTCCCAGTTCTTCCAATGAATCTTACGCGTATGTCTTGTATCTTCCCAAAAAAATCCTCTAATCTCTTTTTCTAAGTCTTGTAGTATGGTGATGACGGTTAAAATATACCTATTTATGTCATCAATTATAACCTTAAACCGGAGTTAATTATATATATTTCATATTAAATCACTTGTTTATATGTACTATTTAATGATAAGTGATTATTAATATGATTATTGGTATTTAGCTGTTTTTATTATTAAAGAGCAATTAATTGTGTGATAAATACTGATTTTGCAGATCATAACGAATCGGGAAGATAATTATCACGCAATCGAGAAATCTCAAGATAAAAGAGAAGAAAATCGGAGCATTGAAGAAAAGATTAATCAGATCAATTCAAAAGCAGGGAACAAGTCGGATAAAGCGGAGTGAAAACGCGTAACAAGGGAATGCTCGGTCGACCGAGCCTAGCCATTCGGTCGACCGAGCGTGTAGGTTCGGTCACCCGAGCCTAATTTGATAAATGCATGTCAATCTTCTAGATTTTCCCTATGTCGGCTACAACTCCTATATAAACAGCAGCCACGATGCCGAGAAAAACACACCACTACAACACAGAACAAATTCTACAATTTGAGTTTTAGTTTTATTTTCTTTTCTTTATGTTCTTTCATTGTGGATTCGTCGGATTCTCCGATTAGGGAGCGCATTAAAGAGTGGGAGTCACTCTCGTCTTCGATGGTATGACTATTCAATTATGCAATCTTTATTCATAGATCTGATATATTTTATTATGGAGTAGTTTTTCTTGTATTGATTGCGTGATGTAGATTTATTTACGAACCCATGTGTTTAGGTTAGAAACGTTAAGAAGTAATCATGATTTGTTCCGACACAGGGCTGTGTTCGGTCGACCTAGACGTGTCACTCGGTCGCCCGAGTGCTGTCGTTCGGTCGACCGAGCATAGTGATGTGTAGGGCAATATTATGATCGGCTTCGACTACGTCAGATTCTCTGAATTGGAATTAAAACGAGTAATTAAACCTGATCAACTTATTTATTCGTCATCATAATTTAACATGAAACCCAAAAAGTGATTGTTACTTAGGATATAGATTGAATCGGCATCTAATAAGTACGCCTTACCCTAGGAATGTTGCTTAGATGAGGTTACGGTTTATACCGGCATCCCTAGTCTCGTAATTGTGTCAGAAATTATATGAGATGGAGGCATTAAAAAGCGAAGTCACGTAATGGAGGCACGATGATTTAGAGGGCCTAACCGGAGCTAAATCTACCTTGGGGATGACTCCCGTAGTCATAATAATTAATCTTTAACGTTTGTTTTGTCTCGTTATCATCCTAATTCACATGGGGGAGTTATAATCTACTAGCGTAATCAATACATGGTAGTTGGGACCTTGAAGCATTGCATTGCAGGGAAATCATGCAATATTCCAATATATATATATATATATATATATATATATATATATATATATATATATATATATATATATATATATAAAATTGAAGAAGGAAATAGTAAAGAAGCAAAATTTCACTCAAAATTGAGAATCCAAATGAGAACGCTGGCTAAGAACGAGAACGCTGGCTAAGAACGCCACAACGCTTTCTCAAAGGCGCTGATAAGTTCTTAAGAGATAGAACTCTACAACGAAAAGATCCTCACTTGCAAGTGATAAAAGAAGTCAAAGACTTTATAAAATTTCACTCAAAATTGAACTGATTGTTACAATGACACTATTTGACTTTATATAAGCTACGGACTCAAGGAAATAAAACAAACTAGTAATGCGGGATAATTATAAACTAATTTTCGCCACTTTATTTTCTAATGGGCCTAACGTGAATCTAATAAGCCACATGACTTTTATTTGCTGAAAATAAACGTTTAACCCAATATATTATCATATAGACATATTTTTTTATGGGTCTTACAACCATTTAGGCCCATAAAACCTTTATTGAATCTATGAACTTTTGCTTGCATTGTATTATTTGGTCTACGTACCGGAACGGATAACATTCGAGATTATGATCCTTTTTTGGCTCTCTCTTTAGCCCTATGATTATACACGAAAAAGATCCTTTTTGGCTCTCTCTTTAGCCCAAAAAATAATATGTCTCTTATCCCTACGTCGAGGTCTTCCTCCACTATTTGGACGGGTATTTTTCCGGAAAACTCTATTTGTTCACAGGATAAGAAGTGGGTGGAGAGAAAAAAAACAACTACTATTCATATTAACAGGCCTCTATTTCTTGGTTTTAATAGGACTCCTTACAAGTAGACTGAATGAAAAATAAAATAAAACAAGTCTAATAACTTTTTTTTTTAGGAACAACGTCTGATAACTAATAAATGACTCATTCAAGCCCGTCTTTGCTCTGCTCTTCACTTTTCTTAGGCTGGATCACATCACACAACCAGTCAACTACTGCCACAACTACTCAGTTACAATGAGTGAGACAACCTATTTTTACAACACTGATAATACTCATTAATCATGATGTACAATTCATTGTGTAACACATTTGTTTAGTCAATTGATTATATCTAATTATTTGTGACACTAACATTCCTGTACAGTTCATTGTGTAAATAATTTATACTTGTTAATCAATGATGAAAAATAAGTTTAAAAAAATTAATCGTGACATTAGCATTACTGTACAGTTCATTGTGTAACACATTTATTTAGTCAATTAATTGCCCAATTTGTTGATACATTAATTACATTTGAGAATTTTAGAGCCAAGGTTTCATGTAGTGATGTATTTGTGAATCATCCACACTTTATATGATGAAAATATAATAAATAATTTGAGCTTCATTGAAACATTAGAAGATGAAAATAACAAGATTTGTTTTTTTGTTTTTGTTTTTATTTTATGAATGGGAAGTTTTGATTTGTGATTCAAAAAAGATTTGGGCTGAACAATTGAAGTTTGACGCTTGAATGGACCTTTGGGCGCATATATCAAATGGGCTTCTAATCTAAAGATATGTCTCTTATTGTTTGACTTCTATCGACACCACGTATTTATTATTAGCATTTTTTATTTTTTATTTACTTACAGCACCACACCACACATGTATATTTTCTTTTACAGTCGGCACTACACTATGAACGTCAGTGCAACCGAGGGTTTTTCCCAAATAATAACGTCAGTGCAATGACGTTTTTCTCCCATGACACATTTATCACTATAACGTCAATGTCAGTAACGTTATTACCAAAAACCAACATCGGTATCAATGACGTTATTATCGAAAACTAATGTTAGTATTACTGACGTTATTATGATGTTGGTGATCACCGTCTACGTCATGAAAACTTCTCACATGAATTTCATCGTCCAAAATCTTATCTTTAGTCTTTCTGTGTTGCCGCCGGTAGGCCTGAAACTACCATCACTTCACGGATCAATTAACTAACCCATTTCAACCTGCAAATTATTCATTTATAAGAACAATTAAAAAATCGAAACTTGCATTACAAAAAGATTGAATTTAGAAATTATGTAAACTTTTAAAAGTGAGACAACATTACTGCTAACATAATGTTACGTAATGAATTTAGTAATTTGAGTTAATCATTTATAGCGAAACGAGAAAGATGAGCAAAGTAATTACTTGGTCCGTTATGGCTCAAGTAGCGCCGTTGACTCCGAATTTTGGGGACGTTATAGATTGTATCGGAGCCAATTGCCGGACGGAATTATGTGTCACACCGTAAGAAACGGTGTGACCACCTCTAGAATCTTTTGGTAAGAGCCTGACAATTCTTTAAAAGGGAGAGAATGCGATATCTCACATTGGAAAAGTGAGACAGGCATTACCAAGATACAAGGTTGACACATAATGAATTTAGTAACTTGACAGAACCTTTTAAGTCAGATAAAAACAGAAGAAGATA
Organism: Gentiana straminea; assembly: GCA_036785695.1. Taxonomy (NCBI): domain Eukaryota; kingdom Viridiplantae; phylum Streptophyta; class Magnoliopsida; order Gentianales; family Gentianaceae; genus Gentiana; species Gentiana straminea. The sequence continues at coordinate 2,390,470 of JAVUPR010000042.1, forward strand.
GAGTTTAGATTTTCAGAATATTCATTTCTTGTCTTGTGTGCTAATACACCATTACATTATATAAGATCTATCTTTAACAAACATAACAAACTAATATTCTCTCTAATCCATTAACACACATGTTCCAACCATAAGCTGACACTTGGCACTACACAAGTGTCCTAGTCATCATTTCTCTTAACATCCTCCCTCAAATTGGATGGTGGTGTGACTATATTCAGTTTGGTCTTGAAGAACTGAAACTGAGATGATGGTAGGGCCTTTGTAAGACAATCTGCTACTTGATCTGCTGAGGGAATATACTGAACTGAGACAAGCTTCTTCTGGACCAGATCTCTAACATAATGGACATCAACTTCTATGTGTTTTGTCCTTGCATGGAACACTGGATTGTATGCCAGAAAGGTGGCACTGATGTTGTCACACCAGGCCACTGGTGTATCAGGAACCTTCAGATGTAGTTCCTTCATAAGATGTTGCAGCCACTGGATTTCAGAGTCCAGATTTGCCAGGGACCTGTATTCAGATTCATCACTAGACATGGAGACAACATTTTGCTTCTTAGAACTCCAAGAAATCAGAGAATCACCCATATAAACACAATAGCTCCAGTGGACTTCCTGTCTGATTCATCACAGGCCCAGTCTGCATCAGAATAACTGTTGACATGTAATGTAAGCCCAGGTTTAAAGTGCAATCCCTGATCAATAGTTCCTTTTACAAACCTCAGCATTCTTTTGAGTGCATTCCAGTGTACATCTGTGGGACACTGCATGAACTGACTCAGAGTGTTTACTGCATAGGTGATGTCTGGTCTTGTGAGGGTTAGGTACTGCAACCCTCCTATTGCACTTCTGTACAGACTGGGATTAAACATGGGAGTGCCTTGATTCTCCTCACAATGTCTACCTGCAACCATAGGTGTAGGGCAAGGTTTCACATGTTCTATGTCAAGTCTCTTAAGAAGCTGTGTAGCATAGTGTCTTTGTGTAAGATAGAGACTAGTACTGTCCCTGTGTGCTTCCATTCCTAGAAAGTGAGATAGTTCTCCAAGATCCTTCAAGGCAAATATTGAGTGTAATGTTTGAATAAACCTTTGAATTAGTGAGCTGCTGTTTCCAGTAACCAATATGTCATCAACATAGACCAAGACATACAGCAGTGTCTTGTCCTTTCTGAATATGAACAGGGAGTTTTCTGCTCTGGATTGAGCAAAACCCCAGTGAACCATCTGATTTCTAAGGGCACCAAACCATGCCCTAGGGGCTTGTTTCAAGCCATAGAGGGCCTTCTTGAGCCTGCACACATAGGTTGGTTTGGCTATATCCACAAATCCTTCTGGTTGGGGCATGTAAACAGTTTCATTGAGGGGCCCATTCAGGAAGGCATTGTTAATATCCACCTGCCTGATGCTCCAGTTTAATGTGACAGCTATAGCTACAATGACTCTGATGGTTGAAGACTTTGCAACTGGACTAAAGGTTTCAGTGAAGTTGACCCCATAAGCTTGTAGGAACCCTTTGGCAACAAGCCTTGCCTTGTATTTCAGGACAGAACCATATGGATTCAATTTCAGTTTGAATATCCATTTGTTGTCCACTAGCTGCTGTTTTGTACTAGGTGGAACCAACTCCCAGGTTTCATTTCTCAACAAGGCCTTATATTCCTCCTCCATAGCAAGTTTCCACTGTGGTATAGCTAAGGCATCTGACACTTTAACAGGTTCAGTAAGATGAGAGTCTGTGAGTGGCTTAACAGAGGCAGTGTAGGATTTGGGGTTTAAAGATCCCACTCTTGGATCTTGTTTGCATCTGGTGAGTAGTAGTGTTCTTTGGCATGGGTGGATTTGGTTCAGTGTTTGTGGTAGTGGAAGTAACAATATGCTCTTCTTCTTCATGTGTATCATTATCACCAAGTGGAGGTGAGTGAGTGTTCAGTATTGTATTTATGGGGGAATTGGTTTGTGGTGATGGTGATGTGGAACTTTGTAATATAGAACTCTGTGATGAGTTCTGTGTTGTGTGTGTGGATGGTGGTGATGACTGTTGCATCCCCCCTGAAGAAGAAGAGGATGTAAGAGTGTGAGTATGAGTGTGTGTGTTAGAAGGTGCACCTGATGATGGAGAGCTGACACTGCTGCTGCTGCTGGTAGTGGGAATGATGGAGGGGAGAGGCCGGGCAGTAAATAAGTTGTTTGTTTGTTGTAGGATCAGTTTGGACAGACCTATGAGGGCCTTGAGAGAAACCATCATGGAAAGGGAAAGAGACTTCATTGAAGGTCACATTCCTAGTAATGTAGACTCTACCAGATTCAGACATGCATAAGTGACTTTTATGAGCAGGGGAAGTGCCTAGGTACACACATTTAAAAGTGTGAAAGTTGAACTTATGGTTGTGGTATGGTCTAAGATGAGGATAGCAAGCACATCCAAATACCCTGTGCACAGAATAATCAGGTTTGGTGTGATAGAGGACTTCAAAAGGGGATTTTAAATGAAGGACAGAAGAGGGAAGGATGTTAATAAGAGTGACTGAGTGTTTGAAGGCATCCCACCAGAATCTTAGAGGCATGGAGGCTTGAGCAAGAAGAGTAAGGCCAAGTTCTACAATATGCCTATGTTTTCTTTCACTCCTACCATTTTGCTCATGAAGATGAGGACAGGGGTGCCTGAAAATGATCCCATATTCTTTCAAGATAGGAACTAGACTTCTGTATTCCCCTCCCCAGTCTGTTTGCAGGCATTTGATTTTAGTGTTAAATTGGTTTTCAACCATTAGTTTGAATTCAGTAAAGGCAGATAGGGCATCAGATTTTTGTTTGAGAGGATAAAGCTAGGTAAACCTGGAATGGTCATCAATGAAGTGAATGTAGTATGAGTATCCATTTATGGATCTCAATGGTGCAGGGCCCCAAATATCAGAATGTATAAGATCAAGGACAGACACAACATGAGAACTAGAAACATTAGAAGGTAAAGCATGGCCTTTGCCAAATTGGCAGGCTTCACAAAACTTCAATTCATTAAAGACAGAAACATTACAATTGGATAGGACATGGTCTAAGACCTTCTTGGATGGATGACCTAGCCTATTGTGCCACACATTGGCATCAACTCTTATACTACTGGTACTAACTAAGGAAGACATAGTACTGGATGAAGGAGATGGTGTGGATTTGGAGTGAATGGAGCTTCTTGCAGCATCAGCAGGCAGCTTGTACAGACCTTCATCGAGTGCCCCTACTAGAAGAGTCTTCCCTGTAGTCAGATCCTTAACAAAACAGTGAGATGAGTCAAATTCAATACAAACAGGGTTATCATTAGCAAGTTTAGAAATGCTAAGCAAGTTCTTTGTGATGTGAGGGACATGTAGAACATCATTTAATGTGAGGCTAGTGTGTGGTGTGTGTAAAATACTACTACCAATGTGAGCTATTCTCAGTTTCTCACCACTACCAACAGTTAAAGTGTCATTACCAGCATAACTGGAACTTAGATGTAGATTGTTCAGGTCATTGGTAACATGGTTAGATGCCCTACTATCCATGTACCAGGACCGATCACCTACTGATGGAGGTGTAGCAAGATAAGCTGACACTTGTCTAGGTGATTGATGTTGATTCTGACCTCCCTATGTGTTTGTTGCAGCAGGATTGAAATCCTCTTCATACCTATGCCAGCAAATGTTGGCTGTGTGTCCAACCTTGCCACAAACTTGGCAAGTTATGCCTCTACCAGTGCCATTCCCATTACCAGTTGGTGTTGCACTTGATCCTCTACCACATCCACCCCTACCTCTTGACCTACCTCCTCTAGACTGTCCTCTGCCCCCAGAAGACCGATGCCGTGGAGGACCCGTTGTCGACACCGGGATTGCCTCTTGTAGCTAGGTGGGCAGTAGGATGACCAGTATCCAAAGTTTGAGTAGGATTGAACCTAGCAATCAACCTTTCGTGAGTGATAAGTTGGGATTGGACTTCCCGCCGGGTAAGCGGAGTCAACCCTAGCCGTGATGTTAACAATAACGCCTTCATACTCCTTGTCCAGGTAGCCTGGACACCGGATACCCGAGCAGTAGCTAAAATAAGTTCGAGATTTGGACACCGGATACCAATTTAAGTCAATAATTACTTAATTTTATCCAAATATATAAATAGGTTATCGTATTTTTATAAGTTTTTATAGGATTTTATCGAGAGGTATTTTTATTGCGGATAGTCGGCCATACTCTTTGATCCTTTAGTGGTTTTTGTCAAGGCATCCGATTTGAATTCGAGAAATAGCATGCGAGCCTCGACATTTTCTGAAGAATCGGTTATTGAAGAGATCTTCAAGATATGAAGAGTTTTTTCCAAAATATAAATTTTTATCCCCGAGCGGCCCTTACCCGGCCCAGTCCGGCCCTCCCCCTTTTGTAGGCTATAGGCTATTTATATGTGCTAAATTAGACTAATTCAATGCCCTTTCTTTCTTTCCCCCTTCTTCTTTCCTTCGTCTCTGAGTACACACACACCACGTATATATATATATATATATATATATATATATGTTAGATATATATCTCCTCTATTTTTCTCTTCTTCTTTTATTTTTATCTTTGGCCCATACCTAACCTATAAGAAGAGCTTGTTCGGTCATGGATCCAAGTAACCATCCCATAAGAAGTTGGTTAATCCGATTCCATCCGGCGAAACGACCCCGCAAAATGCCGGATTTCTATTTATATATTATAATGTTAATTATGTGATCTACCGCGAGCCAAGAATGCACCATTAGTTAATCTTTTTGGTAAAATGAATGATCGACTCGGTAATAATGATTAAAACCAATTATAAGGATAAGTGAGAAATTCCGGCGGCTTAGGTAGGTGATCAAATAGATGATTCTCCATTTATCGATGGCCATGAAATCTTATTAAAATTGTGCTCACGATATTATTACGGTAATATGGTATGAATCAATCTTAAAATTGGCCGAATGACAAAACGGAGGTAATTGTTACGGTCCAGGTAATTGTTACGGTCCAATTTGACTGTTGTTGGTTGATTGAGATGGCCGGAAAAGGGAGTCTGAGATGAAAGACCAGGAAGTTTCGATGGAGATGGTGGTGGCGTGCTGGTGGAGCCAATGGAAAAAGATGGCAGCTATGGAAGGGTGGTTGGCCGGAAACTGGACGTAAATAGATCTGAACGCTGTGGTAAAGTGAAGGAGATTTGTTCAGCTTGAGTTGTTGTTGTTACGAGGGTGTTTGCAGGTGTATTAGCTTGGGTTGTAACCAGTGTATTAGCTCGAGTTGCAGTAGGTGGAGGATCTGTCACCGCCGGTGGTGCTGGCGGTGGAGCAGTGGTCTGCTCCATGCAAGCTCTGATACCAAGATAAAAACAGAAGAAGATAGAGTTTAGATTTTCAGAATATTCATTTCTTGTCTTGTGTGCTAATACACCATTACATTATATAAGATCTATCCTTAACAAACATAACAAACTAATATTCTCTCTAATCCATTAACACACATGTTCCAACCATAGGCTGACACTTGGCACTACACAAGTGTCCTAGTCATCATTTCTCTTAACAAAGTCAAACGTAGACGATAGACTTACGATGGTTAAATGAAGACGATAGATGTACGGTGATCCTACAAATTTTCTATAGATTAAGAAAGTGATTAAATGACATTAATGCATGGCTAAAATGCCTAATACACCATTTGAATATCATAAATGCAACCATGGTAAAGCAAATAAAGTGATGAATGAATATAAATTAGGAATAAGTTGAAGAAAAATGTTAATAAATACTCTCTTAATATTATGAATTATTTATTTATATTATGATACAAACTACAAAAGCTAGAATGACTTGTATTTTATGACATATGGAGTATTTGTTAACCATCCAAACTTTATATGATGAAAATATAGAATAAATAATTTGAGCATCATCGAAACATTAGAGATGAAAACAAGAACCATTTAAAAAAAAAAGAAAAATAATTATTATTAAAGGTAAGTTTTGGTTTTTGATTCTAAATTTTTTTGAGCTTTCCTCAATAAAAAAAGGAAGAAGATTGGGCTGAACAATTGAAGTTCGAGCATGACTGGACCTTATGGCCATCTTATATATTGATCAAATGGGCTTGTAATATAAAGATAGGTCTATTATTTGTTTTATTGCATTGAATCACATATTTGTTTTGGTCCTTAAAGCTATTGGTTTTAATTGATAAATTAAGGATTATATTAGCATAATGAAGTTGCTTCGAACACCACAATTATGTAAAAAGAACGGGTACATTAGCAAGTAAATAAGAGGTTTTGCAAGTGATTTAGAACGGGTACTTTTCATTGAGACCTCGATTGAACAAGCTCGGGAGATGGAAAGGGTCGGCAAGTCAAAGTCTTACGTTTCTCGGAATGTCGATGATTTTGTGGCGTCTAATATTGTGACAAATTTGGTCCGAGCTAAGTTCGAGCGGGGAGAAATATTCTTATCCAAACTGCGTTTACTTCTATAACATACTACCTCCGCTCAAAATATAAATCCATTTAGACTTTTTCATACTTATTAAGAAAGTTTGTTTAATTTGTTATGTGTCATTAATTTTAATTAAAAAGTCTAAAATGACATTTGAATGGTATTAATGCAAAATAGTGAAAATTGGGTGTATAAATAATAAATAAGGGGTAAAAGGAGAAAAATGAAATAAATGCTACATTGGTTATCTAAATAGACTTACATTATGAGACAAAATCAAAAAGCTAAATAGTTACATTTTGGGATGAATGTAGTACTATTTTATGCAAACCACGAGGCTCCGTTTGTTTTGGGTTGAAGTTTTTTTTGGAGTTGTTTTATACACTAGTGAATAATAAAATATAGTAAAAATGATTGAAGTAATGATTAGAAAGTTAAAATATTTTTTTGAAATTTGTGTAGGTAAAGAAATTAGGGTTTTTTTTGTTGATAATGACTACTTATCAACTTAATAGGGCGTTAAGGACGGACTAACAAATTATTTGGTAATAAGGACTAATTAGTTTTTAATAGACTAATTTAGTTGACAGAAATTTTATTATGGTCCTAATAAAACCCACAAAGGCCCACCGTGTAAAATATAAATGCCATTAATTTACATTTTTACCCTTCTTATAAGGATTTTCATTGGTAATTTGGGGTAATTTGGTAAGGTTTTAAAGTTTTTGTCCTTTTTATCAATTAAAATTTAATAGTGTCATAAATGCCTATTATTTTACTTTTTATGTCCTTTTGGGCAACTCCCCCAAGAAATTATTGGTGAGAGAATTGAAATAAAATAGTATAATGAATAAAATAATGGTAAAAAAAGTAATAAAGTAGATAAAGTGAAATGGTGAGAGATAATTTAATATTTTTTATTTAAGTTGAAAAAAGTGATTGGTGAGAGAATTGTAAGAAATGATTGATGAAGTGATATAAAAAACTTCAATAAAAACGAACACAAGCTCGGCTTCTCAACACAATATGGGAGGAAGTTGACAAAGTGGATCGTACGTTCTTTTGGGTGGGAATGAGCAAGGGAGAGACATACATTATGTGGCTTGGAATGACATTTGTCAACACAAAGCTTATGGCGGGTTGGGGATTCGACGTCTTAGAAATATAATATGAACATTGTGATGCTTGCGAAGGTTGCTTGTAACATCGTATTCACCGTGTGGTGGTATTTACTTGATTATTCAATTCACATATTCGAGTTATGGAAATGCATATACGTATCTTGTATCCAACTATTTAAATTTTTCCCTCATCATTTTGGATAATATTGTATTCATTAATTAACTACCTAGGTCAATCGTCATCGTTTGACCTAAAACGACTAACCCAAATTACCAATTGCAATATGTCCCAATCTTGTATATTAATAATCTCTAACCATTTTCAATGCGAACATTATATTCTCCTCATCTTAAGGAACTGAAGTCCTCGTTAGGACCCTATGAGAGGATTCTAGAAGTGTCATCATTGTCTCTCATAGTGTGTGACACTTATTCCCTCTAATAATCGGCCCCTATACCACTTGTAATGTTTCAAAACTCAAGTATATACGACGGTGTTACTTCAACCATAACGGATTCAGGAACTACTTAGACACATTGTCCTCGTTTGGACTAAATGGTTAATCCAAATTACCAAGTCTATTACAGCTGAATCTATATTCTTATAATCTTTCATATCAATCAATCGGTCTCACCACGATCAATGTTGTATAAACCGTATAATTACACAATATTTTGACAGACACACACATATATATATATATGTATGTATATATATACACACTCATTTTCATAAATTAAAAATAAAGTTATTCTCAATCAGCCACTTTCTTATGGGTACCTTCTAACTTCCTTATAAAGGACCTTCTGATCTATTCTCCCATAACAAAGTCCTAATACACCTTTTTCTTTCTTTGTGCTTCTACCCTCAACAAAAAAGATCATACACCATTGATATCCCTCTCCTATTCTTGATCCAATGGCAGAGATTAATCCTCACCCAGAAGTTCAAAATGCTAAAAGGATCAAATTATTTGGAGCAACAGTTTTATCTGCAGAAGAAATATTAATGGCTCTGAAGGCCAAGAATGATGCAGAATATATGATACCATGCCCAAGATGCTCAAGTTTGGAGACAAAATTTTGCTATTTCAATAATTACAATATTACACAACCTAGACATTACTGTAGAGGTTGTGAAAGGTATTGGACAGTTGGTGGGACCCTAAAGGACGTCCCCGTCGGAGGCGGTAATTACAGGAAGAAGAAGAAGTCTAAGTTACAAGGTCTTTCTTGAGATTGTTACGTGTGTTTGTGACGTCTACGATGCATGATGATGATGGTTTAATTTCATCGTGATGAGGTTGTTGCAGAGTGGCGTGTGGCAGAGGACGGCGGTTTCCGGCATGTTTTTACAGGCGAAGAAGAGGGCGGAGGATTAATGCATCAAATAGTCAATGTGTTATGTCAGTCATTGTATAATAACTGTTGTGACAGTAACATTTTCTTGTATGAATGTGTTTCTTTCTATATTATATAGTCGAAATTTGAGAAGTGAAGTCCTAAAGCAAAAATGCAGAAATTAGGCTAGGAATCATGCAGTAATTAATTAATTGAAGATTAAACACCACATAAGTCACAAAAACGCTTTCATTTTTTAACAGAAATATTTTGAAGTCACTTATCTATCAACAAATTTAAAATAGAGTAATGATACGGGCACAACGGTTGTGCCACAACGAGTGACACAACGTTTATCTGCACCGTTGATCATATATATAAGATTTACATCTGATCAATTTAAACACATTATTATAATGGTCTAAATCCCCGTTGTGTCAGTATCATTGCTCTTTAAAACAGTGTAGCTCTTACCTTTACTCAAAGCACGTACTACCAAAGATGAAAGAAGCAAACAATAGCAATCTAGCAATCAAAACATACCGTACAAACTAAGAGGCATTATATTAGCAGTCGAAAACTTATAACGTGTTTTTCATCGTCCAAAACCCCTAATCTTTGGGGGTTATAAGTTGCCGCCGATAGGAGTCCCGGATTTTCGCTCGCCCACGATTACACAACTACTCTTCAAGAGATGCTTGTATGCACGCGAGTTGTCGAATATGCGAACAATATACCATACAGTGTCTACAGGAATTTTAATAATTTGCATCACGGCGGAGCAGCCATGGTTAGCATAAGTCTGTCTTCATATAAGCTAGCTACACGTTTTTCCATGCTTAATGTTCAGTAATGATAGAGACACAACGGTTGTACCATAACGAGTGACACTACGGTGATCTCCACCGTTGATCGTGTTAGTTTTATATCATTATCAATTTAACTCATTATGATCAACGGTGGAGATCACCGTTGTGTCACTCGTTGTGCCACAACCTTTGTGTCTCTATCGTTACTCCTTAATCACTACAAGAAAACTGGTTTAAAGGGACGACATTTTGTCGTCCCTTTAAAGCCATTGTCGTCCCTTTAAATGTTTAAAGGGACGACACGTCGTCCCTATAAAGACGTCCCTTCTGCTTTGTCCCTTTAAACAACGGACTCGCTTTGAAGGAACGACAAAATCGTCCCTTTAAAGGTATGGGTTGACGCGTGGCACGGACTTTTCTAAAAGAATTCAACGTCGCCGACGTAAAACTTTTAAGGGACGACAATGTCGTCCCTATAAACATAATTCATTTTATTTTATTAAAAAAATTATTATTAGGAAAAAATTTAATTTTTTTATAAAAATATTTAAAGGGACGACATTGTCGTCCCTTAAAAGCATTTATATTTATTTTTAATAATAAAATTCAATACGAAAAAACAATATTTTTTATCGAAAAACATCTTTAGGGACGACATGTCGTCCCAAAAAAACAAAAAATTTTTTTTTGGAAATACATCTTTTGGGACGACATTTTTCAGGAAATTATCTTTTGGGACGACATGTCGTCCCAAAAAACTAAAAAAATAAAATTTGAAAAAGCATCTTTTGGGACGACATGACGTCCCTTTAAATAAAAAATTAAATATTTTTTTATTGTATTTGCATTGTCTTCCATGCTTATTTGAAATTAAGATACATGTTCCAATAGTCATATAAAAAGCAATCGGGAAAGCAAACATAAACAAAATTGAGATTGACGAACTGAATGTTCAAAACCAAAAGGATTAAGTTTAATCTATTGATCAAGACTTAAAACTGCGTAGTTTACATTGAAGATGACCAGAATCACAGTCTACTGAGTGGTTGAAATTGTTCAGTGAAAGATATTTTTGCACGAAATGAGATGAACAATTCATGGCGTTAATACTTAATGTTGTTAAGTGATGAAATAGGTACTTGAACATAACATACATGGAAGGAGTACACAAACTTCAGATTACATTAAGTGAATGTCCTGATTAAAGAACGGCCATGATTCCATATTTTGAGCCCGGAGAGTGTCTGCATTGATTGCTTGGTAGTTAGTCTTTGATCTTAGGAACTTCGGTCTCTGCCAACACAGACGATTCATAGAAAGTTGAATATATATATATATATATATAGAAAACAGGATGGCATAGATGGTCACAAGTCACAACTACTCAAAAATCATTTGATAGCATGAAGGACCATACAAAAGTAATAGGGAGTGCAAAATAACAAGAAAATCTTATAAGAAGAGTGTCTATTGAACCGTATTATAGAATGGGTGACAACATGTGTATAAAAAGGCTGCATGAAAAATTGAACATGACCTCCGAAGCAAACAACGTATAGCAAAAGATGCGTAAGGTAAATAAGAAGACAACCGAGACATTCCTAACATGATCACAAAACTAGAAGGCATTAGAATGAAAATATGAGATGCTAAGGGCAGAATTGAAGTAAATATAACCGTTTGAATATCGAGCAAGTTTCTCCATAAAGAATAAACTAGTAGCACGGAAAATGGGAGAAAATAGCTGGAAGAGCAATCTTACCATTTCTATTAGAAGGATTGATTGAAAGGGAACCAAAGACAGGTACTTGTAAGTCTTGGATCCAAAGTTTCCTAAAAGACATTGTCTGCATGAAAGCTAATGTTTGATACTAGTATACAAATAAGTAACAGAATAAAAAAAGAAAGATATAAACTGTTTTTGGGTTGCCGGTTTCTTTACAATTTTGGTCCATTGTTGCTAAAAACTGGCAACATGACAAATGAAAGCAAACTTGAGATTATGTTAGAATATACCTTTAAGGATATTGCTGTCAGTAGGCCACTAGTAGACGCTACAAAAAGTATCTCATTCACCTGAAAGATGAGCAAAGATTTAGATTAAAAGTATAGAAATTCAAAACACTACTAGCATCAACTCTATACAAAAATGTCACAACACATGTGTTTACATAAAAATGGCACAACACAACTATCTTCAACTTCTCAAAGATCCAAATCCATACACTACTATCATCAACTTATTAAAGATCATTTATGTACCATCTAATCATAGACTAGCTTCTTTTCAACACTTAATCTTAACACGTTTGAGAAGAATAATCACACTAAAAGGTAAAAACAAAACAATGCTTCATAAAACAGTCATTCTATCGGGACAGCTCGATAACATTCACGGTACTGTGATAGAAGCCGTGCAACTCCCAAAAGACGCTCTAAGAAGTTAGTCTTATTAGGATCACACCTTTTCCTTTTTAAACTGAAGTAAAACAAAAATATTGATGAGAAATCCAAACATACTTTTTCTTAACAAGACCTCTTTAGTGCAATAATCAGCATCAAACTGCATTTTCAGGTGAATTTCATCATAAAATCGGATTCCTACCTTTCCAATAATCAGCATCAAACTGCATTGTAAGTAAGAACACGACCCAATGGAATATTAAAAGTAGCAACATAAAAGAATTAACATCATACCCCATGGATGGCGGAATTGTGAGTCGTCTTTTGTCTCCTACGCGCATTCCTGCAGATACGTTACAGAATAATTTACATCTCAAGTACATACACACAAACATGTGATCTGAGTCTACTATCCTTTCTGAACATGTACATCCTATTCCTAAGTTTTTAACTATTCTGAACATGTACATTCTGTTCTTATGTTCTTAACTTTGTACAATTAGCACACAAAACTGCAGCTTAAGGATTTGCATTGCCCAACAAGTCTAGATTACTTGCTTGAAATGAATTCAACAGATTCATTAACCACATACTATATTTTTATTCATATATTCCTGGATTAACAATGTGAATCTTGCTGCTCAACTTCAAGCCCCTCTTCACTCTGTTCAAAAAACAACCATAAAAATTTTCTTGATCAAATCCATTTTCAATATTTTACTTCCTTCTCACAATCCATCTTCTTATGGGAAGGGGCGTTGCATGAGCTAGTATGTATAAATCAAAAAGAGGAGGTATGTACATGGTACAACAAAGTAACTAAGATGAATTATCGATGTAATGTGTAGGTTTATTAAACTTTCTAACTCCAAAAATCTGCACCAGAAGTTGACCGTAATCACCACATCAACCCATTTTTTCAACTTATAAACCTAAGCAAACCAACCAAAGCTAATGCTCAAGAAAAAAAAACTCAAACATCCATACAGAACAAGCAAAAAGTCGGAAGTAGAAATACAGAAAAAGCTCAAATTAGAGAAAGTGAAACAGAGACTAAGCACTCAGTCCAAACAAAAATCAACAAAATAGAATCAATTTCGCACCTTGTATCATTTTTTTTATCAGGAACAACTATTTTGTTTTCACAAGAATCCGGGACTGCAACTATTTCAATCAATTTGTATGAAACCCATCAATTTCTGCAACTATTTCAATCATCTTCTCAGGAGGTGAGCCACCGCTAATTACCCGCTGTTATTTACTGTTGGGAGGGGGTGATGGCCGGAGCTGTGTTGTTGTGGTGGCCGGAGGGTTTGAAATCGGAGGAGGTGCGGAGTGCTTCGAATCGGGGGAGAGGGTGAAGGAGGAGGTATAAGAGAGCAGAGGAGAGGCGGAGGAGGTGGAGAGCGGAGGGGCGGTGCAGAAGAATGCCCGATTATAATGGCACTGCAAATATGGCGCTGCAAATATGTGTAATGGAGGGGAGAACTGAAGAAGCATAGCCGATTTTATTACATTGAGTTTTTTTGGGGACGACATTTTAGTTAAAGGGACGACGATGTCGTCCCTTTAAAGCCAAAAATTTACGCGGTCAAATTTTCCCTCCAATATTTCATCAAATATTTGGTTTTTTTGGTTTAAAGGGACGACAGTGTCGTCTCTTTAAATAAAATTTTATATAACAAATTTCTTTGAACCTTAATATTACATTTTTTTTATTAAAAACCTTAATATTATATTTAAAACAATATTTTCTTTGATAATATATATATAACAATATTATAAATTAAATCATCTAGTCATTTATTAAACATTATTCTTTGTTAACGAACCCCGAAATTCAAATCAATCGCTCGCTAACGAATCTCGAGTCTTAACTTAATCGGTCAATAGCGAACTTAATCAATCTCGGTGTTCAAATCGATCTCTCCTTAACGATACCCGACGCTTAACTCATTCGATCGATAACGATTGATCGAACCATAGTAGATAGTCTTATCACGATGATCGATAACGATCTAACTCATTCGCTCGATAACGAACCCCAAGATTCAAATCGATCTCTCCTTAACGATCCCCGACACTTAACTCATTCGCTCAATAAAGATCGATCGAGCCATAATAGATAGTACTATCACAATGATCGATAAAGATCTAACTCATTCACTCGATAACGAACCCCAATATTCAAATCGATCTCTCTTTAACGATCCCCGACTCTTAACTCATTCGCTCAATAACGATCGATCGAACCATAGTAGATAGTACTATCACAATGATCGATAACGATCTAACTCATTTGCTTGATAACGAACCCCGAGATTCAAATCGATCTCTTAATAACGATCCCCGACTCTTAACTCATTCGCTCGATAACGATCCATCGAGACATAGTAGATAGTACTATCACAATGATCGATAACGATCTAACTCGTTCGCTCGATAACGAACCCCGAGATTCAAATCGATCTCTTAATAACGATCCCCGACTCTTAACTCATTCGCTCGATAACCATCCATGGAGACATAGTAGATAGTACTATCACAATGATCGATAACGATCTAACTCGTTCGCTCGATAACGAACCCCGAGATTCAAATCGATCTCTTAATAACGATCCCCGACTCTTAACTCCTTCGCTCGATAACGATCCTTCGAGACATAGTAGATAGTACTATCACAATGATCGATAACGATGTAACTCATTCGCTCGATAACGAACCCTTAGATTCAAATCGATCGCTCGATAACGAACCCCGAAAGTCAAATCGATCGTTCAATAACGAACCCCGACTCTTAACTCATTCGCTCGATAACGATCGATCGAGCCATAGTGGACACTACTATCACAATAATCGATAACGATAACGATCTAACTCATTCGCTCGATAACGAACCCTTAGATTCAAATTGATTGCTCGATAACGAACCTCGAGATTCAAATCGATCGCTCGATAACGAACCACGACTGTTAACTCATTTGCTCGATAACACTCGATTGAGCCATAGTAGATAGTACTATCACAGTGATCGATAACGAATTCGCTCGATAATGAACCCCGAGATTCAAATCGATCTCTTAATAACGATCCCCGACTCTTAACTCCTTCGCTCGATAACGATACATTGAGACATAGTAGATAGTACTATCACAATGATCGATAACGATCTAAGCGATTCGCTCGATAACGAACCCCGGGATTCAAATCGATCGCTCGATAACGAACCACGACTGTTAACTCATTCGCTCGATAACGATGTCGGATCTTAGGATTGAGATCAATCGCTTATTAACGAACCCCGAGATTCAAATCAATCCCTCGATAACGAACTGACAATCTATAGTAGAGAGTATTATCAGAATCACCTGTATTATCGTTCGATAAAAGAATTTTTATAAAAAATAATGAATTTTATATTTTAACGCAATGTTTATTAGAATATGTATATTATAATTTTATAATAAAGCTGAATATTATTTATTAACTCAAAGTTTTGTATTAAAAAAATTTTAATTTCCTTTAAAGGGACGACAATTGTCGTCCCTAAAAACCCAAATTTTATAATTTCTTGTGTATAACATATTATTTTCTGAAAAATGTTTAATGGGACGACATTGTCGTCCCTTTAGACGTGCATTTTATAACAAACTGAATATTATTTATTAACTCAAAGTTTATATTAAAAAAAAATTAATTGACTTTAAAGGGACGACAATTGTCGTCCCTAAAAACCGAAATTTTATAATTTCTTGTACATAACATATTATTTTCTGAAAATGTTTAATGGGACGACATTGTCGTCCCTTTAAATAGTCTTGTCGTCCCTTTAAATAGTCTTGTCCACGTGGAAATCAAGTTGGCACGGTGGGGTTAATATTTTATTTTTTGGGACGACAATGTCGTCCCTTTAAAGTTTCCCGCCAAAAAATCCCCCCAAAACTTTGACTATGTTTGAATTCATTTAAAGGGACGACTTTGTCGTCCCAAAAAAGATATTTAAAGGGACGACTTTGTCGTCCCTTTAAAGTTTGTCCCTTTAAACCAGTTTTCTTGTAGTGAATGTTAATCAGCCTGAACAATTAATCAAGCCATTTACACCTGCACATTTTTTATAAATATATATAATAAACCTAGAAAAAATGAACCATCACATACACAGCTTAATTAATCTTCAAGCATTTTTTAATAACAGTTTAGTAATTATTTATATTAATTAACTGGGTGATGATAAGAGGAAACTTGAAAAATATACTTGAAAAGTTGAGAGTGCTTTGAAGGCATCACACGAAATTTGTACAAAAAAAAAAATCAATCGTGCAAAAATTCGATAATCAACTCTGAAATCGACACTTTGAAATAGACCTATTCTTTAACCCTACAAGAAAGCTGGAAAGTATTTATAGCCCTACCCAGAGAGAGAACGTAAACCATTAATTGCCCTAACCACTTATTAATTTATAGCCCTAGTTTTGTGTTAATTCCAGAGAGAAAAAGAGAGAACATAAACCATATATAGCCAATATGTGGAATTACAATGGGATTTTTGTTAATGAAAAAATGATTACACCCAAAATAGAGACCGAAAGGAAATTACACTTGCACACACTAAACAAATCATTTTACTCAACCTTAAGTATAAGGTGACATAACAACAAAACCACACCATGCATGTATATACTTGCAGACACATGTCAAAATTGACAATTGACCATATGCTAATGAAAATAACTCATGAGTGTTGCAAAGCATGAATAAAAAAGAAAAATTATACTGTCACAACCATTCTACCCAATAAATGTCATACCATGACGTGCTAATGATATACCTTTCAGAAAAATGTCACGCCATAACATACGCGCCAACGAGACCTTTCATAACGTGGTAACAAAGCCCATCTTTAAATAAATGTCATTAGACGTACGTCTCATTATCACGTCATGTTGTTTTGTCAGCTAAATAACTTTAGGGCTCCTATATATATAATCTTTTTTAAAAGTATGAACTATAGCAAAGATGATAAATAAGAGCCAATAAAGTTATAAATGAAAGATTACACTTCAAATATGGATATCCAACACCAAACAAATTCAGAGGCTAGGGGTCGGGGATCTAAAAAGTCAAAATGAGGCTCTTTTAGGTAAGTGGTGGTGGCGATTTTCGGTTAGAGAGAGATTTCTTTATGGAGAAAAGTCATTGGTGAGTTGTATGAAAACGAGGACGGGGGGTTTGCATATTGGTGGAAAGAATGCGAAGAAAAAAAAGTTTGACAAGGGATCATCAATAATGCGCATAGACTTGAAGATAGTGGTATTAA
This sequence comes from Gentiana straminea, assembly GCA_036785695.1. NCBI lineage: Eukaryota > Viridiplantae > Streptophyta > Magnoliopsida > Gentianales > Gentianaceae > Gentiana > Gentiana straminea. Next base: position 2,407,937 of record JAVUPR010000042.1, read on the forward strand.
TCTTTTGTTTCTCTAAAATGTTCGTGAGGTTTTGGACTGATTTTTGGGTAGGGAATGACACATTGGCTAATTCTTTCCCTCGACTCTTTAGGCTTGCTGTTGCAAAATAGGGTTCGATTAGTAGTAAATGTGGTTTTAATGAGGGAGGATGGTCTTGGTGTTGGGAATGGAGAAGAGGTCTAAGGGGGAGGGAATATGTGGAATTTGTTGATCTTTTAAGCTTGCTCTCCTCATGTTCTTTTTGCACGGATTCAATCGATAATCCAATATGGACACTAAAAAAGAAAGGCAAATTCTCGGTTGTAGCTCTAAAAGAGGTCACTGTTACAGCTCGTGGATGCTCATCAACCACACGCAATATTTTTAGATGGAACAATTGGGTTCCTTCGAAAGTGAATGTTCATTGTTGGAAAGTGTGCATTAATAGATTTCCAACACGTCATAATCTAGTGAAAAGAAAGGTACCTATTTCTGATGAGAATTGCCCCGTTTGTTTAGAGATCGAAGACTCTCCGCACAATTTTCTAGAACAAATTAATTGGATGGTGCCTTCTCAGCTGTCCATGCCCAACTAGCTGGAATACTTTCTGCTCTTTTCTACTCGATCAATCTTGCGGCAAAGACGTACTCAAACTTTGGGATGTAATAAAGAAAACGGTGTTGTGGACTCTGGCTCCAAAGGAATAAAGTGGTGTTTAATTTGGTCTTGCCGTCTCTTGAGAACACCTTTAACGATATTCAGCGATATTCCTTTCGTACGTGGATCTCTAATAGAAGGATTGGGGGGGTGCTGTTAACTGGGAGGATTGGAGATCTAAGTCGCTTCAAGTTACAAGTTGTTAGTTGTTTACTTTGGATGGTGTCTTGCTTTAGTTTGGTGATGTTTTGATTAGTTTAAGTGGCATATATGTGTTTGAATTGGTGTAACTTGGATTGGTTTATGCTAGCTCCTTGTAGCTGCAATAAAAAATTGAACTTCCTGGTAAAAAATAAATAAATAAATAAAAATTCAGAGACTTAGACTCCAAAACACATAAACCTAGCACCAGTAAACAAAGGTATAGTGTATACATCCATACATCACTATAAAAGATACTAAAATGTGACAACATGTGGTCTATAGTTTAGTTTTTAACTATTCATATGATGCATCTAAACATCATATGATTACGAAGTACAACATCACTACATACGAAAAAAGGGTACATATATAGACTAGCTAGGTGATAAAGACTCCAAATGACCTATATCTAGCACTAGTAAACAAAGGTATAGTGTATCTATACATCGCTATAAGTGTAACTCCTCGTCCTAGAAGCCGAACCCACGCTTGGAACAAGACGTACGTCTGGACCGAATCGTTACAATAAGATACTAAAACGTTCTATTCATATATAATACTATAGTTTACCTTTTAAGTGTTCATATAATGCATCTAGACATCAAAAGATCACGAAATACAAAGGACATAAGATGCATAACATAAATAGGTATACAGTGTAGGTGATAAATGATTTAATGCAGTTTTAATATAGATGTCCGCTCGATAATACAAATAACAACTTTCAAATACTTAATTACCAATTTAATTAGTTCAAAGAAGTTTGATATCCAAATTCCCCCAATCCAAACTTAAGTATGTGATAATAAGAGGAAACTTGAAAAATATACTAGAAAGTTGAGAGTGCTTTGAAGGCATCACACGGAATTTGTACAAAAACAAATCAACCGTGTGAAAGTTGACGGTTAACTATGAAATCGACTCGACTGAAACTCAATTCTCAACTATGGAATCCACTCGTTCAAAAGCCGATTCTCACCTATGAAAGTCAATTCTCACTCTCCAGAATCGACTTTGACACGGTGATCAAGTGTGACAATCTACGTTTCGTCCATGTAAAAGTTGATTCTCACTTCCAGAATCGACTTTTACAGATCGATTCTAAAAATTGACCGATTAAAAATTGATTCTAGAGGCAATAATTGTAACTCTGAAAAGTCTATTGTGTTGTTACGAATCGATAAAATATGCTCCGATTTAGAAATATTAAAACTGTATCCCAATTCTTAGCAAAATCATTACAAAAAAAAAAGCTACTAAAATCACCTCAGGACTGCCATAAGCCCTAATGGAAGAAAGACAAAAGTGCCAATAAAAAGATTAGCCATAAAACTGCAAAGAAAATCCATATAACTTTTGGTTTAGACCAACAGTAGCAATCATCTGCAATTAAGGGGTATTATTTTTTTACCTAGGAAGCCCTAAACTGCAAAGAAAAAAAAAACCCTGAGATTCCTTTAAGAAAAACAGTTAATTAATTCAATAAGGATAAAATAATTAATACAAAATATATCTCACAATACCATAGCGATTTCTGGTCATTTAATTATATATGTCGAATTAAAATCAATTCAGTTCATTTAATTTTCTCCATTTGCAAATACTCGAACAATTATTGCTGAAGAAAATTCAAAAAAATAAGTTTCTCAACTAAACCTAGCTTAAAATTACCCCAAAAATACCCCTTGTATCAGAATTAATTAGAAAGAAAAAGAAGAGGAAAATCCATACCTTGACAATCAGATTCAAATTAATCCCATTTCTAAAGCCTCAGACTTCATATGCATTTACAACCCTAGAATAATATATATTGGATTTATTCTGCTGGATTTTTGAACGGCAAAAGAAGAAACGATTATGTTCCTTTAATTCAAGAAGGCTGAAATTAAAAAGACAACGGCGAAACTTAAAGAAAAGGGATACTTTGAAAGAGATCTATTCTTTTAACCCTAAACTTGTTCAGTTAATGTGGCAATAGAAAGGTAAAGCCCTAAGCCTTATTTATAGCCCTAGAAAACAATAAGAAACTAATTAATAAAAATTATATATATAAAGAGAGCAATTGGGGTATTAATATAAATTACTTTTTCCTCAACAAAAAAAAAATCCTTTTTTTAAGGGAATTATAAATTACTTTGACAGAAGTATTTAATTTAGCCCTAGTCAACCGACATATATATATATATATATATATTATATATATATAAATTACTTTTTTTAAAGACGTATTTAATTTAGCCCTTGGATTGATTGAATGTAATTGAATGAAATGAATCTGTTTGAATTGAACGTAATGGAATGGAATGATATCATTCCATTATTGCGTTTGGTAGACAATGGAATGAAATTGTTTCTTATTGCAGGATTTATTTTTTCATTTCATTCCGACCATTCCATTGGATTTTTGATGGAATGAAAATGATCCATTTTCAAATGAAAATATATTCCATTCTTCTATCACCAAACACGCCAAAATTGATGGAATGGAATAAAAAAATATATTCCAATTTATTCCATTACCACAATCTAAACGTGCCATTAAGAGAAAAAATAAGTCATAAATTTTTTTTGAATGCAAATATAAGTGTGTGTGTGTGTGTGTGTTTTTTTTTTGTTTTTTGTTTTTTGAGACAAGAATGGTTTTTTTTTTGAGATAGGAATGGTCTTTTTTTTTTCCTAGCAAACCATCCAAATTATTGAATATCAGATGTACAAGCAGCAATAACGTGTTTTGGAGGCGAAGTGCCCCAATCGACAAAGCCAAGATAACGTAACCCCTCTTGGGCTAAGAGATGAGTCGGCCTATTGCCAGCTCTCTTAACAAACGTGAACGAAAGAAAATCAAAGGACTACGCCAGATGCAAGCAATCCTGAACTAAACAACCAAGAGAGGTGAAATCGTCCACAGGCAAGTGGAGATGCTGAATACATACAGGAAAGGGAATCAGACTCCAAAACATATAGAATGATACCCCTACTCACGAGCCAGCATTAGGCCCTTGTAAATAGGACTGAGCTCGCGGAGTCGACATCCAAACTACTCGCCTTGTCTGCCCGAGGTTGCGCGCAAGATCTGGCCGTCCGACACACGAAACACTACCCCATAAGCGCATGTATCCACATAAAGCGACGCATCGACGTTGACCTTCACTTGATCACCAATAGGAGGCTGCCAACTAGTAGGCCATGCCGAATCAACGGACTCATGAAGGGGAGATTGCAAAAGATCAACATGTTCTCGAGTATCACACTCCGCAGTCGTAACGAGTAGACCAATATCCACTTGTTTGGCCACCAAAGAGTCATGCACATATAGCTTTCCAAATATACCAAAGGGTTGTGACCAGACGCGCCAAGTGCGGCGGATCAAGTAGATAAAAGTTACCACATCAATGATCGAAAGTCTGGGCTCCGATGAGGCCATCTTCAAGTGCCACACCCCCACTCCGACACCACACAGCTTTGGGAATCATAACGGAAAAAAGCGTGGCTAAGATCTTCCAAATTAGACCCACATAGATCGCACGCACCCGTAAACCGATAAACAATCATGTAAGCATCACCACAAAAAGTGCGCAATCCGTGGCCGAATAGGCAAAGACCAGATCTACCACAAAAATCCGTCCTTCTGACCAGCTGTCGAGGGCCTAGAATGCAAATGCAGGCTATGGTGAAACTGGGTAGCTAGTCTATATCCAAATTTCACTATATATCGCCCCCGAGGGTCAAAATGCCACATTATATCATCCATGTGCATCCCATCTGGTAGAGGTATGCTGAGAATAGCCTGGGCCTCATACGTGAGAAGAAAGAACTTTGAACCAAATCTCGATCCCAAAAAGCGCAAATTAGGAAGGAAAAGCGATTGAACCTTCGCATCCGGCGGAATGAGAGCCAAACCAACTCCAAAGGAATGTGGGAGGGGAAGCCAGGCATCTGAATAAATGTTTATCATCGAGCCATCTCCCACCCGCCAACGCAAACCATGAACAAGGAGATCCCGCCCGTGCAACATACTACACCATAGAAAGAAGGGCCGGCCGCCTAAAGAAGCATCCAATACATTACTCTACCTTATTTTTCCTGAAGAACCCAACTCACGAGAGTGTGTGGCATCTTAAGCACCCTCCACACCTGTTTAAAAGGAGCGCTAGATTGAAACACTTAAGATCCCGAAAGCCTAACCCACCCAAATCTTTAGGCATCGAACACACTCCCACTTCCAATGAACCTTACGCTTATCATCTATACCTCCCGAGAAAAATCGCCGAATCATGGACTCAATAGTGTCAATATAAGAAAGCTCTGCATCACATACGTAGGAATAGCCTACGGCACGCTTTTAATAAGGACCTCCCTAGCTCCCTGCGATAAAAACTTATCCTTCCACCCACTAAGCTTCTTTCGAACACGATCCTCAATGTACTGAAACACATGCTACTTGGACCGCCCCTTATAAAAGAAAGCCCGAGATATTTTACCAATGCCTACACCAAGCAGAACACCCAAGACCCGAATAGCATCCTCATTATCAGCATCCGGTACCAACTCACTAAAAAACAAACTCGATATATGTGCATTCATACACTAGCCTAACAGTACCTCGTAGCAAGCTAAGATGCCCCGCACCACTTTGGCCCCACTCTCAGATGCATTAAAGAAGAGGAGACTGTCATCAGTGAACAACAAATGAGAAATCGAGACCTCCCTATGAGTACCAAACGAGATCCCCTCCACAGTTGCCTAATGAATAAGCGCAGAAAGGCCCTCTGCACAGAGAATAAAAACGAATGGCGATAAAGTATCCCCCAGTCGTATTCCACGTGTAGGCAGAATCCGTCGAGTGGGTTGCCCATTGACCCACACCCGAAAGGACGTAGAAGTAACCATGCGCCCAATCAAAACCTGGCAAGGAAACTCATCGCACGCATGATTGCGAACAAATAATCCCACTCCACCCTATCAAAGGCTTTGGCCATATCGGGTTTCAGCGCCGCATGGTTCTCACTCCCCCGGAGTCCTGCATTGAGAGAATGAAAAGCCTAAAAAACAACGATGACATTATCTCTAATATAAGTCTGTATTTAAGACTAATAATCTCGTTCATTGCACATTGAATAATTTAGTGGCATTAGAATGTTTACTTTTAATGAGTGAATGTGTATTATTTGGGAGCATGTTTTCACGGAACAAATTAATTAGACCGAATAAGAGTTAGAAAGTGATGAATATTCTTACTTTATTTGAGTTAGATAATGCATATTTTCTAGACACAATACATGTCAAAAAGCACATCTGATACATCCTCGCTAAAATTAGGGCGGGATATTTTTTTTTTTATTTTTACATTCTCTAAGGTGTGGGATGCAGAAAACAAAAACCGCGTGTTAAGTATTTGGAAGAGAATGAGTAGTTATTTTCAACGCAACTTCTAGTTTAGAGGATGACTACAGTAAACTCTCGATAAATGCATATTCGATAAAGTAATATCCTCACTAAGATAATAATTTCTTTCGGTCCCGACTTGGGCATGTGTACTAAAGTAATAATTTCGCTAAATGCATTAAGTAATAAAAAGAAATTGAATACAGTAAAACCTAATAAAAATATAAAATAATAAATGCATAATATAAGTTAGAAATTTATATAGTAAACTTACATATTTTCGAAATTTCACATTTCACTTTATATTTTTAAAAAATATGCATCTAGAGTAATTTGTTCTACTGTCTACTTATTTATAAAGAATTGAAACCTTTTCATTTTTGATTTCAATAATAATCCAATAGCACAAATTCGTATAATCTTTCTAGCTTCTCAAGCATTTTAATTAATATTTGCCTCTTCATTTCACAGACTAGATGCATAATATTAATTTTTTCTTTGTAAAGTAATAAATATTAATTTATCGATAAATGAATAAATTATTTATTTATCGACAAACAAATAAAATCGTTAAAGTAATAATTTTAATCGGTCCCAAAGATATGCATTTATCGAGAGTTTATTGTATTTTGATGAAATTCAATCACTTAGTTTTGCTTGGATTAATAGTAGGTGTGAGAACTTTTCTAAGGATTGGATTAAGTGGAAGGCTTGCCCTTGGATAGCTTGTTATGCTAGGTATTTTGTTTAACTCTCTGCTAGGACGACGTGTATCAAGCATGAATTTTTAGCTTCGTATCTTGCTTTGACGTGGCTATTCTATTTTCTTATTAGATAAGACATTTAATAAAATTGTTGCTAAAAAAATTAAACTAATAAACATGGTAATCACCACATGATTAAACACTAAGCAAACAACAACCCTACTTACCAAGTGTTCTGATTTTTCCAATAAATGCCATAATCATAATTGTTTAATAGCATTGGTTCATGAAGACTACACGTCTACACCACATTTCTTCTTTTCTAATGAGAAGAGTCTAAAACTGACTGTATTGACAGACCGGATTGTTCACTATTGTATCCCCTGGACGGGACTAACAAGCTTTAGACATATACTCCATATTCTTTTCTGAGACTAGGAGTGGACCGGGCCTAGTGCTGGAGACATTTAAATATTCATTGTCCGTTTCATATGCTAGTACTTAAACATGAACCAAATATAGTTGTTCTTTCAATTTTCTTTCTTTCACATGTTATAACTTGATTTTCAATTCATATTTCATAATCATGTACATGATGACAATCAATGCAAAACACCAATTAACTACTCATATTACACATTTAAGCTTCTCAGTAGAGTAGTAGGCTGTCACGGTGCCTGCATTTACAAGTTTTACCGTAGTGCGGATAAGAGGCTGGCGCAGAGGCATAGCCGACATAACTTGTCACTGCAAATTCTCTGCAGGATACTGACCCTAATACTACACCTACACATACAACAATATCATTTCATAGCATTTACCAACTATGACCCACAAACTACAACATGAGGGATATAATTTAAGCTTATAAGAGTATTTTCACTTTCCCATTCACTTGATCACATATTTTCCGGCCCTAGAAAATGAAATCTAGACACTTAAGGTAGGGAATAATTTCATGGCATTTAGTTATCACAAACAATAACATTATATCAACATGTCCATTATTTAATTGTTTTAAGCATATGACATGTTACATAGTGACATGCTTCTTTACATTCCCTATTGTATAATTTCTACGACATAAATTCCATGACAATCCCTATTGACATGATTTCTACAACATGAATTTCTCACATGATTAACATTTTCTAAATGTAAAACTACTTAAGCATATAATGTCAAATAATGAAAATCTAAAACTAATTTACTTGTGAATTGCAAGTATTGCTGTGATATAAAAGAGTCTGGCATCTCTCTTTATATAGGAGTAGATGGTGCCACAAGTAATTAAGCCTAATAGGCTTTGGATTACCTTATTTTATTTGGAGTAGGGAATAAGAAACTATTCTTTTAGTAAAATAAGGATTTAGGATTTTAAATAAATTACCCTTCAATTACTTCCTTAATTAATTATGCTTTTAAATTAATATTTAATATTAATTTATAATATGAATATTATTTATTAATAAATAATATAAATATTAATTACACTACAATACATTGTAGCAAGCATAATAAAATCCTTATTTGTACCGATCGCATAACCCCAATTTAATTACGGACAATAAATCTGATGTGTGTGAGATAGGTTTCCGAATATGTTGGCCGTAAGTATAAACTGTATTTACAAAAATATCTTTCATACTTATTGATCGTGACTGACATCTAGCAATGTGTCACGACCCCGATCATCATAATTAGTTGGGTGCTATGACCATGACCTTTCTTGCGAAACGGTTACCGTGTAAATAGAATCATTTCGCATAAGCAATACATACAGTCGTTACTTCAATGTCAATACATCAACGACCGTATATTATAATCTGAATATTATATTCTCTCGAATGAACACTTTACTTGCGCATTGCAAAGAGTTTCAAGAATAAAACATTCCTTATAAGAAGGTGATAATATCGGAATTATCACGATGATGTTTGCGGTGTTTTAATGGTGGATATCTGACTATGTGTTTGTATATAAGCCGGTGGTGCAAGGCGGTGATAAAGAAAATGCGGTGGTCGGACTAAGGAAATGAACGGCGAGCACAATATTCGACAAATTGGTAGAGTGTTGATGACGTAGATCAAGTGATAATAAAATACTTGACCACCATAAACCAATACTAGCAAGAGGACTAGGTCCATCGTAGTACAGCTATAGCGAATCAAGGTCGATCCTACAGGGAACCAATTGTGGGTCATTTATATACAAACAATTAATTATTCATATCAAGGACATAAAGCGGTCTACGACCAACAAGAGACAAGAAAGATAAAGGACTCGACACGACACAACACATAAACAACGTAATTAACCTCCCCAATTATTATGTTATCGTCTGGATCTATAGATTCTATATAATTAAGCGATACTCGACAACTATTAATCCAGTTCGTATTTCTTTTATATTGGCTACGGGAGTCATCCCCTAAACTAGATCTAGCTCCGGGTAGGCCATCTAGATCACTATACAACATTACGTGACTTCGCTTTTTAGGCCTCCATCTCATATAACTTGCACGCTTACAAAACTAGGGATGCCGTTATTAACCGTATTCCTCACCTAGGCAACACCCTGTGGTTAGGCGTACATCCTAGATGATCGCATCAGTCTCCGTCCCATTAACACTAACTTTCTAGGTATCATGTTAATCTACGATTTACGTATAACTAGGTGTCGACAATTCCCGAATACAGAACATATTTAGATCTCGCTGAAAGTCCCGGAAGATCAATTCATGAGCCGACCTAGGAGCCCTATATTGGTATTTTCTAATCATACGCTAATTAAAACAGACGAGCAACGTAGCCGTAGCCATACCTACTAAGATAAGAAATTCTAAATGGACAGTCTCACCATAAAGACGTGGCCAGACTGACTCGGCGAAAAAATAAATCTTAGCGTTTCTCTATACGTAACGGATAAAATAGAGATTCATAAAGCAATTATATAGATCTACTAAAAACACAATTGTTAATCAAAATAAAGTCATACATAGATCACGAGACATAGGCGTGGGCGTGCGGATCCTTATAGACGAGGAATCCGTACCGCCTCACGTCGTAATCCTAAATCTACATCATTTAACTAAGAAATAACAATCTCAAACGATAAATAATAATTGGGGAATTAATTATAAAAACTAAGAGAAAATAACTACAAGAACTTACATAATTGCAGAACTTGTAAAAAACCACTCTGAGGAAAACTGAGGATTTTATTATAGACTGAGAGAAGTGTCTAGGTGTCTTTTTGCTAATGAACTAGTAAAAATATTTATAAGAGTAAAAAATAGAGTTAGGATAAGCATTAACCGATCCAAAATAGGTTTCCTAAATCCAAATGAAGTCTAAAACGCGTCGAGATAACTCCAAGTCGATCCGGTCGATTTGGCCGAATTCGCCCCCAGCGAGCCTTGACTTCGCTGCCAGCGAGTCCCTGATCTTCGGATTGGCTCGCTGGCTCTTGTCATGCCTTACTCCTCTTTTCGCGCTGATCCGATATTTATCTTCAATGCACTCCGAATTTTCTTCGATTTAATTCATCCATTTGTAATTATCCTCCAATTTATCTCAATCTACAAAATAAATATTTATTGCACAGTAAATCGTATTTAAATGATAAAAACGGATAAATACCAAATTATATTCTATTAATCACATAATATTAAATAATCATTATACACATGTGATTTAACATAAAATATATATTATTAGGCTCGATTTAAGGATAATGTTGATGACTTTTACGGGTATATTTTGACCGTCATCAACTACCCCCCACTTAGACTTTGATCGTCCCGAACAAAGCATCAATATGTCATTCCCCAAGACAAATTTTTCCATGGTCAGATCATACTTACGCAAGAAACTCGAGTCAACTCATACAAGTCATGCTCATTAGGTATCCATTATTCACTACTCGCTATAAATCGAAGTGATGTGTGCATGTGCATTCAGTTTTATATATTCGTGGCAAGATTGAAGTTTATGCTAACTTCGCAGTCTTAACCTACCAACATAAGCATTCCCACTTCTTAAGCCTCGCATGGGTAAAGACATGGTGCAATAAGCAAGAGCATTATCTAAGAGGTTTTTGGACTTGGAGACCGAGAAAAATACTCGAAGCCTCTTAAAAGTTGAATTTTTTTCTCATATTTTCATATTTTCAAGCATTAACACATCTCAAGAAAGAAACTTGCTTTAAAAGTAAATTATGCATTGCAAGAATCCCCTTTCACGGATTGGTCAATAGCATTGAATATTACCACAAGCGCGAAGCTACTTTGGTAATGTTTCTACAAGCCCGGTGTTTAACGCTTTGTTAAAACACAGATAAATCTCAAACTTATTACTCCGCTTTAATGGCCAGAATATAGGAATACATCAGCAGATAAATATCGACACTAAGTTCACATAACCAATCATCTACGCAATGTACACATAATTTCTTCAGTTATTATAATTCGTGCGGTAAAAATCGATTCAAAGATTGAGTAATCGAATAATAAATAACTACTTGCAACAATCGGCATGAATATCCTTAAATTTACATTCACATAAGTATAAAATGATCACGTACTCATGCAACTTGGTTCCTTTCCTATCAATTCTTAGCTAGGAACTCACAATTCTAAGGGTACGAGATAAATAATATGGCATTTATTCAATTTTCTTCAACTTTTCACCGTTTCATTCAATTTTAACACATATCACATCATAGCCAAGTCTCCTACCCCCCACTTAAACATGGCATTGTCCCCAATGATAAAGAAAAATGAGAATTTAAGAAAAAGACTTAGCTCTGGAAACGGCTCTCAAGTAGATGCAGAACATCGGAGTAATCCAAGCACGTCGAGGAACTTCTAGGAATATAAGCAAACCGGAGATCGAACATGAAGTTCTATCGCTGCAAAATAAGTCTTCAACAAAGCTCGAAACTCGTTACAGCGTTAGCTCATAAAAAATAATAATCGAAAAAAGGGACAGTAAAAGGAATACATTAAACCTTAAACAATTTTAAGTCCATAAAACGATTACAATTTTGAAACATTGAAATTATGAAACCCGACTTGTTTGCAGTACAACATTATGATTTAGAAAATTGACAACAGACTCGATAGAAAGGAAAATATACTAAATAGAAAGAAAAATAAGCAAGCAACTAAAGATGGTAGTCTTCATCTATAACCTCCACCGCTTAAATATTCTTAAAACCGGGTGGAGAAGACAAAGATCAAAAAACATTACCCCACGTGGGAAAACACGAGGTTGACTGGATCAACCATGTATTCAATCCAAAGTGTAAAAGAGACACTTGGTAAGGTATAACAGATTCAATGTGACCTATTGGTAAAAGATAGGATCAGAAACTCGGCGCAGACGCTTCACGTTTTGAATGGATATCAACAACTTAGGGAGATGTAGCTTCTCCTCGAACTTACTAATCACCCAATTTATCACGTAGAAGGTCTCAACGTCATCAACAAGGTCGGATAGGTGTGATAGTATAGAACAAAACTCATCATCTATAAATGCCGGAATAGGCGGAAAAGCGTAAAATTTAAAACTTCCGGTAGAAAGATAAGTTGTATTTTGATCAAACCAAAAACTTTTAAAATCGAGCTAGGGTCAGAGCTACACTTACCCCAGCTAGGATCATGAAAACCAAAATGATAAAAGATAATCATTAAAACTTAGCAATATTTCAGGTTCCGCAACACAAAGGTATTTTGTAAACAAAATGGAGGTTGAGAGTATGATGGGTTTAGAAAAAGATATATAAGGATGATAAGAAAAGATAAAGGGTGGGTAAGAAATTGTGATTATGGGTGGGTTGAAATTGGTTAAGGGATTGGGTTAGGGTGGGAGAGTGAAACAGATGGAAAGACAGAGTGAGAATGAAAGAATGGTTAGAAATGTGAACTGTGAGGCAGATTGGTGAGAGAATAGAAAGGTTGAAGGGTGAAAAGGTACAAAGGAAAGGATAAGGGTAGTTGCAGAACGAATTGCACACAACTTTGGATTTTCACTTGGATCGCCATTCTAAAAAGTTTTGGGAGTTGACCAAAAAGCGTTCTTGTTCGCACCAATCATTCTCAGATACATTTTCAGTAATTCTCAAGTTATCTTAATGCTTCCATCTTAAGGTTGATTGCTAAATTTCCTTTTCTTTAGCAACTTCTCGACTCTCCTACGGAACTCTACTTCACGTGGCCTATATTGAGTAAAAAAGTTTTGCACATCCTTAGCCTAATGGCCATCGGAACACGGCAAAATAAAAAACCTCAACATATGTCACGTTACTCTTATTTGACTCAAAGAAAACAAAAAACCTAAAATCCTAAAAAGAAATCCTAAGGGTTTTAAAGAAGTAGTTCTGAGTTTAAAGTCCTCAGCTCGACTTTCCAAAAAGTATCCTTGTCAGTCATCCTTCATAGCCACTAGACTTTGACCCTTTAAGCACTATAAGAGGTGGGCTCGTCGCTTTTGCGGATTAATACCCTTCCCTTGGTTGTGAGACCTAGGAAACGACATCTATCCATACCATTTATACAAAGCTCTTACCTCGGCTCTCGTTTTAGGAATTAGTGAATTCTAAGAAGATTTAGTCCTAGGGACCCATTTTAATCATATACTCTATAATGCTGCTTCATTATGCTCTCTCAAAACTCAACGTCTTCTTTAGATTACGAATTCTTAAAACTACACAAATTGTTACTCCCATGGCCAGTAGAAGCAATCTCATGCATAGGACAATGAGATTTTCACAGAACTACGAGGGACTCTTTATTCACTGATTCCTTTCAACGACTACATGTTTCCCTACACCCTCTGGATGAGACAGATTTGGGGCAGAACCTTCCACACTAATAAAATTAATCTTACAAACAAACTCCGGGCTAAGATTCATACTCAGGTTCATGTAAAGACTAACTTATGTTCAAAAAACCAAAAGATAGTAAAACATAAGCAAAAAAGGGTAGTACCTTGCCTTCAACATTGTATCACGAATAATTCGAACCTTTTAATATTTATTTTCTCGGAGCCATCTTGGTGCTTTAAAGGTGTTGCTTCCAGTGCTTTTCCCATCGTAGATTCGTAGCTCCACATGTTGCTGGGTTAATTTCTCAGCGCCCACGAAAAATTACTGACTCAGATTATTGCTTCCCTGGTTTATGCAAACAGAAGAAAAACAAAAAACAAACAGACCGTAGACTGACTTTAACATGGTTTCCTATGCTGCTATCAGACCTATGGATTAAACATACGGAGATAAACAGACATAGGAATCCCAGAAAAAGTGACTAGCTCGCTGGCAGCGAGAGGCGGTCTCGCTGGGAGCGAAACCAATTTTTTTTTTGTTTTTTTGTTGAGAATCTGGAATTTTTACACAGAGCAGACAACCAGAGGGACTCAAAAACGTAAAAACAGACTCTAAAACAGAAAACTCGACCTGAATAAAAAAAAATATTTATATATAAGATTGACCGTTGGTTCCCCGGCAACGGCGCCAAAAACATGATGACGTAGATCAAGTGATAATAAAATACTTGACCACCATAAACCAATACTAGCAAGAGGACTAGGTCCATCGTAGTACAACTATAGCGAATCAAGATCGATCCCACAGGGAACCAATTGTGGGTCATTTATATACAAACAATTAATTATTCATATCAAGGACATAAAGCGGTCTACGACCAACAAGAAACAAGAAAGATAAAGGACTCGACACGACACAACACATAAACAACGTAATTAACCTCCCCAATTATTATGTTATCGTCTGGATCTAGAGATTCTATATAATTAAGCGATACTCGACAACTATTAATCCAGTTCGTATTTCTTTTATATTGGCTACGGGAGTCATCCCCTAAACTAGATCTAGCTCCGGGTAGGCCATCTAGATCACTATGCTACATTACGTGACTTCGCTTTTTAGGCATCCATCTCATATAACTTGCACGCTTACAAAACTAGGAATGCCGATATTAACCGTATTCCTCACCTAGGCAACATTCCTGTGGTTAGGCGTACTTCCTAGATGATTGCATCAGTCACCGTCCCATTAACACTAACTTTTTAGGTATCATGTTAATCTACGATTTACGTATAACTAGGTGTCGACAATTCCCGAATACAGAACAGATCTAGATCTCGCTGAAAGTCCCGGAAGATCAATTCATGAGCCGACCTAGGAGCCCTATATTGGTATTTCCTAATCATACGCTAATTAAAACAGACGAGCAACGTAGCCGTAGCCATACCTACTAAGATAAGAAATTCTAAATGGACAGTCTCACCATAAAGATGTGGCCAGACTGACTCGGCGAAAAACTAAATCTTAGCGTTTTTTTATACGTAACGGATAAAATAGAGATTCATAAAGCAATTATATAGATCTACTAAAAACACGATTGTTAATCAAAATAAAGTCATACATAGATCACGAGACATAGGCGTGGGCGTGCGGATCCTTATAGACGAGGAATCCGCACTGCCTCACGTCGTAATCCTAAATCTACATCATTTAACTAAGAAATAACAATCTCAAATGATAAATAATAATTGGGGAATTAATTATAAAAACTAAGAGAAAATAACTACAAGAACTTACGTAATTGCAGAACTTGTAAAAAACCACTCTGAGGAAAACTGAGGATTTTATTATAGACTGAGAGAAGTGTCTAGGTGTCTTTTTGCTAATGAACTAGTACATGTTTTTATAAGAGTAAAAAATAGAGTTAGGATAAGCATTAACCGATCTAAAATAGGTTTCCTAAATCCAAATGAAGTCTAAAACGCGTCGAGATAACTCCAAGTCGATCCGGTCGATTTGGCCGAACTCGCCCCCAGCGAGCCTTGACTTCGCTGCCAGCGAGTCCCTGATCTTCGGATTGGCTCGCTGGTTCTTGTCATGCCTTACTCCTCTTTTCGCGCTGATCCGATATTTATCTTCAATGCACTCCGAATTTTCTTCGATTTAATTCATTCATTTGTAATTATCCTCCAATTTATCTCAATCTACAAAATAACTATTTATTGTACAGTAAATCGTATTTAAATGATAAAAACGGATAAATTCCAAATTATATTCTATTAATCACATAACATTAAATAATCATTATACACTTGTGATTTAACATAAAATATATATTATTAGGCTCGATTTAAGGATAATGTTGATGACTTTTACGGGTATATTTTGACCGTCATCAAGTGTGTCTTCTTTTTGTAATATTGTAGATAGATTGGGAGTTACATCGAGCCTCTATATATAGGCGAGCTACTAAACATGATTAAACTAATGACGATAAGACATAATAAAGAGTGATAAGACACTAATTAAACTAGACAGCTGTCACGGTGGATCCGACGCGGGAAGACCATCACTTAGCTATTTGTAGAGTCTTTTCTTATGATCATCATGTGGCAGCTAGCTCACCCATTTGTGCGGGCTCGTACTCTTCAGGGGCGGACTGGCCGGCCCCGATTGCTTCGGGTCGCGTTTAGGAGGACGGCGAGTTGAAGTCTTGTTGACTGGTCTTTGGCCCTTGTCCGGCTTAAGTGTATGTAGACTCGGCGGGCCGATGACCTTCTATATTGTTAGGGCCGCGGGCCCGATGTCGGATCAGGCGTATCAAAAGGCCTTTTCAATTAGGATATACATTCCGATAATTAGGAAACACGAATTCCGGACGAGCAACATAAATCCTACACATACTTCAATATCATAACCAATCACTACCGAATGATCGCTCTGTGGTAAAGGGAAACCTCAATAGTATCAAAGCATAATGAAGACTCCGGTTTAAAAATAATTATACAACTGTCACATACATACGACACTTAATAAAGTAAGTGAGTGAATCAAACGTACGCATTCTCCACCGAGCGTCCACGTACAATACAAGTGTCTTTACACTTTGATAGATGAGATCTATCACTATCTTCACATGATAGAAGAAATCCAATACGTGCTAGTTTAATCGTGCTATTAATGTCCTATTTAATAATGCATACGCCTAGACATATTTAAGAATTAAACCATTTACCGTGAGTCGAGATCTCATCAACCATAATCATCATTATGAAATCTCTTTCGCGGTTTGATACTAAGGAGGTTATTATATACAATATTAGATTGATTTATTAAACAAACAATCATATAATAACAAAAGTGCGTTTATTATTCATAATAATAAGGTTACATAAACATAATAGAAAGTAAATAACCCGACCCGACCGAT
Source organism: Gentiana straminea (assembly GCA_036785695.1). Lineage (NCBI taxonomy): Eukaryota > Viridiplantae > Streptophyta > Magnoliopsida > Gentianales > Gentianaceae > Gentiana > Gentiana straminea. The sequence continues at coordinate 2,425,126 of JAVUPR010000042.1, forward strand.
CGAGTTTAGGACACTAAACTAACAATTTATTGAGATATTGAATTTTTATGCCACACCGATTCAAAAGTGTGGTAACTCTTAAATCGAACTCGTGTTTTACAATGGCCTCAATAGAAGATTGGTTTTGTGTTTAACAATCCCCATAAGGATGACACTTACTAATCGAACACTTTTTAAATAAATACGTGTATGTCTATGTGTGTAGGTGGATACATGAAAAAATTATGCAGGTGTATAAATTCATTTTCAAATAATTACATTGTTCTTCAATGGTGACGTGGGTACGATCCGAAATCGTACACGTGACACCTAAAGACACAATCTAGGTCTTCTAAGTGTAACATATCTAATTATCTCAAAAGCACCTCGGGCCTCGGACAAGGCAACCTCGGGAGAAAGGCCGTCACAACGTGCAGGACACTCCTAAAACATTGACATGACGCAGTTCGTCCCTGTCTCGTATTATCAATTCAGAGCAAGATACTTACTAGTTTGTACAACCGACATGGTGTAGGCTCACCTTGGTCCGGGACACCGATCGAGTTTAGGACACTAAACTAACAATTTATTGAGATATTGAATTTTTATGCCCCACTGATTCGAAAGTGTCGTAACTCTTAAATTGAACTCATGTTTTACAATGGCCTCAAAAAAAGATTTGGTTTTGTGTCTTTAACAATTACCGTAAGGATGACACTTACTAATCGAAAACTTTTTAAATAAATACGTGTATGTCTATGTGTGTGTAGGTGAATACATGAAAAAATTATGCAGGGTTATAAATTCATTTTCAAATAATTATATTGTTTTTCAACGGTGATGTGGGTATGATCTGAAATCATACACATGACAGCCAAAGACGCAATCTGGGTCTTCTATATAAGTGGAACATATCTAATTATCTCAAAAGCACCTCGGGCCTCGGACATGGTAACCTCGGGAGAAAGGCCGTCACGACGTGAGGACACTCCTAAAACATTGACATGGCACAGTTCGTCCTCTGTCTTGTATTGTCAGTTCAGAGCAAGATACTTACCAGTTCGTACAACCGACATGGTGCAGGCTCACCTCGGTCTAGGACACATCGCTTGGTATAATTAGTCTTCAGTGAACTCAGACAACGGTCACACAGTCAACACGACTTTAAACGTTGAACTTATAACAGTTCTATAATCCTTGCATACTTGGAATCGTAATACTAATTTGTCTTCTTGCGTATATACCGCATATCCAACGGAGCGACACACACGGAAAGAGTGTGGATAAGAATTTCCTATTTTTCATAGCATATAGTGATACTATTATAATAGTTGTGTCACAAATGAAATATATAACTTAAAACCATTAAGTATGATGGATCTATATTGTTTATTTTACGATATTGTACTTATATATTATGGATTTACACTATTGAGTTGTAGTAACATTGTGTAGTAACTATTATATGACATTTAGACCCTTTTATCTTCCGATCATGTATGCTTTATGTTACGTTTTCGTATGAAAGAAAAATAAGTATACAACTAAGTAGTTATATACTAAGTAGATATTCGGATCCGACAAACAATTGTTCCCGATGTTGAACCAACCTTTTAAATTGGCCGAAGGGACATCAAATCAACGGCTTCCATATACATACAGGTATTTTATATATATTGCTTGATACTTGGTCCCTTGGCTTTCATTGGGGATATCAAACTGCTTCATGGCTTTATTATCTCTTGTTCTTTTTTGTTTTTGTTGTTTACTTGCCTACAATTCATCCAATGGTCAAAATGAATGGATATGACCAATGTATCCTCATTGTTTTTTTTTCTTTCTTTTATGTATTTTTTATTATAGTAAATTCAACGTTTCAAGGTACATAAAACACTATAAGAATCTATGATAAAATGCCAAACTAATTAGTGTATGTAAAGCTACTGACATATTGAATTATTGATCGGTCAACGAATGATATAACATAATTTTACTATATATTATTTAGGACCATTAATTTAGTGTAGGTTTATGACGATAAATAATAGAAAATCAGATAGTGTCATTTGTTGCGGCTCGATTGTTATGTCAGTAGCGTTACCCTATATATCCATTATTACACATCGAAATTGGAGGCAGTGGCTTGGATAAGAGACCAAAGCCGTAGCGTAAATGAGTGTTAATAAGGAAATTGTCAGTGTGCTTATGGAGATGAACCTGAGTGATCTATCTATGATCAAGATGAAGCTTGAGTGAAACTAAGCGGACGTCCGAACGAATGGTGTTGTAAAATCAGGGGATGAGTTGTGGTTAAGGCTGAAATTCCACTCGAACCCAGAGCTAGCTGGTTCTCAGCAAAATGTGTTGAGGTGCATCAACTGAGTGGAGATCTAGAGGTAAAGCAATGTTACGGTGTAGGCCACGAGAGCGGTACCGAATCGAGGCAAACTCTGAATACCATATACGACCTCAAATATAAAATAACAGAGGTCAAGTTTGGTCAGTGAGACCAACCCGAAACAATTATTGTGTTATCTTGTAGGAGCAACCTCTTAAACGTACAGACTAAATAAATGTATGGGCTTGTCTTGGTTTGTTTATAAATTGGTTCTTTTTTCTTGCTAGCAACTTATTAGTGTGTTTAATAAAAAATCAGTTGTTAAAAAAAAATGCTACACAATGAAATCCGCCTCTAAAAAAAAGTGAAAAGTTGCAAAAATTGGATATAAATTCATTGATTTGTGTTATCGGAAAAACATTTCCACGTGGCATCTAGTAGGTTGTCGTTAGAACAATTGTCATTGATCTCATACGTCATGTCATCCAAAGATGGACTTGTGTAGGGATAGGAGCATGCAAATCCGTACTAAATTACCCTTCTTTATTTTAATATTGAATAAACAATTAAAACAGTAAATGTTCTTGAATGTATTGCGGTTGGTGAAATGCTAAGGCATTTTTTTGGGATTATGGTTTCGATTCCCAGCAATGTTTTTGGAGTTGTTTATACTACCTCCCATTCAAAATATAGTACTTTTTTTTATATATGTTCAAATGCATTTATCGCTTTTTCTCTATCTTACCCCTAATTTATTTGAATTCAACAAATTACTTTATTGCATTAATGATAGTCAAGGGGTATTTTAGACATTAACCTTCAAATTAATGACATTCAACCAATTAATGTGGAATACTTATATTTTGATGGGAGGTAGTAGTATTTTTTATATCTGAAATGCATGTTTTTTTGTTAATTAAATTTTTTTGTTTGTTTTTAACGGTCTAATTATGTGGTACATGTGTATGGCTAAGATGATTGTCACATGTCATTGTATTACTGTTTAAACTAGATTGTGTTATCTTCTCTATTGTACAAAAGGCATATTCACTGCCTTGATAGAAAGTTAGTTGAATGAATTGCCATCTTCTTCATGAATGCTTAAGCTCCATCTATGGAGGATTCCATCGTTATGTCTAAATTCTAACTTGGTATCAGAGCTTACTAGACCAACGTAATGAGTACTGGGACCTCAACACCTCCGGCGTCAGCCCCACCAAACTCTGAAGAGAACCAAGGAAGCACTGGACCGGAAACCACCACTTTGGTGACAGCAAATGCCAACACCACTCAGAATCCGGTGAATGTCAGCTCCATTGTTACCACAACAGATCTTGGTGCTTTTACTCGGTATCAAATGGCTTTTGGGTCGATCCCATACCCAGGTTTCATGTTTCCTACCTCAAACATACATGCAGCTCCACCTCCTTCTCAGATTTCAGGTACTGTTATACCACCTACCATACCTGTTATTCCATCGTTTCTCCGGTCACCATCTCCGAGTGCACGGAGTCACACTGGATTTCCTTTTCAAGGACATTTGAGTCAATCTTGCACAGTGAAACTCACCAGAGATAATTACTTGTTGTGGAAATATACTATTTTGCCTATAATTAGAGGTCACAAGCTGTATGGTTTTCTGTTTGGCACCACACCTAGACCTCTAAGCACACATCTGTCCACTGGTGTTTCAAATCCTGCTACTGATGAGTGGGATATGGTAGATCAATTGTTGATGGGATGGCTTCTAAGCTCTATGACAGAACATGCCCTTGTATAAGTAATGGGTTGTAGCACATCCCATGAAATCCGGACTACTTTAGAGACTCTATTTAACAGCCAATCTAAAGCAAGAATGTTGGAATTTAAGCGTGCTCTTACCAGATCTGAGAAAGGTAGTAAAGCCAAGAGTGATTACTTGGCTCAAATGAAGTCTTACAGTGATAGTTTGGCTGCAGCTGGCTATCCAGTGTCCAAATCAGAACTGATACTTGCCACTCTGGGAGGTCTGGATAAAGACTATGAAGCTGTGATTGTGAACATCACATCTAGGATTGAATCACTTACTTGGCCTGAAGTGCAATCTCAGTTGTTGACACATGAACGTCTGTTGGCAAGGTTTAATCCTACTGTTAACTCTCTAATGGATCTATGATTGGTCAATCTAATCCCTCAGCTCACCTGGCTGCTTATGGTTCTGGGGGTTCATCCACTGGAAAACCTCAGAACAGAAACAACAACAACAATTCTTCTCCGGGCTATAATAATAGAAGCAGAGGGGGTTCCAGAGGTGGAAGAAATAGAGGTGGTAGAAGTGGTGGCAGGTCAGGTCCAAGGATGGCATGTCAGTTGTGTGGTAAAAATGGACACACAGTTGTTGACTGTTGGCATAGATTTGAGCATGATTTTCAGGGACCAACTGCTAACACCAATAACAGTGAAGGAAAGCAAAACACAACATTCATTGCCACTCCAAGCACTGTCTCAGATCACTCTTGGTACTTGGATAGTGGAGCAACAAATCATGTCACCTGCTGATATTGGGAACATGAGCATAAACTCCAACTACAATGGTAATGACACACTGATATTAGGCAATGGTGAGAAATTACCAGTAGCTCACATTGGCCATTATTTCCTTCACACACCACAAGGCACCCTACACTTACACAACATTCTTCATGTCCCACAGATCACAAGAAATCTTCTTAGTATTTCACAGTGTTAGTAATATCATCCGCAGCGGAAGCGATTTAAGGATCTAGATCTATGAATATACGCAATAAAACATTAAATCTATATCTACAAGGGGGTTGTAGATCATACCTCTTGGATCTCTAAATCCAAGTTGAAGAACCGCAAGAGAAAGATTGCAAGAAGATGTGAAGAGCACCACGATCTTCCGCACGTGTGATCCAAGCAATTCCCGGTGGAAGGAATTCTCGACTCGAACCCTTCCGATATGCTACCCGGAAAAATCTCCAAGATTTTCCCCTTGTCTCCCCTTGGCCGAAATTTTCTTTCTCCTCTCTAAGAGGTGAAAGTCGAAAATTGTAGTGTGTTATTTGGCTTGGGAGAACTCTCTTTATATAGGAGAGTAAAACTTAAGCCCCAAGGATTTTATAATTAATACAAAATCAATTATGATAATCCTATTAAATAAAAGATAATCCCAAAATATTCTAGAACAAATCTAGAATAATCTTTATCTTTATTTCTTACCATAAATATTTATCCAATAAATATTTTATGCACATGTCTTATTAATCACAGGAAAACTAATTTCTTGTAGACTAATATATGCTTGGGTCGAAATTATCATTCTTGTGACCTAGTCACAAAATTCGACCAACACACTAATTTTGGGCCAAGATTATGAAAAATATCTTTTCCACATATTTAATTATTTAGCCCAACTAATTTAATAGTCCACTAAACAATTAATTCACATATCGTTTTAATAAAGTCCAACGAGAACTAAATTAATATTATTAGGATTCGACGTCCGAGAATAGCTATGCTATATTAGGAGGCACGTCGGGGACCATGGACTAATAATCAGCGGCTCCGATAAATCAAATAAATAATTATCTTACGAACGAATAATTATATTTGATAAATCAATCACAGAATATGCCACCATAATCCCGTGATCGCACTCCTCCGATTATGAGATTATATTTATCTCTTCATGAGAATGATAATAAGCGTCCATTGATATAATCATTACATATGGATTAATCCTCCATAGACTGTTCATTCTAAATCGGGAAGTTACCGTTAACCCTTTTTAGAACCTCTTATCCTTATTTACCATTAACCCCCTAGTGATCAATTAATTCATACAACTCACTTTGGTGATCAATCGTGTGATATGAACTCGCGCGATCGATCGGTTTCTAGGATTAACAAATAAGGGAAGCTGTCTATCTACTTCCATAAATGGAAGGAATGGATTCCGTATCCGTGATAACACGGACTACTCACTCAATCCAAAGTATAATGCCAAGATGGGGTAATTCGGACCACGGACTCGGTGTAATCCTTAACCGTCAAGTCAAACCTCATACCGATTCAAGCGGTTGATCGTGATCACCTCGGGATTAAGATATATCCATAAATATGATCATCCATTGATTCGATAAGACTTTTCGATTACGGAATTATATCGTGAACTCTAATCAAATCGGTCCGCCCTATATGATATATCTATCATATATAAATGCCCCATTAGGTTCTCTTAACCGAAAGTCCGGATAGGACTATCACACCTTTTGTGTTACGGGCGCATTAATAGCACGTTAAAGGAGAGACCCGATACTCTCGATTAACTTTACTACGGGCTAATTGTATTTTAAGTACATCTTCACTAACTCAATCCTCCCGTGTATATACCATACACTGAGTTAAGTGATTACATAAACGATATACTTAGGGTTTTCTGTAGTGTAAATACTATTGTCACATCGGTGATTATGAGAATAATAAATATGAATAACAATATCATTTCATTTATTAAATAAAACAATTACAAAATTGTCTTTCGGGCATCACACCTAACACACAGCTCATTTCTGATAATCCTGTATATGTAGAATTTGATGGTTTGTTTTGTTTTGTCAAGGACAAACTTACAGGGACAATGCTTCTCAGGGGTCAACTTCAGGATGGCCTTTACAAGATCCATCAACTTGAAGCTGTTAAACAGAACTCTCCTCACTCCAAAAATGGTTCTGCCTGTTTTTCTGTTTCAAAAAACTCAGTATCCTGTAATAAATCTGAATTTAGCCCTGATGTGTGGCATAGAAGACTTGGTCACCCTTCTAATCATGTTTTAACTACTATTTTGAAGTGTTGCAATGTCAAACCGTTGGTGATTTATCCTTTTGTGAGTCTTGTCAGTTTGGTAAAGCTCATAATTTGTTTCATCCCTTGTCCGATTCTCATGCCACTGCTCCTTTTGATCTTGTTCACACTGATTTGTGGGGTCCTGCACCCATAAAATCTTTAGAAGGTTACACTTATTATGTGCATTTCATTGATGATCACACCAAGCACACTTGGATTTACCCACTGAAATCCAAGTCTGAGACATTTAGTGCCTTTCAAAAGTTTAAGGCTCTAGTTGAAACTCAGTTCTCTGTCAAAATCAAGTGTCTTCAGTCAGATTGAGGAGAGGAGTATAGGTCATTTCAGGAGTATCTTACAACAGAAGGCATTATCTTTAGGCATCCTTGTCCCCATGATCATGCTCAACATGGTAGAGCAGAAAGAAAGCACAGACACATTGTAGAGACTAGTCTTACCCTCCTTGCTCAAGCTAGCATGCCCCTAAGGTTCTGGTGGCATAGTTTTCAAGCCTCAATTCACCTCATTAATACCCTGCCCACTCCAGTACTTAAGAACAAATCCCCTGTTGAGTGTCTTTTCCACACTCAGCCTCATTATAAGACGTTTAGAGTGTTTGGTTGTGCTGTGTATCCTAACCTTAGACCTTTCCATATCACCAAGTTCTAGTTTCACAGAAAAAGATGTGTTAACCTAGGTCCAAGTTCTTGTCACAAAGGTTTTAAATGCCTTGATGACACAGGTAGGATTTATATCTCTAACAATGTCGTTTTTTATGAAACTCACTTCCCTTTTTCTCAAGGATTCACCCAAGGACCTTCCACACAAGTTTTCACTGACTACTCTTCCTTTTCCATTGTTCCAACACCCCGATCTACACAGCCAGAGGGGGATAAAGGCATCCTGAGTAGATTCACTGGTGAAGGCATTGATGTAAGTCCTACAAATCAGGTAACTCATCTTTCTAATGCTCCCTTGTCTGATGATGTAATTTGTGAACACAGTCCTATACCCACTAGTCCTACTGGTTCACCATAAAATTCATCACATAGCTCACCCCAGACACCACAACCTAACATCCAGTCACCACAGCACTCATAGCACTCCACTTCCACTCACAGAAATCACACAGTTGATCAAACACAAAGTGCTTCACCAATTTCTGTCACTCAACCCCTAAATTCTGGAAATCCTCAAACCTCACAAAATGTTCAAACCAAGCACCACCATATGCAAACTAGGTCCAAAAGTGGGATATTAAACCTAAATCTTATTCTGTGGCTATTTCTAATGCTCACTCTTTTCCTACTGAACCGACAAGTGTGTCACAAGCATTGCAGTCAGAGGATTGGAAGGATGCAATGTCAGCAGAATACAAAGCCCTTATGCATAACAAGACTTGGGAATTGGTCAGGCTGCCCCCAGGTAAGAGTACAGTTGGGAATAAATGGATATTCAAACTGAAACTGAGACCAGATGGAACTGTCCTGAAGCATAAGGCAAGACTAGTAGCCAAAGGGTATAGCCAGAATTATGGTATAGATTTCACTTAAACCTTCAGCCCTGTGGCAAAGTCAACAATAATTAGAATAATTTTAACTCTGGCAGTATCTATGGGTTGGCTTGTGAACAAGATAGATATAAATAATGCTTTTTTAAATGGTCCTTTACAGGAACCAGTTTACATGGAGCAACTTGAAGGATTTGTGGATAAGACTAGACCAGGTTATGTGTGCAAGCTGCACAAGGCCTTGTATGGGTTAAAACAGGCACCGAGGGCATGGTTTGATGCCTTTAGGTCACAGATGGTCAGTTGGGGTTTTACATGGTCTGTGTCAGACAATTCTCTGTTTATGTTGCATCTAGATGACAAAGTCATGTTTATCTTGGTGTATGTGGATGATATATTGCTCACATGAAACTCCTTCCCTTTGATTCAAAATTTTATCAAGCAACTGGACTCAAAGTTCTCTCTTAAGGATCTAGGTCCTGTTTCACACTTTCTGGGAATGCAAGTTGCAAGAGATCAGTCAAAATTATACTTAACTCAATCCTATTATGCTTCACAACTTCTCAAGAGATTGAATATGGAACATCTTAAACCTTGTCCCACACCAATGGTGGCTGGAAAGCAGTTGAGTCCTAATCAAGGAGAACCCTTGTCTAATCCTCATATATACAAAAGTGCTATAGGAGCACTTTAGTACTTGACAATAACCAGGCCTGATATTGCATATACAGTGAATACCTTGAGTCAATTTATGCAAAAACCTTGTACAGAACACTGGCAGGCATTAAAAAGATTACTGAGGTTCATTCAGGGCACACTGAAGCAGGGGTTACACTTCATACTTAGTGATGATCTGTATTTTCATGGCTTCACTGATACAAATTAAGCTGCTGATCCACATGACAGAAAATCAACAGGTGGTTATTGTGTTTATCTAGGTAAATCTCTCCTCACTTGGAGTTCCAAGAAACAGCAGGTTGTGGCTAGATCCAGTTGTGAATCTGAATATAGGGCACTGTCTAACTTGGGAGCTGTGATCCAATGGATAATTAGATTCTGAAGGAGATGAGATTCAAGTTGCCTGTTATTCCAATGCTGTGGTGTGACAACACTTGAGCTACTACCTTGGCTCAAAATCATGTGTATCATGCTAGAACAAAACACATGAGGTGGATGTACACTATATTAGAAATCTGATCCTAAGCAAAAATCTCAAGGTTTGCTACATTCCATCTTCAGCTCAAGTTGCAGATATCTTTACCAAGTCCTTACCTATATCTACTTTCTGCAACTATAAGAAAAAACTAAATGTGGTTGATCCACATATTAGTTTGAGAGGGGGAGATAAAGTTAAGGGTATAACAGTCTAATTATGTGGTACATGTGTATGGCTAAGATGATTGACACATGTCATTGTATTAGTGGTTAAACTAGATTGTGTTATCTTCTTTATTGTACAAAAGGCATATTCACTGCCTTGACAGAAAGTTAGTTGAATGAATTGCCATCTTCTTCATGAATGCTTAAGCTCCATCTATGGAGGATTCCATCGTTATGTCTAAATTCTAATTGTTTTGAAGATTGCAATATTTCTATTTGATCATCAATTGTTATATTTCTGTAACTTTTTATATTGAATGTTTTTTTTAGTTGTTTATATTTTTCCACTATTTTTTTTTGCAAGAAACCAATTACTTTTATTAAGGCATATCCGCAAGCAAGGCGGAGATTACATCAAAAGGGGGATGAGTGCCCCAAGAAACTGTTCCTTCAGTCGCAACACCATATCTAGCTAGAAGGTGTGCGGGGACATTACCAGAACGTTTAACGAAAGAAAACTGACAAAAGCCAAAAGTAGATGAAGCCTTGACACAATCGCGAGCTAGGCAACCCAAAACGGACAAGTCTTCTGTTGAGCGAGATAATGCCTGGATGCATGATGGCCAGTCACGCTCAACTATAACTGATGATAGGTGTAGCCGGGCAGCCTCAACAAGAGCAAGGAGAATCGCACGCATCTCAAAAGTTCCGGGGTATCGTCCGGTCCATATGAAAGGAGAAGGCTGCCTCAATAGACCCCACAGAATCTCTAAAGATCAGGCCAATACCCGAGCCGGAGTCCACCACCGAAGCATTACACTTCCACGTCCCCGAAGGTGGCGGTGCCCAAGCATCCGGATGTGAAGTCCTTTCTGGCTATACCGTAGCACCACTCATCACCTGCCTGTATTCTAACGATGCTGCCGCAGAAGCCAAGACCACCCGAGAAATGTAGTTAGGAGTACCCTCGAAAACCGCACTGCAGCGCACCTTCCAGAGATTCCACACCGTCATACAGAACTCTGACAACTCTTCTGCAGATAATCGCTCCACAAGACCCCCAAAAAAACCCCCCGGAACCAAGACAAGCGCCGAACCAAATGGCTCCCAAATAAGGAGGCCTGGCAGATTGGCGCAGCATAGCCGCAGTTAAACAAGACATGGCGTAAACTTTCCCGCTCCTGACCACATGCCAAACAAACCCCATCCCCGTGTTGCCGCTTGAGAAGTTTTTCCCCAATTGGTAGACAATCCTACAAACACCTCCAGAGAAAGTGCTGGACACGCGGGGGGTACCGTCACTCGCCAAACATCTCGCCACACTCGTATGGTCAAGTCGGGCTATTTCTTAGCCTTGAGTTTACGTGGGGGCTTTTAAATAAAACTACGCAACACATTTATTAATACACGACCTCTAATTAATCATTACTTTTCTTCTTAAAAAAATCATATACTGATTTTTTCTTATTCTTCTTGTGTATAAGTTATAAAAGAATCTTTTCCCAAAAAAAAAAAGTTATAAAAAAAGCACTTATTAGTACAAGTCAATGTTTACTTATTTATTTAGTATTTAAAAAGTGATACGAAATAATGTAATCTTTGGTATTAATTAATTTCAGGTTGCTACTATTTTGTAAAACGGTAATGTACGTTGGACGTACACATATTATACTTCAAACATACATCATTCGATCTATAGAGTAGTATACATAATAACAAGTCTATCACATAATACAAGTCTATTACACTACAAACATACATGGATTGGGGGGACGTGGGTCCTACTAAAACTTATATAAAATACTAAATACTTATGACTATTCTTCATATATTAAAGAATATCGGTAATATATCTCTTTGGATCGAATTTCTAGTGAGTAGTTTATAGCGGTTATCGTAAAAACATAGACCATAAAAAAGATTGCAAAAAGAGTTATTAAAACAAAACCACCATAGTATTACATAGAAAACTACAACAACCATAATCTTATCTTACATAGAAAAGGACAACAAAACCCTAAATTGCATGCTCAAAGAAAATAACATCTCCCTATCATGAAATTATTTATAATAATATCACACATCAATCTAATTTTGACTAATGGATAAATCCTTTGATCATCTAAAGATTTATTCTTCAACCAAAATTAAATCGCCACGATACAAAGAGTTGTTTATTATAACATAATATAAAGTACTTAGGTGGAGTACTTATTATACGATTACAAGTTCCTTCGCTTCTTCTCGGGCATAGGTCTCCCATCACACGCATCCGGTATTTGAGGTATACTAATTAAGTCAATAGATGTAACGTATTCAAATCCATTATCTCACATAGTCAGAGTTCTCCGGTCGATATATCCTCAAATACCCGTTGCAACGTAATTACTCTCCTCGACGCGAAGAATACTTGTGATCACGTTCCAACCCCAACTGATGGACACAAAGATGAAGTTTCTTGCTACTTATAAGAAAATCCACAGCTTGATGGGGATTCAAAATGTTCATCAATTCTTTGAGTGTTTCAATCCTTAACTTATCACCTTCTTGAAGCAACATCAACAAGATTTTATCTTGTTCAATAAGAGCTTCCCTTGCCACCTCCGGCATGGTAGGACTTTCAATTACACTGATTGGATCCATATCCCTTATAATTATTGCAATAGGAACATCTGCAATTCCTTCTTGCATACTTGCCAACGCCCCTGCAAGCTTGTCTTCCTCTCTGACTACTTGACGCTGCAATGAAAGTGTAAACAAAACCCCCCACAAAACTTCTCAATGAAGTCAAGATTAGGAAAATATGGAACATTGTAATAAACACTAAGAACGACGAGGTTAAATAGTTAATAGAGTATATAGGCATGTATAATGATTTGAATAACATCGCTAGAGCTCAGTTATGAGACGTTGCGATGCATATTACCACATGCAATAGTTAGGTTTCATTTTGATTTTTCACATGCAGTAAAGTTTGAAAAAGTGGTTGATGTAGCCTTAGTGCTAGCTAGACACTTTTTATGATACATGATGCAAAGGTATAATGACATGTTGTAGATAATAGAAAAGAATACTACAAATTTTTATAAAACTATCCCTTTTTAGAAACTTTTTTTAGTATGTTTTGTAAGATTTCCCAACAAAATAAGCTATCATGTTGGTATTATATATTGTAGCATAAACTATCCTTTTGGACACATTTTTTGAAAAGGCTAGTGTCAAAACGAACACAGACACACACTTTTACACTATTAATCATATTGTATGGTTCTATAATAATATGTATACAAATGATATAAAAAGCGTGTTGTAGTCATTTTGACGTCACACAAACACTGCTAATTAATTTTATGGTCTCTAATGAATTAATATATAGTTAATGAAGTTCTATAAAACTCTACATTGACTACGACAAAAGAGGGTAATATTCCTACGTACAACCACAATCATTCGGACACAACGAGCAACACGAGACTCTTTTTACATCATAGCATTAAAAAGTATGTTGTGTCACGTGTTGTGTATGTACGTAGCAATAATTACTCGAATAAAAACAAGAAAACAACAAGTGCTGAAATATCAAAAGAATGACAATATAATTTTTTTCTTCTTACATGCAAAGCGTCGATCGAGATCAGCTGGGAGGCAGTAATAGAGAGCCTTTGGACAACTTCACTTACATAAGTAACCCCTTCATTAAGTAATTCCCTTATGAAAACTTCAGTGTTTATGCCGGCAAGGGCATAAACAAGCCTAATGAACATAGTTGGCCTACAACCACTAAGCCATAACAAAGCTGACTCAAGCTGTGGACACCATCTAGGTGAAAAGTAGGGCGAAACATGCTCGGATGCTAAACGGGCTCGTTGATCAGCATACTCCTCGAAATGATCGATGGTTTTCTGTACCAGACGTCGTAGGAAAAGATCATGATCATCGTTGATGTTGTTTTCCTCGAGATTTAGGTGTTGCATAAGCTCAGAAAGGTCTTCCTCCTGGACACTAAGCCCTTTTTCATAGCAAGTTTTTTGGCGCGTGAAGAGGCTCATAGGACAAACTTCACTAGTATTGTGATCAGCCATAATAAGCAGGGGGCAAAAAGATATCAAGTGTTTTGAGGTTTTGTTAAGAGACAAAAAGATATAGAAAAGTGTGTGAGGTTTAGGTTTGTGGTTTGTTGTGTGTATGGGAGGGAGGTATTTATAGGGTCCAAATCATTGAGATCGAATACTAGGATCCATACATATCGAGCCATGTAGGCCTTGCTCAATCTTGTTAAGATCCTTTGTGTTTAAACACGTAGATTTTTTAGATTTTTTATTAATACTCTATGTTTTTTTTTTTAGATGATACATGATATCAGAGTAGGATGACACAACGTGATTTTTCTCCATCGATCATTGTTGGCATATATATATCATAGATCATGTATGATGATTAATACATAATCAGTTTGTGTCACTCGTTGTAGATGAATAGTTATATCATTAGTATTATTCTTGATTGTGATGGTCTACATCATTATCAATGGATCATACATTATGATTAATATGTAAAAGTATATTATGTTATGCGTTGTGTCTGAGCGGTAGAATAATTAGCATTTCCCATGGCTTAAAACATTTTTACTTACCAAACATTGCCAGCGTATCGATTTAATTATATTGGGAAAATGCTATTGTAGCAACCGTTTTTGTAACAAAATAATGACGCAAAATATTTTTTCTCAGCAAAGGTTCCACTCATCATAGCATTATTAGTAAAGTCAATATGGTGTACTTCATCAGAAGTTGTTGAGCCATGTTTGATTGTCAGCTGCTTGCTTCATTAGAAGTTATTTAATCATGTTTGCTTCAAGACTAAGCAACACTTATCTATTATTCATAACAGTGTGTCTCGTTATAATTAACCTTTCAAGAAAAAAACTCAGGGGGGAAGAATCATATTGAAGGAGATATAGTACATACAGTTTTGTGTTTAATTATTCATCATGTGTGATCTTATCTCTTATGGCTCGTTTGTTATGCAGGAATGTAATGTAGTGTAACGAAATTAATTGAATGGAATGAACCAATTCATAATAAAGAAAACTCGGTAGTGATAGTGCGTGTTATAACAGGATAGGGAACCAAGATACAAGATAGATAAATTAACATATGCAATCTAACAGTATTTATCAACAGAAATAACAGAAACAAGAACACAAGATTTAACGTGGTTTCCGGCGTTGTACTGATTACTCCACGGACAGAAAAGAGATATTTTATTATGCATTGAATTTCAAACGGATTACACACACATTGATTACAACAGTTGGTATTTATAGGCACAATTCCCTAAATCCTAACCGCCAAAAGATTTTTGTCGGAATTGTCATAAATGCCCTCAGACGTGACTCGGCATCAACAAACATCACTAGATTTGTAACCATACAGCTTAGATGTAGAACTCAGTTGTATCCAAAACCTCAACAGACCTCAGCAGGCTGCTGACACTAGAAGAAACTTATCAGACTCCACCTGATGGCTTTCACATACTTGGATACTTTTCATTCAGCTGACTATCACTCAACTGACTTCACAGATTAGTTCTACTTGATCAGAGATCAAGTCACTCTGTTGAAAGTGGGTGACGTGGTGAGGGGTAAGACGGGGTTTTAAGGTAGGATAATTAAGGATGAGGTGGAATGGTATGGTCATAAAGGTAGGATGATGTGAACTATGATGCATAAGGTAGGATAAGGTGGGTGTTACGGTGGTTTGGAGGGGTAGGGTTAGGTTGGAGTGGGTATCCCTACCGGATCACTAATTACCCGCCACTTTATATCTCTCCCACATTTACCCACCACACCTCAACCCTGCCTTTCCTCACTTTTTCTTACCTACCATCCACCATAACTACCTCTTCACCCATTATAACCAACCCTACCCACACAACTATACCCTACCTTACCCTCTAATTATACCCTACATAACTTGATCCACCATACCATACTCAACTTAATCACTACCCACCCTACCATACCCCACCATTTCTCACCACACACCACACCCCTTCTTTCCTCACGATGCACCTGACCTCAC
This sequence comes from Gentiana straminea, assembly GCA_036785695.1. Taxonomy (NCBI): domain Eukaryota; kingdom Viridiplantae; phylum Streptophyta; class Magnoliopsida; order Gentianales; family Gentianaceae; genus Gentiana; species Gentiana straminea. The sequence continues at coordinate 2,441,204 of JAVUPR010000042.1, forward strand.
CATCCACATTACCATGCCTCGCCATACCTTACTACATCTCACCACACCCTTCTATCATACCATACCATACCCTACCCTGCCCAAACCATGTTATAACTATAGCTTATGTTCCAACATCTGAGAAATCCGCGGTTTACAGATAGTTAGGGCAGAAACCTCTTTGATAATGACTTTTGTTATCACATTACTGGAATGCTTGATGTACTAATAGTTGAGTACAGAAATAAGGGAATATTAATAAGAATAAGTTTGTCCCCGGCAGATGATGAGAGTCAAATTGGCTATCATTTTCTATGTGATTATACCCCGTTTATACATCGTTTTATATGTTTCCGGAGACATTTGTTTGTATTTTGATGTAATTACATATTGGTTATCATTTCGAGACCTAGGACGTAAAGTTGAGGATTCTCGGTCTTTTTTGGTGTATTTACTATACTCTCGGTCACCCTAGTGTCCTGTAGGGGTTACACGTGGTATTTGTTATGATTTTGTACAGTTATTAGGTGTTCGAGAAGGCCGGAATGCGAGTTTGAAGATAGGAGCGTGTGCCCGAAGCTTAATTAAACGTTCAAACGGATCGAAACTCGTTGGTACTACAACCATACCTTCTATTGATCTGCATTTTATCCACCTTAGGGTCATTTTCTGGGGTGGACAACTTCATGAAAGTTGTATACAATTTCATTAGATTTCCAACGCATTTTGAATCACTGGATTTGGAGATCTACGCACAAAGTTATGGCCTATTTACTGAAGAGAGTGTCCCAATTCGACTATGTTCATAGGTCGGCGCCCATAATCTTTAGGCCACGGCCGACGTGATGCAGGGAGCTCAGGAAATCTGCTGTCTTTCATAGGCCACGGCCTATGATCACAGGCCATGGCCTACGGGCTGTTTTGCCCATTTTACCCTTTTAACACTATAAATACCTCCATTTTTTATCTAATAGAAAACCCTTCTTCCCCAACTCATTTTTCACCATTTTTCTGCACTTTTCCTTAGTTTAGATTAGTTTGTAGTTAAATTAGATTAGTTTAGTTGTAGATTGTTGTAATCCGGAGGATGTTGAAGATAGCTTGACACGTTATTGACGGGCTTTCGTTCGGAGACTCGATTTTCTACAAGTTTAATATATTCGGTATTTCGTTTTCTTTCGATTTCTTGCTTTCGATCTTGATGCTTGTTACTTTCAATGTTGATTTCTTGTTATTTTCTTAGTATAATGAGTAGCTAATTTCCTGATAGCCGAGTGATGCGATAATCATTGAAACTGGATCCTAGCTTGTTCATGTGGTGTTCTTGATGTTTGGTGTGATCATTCTTGATGTGTTTGAAGTCCTAGAACTTATGCTTAACCACATTTGTTGAATTGGCCATTTGATAATCGTATCACACGTATCATCTTTACATATGTATTTTGCGAGAGGATATGGGAAACGGGGTTCTAGGATCACCCTATAAAACCGACTGAGTTGTTCAGATTCGGTTACATGTGTGAGGTTTGTATCGACTTGTCGAGCGTTTCATTGATCGTAGACCGTGAGACGTCAGTTAAATCCGGTCAACGGATTGTTGAACCTGACATAAGAGGGTAGATTTTTGAAATAATGTCTATTCTAAGAGCCAGGAAACGACACCCTACGTGACATCGAGAACGTTTAGGTAAATCAAGAATACCTCGGGACTTAGCTAGGGTTTGTGAGTATTAGATTGGATCATAGCTCGGATATATCTTTTATATAGTTTTAAACTCTTTATTATGTGTATATTTAGTGTTAGAACCGATGATCTAACAAATCACCACGTTCGATAGTCGTGTTGGCCTAAACTAGGAACGAGACCGACTTTGGTACTCGACTAGATTCCCTGTGGGATACGACCTTGACTCATCAATTCTAGGCTACAATTGAACCGGTATACTGCCGGTAAGATTGGACACATAGAAAAGGCCGATCAAGCTTTCCGGCGCCGTTGCCGGTGAATCGGGTTGATATATTGTAAGTTAGTTGAGTTTTTAGGATTAGGTCGTTTTTCTTATTTGTTTTCTATGTATAGTTTGTTTTTTTCTCATTGTTGTTGAAGTGTCACACCATTTACTTCGGTAGTGGTAGTGACAAGATTCCGTGATTGTGTTCGTGTTGTTTCCCTGTTTGCAGATAATGAATCCATGCTACAATTACGGCCCATATCCTTACCCATTCGGATAATACAACTACGGTGCTATGGGTTATCAAACACAGCCATTTTATCAGTTCAACCCATACACCGCATCTTACGGAAATGAATGGGATAATGCCCCAAGTTACTATGATCAGCAACTCGATACTTCTCCACCTCCGGAATCAGAGACCTCAACAACATTATAAAGAGCTTCGTGATGGCATGTCTACGATGCAAACAAACATACGGAACTTGGAGCTAGCCATACGGAACTTGGCTCTTCAAGTAGATCAACTGGTCGAGAGAAAGGAGGTTGAGAGGAGAGAACGTGAAACTTTGGAAGAAGTCACCATTGAGGAATGCTATGAAGAGGGTATGAATCTTGTTATTATTGAATCATCTATTCCTTTTTCGTCTAGCTTTATTGTTATACCTACGGGGGTGCACCCTATTGAGTTTGTTGTTGATGTTGAGCCTAAATGTGCATACTTGTTGTTAGAGTCACTGTTAGTTGGGTTATGTTTTAGTTCGGGGAAAGTGGGTTCATTGTTCTGTGTAATGGACTCATTGAACCAATCTTGGTGGTGGGGATTGAGCCCTATGTTTTACATATTTCATTTTCCAGGGTTGCTCAATTCCTACGATTTTTGTAGGGAGAAGCAACGGTTTGCTCTCCTTTGGTATAGTTATCCTTGACATAGTTGGGGGTAGAAAGTCGAGCCTAGGACTATAAATTCAGAATGTACTTTTATTGATTTTCTCTCCCCTTGTGTTTCACTTTGTTTCTTTAGTTTGTATTTTGATATTTCGGGTAAGTTTTGATGTAATATAACCCGAAGAAGTGTGTATTGGGGGGGGGGGGGGGTTAGTGTGGTGTTTTTGGTTTGATGAGCTGTGGTGATCCGTCTAGTTTCATTTCGATATATCCATACTTGTGTATCTCGTATATTTGGTGTTGTTTGTCGATATTAGCACAGGTACCCTGGGAGGACTTTTACGGATGCCACATGTTCGTACTCGCGCCTTTTCCGGTTGTAAGCTAACTTTTCTACCCTTATCATTCATGTTTTGTTTTAAAGTAAGGGGTGGTTGGTTTAGCTTCAATGTTTCGTTTTCATGACAAACGAGTTATACTTGGTGATTGTTATCCTTTAGTGTAAATGAGCCGGTTTTCAAGAATTTTGATGCCTTTGACATTGGTTTTGATACATTGAGCCTTCAGTATTGTTTTGTTAAACATGTAGTGATTGTACGATTGCATTTCGTTTGAGTTGGGATCTTGTATTGAGAATGGAATAGTTCTATCATGTTAGCTTCGACTTCACGAATCACCTTGACTAGTGAACGATTATGGTAGTTCTTAATGACCCGGTTACCTAAAACTTATATTAGTAACTTCGAGGCGAAATAGAAAGGTCGGTCTTGGTTAAGTAAGGGATGACGGTTATGGCGTTTCTTTGACCCGATCAGAGCCAAATGCCATCTCTAATTTGTATATCCTCAGTTCCCCCTCTAAGCTTTTGTAGGATGGTTAGACCGCCACCCGAACTAACCTTTTGTGCTACTAACTCATAATTACCAACGCCCTTAGCTTTTATTACGGTCTACGTTTCCTTGACCACCTTGCAAGATTGAGCTTATTGTTTTTACATTTTCTGATATGGTGTGGGGTGGTGGAGTGGCGTATCTCTCGAATGGTCTTGGTAAAAATGAGTATATCCCGGAGGAGGTGGAATATTATGGCTTTTCGGCCTTTGATCGTTTTTGTGGTTTTGAAAAAAAAAAAAAAAAAAAAAATGGAGAAAAGAAAAAGAAAAAAAATTAGAAGAAAAAAAAAGTTTGTATATATATATAAGAGTTCATGGAATGCCAATTTTTGGGGATTGAGTTTTGTTGTGTTGATGGTGAAGGGGTACTTCTTCTAATCTAGTACGGAGAAGGAGATGTTGTTGTGTTCTGTAGCGGTTTGTTCCTGGTTTACGAGCTTAGGTACGAACTAGACCTGGATGTGACGTATGTCTCCGACTTGTGGAATGATGTGGAGATGTGGAAGGTTAGATGAATTATAGGTTGAAGCTCGATTTATGGTTTGTACTATTCAGTCGAGCATCCTTATGAAGAGTTGAGTCTTCCGGAGCTACGTAGGGAAGAGCTTCGTTTTTACAGTTTGATGTTCGATAAAGCTCACTTGCACCTTTATTTTCTATTTTATCGTAAATTTCCCTTTCGTTAGCCCCGACCCTAGCTTAACATTATAACCCTTCAAGTCCTGCTCGACCGTACTAGACTTTGATTGACCTCGATTAGTGGAGATGTTTATGAAGTATAAGCCTATGGTGTAACCTCGGTACGTTATACGTCTATAATCTAAACCGGTCATAGGTGACGAATGATGAAGAAGCTATACACACACACACATTCTTTTTCTCAATACAAGGTTGAACTTAAATCCTATGCATTTGTGTCAATTACTTGTGTTTTACCATTTCAATTCTTATAGACTAGATGTATGATAGCAATGTTGACTCCATCATTTATTTTGAATCGCTCATTTTTGCTCGAGGGCGAGCAAACGCTAAGTAGGGGGTAGTTGATGAGAGTCAAATTGGCTATCATTTTCTATGTGATTAGACCCCGTTTATACCTCGTTTTATATGTTTCCGGAGACATTTGTTTGTATTTTGATGTATTTACACATTGGTTATCATTTCGAGACCTAGGACGTAAAGTCCGGGATTCTCGGTCTTTTTCGGTGTATTTACTATACTCTCGGTCACCCTAGTGTCCTGTAGGGGTTACGTGTGGTATTTGTTATGATTTTTTACAGGTATTAGGTGTTCGAGAAGGCCGGAATGCGAGTTATGAAGATAGGAGCGTGTGCCCGAAGCTTAAACGTTCAAACGGATCAAAACTCTGGTACTACAACCATACCTTCCATTGATCTGCAGTTTGATCCACCTTAGGGGCATTTTCTGGGCTGCACATCCTCATGAAAGTTGTAGACATTTTCATTAGCTTTCCAACGCATTTTGAATCACTGGATTGGAGATCTACACACAATTAAAGTTAATGCCGATTTACTGAAGAGAGTGTCCCAATTCGACTATGTTCATAGGTCGGCGCCCATAATCTGTAGGCCATGGCCTACGTGATGTAGGGAGCTCAGGAAATCTGTTGTCTTTCATAGGCCACGGCCTATGACCACAGGCCATGGCCTACGGGTTGTTTTACCCATTTTACCCTTTTAACACTATAAATACCCCTATTTTGGATCTAATAGAAAACCCTTCTTCCCCAACTCGTTCTTCACCATTTTTCTGCAATTTTCCTTAGTTTAGATTAGTTTGTAGTTAAATTAGATTAGTTTAGTTGTAGATTGTTGTAATCCGGAGGATCTCGAAGATAGCTTGACGCGTTATTGATGGGATTCCGTTCGAGACTCGATTTTCTACAAGTTTAATATATTCGGTATTTCATTTTCTTTCGATTTCTTGCTTTCGATCTTGATGCTTGTTACTTTTAATGTTGATTTCTTGTTATTTTCTTAGTATAATGAGTAGCTAATTTCCTGATAGCCGAGTTATGCGATAATCATCGAAACTGGATCCTAGCTTGTTCATGTGGTGTTCTTGATGTTTGATGTGATCATTCTTGATGTGTTTGTAGTCCTAGAACTTATGCTTAACCACATTTGTTGAATTGGCCATTTGATAATCGTATCACACGTATCGTCTTTACATATGTATTTTGCGAGAGGATACGGGAACCGGGGTTCTAGGATCACCTTGTAAAACCGACAGAGTTGTTCAGATTCGGTTTCGTGTGTGAGGTTTGTATCGACTTGTCGAGCGTTTCATTGATCGTAGACCGTGTGAGGTCAGTTAAATCCTAGTCAGCGGACTATTGAACCTGACATAGGAGGGTAGATTATTGAAATAATGTCTATTCTCAGAACCAGGAAATGACACCCTATGTGACATCGAGAACGTTTAGGTAATCAAGAATACCTCGGGACTTAGCTAGGGTTTGTGAGTATTATATTGGATCATAGCTCGGCTATCTCTTTTATATAGTTTTAAACTCTTTTATTTTGTGTATATTTAGTGTTAAAACCGGTGATTTGACAAATTACCACGTTCAATAGTTGTGTTGGACTAAACTAGGAACAAGACCGACTTTGGTACTCGACCAGATTCCCTGTGGGATACAACATTGACTCACCAATTCTAGACTACAATTGACCCAGTACACTGCCGGTAAGATTGGACACTTAGAAAAGGCCGATCAGCAGACCATACATACTTGTACCTATCCTTTCAATCGAGTCTATTTCATAACCTCTCACATTCTAACAAGTGGTTATCGCATCTCATAAGAGCATTAAATCCTCGAAATGGATGGATGCAACCACACTGGAACAAATGGTGATTTCTTACTTAACTAGGATCACTGGCTCTTTTCTTTTACTGATTCATATACTTAAGACTTTGGAATAAATTCCCGTTTGCCAATGAAAGTTATGTACGTGGATTAACTTATTACTTTACTCAAGGGATCAACGAATCAGTACATGGTTGGCATCGTCTGTTTGAAAGTTTCCATCGGTGGTTTAAGCATGGGAATGGTGAATGATTGATTTTCCTGACTGGCTTAACTTAATAATGTGCACTGCGTAATTGAGGAGAACCCACTAAAGGACTCAAAGGGAGCGGCCGCTACCGCTTCAGCAGGTTACACCCATGAACTCCTGGTTGGGCTTTCAAAGCACTCAATTAATGGATTGGAACTTGGAGTAGGACTCACTAATGGCGTATCCACCTGATTGGTGACTAACAAGCGTATGAATGAGCACAGGGCAAAAGGCAAGCATGCATGAAACTATTATCCACCCGCCCCCGTACATCTATAATAGTGACAATGCCCGGCTACCAAACTATTCTCCACCTATTACCCATTGACGATGCTGGAAATCGTATGAGTGATTATCCCGGCCGTATTTACCCTAGTGGCAATTAATTCAAGAATACGCCCTAAGAACAAGATGTAAAATGGGGGGTTGTGTTTGATTTTTTTTAGACTGAGCTTGAGATTATTAATATCAAGTTGCCTACGTATCCTGCAATTAATCAGGAATCAAGTCTCTTCGTAGTTCTTGGGACCGTTTATATAGAGAGGCTTTGTCCCTAGGCATGCATGTGCCTTGTCCATTGTGGACACTATTTTCGTATCCCTCAAGTATAGGATTAAGCCGTGACAATCTCTTGATTTTAGGAGATAATCATGATATTTTGACTATAGGATCAGAGCCTTTATGGCTGAGGATTCTTTCCATGTTTATCTTGTAGATTATGCACGTGGGCTAGTTCACCTAAGAGATACTCATGCCGACTTGTGTCGAGTCTCTTAGGTGTTATTCCCGAGCTGCGCTGGCTGAGCCCCATTGCACCCCTGACCGACCTGTGGTGGACTGAGAAGCTAGCTAGGCCGATCTTCCACTTGGGGTGTTATTCTGCCCTTAGGCTTAAAGTGGGGCTCCTGGCCCATAAGGTTATAGTTTCATTAATGTTTGACCAGTGTGGGGATGACACGCGGCGAGGTGCAGTCCGACCTTCGTCACCATCTTATCCATCATCTTATCGCACCCTACTTCGTCACTCACCCTACCACACACCCTAACATACCCTCTCAATCACTTATCAAATCCTACCTCACATCTCCTCACCCTACCTCATTCACTCTACCATACACAAACATAGCCTACGATGACCAAAATAGTAGCGACCAACCTTAACCGGCAGAATACCGGGTCGGAAGTACGAGGTGAGCAAGGTCGTATCCCACGAGGAATCAATCGAGTACCAAAGTCATTCTCATACTTAGTTTAGGTTAATCAAGTTCATTCAAGTTCTGATTATGCTAAAACGATATTTAAACGAGAGATAAAGAAAGAAATAGACATAGCCAAATCATGATCCAATCGAATACTTTCGCCCCTCTAATCGATTATTTGGGAATGGAGACTACCAACCAACCATCCTAATGCTTATATCGACTCGTTCATGGGTGCAAACTCCTAAGATAGTACTAGACGCCATGCAACAACCTAGTACCCTTTGCCCGGTTCAACAGTCCGCCTTTAAGGATTTAACTGACCGAAACAAGATAAACGCTCTAGAGCCGCTCGATTTACACCGACAAACCTCGTTACCCAATCGATCTAAACAACTCAGTCAATTGTAAATAACGATCTTAAAACCTCTTTTCCCACACCCCTTCGCAACATACATTTATAAAAGTGGTGTGTGTATTCATGAAATAGGTGTACGAGTCTAATTCACGCTCTAAGAACAAGTTTTAAGACATGAATTCATCGATATAACAACAATTAAACACTACCATATCCCGATTAATCAACTAGAGGGTGATTTCTTCAACTATCACATGATTTGGCTATGTAGTAAATTAGCTACACATTATATCTACAAAAGTAAGAATCAAGCATGAAATTAAAGCCATAAAACTAGAAGAAAATGAAATTGATTACCGATAGCGTAGAAATTCGGGTCTAGATCATGCTCCATCAACACCCATTGTCATTTGGTGAAGAAGATGAACCAAAATCATACAAAATCCAAGATTCTTCAACTAGAAACTAAGCTAGATTAAGTTAAATCTAAGGGAAATTTGAGTAAGAAAGTATTTAAAGGGGTGAAAAGGGGAAAAAATGGAAGAAAAAGAAGAAAAAAGGAAGGGGAGAAGCAGAGCAAAAGTCTTTGTATGTGTGTCTATAATTAGATCCAAAATATCGTTTTTAAGCTGAAAAATCTGCTATTTTCGTTGTTCTCGGCGTGCACCGGAGGTGTCTCGGCGCACGCCACGACATCACGGGGATTCTGAAGCTTCAGCAGCATTGACGGCCTCAAGTAAAATGGAAATATCTTCGCGTGTAGAACTCCAATTTGAGTGATTCAAAGTGCGTTGGAAAGCTCATTCAATTGTCTACAAATTTTATGAAGACCACAAGTCCAGAAAATGCATGTATCTAGGAGAAAATGGCAGATAAAGTGAACAAATGGTAAAAGCACCAACCACCTTTGATCCGTTTCCATCCCCGGGCTTCGGTTTCTTCATTCTAAGTCTCGTGCCTCATCTTCCGGGCTTACGAGTCACCTGTTTCCTGCATTTACATAGCACAATATACCAAGCATAATCCCGCAAGATAAATAGGGCTCGAATAGGGCCAAAACACCATAAAATGATAAGGTTTTCCATCAATTTGATGGATTACCACTAAGTAAGTGTGCAATGCATTTTTACCATATAATCGGTCTAAAACCACCCAAAACAGGCCAAGAGTTTCGTAAATGGGTGTTAAAACATGCACCAAAACATAGTAAAGTTGACTCTCATCAACTACCCCACACTTAGCGTTTGCTTGCTCTCGAGCAAAATGAGCGTTTTAAAAGAAAGCAAAGAGTCAACGTTATACGCGTAGGTCAAGACAATCACATATCAATGATAACCGACAAGTAAATGAGTAAATGAATGCAACTTAACCCTACCTTATCAAGCAAGTGGGATGTGTGTGTATGAATAGCTTCTTCTACATTTACCATAGTTTACCGGTTTGGATTATGGATGCTAGGTTATTGCGACTACACCATAGGCTCATACTTCATAAGCATCTCCACTAATCGAGGCCAAACCGAGGCTAAGCAAGGTCGAGTAGGACTTGAAAGGTTGTAACGTTAGGCTCGGGACGGGGCTAACCGAAGGGAATTTCTGGGGAATAAACAACAAAGAGATAAACACGAGCAAGCTCAATCATGGGGTGTAACGATACAAAACATAGCTAGCTCTACCCTTCTCTAGATCAAAAAGAAACTAGAAACATGATCCAAGAAATAAAATGCCATATCGCATTATGTCTCAAGTGTAACGAGGCAAAAATGTATAAGAAATCATGTTTCTCCACTAAAAACTCATCCCAAACACCAACATAACAAGAACAAGTCAATACACGAGTCCTAAAACACTTGGTTTTCTATTTGACTCAACCTTTTATTTACTTTTCATGACTTTTTTTTTAACTTGAATTTTTATTAGGTTTGAGTCAAAGGCCATCACATGAACATAATAGGAATCGAGCTCCTACCCTCCAATATCATGAAATAGCTCATAAAACCAACTCCTCTCAAGAATACAAACAACTCTACCACCCCACACTTGCCTAAGCAAGTGTGATAAAATGAAATGATTAAGCTCAACTCGTAGGGTGTTCAAGGGAATGTAGACCACGAATAAGGCTCAAGGGTTGGGAATTACGGGTTAAATAACGAAGGCTAAGTGTCGGATGGGGGTCTAACCATCCTACCAAGGCTTAGAGGGGTTACTGTGGAATATGTCACGGGATGGCTATTTGGCTCTGGTCGGGTCAAAGAAACGCCATAACTGTCATCCCAAACTCTACCAAGGTCGGCCTTTCTATTTCGTCTCGAAGTTAATGGTATGAGTTCTAAGTAGCCGAATTGTGCCTAAGTCTACCATAATCGGTCACTAGTTACCATGGTTCATGAAATTAAAGCTATACGTGCATGAAAATCCCGTTTTCAAGATAAGGTAGTAAGACAAGTAACATGCATTTAAACATTCACTAAACCGTTTATCATATCAATGTGAAGGCTCAACATACGAATGCAACATCAATACCATGAAAAATTTAAAAAGTGCTCAAAATTTGCTAAAGAAGAGACCAAACACTAAGCATACAAGACAATGGCCAGAAAAACAATGAAGAACATATCAAAGCTAAGCCTACCCCCCCCCCCACTTTAAATGCAACATTGCCCCCAGTGTGTGAATGATAAAAGAGAGAAAAGGCTTAGCTTAACCCGGCAGAGAGGCGCAAACCATGTACATGACTTATCCATGAAAGTTCCACTCGAATACCTGAAGCCATGAGACAAAAACACCAAGAAAACGCATGCACGGGGAACAGCCATAGTGCCAAAAGCAAGCAACAAATATCGAGATATAATAAAATAGCGCAAAGTCACATACACGATCATATGAAACCAAAAAGAGGAACCGACTCGGGGCGCATGGGATGAAAAGACAATCAATCAAGTAAAACAACATCCATGCAAAAAGATACAAGCCAACAACGGATCGAAGAAGAACCACTCAAAAACGGTACCAAGATCCCCAAAGTATCACCCCTAGATCACTCCTAGAACCAAAAACTAAAGCAAAAACAGAGAAATGGTGGGTTGCCTCCCCCGAGCGCCTTTGTTTTACGTCGTTGGCTAGTCAGGATGACTTATACGGTGTCAACTTTAAAGTTATATCATTGACACAAAGGTGGAAAAGGTGGGTAGAAAGAAGTTTGATGGAGTTATACGATTTGATTGTCAAGTTTAAAGTCCTTGACGAGACTTGAATCCCCCAAATTTTACATTAGGATTCTTTCTTCCCCCCTCGGCATCAAACTCACTCTTCTCATTATTTGGCCACTCTTGAGTGCTTTGACTCACTTGAAAGTCCTCTATCTTATCAATCCCCTCATTCTTACCCCACTCATCATAAGGATGACATACATGCTCATAAACCTTGATGGTGGCGCTCTCATTGTGAACTCTCAAAGTGATCTCCCGGGTTCGCATATCTAGCAAGGCTCCCCCCGTAACTAAAAATGGTCTACCAAGCAAAATAGGCATCCTAGAGTTGTTTTCCATGTCTAAGATGAAAAAATCAGCCGGGAAAACAAATTTATCAACTTGGACTAGCACATTCTCAACAATCCCTCTAGGGTACCTAATGGACCTATCCGCCATAGAAAGAACCATTCTAGTTGTTCTAATACCATCAAGACCAAGTTCTTTATAAGTAGCGTACGACATAAGGTTCATACTAGCTCCTAAATCACATAGGACCTGGAGACTCTTAGAGCTACCTATCATGCATGGGATTGAAAAGCACCCGGGGTCACCAAGTTTAGGCGGAATTTTCTCTTGTCAAATTGCAGAACACTCTTCATTACAATAAGCCACACTTTGCATTTTAGGATTTTTCGATAAAACATCTTTAAGAAATTTAGCATACAAAGGCATGTTCATTAAAGCATCAACTAATGGAATGTTTATCGCTACCTTACGCAAGATGTCAAGAAAACGATTTTGCTTCTTACTTACCACATTTGCTTTCTTATCATGAGAGGGAGGAAAAGGAAGAGTACTCACATCAAAAGGAATGCTAGTTTGAGATGTACCTGACTTTCCTTTGCCTTTAAAAGCTTCACTCACATGCTCCATTCCCGCATTCTGTTGTTCCATAGCCTTGCCCCGGAGATCCCTTTCACATCATGCTTTGTGCCCAAGCTCTTCATCAAGAACCAACTCTTCAATTATATCCTTTTTAGAACCCACAGCCCTCATTGTCTCGTGACTTTCCATTACCGTATCCCCTTCCCCATCATTATCATACACCGCAAAGATAGCGTTAACTTCCTTAGGATTTCTCACGGTGTTACTTGGGAAGCCTCCAACGGTGCGGTATTAGCATTTTCGGTTAATTGTCCCACTTGAATTTCAAGGTTCCTCACTGACGATTGGAGCATGGTGGTAGTATTGTTGGCATTGGTCCTTATATCCCTTAACTCCCGACTATGGTCTTGTAGCGTCCTACCTTGATCTTGGGGCATTCTACTGTGGTCTTGCAAAGTTCTGTTGATTTGCTCCAAAAGAGTATCGGTGGAACTCTTTTGTGGAATAGGAGCTAAGAATGGAGGTTGAGAGTAGTTTCCTTGAGCATTTGGATGTCGGTAGAGTCCGGATTGTTGTTGAGAAGCTTTTTGACCTTGATATGAGGGGCCTTGTTGAGGTCTAGAAGGGTGCCCTGGATTCGAACTTCGTCCCCAAGCTAAGTTTGGATTCTCACGCCAATTTTGAGGCACTCCTTGAAAATCATATTGTTGGACACACCCTTGTCCCACATAATTAGCATCATAAGGTTGTGTATCCATAGGAGCAATGACTGGATTAACATTGGTGGTGAGTGGGTGGAAATCCAATTGTCCGGCATTCAACTGCCCTAAAGCATATATATTCATCAAAGATTGTTGCAATGAATTTGGATTAGCCAACAATTAAATCGCTTGGGAAGTTACATAAGCTTGTATTGGTATAGAAGATGGTGATGGTGTGTTTGAAGAAGTACAATCTAGAGCCGAATGTCCACCACCACAAAGTTGGCATAAACGCGCTTTCTTATTCTCTTGAGCCAAATCGTCCACTTTTTGTTCCATGGCTAACACCTTGTTGTGCCACTCGGAGTTTCTTTCGGGCTCATCTACCATGGCGGTCACGAGTGGCTTTTTATGCTTCAATTGCCTTCTTCCCGAACTCCATTGCCTATTGTTTTCACAAATCCTCTCAATGGTAGCCAATGCCACCGTAGGTTCCACATCCATAATGGATCCTCCACATGCCCCATTTAGTTGTTGCATTGAATTACCATCCAAATTTCTATAAAATAAGTGCACTTGGTCCCATGCTTCGAATCCATGTTGAGGGCATCTTCGTAACATAGTCTTAAAACGATCCCATGCCTCGTATAAATCTTCACCATCTAGTTGCTCAAAATTAGAGATGTCGGACTTAAGATCAAGGGCCTTTGATGGTGGAAAGTACTTGAGCAAAAATGCACTTGCAACTTGGTCCCAAGTATGGAGGGAATCATGAGCCAAAGATGAATACCACTCCCTTGCCTTTCCTTTTATAGCAAAAGAAACAAAAGTAGCCGAATCGCCTCCTCACTAACCCCGTTGATCTTCACCGTCTTGCATACCTCTAGGAAACTATTGATGAAGGTATTCGGATCATCCGTAGCTCTTCCTTCGAACTCAGCATTATTCGCAAGTAGGTGCCAAGTGTGTTGCCTTATGTCCAAGTTATTAGCCGCAACATTGGGTACTCGGATAGGACTATGGCCCGTGGTAGCCATTGGTGTCACATAGTCTCTACAAAGTCTCACCGGTCGATTACCCGCTTGGTTCACTTGAGCTTGTGGCATGTACTGTTGAGGGTTCACCATAGGGACCGGTTGAGGATTAGCTTGAGGGATAAATTGTTGAACATAGGGATTGGCCATTTGAGGGAAATGGTTCATCATGGGATTCATCATAGGATTGAATTGGGCCATTTGCATCATCATTTGTTGATATTGTTGGAGAAATTGGGGGTCCATTTGTGGAGGTTGGAGAGGGATATTGGTTCATTGTTGAAAGTTATTGTTCGGTGGGGTATCACGCATAATATTCCCTTTTTCTAGATAGAGGTTCCATCCTTGGGGAAGGTGGGTTTGATGGTTGACCTTGGCTTTGAAACTGACTTGTATCTCCTTCCTCACTCGGATTTATACTCTTTCCTCGATCCATACCCCGGTCGAATTCAGGGTCTTCATTTCCCGTAGCCATACTAAAACTCTCGGAACTAGAACTTTCACTTTCCAATTCTTGACTTACTTCTTCAACTAGAATCCCCTTGTTGCGCAAAGCATTTCGGTGTCTAGCCAAAGCTTCGATCTCAGGAATGTATGGAAATAACGGTTCCTTTGAGCTTCGGGTCATGCACTACAAGAAGCAAACAACAAGAAAACAGTAAAAATAAAACAACCTAAGCCCAAGTCTTCCAATGACTTGAGAGATATCGATTAATTCCCCGGCAACGGCGCCAGAAAAACTTGATGACCAAAATAGTAGCGACCAACCTTAACCGGCAGAGTACCGGGTCGGAAGTACTATAGAGGTGAGCAAGGTCGTATTCCACGAGGAATCAATCGAGTACCAAAGTCATTCTCATACTTAGTTTAGGTTAATCAAGTTCATTCAAGTTCTGATTATGCTAAAATGATATTTAAACGAGAGATAAAGAAAGAAATAGACATAGCCAAATCACGATCCAATCAAATACTTCCGCCCTCTAATCGATTATTTGGGAATGGAGACTACCAACCAACCATCCTAATGCTTATATCGACTCGTTCATGGATGCAAACTCCTAAGATAGTACTAGACGCCATGCAACAACCTAGTACCCTTTGCCCGGTTCAACAGTCCGCCTTTAAGGATTTAACTGACCGAAACAAAATAAACGCTCTAGAGCCGCTCGATTTACACCGACAAACCTCGTTACCCAATCGATCTAAACAACTCAGTAAATTGTAAATAACGATCTTAAAACCCCTTTTCCCACACCCCTTCGCAACATATATTTATAAAAGTGGTGTGTATGTTCATGAACTAGGTGTACAGTCTAATTCACGCTCTAAGAACAAGTTTTAAGACATGAATTCATCGATATAACAACAATTAAACACTACTCAATCCCGATTAATCAACTAGAGGGTGATTTCTTCAACTATCACATGATTTGGCTATGTAGTAAATTAGCTACACATTATATCTACAAAAGCAAGAATCAAGCATGAAATTAAAACCATAAAACTAGAAGAAAACGAAATTGATTACCGATACCGTAGAAATTCGGGTCTAGATCAAACTCCATCAACCCCCATTGTCATTTGGGGAAGAAGATGAACCAAAATCATACAAAATCCAAGATTTATCAACTAGAAAATAAGCTAGATTAAGTTAAATCTAAGGGAAATTTGAGTAAGAAAGAGTTTAAAGGGGTGCAAAATGGAAGAAAATGGAAGAAAAGAAAAGAAAAAGGGAAGGGGAGAAGCAGAGCAAAAGTCTCTGTACGTGTGTCTATAATTAGATCCAAAATATCGTTTTTAAGCTGAAAAATCTGCTATTTTCGTTGTTTTCGGCGTGCACCGGAGGTGTCTCGGCGCACGCCGAGACATTACTGGGATTCTGAGCTTCAACAGCATTGACGGCCTCCAGTAAAATGGCAATATCTTCGCGTGTAGAGCTCCAATTTGAGTGATTCAAAGTGCGTTGGAAAGTCATTCAATTTTCTACAACTTTCATGAAGACCAAAAGTCCAGAAAATGCATGTATATGGGAGAAAATTGCAGATAAAGTGAACAAATGGTAAAAGCACCAACCACCTTTGATCCGTTTCCATCCCCGAGCTTCGGTTTCGTCATTCTAAGTCTCATGCCTCATCTTCCGGGCTTACGAGTCACCTATTTCCTGCATTTCCATAGCACAATATACCAAGCATAATCCCGCAAGATAAATAGGGCTCGAATAGGGCCAAAACACCGTAAAATGATAAGGTTTTCCATCAATTTGATGGATTACCACTAAGTAAGTGTGCAATGCATTTTTACCCTATAATCGGTCTAAAACCACCCAAAACAGGCCAATAGTGTCATAAACGGGGGTTAAAACATGCACCAAAACATAGTAAAGTTGACTCTCATCACCTACCACTCATCATACTATACCCCACCGTGTCTCACCACCCACTTATCTTACCACCCACCTTACTCACCGTACCCGACCCCACCCAACTTACCCCACCTCATCCCACCTACTCACTGCCTACCTCATTATACTCTTTTTGAACAACAACAATTTTTATTATTATTCAAATCTTATCTATTAAGTTAATAGATAAGACAAAAGTGAGAGTTACATGAAAGATACAATAGTCACAAAACAGTACTCCAAACGTAGAAAGAGTACTCCAAACTGCCTAGCTATAACTACTCATAGGGAAATCTATCCAATCATTCCAAACTATGGAAAATTTATTTTATCTAAGGCCAATCCAGGAGAAACTAAGCATTTGGATTTCCTTAAATACATCCTCAATCGGAACCAACTTAGAATTAAAAGTGAGATTATTCCTTTTTTCCATAGGCACCAACACGTGATTTTTACGTTAGCATCCCAAACCTTTGATAGCTTTTTTTGTTTCACATTCATGGGGATATGTTGAAGAAAAGGTCCGTAATCCAAAGATGTATTAACCGGAGACCGCCACAATGCGGAAATCTTGTCCCAAATCTTAGAAGCGGACGGGCAACGTAAGAACAAATGGATCTCATCCTCCAAAACTAAGGAACAAGTTGTGCAAAAAAGGATAGCAAGCCTTATTCCTCTTTTTGACAGATTTGAAAGAGTTGGAAGACAACATTGAACGGCTTTCCAAATAAAGATATTCACCTTAGAAGGAACTATGTTGTTCCAGCGAGAAAGAGCAGAACCAGCCATCGATTGAGGGGTAGTGTTTTCCATTTGTAAATTCTTTAGCCTAGCAACCGAGAAGTCTCCACGAGGTTTAGACTCAAAAAAGGTGTGTCCACATGTCCATCAAGAAGATGAAGATCGGGAAGAGAAGCCAAAAAGTCCGTAAGCTCACCGAATTCCCTCCTCCTTATCTCCTTCATCCAGTCCCAAACCCAACCCCTAGCACCACCAGTCATCTTCCGTCGATCCCCTTCCACACACTCTTTATCATTAGCTAGGTTGAACAACCTTGGGAAACGGAGACAGAGAGCATCATCTCCAATCCATACATCTTTCTAGAGTTTTATATGATTTCCATTCCCGTCCTCCACCTAAGAGATGACACAAGATTCACCCCATTTTTCTGTAACCTACCCAATTTTGAAGTGATATTACCTTTAAAAAAAAAGTGATATTACCCCAAATCTTCCCTACTCTAACTGTCCCCGGGCCATTACTAAAACCGCCATCATTGCCATGTAAAATCTGAATGACAACCCTCCACGGACTCTCTTTCTCTGAAACAAATCTACACCACCATTTACCTAACAAAGCAGTATACTTTACCCCACTACACTACCCCGCCTTACTTGCCACATATATCTACCCCCCCTCCCCCCCCCCACATACCTTTCCTCACCCATCTTACCCCACCACCCACCTTAACTCTTACCACCTAACTTCACCTCATCCCGCCTTACTACCCACCTTACCCTACCCTACTCTTACTCACCACCTTTGTGTTTTGTCGATTTTCATTTCATTTCATTTCATTGCATTCCATCAATTTACCTTGTAATCATACTAAAGAATTCGAATGAAATTAAAAATAAATCCTTACCAAACAAACACGTCATTAGAGATCAACATCTATCATTACGGTAACTTGCCCGATTTAAAACTTTATTATTATGTTACATGTTATTTTATGATGTCATAAACACATAACAATTAGTAACGGGGCTTATCCAATATCACCTCAAATTATAAAGTGGATCACTAACAACTTTATTTCACATGTTATTTCCAAACTTTTTAAATCCTACGTTGTTTTCTTTTATATTATATATCCTACGTTGTTTTCCTTTATATTATATATACTACCTTCGTCCTAAAATATAGGGCCAATTATTTATTCTAAAATCAAATTTGATATTTTTCCGAATAAATTTCATAAAATCAATTTTTTTCTTCATAAAAATCGACGTGACGTATTGATCACCGTCATGCATTGACCACCTACCCGGATGCATTGGCCACCGGGATCCATTAACCACCCCGATGCATTCACCGCCGCGATTCATTGGCTACCATGATGTATTGACCGCCGCGATCCATTGGCAACTTTGATCAGTGACATCTCATTGTAGCGATTTATGCAATGACGTCTCATTGTAGCGATTTATGCAATGACTTCTTATTGTAGCGATCTATGCAGTGATGTCTTATTGTATCGAATTATGCAGTGACGTGTTATTGTAACGATTTATGCAGTGACGTGTTATTGTAACAATTTATGTATACCTTTGGTTGTAAAAATATGCATTTAAAAAAAACAAAAGAAATACAATTATTTTACAAAGTTATTGAAAATTTAAACCAACACTAATCAAATAAACCAACACCAACATCAATCAAATATTTAAAGATAACAAAGAAATAAAGTTACTTTACAAAGTTATCAAATGTGTGTATCAAGTTGTATATGCGGTGACATCAATATCATTGCATCAGTTATCTAATTGTAAATACAGTCATCAATGTCGCTGCTTCAGACATCAATGTCACTGCATAAGTCATCAATGTCACTGCTTCAGACATCAATGTCACTGCAAAAGTCGTCAATGTCCCTGCATCAGACATCAATGTCACTACATAAGTCGTCAATGTCACTGCATAAAACCTAACAATCGCATCGATCGCCGCCTCGCTCTTGTTTTGCATTTCTCCAAATGTGGAGCATTTAATATGGATAAGTACAAGTTTGGTGAAACTACAAAGACTCTTCACTATGACTTTGTAATGGCCACACGTTGTTTGTGCCCTCCTGATAATTGGATTCATTGTGGAATCCCTCAATTCTTTAACACGATCTTGAATGTTTAGCTTAATGTCCTTGCATCATTCATCAATGTCACTGCATCGGACATCAATGTCACTGCATAGGTCATCAATGTCACTGCATAAGTCATCAATGTCACTGCTTCAAAAATCAATGTCACTGCATAAGTCATCAATGTCACTGCTTCAGACATCAATGTCACTGCATCTTAAAAAAAAAAAAAAAAAAACAATGTCACTAGCGTTTTTTTTTCTTCCAGCGCTTCGCTTTTTTTTTTTTTTTTCCTTCCTTCCTTTTTCTTCTTTATCCACTTGAAATTAGAATGTCCTTATAACTAAATAAGTTTCCTTCTTAAAATTAGAATGTCCTTATAACTAAATAAGATTTCGGAGTGTCCTAAATGATCATTAATTCTCTAACGACGGCCTTATAACTAATTTGCACTAAAATATAAGTCATCCAACACTTTATGATTTTTCCCACAATATAAATCATTCTACATTATCAATGCATATTTATTACACTTTTCTCTATCTTACCTCTAATTTATTAATAATCCAACCACTTTTAATTACTTAATAAGTATTGTATTATTGATAGTCGATGGACATTTTAGACATTAACGTTCAAAATTATGATATTCAATCATTTTCTTAATCTATATGAAAATATCTAAGATGACTTATATTTTGAGACGGGGGTAGTACAATATTTTGAATGTCCAAAGCAATGAAGTAATACATGCGTTCCAAAATATGAGTCATCATACACTTTTTGTTTTGTTTCATAATATAATTCATTCTACATTACCATTGCAATATTTATTACTATTTTCTCTATCTTATCCCTAATTTATTATCAATCCAACCACTTTTAATTACTTAACAAATATTGTATTAAAATAGTCAATGGGCATTTTGGAGTATTAGCATCAAAGTCTCTATCTCTATCCCCAAAAATACCGTTAAAATACATATCCCTACTTTATAGCAACTAAATTCAGCTCCACATCAGCATCCCTATCTCTATCCTTACACCATTAAAATATTCATTTTTTTTTTATCTATAAACAATTTTTTCAAAATTAATTTTTGTGAGAAAGAGAGATAAAAAGAATGAATAAAAATTTGTAGGGTGAAGCTACAGTACCACCCTACATTTGGGGTGACACTGTTCATGGTCCCTAACGTAGAGAAAGGCTGAGAAAGGCCGATGGAGTGGATTTTTGGTTGTATCCCTATATTTTATCCTTATTGTGGAGATAAAATATGATGTAGGGAGTTTGATGCTAATGCACATTAACATATTCAAACACTTTAATTTGTGTAAAACATTTAGGATAATTTATATTTTAAAATAGAGGTAATATGAAGGGAAGTGGATAAGTATAAAAATAACGTGTATAGAAAAATTACTAAAAGTAGAGTGAAGTAACACCATCATCTTAAATATTGAGACATCATACATCACGTATTTGTTTGGAGGGATGTGTTTTGTATTCTTTTAAACAAGCTGCACACAACAACGCCCAATTGCCTTTTTTTCCTTTCTTTTTTCCCCCTTTTTCCAAGATACAAGAAATAATTAAATATTTGATGCATTTGTATATGTATAGATTTGTAGCGTTTGAATTTAGAAATATATCTACTGTATGTATTTGCTTTTATTAGTCTTGTTTTCTATTTATGTGTATTTAGGCATCTATTTTGATAATTCTTTGTTACAAAAACACATATATGAGATAACTATTAAATATACAAATTACTTGCTTGTAAGAAACTATAATTCAACATAACACATACTTTTCTTTTTAAAAAAACAAAAAAAAACAAAACAAAACAAAACAAAACAAAACAAAACAAAAAAAAAAAAAAAAAAACTTTTATATTATAATTTTTCTCCATATATTATCAAAACTTGCAATTACTAAAGAGTGGTTTTCATTTCCGATGTAGCATAATAACAAAGTTCAAATACAGCCAAAAGTTTGAGTTAATCACAGGTTCAGTGTGAGAATCTTAAAGAAAAGATCTGGTTCAATAACGCCATATATATATATATATATATATATATATATATATATATATATATATATATATATATATATATTAAGTTCAAAAAATAAAAAAAATTATATGTTTTTTTATTATTAAAGGATATGATCCCGTATATATACTTAGATATTTAAATACAATGTGTCGTTTCGTTCTCGTATCACAAAAATCGCTATATATATATATATATATATATATATATATATATATATATATATATATACATATATATAATATATAATGTTGAATGGTTTTTTGATATTTGAAACGAACAATACACTTCGAATGCGAAGGTTGAATTTTGCATTTGAAACCTCGGGAGTCGAATTTTGAGTTAAATTCAAAAATAAGAGGTCGAAATCACTACTTACGTTTCGAAAATAAATTCGATATGGTGTTTCAATAAATTTTTTAAAGAAAATAAAATAAAATAAACTAATGATTATAAATTTGAAATCTTGTTTTTGATACCCTCAAAAAAGAAATCTTGTTTTTGTAATTTGTGTAGATAAAAAAATTATTGATGAGAGAAATTTTAATAAATTATTATATTGATAAAGTAATGATTAAATAATATAGTGAGTGAATAAAATGAATTCATTAATATTATTTTATCTATTGATGGTGAAATGATTGATGAGAGTAGTTATAATAAAATAATAAAATAATAAAATAATAATAAATAAAATAATGGAGTATACATGTTGAAGAAGCAAAGAATTGCGGTGCCGACTTCATCATAAATGAACATTGAGACTTTCAATACAAAAATAATTCTATCAAGAAATTCAAAATTGCTTTCGTTGTTGTCCATAATTTGTGTATAAAATTATGAGATTATAGATTATATATTCATTGTCTAATGATACGTTTGGATGCTGCAATGGAATAAATGGAATGTTTTTTCATTTTATTTCATCATTTTAAGTGTTTAGATGCGAGATAATAGAATGAATTTTAATTTTATCATTTTTATTCCATCAAAAATTCTATAATTTAAACGGAATGATCGGATGAAATGTAATATAAATATAACCTAGTGAAAAAATCAACCACCCCACTAGGTCACCACCCACCCGTTCACCGGTGGGTCACAACATAAGGTTAAAAAATAATATTTTCCAATAAAAAAAAAAAAAAAAAATTGATAATAATAATCAATTCCAAAATATTCCAAGTTTTCAACATCCAAATCATAATAAATACAAATGAAAAGCCGATAATCCACCACCCGCCATTATTAATTCAAATAAAACTAGTCATCGTTCCCAACAAGTTTGTTTATAAACAATGTTAATTTATTACTTGCCAATTTTGGAAGTTGTATTGAATTTCGACTTTAGTTTGTGGTGTTTAATTTGACGAATATAGAAATGTAAGAACTCATTTCTCGCCAAAAGATAGAGTACGAAATAAGAAATGATGGTTAGGATATCCACCATGTAACCACACAAGAATGATGTTTTTTTATAATAAAAAATTGGCAATTTAAAAAAAAAAAAAAAAAAAAAAAAAAAAAAAAACCGGGTTGATTCATACCGGGCCGGGTCGCGGTTCACCGGTCCAACCACCGGGCGGGTCAACTTGAACGGTCGGACCAATCGGCCCGGTTTTGGTAACCGATCCTATGGCCTCACCACGACCTCAGGTTAACAACCATTTCACCACTACCCCTACAACCACCCACCTCACCACCGTCTTCCCCATCCAAATCCATAGTCTATCCCACCACCAACCCCTGGCACTATCATTTTCCACAACCAGCACCATCACACCGATCTTCACTCGACCACCACCCATCTCACCATCACGCATCACCGCACATCACACCACTCTCGTCACCACAACCACCGCCACCACAACTACCGATATTGCACACCTCACATCATCCGCCATCAACCACCACCGCATGCCTCACCACCACCCGCCACACTTATCATCACATACGCCCATCACCCATCGTGTCGTTTGTTACATCTTATAGAATATCAAACATTTCATTCATTGCGTGCCAAACATAAGAGTGGAATCATGTTCATTCCATTCCATTACATTCTATCAATTTCATTCCAGCAATCCAAACGCATCATAATGATCAAGATTTTCAACTTCATTTAGATTGATGATGTCTTTGTGATTTCTAAATGACAATCATGTATGGTTATTAGTGTTGGAAATGATGTACCCAGTTCACTGACCCTAAAAACCGTGTTTGATCCGAAAATCTAGGCGATTGGCGCTGAAGCTACAAGCCGCGTGTTGATGCGCCACCATTGGTGCTAAATCGGCAGCTCCGGCGCTGTAGCGGCCCCTTGAAACTTTTTATGAACAATA
The DNA here is from genome assembly GCA_036785695.1 of Gentiana straminea. Taxonomy (NCBI): domain Eukaryota; kingdom Viridiplantae; phylum Streptophyta; class Magnoliopsida; order Gentianales; family Gentianaceae; genus Gentiana; species Gentiana straminea. Next base: position 2,465,020 of record JAVUPR010000042.1, read on the forward strand.
AACAGATCCAATAAATCATTTGTTTCATCAATCAATAAAAAAGGCAACACAAGCAATTTTTATGAAACAACAAAATACGAATTTAAAAACACATTTTACTAAATAAATCTAATCTACAAAGGGTGTTTATAGAGATTATACAAACAAGGTAAGAAGTAGAACCCACAAGTCTTCCTCGATCTCCTCCACACTAAGCGGTGAATCCAATCCAAACACCCTCTAAAAAGTCTATGAAATAATCAATCTTTAAAAGCTATACTCAAAAGATATTTTTTTAGCACATTTTAGACCTACGTATTTTGAGAGAATACTTCTACTCCAATGATGGAGGAAAGTGGCGTCTAGAAAGCTAATAAGATATTAGAATTTTCATCTTATGAAAAAGCATGCACCCTTTAAATATATTTAATTAGGGCTCTCTTGAAAAGATCTAGATCCTCAAACTAGGCTTAATGATTAAGTGGGCTTTTAGGATAACCTTTAGGATATCCAATTTAATCCTATTAAGTGATGCCCGCATTAATTCATTTTAATCAAATCAAATGACTAGCCTATGTAGAAAATTATTTAATTTTTCTTTAGCCAGTTTGATAGTCACATTAAATTATACTAATCTTATTCAAATAACTTTATATATGATTTATCTCATAAATAATTCATGATTATCTAATGGAAAATGATACGTGTGCCGACTCCATCCTCAACCCATCCAGAGAAATTTTACTTTTGTGGTCCATAATTTTTACCTTTTTTTGGTTTTATATGTATGGTTTATAAGTGATTGTGTGCAAATTTGTGTGCAAAAAGGTGGTGCCTAAATTATCATCCTTATTTAATTTATGAAAAAACAATTTTCCACCTCAAATAAAATACTTAGACGTATGAAAAATAATTTTCCATTATTCCGAGAAAAACTTAATTTTCTCTTGGAGTGCTATTTGTGATTTACGAGTTAATAAGTCGAGGACCATAAGTTTATATCCAGAAGCTCAAATGATTCGAGTGATCTACCAAATTCTTCAATCGAATCACCCGTCTCATTAATCTTGGTATCATATCACCATGGAGCTGAGACTGCACTCTTTGGAAATATGTCTGTTGATATAACCATTACCTATGATCCCTCCACAGGCTACTCATATATAAAGCAAGACATTTTCCGTAAGAACTCTCCATAACTTCTTATCCTCGAACTGCCATTAACCCATTAGTGACCGATATAGATTTGATCATAGCAAAAGTGTGCGCAATTGATCGTTCCAAGATTAACCATCGAGAGAACCGTCTATCTACATCCTCTTTTTCAGGGAAGGAGTGGAATCCATCTATGTGGTTTACATTTCCCGGCTACCATTCCCGAGTGATTCTAAAAAGGTTGAGATTAATAAAGGAACCACATAGCCAACCGTTCCGCCAAATCAAATGCCACCCCTGAAAATGCATGAGTCTATAACCACATCAGGATTAAGATTCAATCAATAAGTGGTCATCTAATGATTCAATTAAAATGTATCGTTACCATTTTAGTACAAGATCATCATATCGAAATGGTCTAGTCCTACGTGAACCCATTCACGTTGTAGCCACTAAGTTGTCCAACACCAATGACCCTGATCAGACAGTCACACTCTAAGTATTTGGGGTCTAATGGTGCTTTGATCATAAGATCTCGAACTCCATTCAATTATGAACCTTAGTCAATTCACCACGGACTCAATGTTTAAGGTAGTACACCATAAACTCAATTCTCCCGTACATAACTCTTATGCACTGAGCTTTATGGTTGCATAATGAACCCCTATAGATTTTCTTTCAATGTCATTTATATCTATTCAATCAAGCAAATAAAATATTAATATGAACACATTACTTATAAAATACTATCTTTTCGGACACTACTCCTAACAATCTTACACTTGCCCGTTAGGCGATATATAATTATTTTAGAGCACACCCTAATAACCCTACTATCTATCAAGACCCAAATTCTCATAGTTCTGGTCAAACACAATTGTCGGCAACGTCTTGATGAATGAACTTTCCAGGTTGCGGTTGAGGTGATCTTGCAAATCGACACACCTTTCATATGCACGATCTCCCTGATCAACTGATACTTCCTCTATATATGCTTGGATATCTTGAGGCTTCTACGTTCCTTTGAATTTTCCACAACACTATTGTTGTCACTATAGACGGTGACGGGCTTATCCACATCTTTAACAACTTCCAGATCCATCATAAAATTTTGGAGTCATACCGTTTCCTTTGCCGCTTTAGAAGCCTCCATATACTCAGTCTCGACTATCTTAATCAATGGATTTCCCACGGTTGAATTTCATCATACTAAAGGTATTCTCCAAGGCAATCCGTTAGCACATTTTCTCTTCGGAGCGCATTGAAGGAAGCCATTGATAAGAATTTTTCTATGAGGTTCAGGTAAGGCACAAAAACTTGGGTCTTTTTCTGTTACGATTTGCAGACAAAGCTCTTTTGGGGGTATTTGGAACAATTAGAATGCGATTCATTTGAAATATATCTTACTATGCTTTGAAATTATCTATGGTCTTAAAGTAAATTTACAAAAGAGTAAATTGATTGGAATTAACGTCGACCCTATGAAAGTTCCTGACCTTGAAAATAGGCTTGGACGTGTGGTTGGGCAAATCATGTTTTGTTATCTAGGCCTCTCTCTCGGTCAGAACATGGATTTATCGAATGCTCGGTCCTTGGTTCTTGAGATGATCATGCTAAAATTGGTAGTCTGGAAATCATCTGTCATTTCGTTCGGTGGTAGATATGTTCTAATTAAGTCGGCTTTGGGCAGCATACCACTTTTCTTTTTCTTGCTTTTTCAGGCTCCGAAAAAGTCTTTTGTGAGATTGAAAGTATTTGTCTTAATTTTTTCTGGGGTGGGGTTGGGAATAATAAGAAAGTGTGTTGGATAGCTTGGGATATGCTTATGAGGGGTAAGGAGTTTGGGGCATAGGGTCGGGTAATCTGTCAATTCAAAATGTAGCTTTGTTGGGTAAATGGTTTTGGAGATTTTAGGTGGAACCGGAGGCTTTGTGGGTGAAAATCATTAAATAATTTTATGAATTTGATGGTGGCTTTAATGAGAATTATAGAGGGAGCATTCGGAGGCGGATTTGGAGAGGCATTCTAATTATATGTAGGAATTTTGAGAAATGGGAAGTTGATCTTCTTTCTTTAGTAGTGTGGCATCTTCGTGAGGGTGTTTTGATTAGATTTTGGTATGATCCGTTGCTCAGAAATTATATTTTAAATACTATGTTTCCTAGACATTTTTTTTAGATCTTGTTGAAGATGCATTGGTTAAGGATAAGGGTAGTTGCAGGGAGGGAGTTTGGGTTTGGATTTGGTCGTGGAGGAGGGAGCCGAGGGATAGAGAGTGTGGTGAGCTATCTGATTTGCTATTGCTTCTTCAAAATGTTTCCCCTTCTTCTTGTGTTTTCGACAAGCCTATTTGGAAATTCAACACAGGTGGAACTTTCTTTGTTGGTGCCTTAAGAAAGATTTTGGAGTCCACTCTTTTTTTGGCATCATATTTCAATGATGCTTATGGGTTAGATGGTTCTCTGTTTGTTAGAAATCGACTCCTCCCTTATAAAGTCGATTTCTTCATATGGAAAATCAAGCTAAACCGCCTGCCTGCGTATGTTAATTTGATCAAGAGAAATATGTAAGTATCGGTGAATTCATGTGTATTTTGTCATCTTTTTGAGATGTCTCAAGATCACTTGTTCCTATGGTGCAGTCCTTGTGGTTGAATATTTACGCGCAATGTGGAATTAGAGGTCCTACTGCATCCATGAATGTGGATTCATATATTTAAGACCACATCTTCGCAAACGGTGGTTTGGAATGCAATCAAACACACGGTGTTTTGGTGTTTATGGAGAACAAGGAACAAAATCATTTTCAATGTTGGTGAGTTTAAGCAGAACGTGTTGAAATGGTGTCCTAAACCCAATCGGGTTGGACCGGATCCGGCCGAGTCGGATCATTTCTACTACTTTTTATGTTTATACATATAATAAATGGATTTATAGTTTATACGAATCAATTATGATATTATATATATGATAACGTTCCTTGTGTCAAACTGTGATAGAGAAATCATAATATGTAATTATGGTTGATGAGATCTCGATTCACGTCAAAAGGTTTGATACTTAAATGTCTCTAGTCGTATGTGCTATTAAATAGGACATTAATAGTACGATTAGATTAGCACGTATTAGATGTCTACTATCTTATGAAGATAGGGATAAATCTCGTCTATCGAAGTGTAGAGACACTTGGACTGTACGTGGACGTGTATTGGAGAATGCATACGTTAGATTGACCCACTTACTTTAAGTGTCGCACTATGTGGCGGTTGTGTAATTATCCTAATACCGGAGTCTTCATGACATCACGGTGTGGATTATCATACTTTGACACTGTTGAGGTTTCCCTTAGCCACGGGGCGATCGTGCGGTAGTGATTGGTGTGATACTGAAGTATGCGTAGGATTCATGTTGCTCGTCCGGTGATGGCCAAATTATATCAAACCAACTTTAACCGGCAGAGTACCGGGTCGGTTGTACTACAACGGCGAGCAAGGTCGTATCCCACGAGGAATCCTTCAAGTACCACAATCACGCTCGTATTTAATTTAGGTTTACAAATATGGATGAAGTTATCTATAATTAGAAAAATAAAAATGACAACTTTAAAATATATGATAAATGAAATAGCTAAACTATAGTCAGGAACAATTCTCTTAACACCTTTACTGAGTCCCTAGGGACAAGCTTAAACCGACCAACCAACCAATAGTATCTAATGAATGTGTTTGAGGGTGCAATCTCCTAAAATGATCCCCATGCGCTAATACCACAACCTAGTTACCCTATATTTGGTTCAACAGTCCACTAATTGGGATTCGATTGATCTAATATGGTGAATAACTATGAGATGCTCCGCATCCACCGAGTTCACGGCTTAGTTAAAAAACCTTAACAAGGAACATGCTGTGAAAACTCGACTAGTTCGTGCATGGCAATCCTAAAATCCTAGTTCACACACTCCCTCACAAAATACATTTATAAAGGTCATGTGTGTGATCATGAATCAAGTGATCAGGTTAATTCAAGCATTAAGATCAAGTTTTAGAACACAAAACATTCAAAAGGTTCAACTTTTAAGCCCTACTCATCCCTAGATCACCGTTTAGACATTAATTTTGTAGTTCCATCACATAATTTAGCTATAAAAAATTTAGCTACTCATAATCGAAAGAACGAAACAAGAAATCATAAAAGAATTGGAGGAAATCATGATAAAAGAAAAAGAAATTAATTTACCAATAGTTAATGAAAACGCTCATAACCCAACCCCTTCCTTCGTAGAGCCATGTATTGTAAGTGATCCGAACCTGCTTGGAGCGAGCCTCTATGTTTGGAGCAATCTACGATGAAGAACTCGTAAAAAGAAATCAACAATCGAAGAAATCTTGAAGTAATTGGATGCAAGAAAATATTTTTTTATAAAGGGTTTCTTTTGAAAAAAAAACATAAGAACATGAGTAGGAAATTAAATTTACAATAAGTGGGTATAAAATTCGACCTAATTGGCTTTTTATAGGCCCATAAACCGACATTAAAAGGTTCAACATGCGTATTAAATCCCGTAAAAGTGTGCCGCTTGCGCATGGAGTTGTTGAATGTCGAGCCCTTTTCCTCTTTAAAACCATGCATGAGCATGCTAGGGGAATGCTTGCGCATGGAGTTGTTGAATCCCCTCCTATGGCTGACTGAAAGAGCATGCGTGCGCACGGAAAGAGCATGCTTGCGCATGCCTTCCTTGATCCACTACAACATCGGCACCCCTTCAGTAATTCAACGATATCTTTGGGTGTAGAGCTCCGATTTGAGTGATTCAAATTGAGTTGGAAATCTTATTCGATTCCCCACAACTTTTATACAGACAACCAGTCCAAGAAAACGCTTTTAAGGGAGATCCAAATATAGATTAAGCCAAAGAAGCATAAAAACATCAACGATTCTTGATCCGTTTTAACTCTTTAGCTTCGGGTGCATGCTTCCACCTCTCAAAATCATCTTTCCATCGCCAATGCCTCCTTTTACAGGATCTCAATGAACCTATATCTTGAAAATATGAACAACAATATTGCGCATAACTCCCGCAAGATACAATAAACTATGAAATACGCAATAATTCACCAAAAGTGACGAGATTTTCGGACTAAGTTGTCTTTGACCTCGAAGTGAGTGTAATGGTGAAAATGCATATTAAATCACTCAAACTACCCCAAAAGTGTATCAAATAAGTCACAAACGGTAGTAAAATCATGTAAGAAATGAAGCAAAGTTGACTCTCATCATCCGGAAATCGCGTATCCTTATAGTAGGAGTAAATATCCAAAAGGGCATTCTTATAAAGAATGTCTTATTCTTGAAAGTATTTGCAATGCGGAAGTAATGTGTTACTTCGAAGGAGTAGGATATCCAGATTATAAGACACGGTCGTTAATGTTTGACACTAGAGATACAACCGTATGTATATTATTACAGCGATATGATTCTATTTACACGGTAACCGTTTCACATGAAAGGTTGTAGTTATAGCACTTGACTCTTTCCGATGATTGGGGGTCATGACGTGTTGCTAGACGCTGATCATGATCGTTAGGTGTGAAGCGCATTTTAGTAAATGCACTTTATGCTTACGGCCAACATATTCGAAACCTATCGGGTCACACACATATGAATAACTAGCCGGAATTAATTTGTGGTTATAGAGATAACCGGATGAGAATTTATTTATACCTACTATAACGTGTTATAGTGAAAATTAATATTGTGGTATTTATTTATTGATATACCAAACCCGAACACGGTCCGACAAGCCCACCAAGGGTACGACCCCGATGTCACATCTCCGCTCAGTACCTCCATCGCCGCCAGCTTACCTGGCCGTAAGACGAACTTCAAGTCATCTCCCCAATATGCCACACGCATGACCAAGACTGGGGGCCGAGCATGCTGCCTCCCAAACCGCAGTCCGGTTACACAGGACGTGCCCGCACTCATTAGGTGAACAGGATCCATACATGACATCAGCACAGGCAAGACGACAGTACGATCAAGAGGACGACATAGCGACCAGCGAACATGCGTGTCCGATCTTCTTATTACTTACCCTTAACTGTAGTTAATTATGTCCCATCGTACTTAGTTATGTCTTTGTCGTAGTTAGCCTAATCGTCAATAGTGATCCGCCTATAAATATGGGCAACTTGTAACCCATAAAGAGATCGATAATTGAATACAAGTAGAGCTACTATGCCAATTTGTCAAACTACGTGTCCGCGTTCTTATTAAGCGTGTCCGCCACCAAACACTTCATAAAGTTCTTCAACTCCACCACTCACCACCGTACAAATCATCTTAATCCAGCCAAATATCCACCTCAAACGCTTGATTACGCAACCATGATATTTCCGACGATATCATTTATTATGAATAAATAGGTATAAGATATTAATTATAGTATTATATTATTATGTATTAATATTAGATATTAATATATATATATATATATATATATATATATATATATATATATATATATATATATATATATATATATATATATATATATATATATATATATATATATATATATATATATATATGTGATATATGTGTGCACATGTGTAATACATATATATTTAGTAGTATAATATAATAAAGATATTTCTAATATTAGGTATTGATAAATATCTTGGAAAGTATTTAATAAAAGATATTAAATTTATGGCAGTTATGAGATTAAGGAAAATCCTTAATAAGATTAAAGAGAATACTTAATAAGATAATCAATCAAATATCTGATTGATTTATTAAATCTTTATTCTATTGGAAAAATAGTTTCTTGTACTCACTCCATGCCAAGAGAAACAGGCGCCCCACATACCTAGAAAAAGGGAGTTGTGCCAAGCTATTTTGTATCACAATATTCTTGTAATATTCTAGTGAAAGAAAAAGCGAGGTTCTTGAGAGAGAGTTTTGTGGTAAGAAGAAAATGCGACCTAGCAGTCGATTTTTTCCGGTAGTAGTCCTTCGAGGATTCCGGCGGTTGTTCGTGTGAATTACCGTTAGAGGCCGGACACTTGAACGGCTCGGTGCTTGGACCATCACCGTAGACAAAGCGAGGATCTATTTTAGACCATCCAAGGTATTTTCTTCGTCTACTTCTTTTATTCTTGTTGCTTAAACGAAGTCGATTTTGGTTAAAAAGAAATCAAAATTTAAATTCCGCTGCATTCCCGCGTTGATTTCTTACAGAACGCCATCTTCTTCGATATTCAACAAATCTCTTTCTTGTGGTTCATTGCTAGAGGAAAAAGTTCTCCTTCAATTGGACTCAATGGTGTATGAATCCTCCGTTGGGTTGCAATGGTGGATAGGTTTAATACTCCTAGATGCTTCTTTTGTTTTTGTTAGTTGTTTTTTTTTTTTTGACAGCCAAGAACTTTCATATATCAGCAAGATGCTAAAAAAATTACAAATTTTTTTCAAAGTGCCAAAGTAAACTCAAACTATCCCAAACACACGACTACATCTAATCAAAAAACATGCCGCAATTTAAATCCAAACCCATTTATTTTTCAGGTTCATTTCGACCACCATACTGATTCAATTCCAACCTCCCAGAATTTATAATGCTGCATTCATTGGATTTGTCTTCCAATCTTTCCAATCTAATTTTTTTGAAACAAATCACATTTGAAAACCACAAAAAGGATAGTCTCTTTACTTCTCTGAAAATCAATTCCGGATTTAGAACGATAGATTGAAAGATGACTTTGTTTCTATGGTTCCAAATTACCCAAGCCGTGACACCCACCAAAGCCGATCATAAGCTTGCAGCCAATTTCGAATATGCAGCCCCTGCTTTCATAAGGCAAATATCGCTAAACGAGAACGCATTTAGCCCAATAATCTTACACCAATTTAGATTATGAGACCAAACCAAAAACGTCACATCACACACAAACAATAGATGATTAACTGTTTCTTCAAACTTGTAACATAACGGACAAAAAGAATCCTGAATTGCAACTCCACGACAAATAAGGTTCGGTTTTGTGGGAATTCTTTGAGACTTGCTTTCCACATGAATAAATTCACTTTCGAAGTTAACAATTTGTTCCACCTGGCAACGTGTTCATTGTCCGAAAAAGCATTTTAAAAAAATTCTAACTCAAGTTTTTTTTCGCAAATTAGCCACCAAGAAGACGACATTCAGATAAAGTTTCCAACTCAGTTTATCCTTTAATCTTGCATTTCCACAAACAGAGTTGATTAAATTCTCCAACTCACCTACCTCATCTTCCTCAAAGCCCCTCAACCTTCTCCTCCATGCCCAAACAAAAGAACGCCTATCCTCTACCCATTTTATCACACTTGCAACTGCTACTCCTTTGACCAAAGAAAGCCTAAAAAGCCTAGAAAAGCAGTTTTCAACGGATCCCTCTACTTAAAAAATTATATTATAGGGTAAGTGTCTTTTTGGGTTCCTCAACGGATCCCTCTACTTTTTTATTGTTGGTAGTTATGAATCATGTATCCGTTTTTTCATAATTTAATGATCTTGTCTCCCATTTTATGTTTATTTGGGTCGTTAGGATTAACCCTGACTTGTAATTTCTTTTCAATAAGTTATAGTCCGGGGTCATTTCTATTGGTTGCAATGCGGTTGCATTACTATTCATCTACCTTGGATTGCATGTTGGAGAAAATGTGAATTGTGTTTCTACTTGGCAACCGGTTGTTGATTGTGTTAAGAATAAACTTGCGGGGTGGAAATCTCATTTATTGTCTTTTGGAGGAAGGTTGACTTTGATAAAAGCGGTTCTTGGTAGTCTTCCGATGTACTATTTCTCTCTATTCCATTCTCCCTATGCCGTGATACGCATGCTTGAACATTTAAGAGCTATATTTTTTTGGGTTAGGGGACAAGGTGAGAGAAAAATTTCTTGGATCTTTTGGAATATTATCATTAAACACAAAAAATGTGGGGATTAAGGGGTCAAAGTGAAGCTTTGCTCGGGAAGTGGTGGTGGAGATTTGATGTGGAGAAAAATTCGTTGTGGAAGCGTGTCATTGTTTCCGTGTATAGAGGAAAAGGCTGGTTTTGTAGAAATGAGGTTAGGAGGGGGAGAGGGAAAACGTTGATGGGCCACATTAAGAATATTTTAGAATTGAGAAAAAAAGGGTGAAGTGTTTAGATTCTTTTAGGTGGAAGTTGGGTTATGGTGGTAGTATAAAATTTTGGAAAGATGTTTGTTTAGGAGAGAAATCATTAGAGGAGTGTTATCCTAGATTGTATGCTCTTGCTTGTGCAAATTTTTTGCAGTAAAAGAGATGAATAGCATTGGAGCGTGGGTGTGTGATTGGAGAAGGGATTTAAGGGGAAGGGAATTTGAGGAATATATTGCTTTTTTATACATTGTTAATTTATATATCCATTCTAATTGATGAAACATGGGATAAACAATATTGGAGTCTTAACGCCAACGGGATACCCGGTTTCATAACTAAAGCGGGTTATCTTAAGGAACGAAGAGAAGTCTGGAAGCTTAAGATTGCACATGGTTTGGAATAAAGCCATACTTCCAAAAATTAACAGCTTTTGTCGGCGGGCTTTTCAGGAGGCTACCTACATGTTCTAATATTGTTAAAAGGGTGTTGATGTCCAAGATGTGAGTTGTCCATAGTGTAACGTAAGTGACGAATATGAGATACATATTGTTTTTCAATGCCCCTTTGCTTTGTGAATTCGGCAATTTCTCTTTTTGTTAGTGTACAATCTCAAATCCGATGTCTAGTTGTTGTTAAGATCTCTTGCATTTTCATCTGTTTCCTAGGGATCAAAGGGAGAATTGGTTTTTATGGGATGATATTGCTAAAGTGACACTTTGAGCGGTTTGGAGTAGACGCAATTCGCTCGTCTTTAACCCCAAAACTTGTACAACCTAGGAGGTGTTTTAGGAATATCAAGTCAAAAGTTTTGAATGGGTAACCGGTAGGAAACGATACTTTTACATTGGCTGGACCGGTTGGAAGAGTAATCCTTTTGATCATCACACCATGTAGTTTAATTAGGTTCAGTGTTTTTATTTTGAGTTGTATTGTGTTGGATTTTGTGTGTTTGAATTTTGTTGGCTCCTTGTCTAGTGTCTTGCCAAACCTAATTTAAAAAAAAAAAAAAAATTCATTGCCGTTCAAAATGAGAAATCATTTCCGAATCTGTTTTGGGTGTAAATATTATTTAGTTTATGAAATCCCAATATTGGGAAGAAAAAAACAAGACATTCTAATGCCACTAAATCAATGATCAAAATCTTTTCAAAGTGCAATGAACGTGATTATTAGTCTTAAATACATAAAAAAAAAGAATTAGAATTCGACCCTTACAGAACTATCGTATCAAGAGACACACGTCATATCCTTTCATTTTTATTTTATTTCACCTAACAAGTTTGTATTATGGTAAATAGAAGTAAAATGAAAGTGTTCTAATACATCCGTCCAAAAATATAAGTCCGTTTACAGTTTTTCATACACATTAAGAAAGTGGTTAACTATCATTAATTGTAATGTTAAAAGTCTAGAATACCTTTTGATTCCAATTAATGTATCTTATTTTGCTTTGTGTTTAATAGCACCTCATAAATACATACGGCTAGCATAATGCCCGTGCGTTGCACGGAGCCCCGTTTTCTCTATCTCTACTATGTGGCCCAATTTTTTTTTTAAATACTGTTCATCGTGTTCTTTTTTTTTTTCAATTTTTTTTTTATAAATCTGCATGTTAGCCTTAATTTAATCTTATTAGCCTTAATCTAAAAACCCGTGCATCATGCAAATGTATGAAAAATTACAAAGTGGTGTAAAAATCAAACAATTTATCAGAAAAATAAGATAAATATACTACTACAAATTGTATAAATATTCATTGATTTTGCCTCATTGTCAAATCTTAATTTGGTTTTTCCATGTAATATAAGTTTTAAGAAAATTTGACACATAATGTGCTCATTCCTATCTAAAAAATTAATGTGTAAGACCACACTATAATACAACCCTATCCTAGATGTAGGCATGGCTAAAACAATTGCCTTATTGTCATCATGTACTAGTACTATATATAAGAAAGGAAAGTTGAAACACTTGTTTTTTTTTATTGGTGGATCATTTTACTGTTCATCGGAGGAAAAGCCCAGCCCAATATTTTTTTTTTTAGCTTTTTACTGTTCATTGGGCGGCAGCCCAAAAAAAAGTTTTTTTTTTTTTTTTTTTTTTTTTTGAGGTGAAGGGTTTGAGTTAAATTGTTCCATTTTAGAGGACTCAATTGTATTTTTAATCTACACATTATCTTTAATTTATTCTTAATCTTATTATGTGTGTTGTGCTTAAGATGTATCCGATTCCAATTTAATTACATATTATTTTGCTTTCCATCGAGATCTTTTTTTTTTTTTTTTTTTGGTCTTATCCTAATACGATACGACCACGTGATATTTCAATATACTATAGTTTGTTTGTGTGTGTTCTTTTCCTTTTTTGCGTATATATATTTTACATTGTGTGTCTATGCCGGTTTTTTTTAGGGGCATCGTTTTTTGGGGTGCTACGTATTGATTATTTTTTTCCGTCTTCGTTTTTTTACTTCTATATATTGTGTGTGTCGGTTTTTTTCTTTGGTCAATGGTTTAGTAGTGTCGAAAGGTGTCGATTTTGTGTCGTGGAGTGTTGATAGTGTGTTAGATTTTAATTAAAATTTTAATTAATATTCATTTGATCAACCGACAACCGTTGGATATGGCGTCGGGGTGTATCGAAGCGTGTCGTGTCGTGTTTTGGGTAGAACACGTGTTGTTGCAAATAATGTCGAAGATAGCTTCATTTTTTCGGTTAAAATTGATTTAAGTAGAAATTGAAAAAAGATTTATTCGGTAGTGTCGAAAAGTATCCATACGATGTCGGAAGATGTCGAAGATGTGTCGGATATTCATTTCATACGCACTTATATTATTCTTCTATGAACATGTTTTGATGCCACCCTAAAAGGTGTGAGGGGTGGGTTGGGTTAGGTGGTGGGAAGGGTAGGGTATAGTAAGATGGGTGGTGGGAAGGGTAGGGTATAGTAAGATGGGTGGTGGGCACGGTAGGGTAGGGAGTTGTAGGGTAGAGTAGGATGGGGTGGTGGGTAAGTAAGGTAAGGTGGGATGAGATAAAATATGGTGTAATAGGCTTAGCTAGGATAGTGAATTAATATGTAGGTTGGGAGGTGGTTAAGGTTTGTAGGTAGGTAGAGAGGTAGGGTGCGGTAGGGTGTGCTAATGTAGGTGAGGCGAGGTATGAGATGTAATGCGGTGATGTATGGTACGGTAGGATGGTATAGTTGGATGATGTGGCGTAAGTTAAGTAAAGTTTGGTAGGTTGAATAAAGTACGTAATATAGGGTAGTGTGGTAAGATAATATGTGGTAAGATAATGTGGTGTAGGGCATGGTGAGGTAGGATTGGATAGGTGAGTGTTAAAAAATGTTGGGATAGGGTGCGGTTCGTTACATGCTACATTTCTTCGTATTTAATATCGTTAAATAAGTTAAAACTTATAAGACGACGCACGCCGTTGGTTAGTTTTAGTGTGAATAAAGACCAATTTTTACTAATACCATGGTAAATGTATTTTATTGATGAATGTTAAATGTAGTTTGGAACTTTTGATTTTTGTGTCGGGTGTCTATGTAAGTAAGTCGAAAACATTTGCCTAATTGTCGTCATGTTAAATAATTGACATCATAATTTGTTGTATAATATCAATGCCGGCTAAATTTCGTCATTTATATTGTGTTGTACTTAAAATGTGTGGAGTGATATTTTAGTTAAAATGTATTTTATATTTAATAGTTTTTGACATTAAGGTAAACATCTAGCATGGGCACTCCGTGCGTTGCACGGAGTCCGGGTTTTAACTAGTAATAATAGTTATAAAGTAGATAAATATATAATAAATTAGGGATAAAAGGATGAAAAATGTAATAAATTCTTCGTTGGTATTCTAAATAGAGTTATATTGTGGGACAGATAAAAAAGCTAAACCGATTTATATTTTGGGACGTAGATAGTATATGTTACCTAACAGGACTTGCTACAAATTAAATACAAACTTTTCTTCAGGGAAAATAAAACAGACCTATTTTCTTCCCTCAGAATATATATGTAGCTTGACATTGGCAAAAACATACCACATTCATTCCAAAATATAAGTAATCGTACACTTTTAGATTTGTCTCATAATATAAATCATTCTACATTACCAATACAACATTTATTACCATTTTCTCTATCTTACCCATAATTTATTATCAATCTAACAAATTTTTATAACTTAACAGCTATTGCATTAATGATAGTCAATGGGTATTTTAGACATTAATTTTCAAATTTATGACATTCAACCACTTTCTAAATCTATGGGAAAACATCTAGGATGGCTTATATTTTGGGACCGAGTTACTATATGTCAAAGTAATGTGCGTGTGTGTGTGTGTGTGTGTGTGTATATATATATATATATATATATATATATATATATATATATATATATATATATATATATATATATTAATTTACTTTCTAATTGTTTTCTTTCAGGGGTTTGTGAAACCCTACAGAAAGCTAGGGCTATAAATAAGAGTAGGGCATACCTTTCAATTGCCACATTAAGTGAACGAGTAGTAGTCTCTTTCTTCTAGGGTTAAAAGAATAGATCTCTTCCAAAGAATCCCTTTTCTTTAATTTCGCCCTTTTCTGTCAATTTTCTGCCTTCTTGTTCGATTCACATAAATGTTTCTTGTTATGCCGTCCAAAAGACCAGCAGAAAAAAATCCTAAATGCATATGAAGTCTGCGTCTTTAGTGTTGTGAGGAGGATCTGAATATTGTCAAGGTAAGGGTTTTTTTTTTTTTTTTTTCAACCTAATTCTGTACAATTAATTTGACATTTTGGGGTTTTTTGTGGTAATTTTAAGCTAGGTTTTTTTGAGACGTTTTTTTTCTTTCCATTTTCTTCTGCAATAATTGTTCCAGTAGTTGCAAATGGAGAAATTAAACAAACTGAATTGATTTAATTAATTCGACATATTAATTTTACTTGAATGGAGTTTTTATTTTTTTTTTCTATGCAGTTTAGGGTTTGCTAGGTCAAAAAATGTACCCCTTAGTAGCAGATAAACCAAAAGTTATATGTATTTGACTCTCAGGGCCATAAAAGTACTAATTTTATTTAGGGCTTATGGAAATCCTGAGGTGTTTTCAATCAACCTCAATTATTAGTAGTTTTTCTTTTTTTTAATGATTTTGCTACAAAAAGGATATACTTTCAATAATTCTAAAACGGGTCATATTTTATCGATTCATAACTATGGTCTTTGATTAAGACTATCACATTAAGCTCACCTTTTTGACACCACAACAACAATAGACTTTTTACCGTCACAATTATCACCTTCAGTCAATTGTCATAATCGATCTGCAAAAGTGGATTCTAGAAGTGAGAAAGGTTTCACATGGAAGAAACGTCAATTGTCACACTCATACCGTGTGAAAGTCGTTCCCAGAATCAATAACTTTCACACGGATTGATTCAAGAGCGGAGAAGATCTTCACACGGTTGATTTGATTTTGTATAAATTCCGTGTGATGCCTTCAAAGCACTCGAGACTTTTCAGGCATACATATTTTTCAAGTTGCCTCTTATAATCACATAGTTAAGTTGGAATGTGGGAATTTGGATATCAAACATCTTTGAACCAATAATTAAATTGGTAATCAAGTATTTGAAAGTAGTTATTTGTATTATCGAGCGGACATCCACAATAAAACTGCATTGAATCTTTTATCACCTAGTCTATATACGCTTTCATCTTAGGCATCTTATGTCCTTAGCATCATGAAGTGAGTGATGTGGTGTAACTCCCCCAGACCCCGGGTCTGTTAGCGCTAAATGAGTCATAAACGGTCCGGTCAACTGCTTAGACCGCCGTCCTCGCTTGGTGTAAGCAGTTGAACGGACCATTTATGACTCATTTAGCGCTACCAGGTCTGGGGGCGTTACAGAATGGTATCAGAGCCGACTATCAGACGGAAGTATGCGCTACACCGTATAAGAAGACGGTGTAAGGATGGCCTCTGGTTACCTCTGGTAGGGACGGGAACAGTATTAGCCGTTCTGGTGAGGACGTCAGTCTCTTATAGGGGGGATGTAATGTCCCACGTCGGTAAAGTAGTAGAATGCTCACCCTCCATATAAGTGTGAGACATGAATGTCTTGTCAACTCGGGTTTGCCCTTTTAGACCAAGCGAGGACGACGGTCTATACAGTTGACCGGATCATTTATGACTCACTTAGCGCTACCAGACCCGAAGTCTGGGGACGTTACATGTGGTACTTCATGATGTTATGATGTTGAGATGCATCATATGAATAGTGAAAAACTGAACTATAGAAAACATGTTGTCACATCTTATAGTGATGTATAGCTAGATACTCTATGCCTTGTATACTAGTGCTAGGTTTAGGTGATTTGGAGTCAATTCTTTTTTGCAGAATGTTTTGGAGTTGGATCCAGATTTGAAGTGTAATCTTTCATTTATAACTTTATATTGGCTCATCTTTTCTATAGTGTAATAAATACTTATGTATAGCCCTATATAATTTTGTGTTTATCTCATACAGAAAAAATATGAGAACGTAAACCATATATATATGGTTTACTTTCTTATGGTTTTCTCTCTAGGATAAACACAAAAATAAGGCTATAAATAAGAGATTAGGGCATACCAATGTATTTCCACATTGGCTGTATATGGTTTTCGTTCTCATCTTTTTTAATCTCTCTAGGATAAACAAAAAACTAGGCTATAAATAAGAGGTTTGGGCATACCAATGTATTTCCACGTTAAATGAATGAATAGTGACTTTCTTGTAGGGTTAAAAGAATAGGTCTATTTCAAAGTGTCGATTATATTTCAGAGTTGATAATCGAACTTCGCACGGTTGATTTGTTTTTGTAAGAATTTCGTGTGATGCCTTCAAAGCACTCCCAACTTTTGAAGTATATTTTTCAAGTTTCCTCTTATAATCACCTACTAGTTAATATGAATTATTATTTTGAGAAATTCTACACCTTTGTTTACTAGTGCCAGGTTTAGTGATTTGCAGTCAAGTCTTTTTGCTGGATTTGGATCCAGATTTGAAGTGCAATCTTTTATTTATTAGTTTATAGGCTTGTCTATCATCTTTGCTATAGTTCATACTTCTAAAAGGATGAGAAATATATATGAGGCCCAAAGTGATTTATTTATCTATTATTACCTTAGAAGGACATGTCTTTTTTATGGAAGCCTTGACAAAACAGATATCATAATATGACGTGATAATAAGACATCTAATGACATTTTTTAAATGACAGACTTTGTTGCCATATTATGATAGGTTTCACTTGCACGTCATGGTGTGAATCTCCTTATTGACTTTGTTGCGTCTTTTACATGCTTTTGTGTCTTGATCTATGTTGATGTATGCTCGTTGTTTTGTTTGTTTCACACTTAGAGGGGATGTATTGTGTTTAAATAGGTAAATTACCATCTCAACATTCATAAGACATCTAATGACATTTTTTAAATGACAGACTTTGCTGCCATATTATGATAGGTTTCACTTGCACGTCATGGTGTGAATCTCCTTATTGACTTTGTTGCGTCTTTTACATGCTTTTGTGTCTTGATCTATGTTGATGTATGCTCATTGTTTTGTTTGTTTCACACTTAGAGGGGATGTATTGTGTTTAAATAGGTAAATTACCATCTCAACATTCATGTCATAGGTGATCATTTCTATCTTTTAACGGTTTTCAAAGGAGATTTTTTTTTTTCCAGAAACGAAAGGATAACACCACACACACGCCCCAAGCGGGGTTCAAACCCTGCATGTATCACATTGAGATTTATTGTTCTAAGTGGATACAGTGGAAGCAAATGCATTTAACAGTAGGATTACCGGTGGTTTTATGGTGGTATGTATCCGAGTACATTGAGATTTATTGTTAAACTAAGTGGATACACTGGAAGCAAATGCATTTAACACTTAGCAATCCTTCTCAAACGTTACACGTCACATTTGTAAACCATTGACAATGATAAGTCCCACGTGTAAAATGTATTATGTAATTTTTTTCGTGGATATATATTTATTACTCCCCCATTCATGAAAGGTAAATATAAAACCATTTAAAAATGTCTGGATCGAGATTAAGCTTTGTTATGTGATTGTTCATTAGTTCTAATTTTAATTTACTTGAGAGATTTTTTTACTATACAGTCTCAAGGAAAATACCTAAGGTTTGCCTATAGGTTGTCAATAAAAAGATTTACCCTCTAAAGTATATATATATATATATATATATATATATATATATATATATATATATATATATACACACACACACACTACACTCCATCACCATGCTTAATGTTAATTGGCCTGATCAGTAAATTAAGCTATTTCAACGTTCACATTTTTCATTTATCAAAACAATTAAAAAATATATAAAACACACAACAACAAAACGATTGAATGTAGTAAATATATATATATATATATATATATATATATATATATATATATATATATATATATATATATATATATATATATATATATATATATATATATATTCAAATGCGTTGAGGTTTTAATTAGCTCAACTTTGAACATATATATTTTGGCCTTATGAATAGCGGTGTTTGTCTTTGCAATTCATTTGCTTACATTACATTTGCCGAGCATAATCATATTGACAATCATATTAACAGTGTTTTCAAGACAAATCCAGGATCTGATGTTGTTTTGGAAGTAGATCCTGAATCTCGTCGATTTAAACGCATGTTTTATTGCGTTTGATGCGTGTATTCGTGTTCGGATTTTGCCATCCTTTGCTTTATTTGGATGGAGCACGTTTGAATTACAGTTTTAAAGGCCATTTATCGTCTGCTACTAGGAAGGACGGTAACAATGGTACGTGTATGTTTAGTAATTTCTCAACTAACTTTCCATGATAGTTTAATGATATATTGAATGTTCGATTGTACGTTATGTCATTATGAATATACATCATCAAGTGGCAGATCCAGAAATTTTATCCAGCGGGATCCGTAAATATTTAACACAGTAAATATTTTTTTTATGAAATATTTTTCATTTATTTATATGAATATATCCGCCTATGTCATCAACTGTCAATGCCATTTTTAACATAGTGACATAATTCTGTGTGTCAGTTGTAGTCATTATGCACTATTCACTCAATGCTGCATAATTTACTCCTCCCTAGTACTACGGGAGGCGCGCGATACGCTCCGTCCACACGATTTTATCATCATCCTCCTCACTGGGATCATCATCCTCCTCGGGGCGGATCTACACCAAGGAGAGGGGGCACTTGTCCCCTTCGGATTCAAAAAATATATTATTATATATATGTAATGTATTGTTTTCGCCCCTATAAAAGTTTTATTTGCCTTTATCATCTATAATAATCCGATAACTTGACATAAAACTTTTATCATATGAATAAAATTACATGGTTATTATCAAAATGATTCATTTAAAAAAATATTAATTGGTTTCGCAATATTGGTTTTTTCCAAAAACATTGTTGGTAGTGTTTTAAATCTTTATTGATAGAAGTAGAAGTGTTGATGTGTTCGGATCATTCGATATATAGTCGTGATTTTTTGCGATGTATAATAGTGTTTTTTTCCAACCGTAGGGAACAGGAAAAAAAAAATACTACTATATATTTTTTGATTGCAAAAAATCTTTAAAATTTTCGCTCCCGTCGCCCTGTAGAATCCTGCGTCCGCCCTTGATCCTCCCAAACAAGGTATGACACAATTTACTTAAATCATTTCCTGCTTACTGTCAATTATAGAATTTTCTCTATGGCCGTTATTGACTTGGGTGTTGGAGTGTCCCCTAGAGGCAAGATCCGAGACCCCTAACGTTTTGTGTGCTTTGCACTTTGCAGGCCCATGTACCAAAAATTTATAAATAGCTACTTCGATAATCCTCAAGAGTTCCAATTACCCGTTCTTCAACCATCATCATTTGATGACGGTGTACGCTATCCTTTTTTTTATATTAAGAAAAGGTCTGTTTTATTTTATACTCACAAAGTGAAACAGCGTTTACAGATAGTTCTCAAAAAAGCAACATCATAAAACTAAACAATCATTGACCATCTAAGCCCAAACTAATCGAATATTCCTGGCTGTGGCAACTATTTGCGCGATGAACACATGAGGTTGTGGTCGAGTTCCTCTATCTTCAAAGATAAAATTGTGTCACCAATACCATATACCATGGATCATCTCCATCCGAATGTAGCTCCACTTGATGGTCCCCATAATGGGGATGAGTCGTCTTGACGGTGTCCGGTATCTACTAAAGGTTCATTCTAACCGCTGTGTATCGAATGGTCGTACTCAACTCTATTAATTGTTGAGTGCGTAGCAAGATCACCATTAATTGCCGTACTCAACTCTATTGCACCAAAATGACTTCCATTAATTTAAGCTAATTAAAAAAAAAATAACCTTGGAAATTCACTTCAATTATGATTTGTCCTGAAATTCAACTTAGCTGCTAGCTTTATTGTTGGGCTCTGTAGCATGTTACCCAATAAGCAAATCTTTCTACTGCCCATTATGACATGGCTCGCACTCTAGGCCCAATCAGTTTAATCACTCAATATCATATCAACAGTGCAGAGTTTACGATTTGAACGTCTTTTTCACACTAAAAAAACCTTAGTACACTGTGTTTTTGTTCACACTTTTGCCTTTCAAATTTGTGTTTTTTCGCATTGGTTGATCCTAGTAGACTATTGGATGTTTTCCTAACTCAATTATAGTCGAAACGCCTTAAATGGTATGAGAAAACATTTGAAATTCTGACACAAATTCAATTAAAATAATCATCGTTTTCTAATTCGATTTGGATCAGAATAATTTATTGTTTGAAAATGTGTACTCTGTTTTTGATTGGCTTGATGTGCCCCAATATAGTAAAATATAATTTCATGTTATCGTCAATGAGACTTCAAGCATATCCCATTTAGATTTATTATCTTGATATTGGAAACAAACCAAATATTTTACGGATTCAAACCAGTCCACCTAAATTGTAGTTGCACTAGAATCCGAATCTGTCTCACCTGCTTCTTCTCTGAGTTTGTTGTATTTCAGTTCTTAATTAACTTTGTGCATGCCAAAGGGGTACGGTATTTTCAGGGGTGCTTATGGAAAGAGTACACCATGTACGCTTTCGACTGCAACGATGAAAGTTTTACGTTGAAGTGGTTCGAACGCAGGACCGGACCCTTGATTCCATCATGTGATGATCTTGGGATTCCTCCGAATACTAGTCTTCTGTGTCAAGTCTTGTCTGGTGGTGGGAAGCGTGGAATATTCGTTATAATTGAGTAATTATACCGATCAATATTATATTCTTTTCTTCAATGTTTAACGGTAAGACATAAATGTTTTATCAAATCAGATTAATCTTTTTAAACCAAACGGGAATGAGGGTCTATACGATCGGATCATTTATAACTCATTGGAATTTTCTTTTCTCAATACTTTTTAAGTTTTAAGTCTCTAACAAATTTTCATTCGCCATTTTAAAAAACATTATCGGTTGGTACTTTTTAAGCTTTCTAACAATTCTGCCGTACAAAGTGTACATAGTCATGATGAAGACTTTCGGTTGGTGGGAATTTTTTTTCGAGAAGTATCCTATACTTTATGTGTAATTTGTTATTTATTTTTTTATAGTTAACAATATAATTAAGGGGCTACGTATATTTATTTTAGGTACTCGTTACATTAGATTTCTAATAAGACTGATCATTATTTGTGATGGATCCTAAGTATTTTATCTGTCATAAATTTAAAACGTAGATACCTATTTAAGTTGTTAATTTTTTGCTTTTCATTGACGATATTATAGATTACAATCTATTAAAAAGAGGATTATGGTCTCTAAGACGTACACTTTTCCCTTTTTTCGGTTCTCATGTGCAGAAAGAATTAGAGTTTGGTATGTTGGTTTGGAAGATTGTTTATTATCGATTGACGACTAAGCGACAAATATTGATATTTAGCATGAATGAGATCAAGGCATAGTGATTGAATTACAGAAAGTTCTGACATAATTTTTATTTACAATGTAAAGATGTGTGTATATTTAAAAGCAGTTTATGCATGTCAAGTCTTTATCAATCATTTACCAAAGTATTTACAATGTGCACTTATGACATGTTTATCTCGTATTAATGAAATCAAATGAACAGGATGAAAGATAACCATTTTTGCTTTTGGATTGTGAAAGAATTGAATGAAATAAATTCTATAATAAGTGACACACCTAATGATGGCGACCTATAAACCACCCCTATACCCATCACCCCATCACAATCCACATTTCCACACACAACATCTTACCCTAACTTACCTCACCACCTCAACTTAACCCACCATTCACTTTACCTCATTATACCATATCTCATATTACCCTACCACATATCATACCCTACACAACCGAAATCACTTTACCCTACCAAACTTTGCCCTACCTTGCCCCACCCTACCCAAAACCTAACTACCAGCATATCCTTCCACACCTTACTCACCCACCTTTACTCTACATCAGCACATCCTACCATCACACCCTACACCACCCACCCTACCTCACACTACCCGGTTACCTTTGGACACAAACTCCGTTCCCAGCGAAAACCCCGTACGAAACCGCAGGATTGCGGACGTAGGGTACATGATTCCAGCATTGAATAGATCGACGGATAAAAATATCTACACACCTTTGGAGAATTTACCATTCCACGGCCCCAATCTTTGTTTGCGATAATAAAAGGAGTCCAAATGTTAGCCGACCATAAACACTTACACCAACAATTTACCGGTCTAATACAATAGAAAGGAGGGGTACTTCGAAATGTGCCTGTTGCGCTTTGTTTTGTTTCTCTCTTTTCGCATTACTTCTCTCTTCTCCATTTGAGACTTCCTTGCCTATCATCATCATACTCATCACCTTATCACATCTTACCGCTTCACTCAGCCTACCCTAACCCAGCACCTCAACTTACCCCGTGACTCGATCACATACCCAACCTTACGACACCCTACCCCACCTCACCGCCCAATCTTACCCTACCACCATACCCTACCCTACCTCATCCACTCCACCACACCTAACTTACCTCATCACCCACCGCCCTACCCACCCTTTCTCACCACTTACCCTACCCTACTACACCACCTAACCCGACCCCAACCAACTTACCCAACCCCACCCACCCGGCTGCCTTACCCCACCACATTCCCTACCATACACAACCCACCCCACCTACCTTACATCACCCATATTTCCCTACCACCCACCACCACCCTACCTCACCCTCACCCAACCCTAGCTCACTCTTACCCCAGCGTCTATGTGTTTTGTCGATGTTCTTTTTATTCTATCCATTTTCGAAAGTAATCAAAATGGATTTTTTTTTTCATTACGTTGGAAAGAAATTTCGTTCTCTTCAATTGCCTTATAATTATACCCAAATATTGGAATGTAATGAAAAATGATTCACTTTCGTTCATTTCCCGTTAAACAAACAAGTTATTAATGTCTAGTGTTACATCAAGCAACATGGAATACAACAATGTCTAAATTTTGAACAGAGCAATTGTAGCAAATCATCATATTAATATCAAAATCAAAATAAAAATCAACTATTCAGGCTTTGGAGAACGAATCTCTTTCATCTATCAATCGCCTTAATTCCTCATAGGATCATTTATCTGATTTGGGCTGTCTAGTTTTACTTGTGTGAGTTCCTTTTGTTAAAAGAGCATGTAATGTGTATGTCCATCTTTTAGCTAAGAATGCTTTATCTTTTAAAGAGCATTATCTATGAGCACGGACGGAGGCAAGTGCGGGGCTTAAGAAGGCTAAACCCACCCGACGAAAAAAATTCTACACCCAAAAAATTATATAATGTAATTTAATTTATCAAAACATCTTAATTGAGTTCATCCGATTGTTCAAATATAGTCTACAAATCTATCCGAGATTCAAATCCTGACTCCGTCATTGTCTATGAGACACCCCACCCCATGACTCTGACTCTGTTCACTTGGCTTCTTTAACCGATCTGACTTTTTAAATTATCTCTTAACCCCTAAATAAAATATCGATTTCAAAAGGTCACCAAAAGTTCCATTTTTTGAAACATGGTGTGCCCTTTCAAAATAAATTAAACAGTGTGCAAAAACCTTTCGTCATTTGCATTAGGTAGGTGATAGGGGGACCACCTCATCCCCCGAAATGCATTTAGGACCACAAGTTTGTTTATAAAAAAAAACAAACAAATATGGTCCACAAAAACATTCATTTTCGGGAGATGTTTGTGCAATTTTTATGTGACTTAATCATTTTCCTTTGCATTAAAGTATCTATCTCTCCTTAATTAATAAATTATCTTCCCCACTAAGAAAGTGAAACTGAGCATCAAAGAAGATACTGTTGGTTCATTGATTGTCATTTAGTAATTTTGTCATTTTGTCATAAGGTTATTATTTCATTAAAATAATAATTGCTCTTTTATGGTACACTCATTGTAACAATATTATATTAAACAATATATCATACCCTTTTATCTTAATTTTTTTCACGTAATATGAAAAATTCTTGAAATAAAATAATCTAATACATGTCATCTGATACCACGTTACTAAAACGCAAGGACGGAGCTTCACTATAGGCTTAGGGGGCTAAGCCCACCCGGCCCTTTTTATTTTTTTATATAGTAAATATATCTAAAGCTCACCAAGTCATCAGTTCACTAGATAATTAGTCTTACAGCCCACATAACCTAAGCCACTAAAAATATATGTTACAAAAAAAAAAAAAATGATTTCGTTGATATCACACTTCTATTTCCGACACCACGATAATTTCAATCACTCAAAACATTATTTCAATTTCAAGCACCATGAATATAACATGGTGATGACAGTAATGTTATAGTTACAGAAATGTCATGTGTGAATAATGTCAGATCCAATGAATTGACATTGGAATTAACGTTTGTTGTGTGGTGCAGGAAGTAAAAAAAATTACATCATAAAGTATAAATAAATTTGTCTTTTTCAAAAAATTATGCCGTATAAATAACATTGAAAAAAAAACTCAGCCCACCCGACGAAAAATTTCTTAGCTTCGTCCTACTAAAACGGTTGTATTCTAAAAACAAAAACAAAAATGAATCAAAAAAACCTAAGACCAGAAATTTAAATATCTTCATTAAACAAATAATTCATTACTTTGGCAGATGACAGATGAATGTGATAATATCATCCACTTAATTCCAAATGAGACAGTGTTGCACACACTAACTTGTTTGGAAGATTACGTGAAAAAACAACCACAAAGATAATGACTTGACAAGCAAACGGGTCCGTGAATCTTAAAAAAAAAAAGTGATTCTAAGCACTAAAAATGATATGATTATTTTTTTTTTGGATAGTTAGAGTGATTAAGCAAGTTTTGGACTCAGTTGGCCACATGCTTACCGACTTCAAAGATTTAAGGTTAAAAATAAGGTTCAATCACTTTCATAGGGACCCATCTTTATGATTAGTTTGAATTGATGTAACTCAATGAAGAATTCTTCAATTAAAGAATTCGGGAAGAAGAAGAGCAGCATTCATGAAAATGAAAGAAAGGAAAAGAACTCGAAAACTTTCATTGATCAATTGTTTACAATACAATGAACATAATGAACTAACTGTCTATTCTAGAAGTACATTACTAATATATATACACTTGTGATAGCCTGGACATTTAACTAGCCAACTAATTTCTTCAACAACTTCATAACCGCCTCATAACTACTTCAACTGAATTCTACACAACGTGTTCGACCAAAATGAGATGTTGGCTTCACACTTGCACCTTGGATCCATATTATTAGCTGTAATAGTCCCCCACAAGCTGAGAAAGCAGCTTGAGCTTCACACTTGCACCTTGGATCCATCAGAATCATTAGCATTTGAGTGAGTAGTATGAGTGGGATTGAACAAAGAGCTTACACCAATGTGTTGCAATAGATAGTTAAACACAGGAGCATCTAGAGGTTTAGTTAAAACATCATCCAGTTGGTGTTGTGTTTTGACTGACATAAGCTTCAGAAAACCTGCTTGAACCTTGTTTCTGACAATATGACAGTCTAACTCAATGTGTTTTGTCCTTTCATGGAACACTGGATTTTGCCTATGTGAATGGCACTTGCATTGTCACAAAAAAGTAGAATAGGCAAAGGAATAGAGATCTGCAAATCTTTTAGGATGTAGGACAGCCATTTCAATTCACATGTTGTGTTGGCCATGGACAACGGCGGATCTAGGTAGAGCATATGGGGGTCCACGGACCCCGTTAAAAATAAAAATACTCTGCATTTTACCAATAGAAAATTATTTCGGACCCCGTGAAAAAAATTATTTACTGTGTTAAATATTTACGGACCCCGCTGAAAAAAAATTCTGGGTCCGCCACTGGCCATGGACCTATATTCAGCCTCTGCTGAACTTTTGGAAACTGTGGTTTGTTTCTTGGCTCTCCATGCAATGAGAGCAGATCCTAGGAAAACTATATAGCCTGTAATAGATTTTCTAGTGTCACTGCAGCCTGCCCAATCTGAATCTGAGTAGGCCTTTAGGACCATGGCATTTTGGGTAGGAAGAAAAATGCCTTGTCCAGGATTGTGCTTTATATACCTCAATGCTCTGTGTGCAGACTGTAGGTGATTCTGGGTGGGATAACTCAAAAACTGACTCAGTTGTTGAACCACATATATGATGTCAGGTCTTGTAAAAGTTAGATATAGCAGTTTGCCTACCAAGGACCTATACATGCTGTTGTCAGGCAACAATTCTGAATCACCAATGCTGAGTTTTTGTTTTGACAATATTGGAGTGGTCACTGGTTTGCAATTTAAAAAACCAAATTCTTCCGGTAAGTTGATTGTATATTTCCTTTGATTAAGAGATATCCATGTTGGTGACCTGGCCACCTCAATGCCAAGGAAGTATTTTAGTTGTCCCAGATCCTTGATTTGAAACCTGGAATGTATGTAGTCTTTGACTTCTTGGATATGTGCCAATGAAGCACTTGCAGCAATAATGTCATCAACATAGACTAACAAACCCACAAAATCCTTGCCTTGACCTTTTGTGAAAAGGCTATGATCATTTACTGATTGTGTATACCCTAATGTTGTTAAGGCTTCTGTGAGCTTAAAATTCCACTGTCTACTTGCCTGTTTAAGGCCATATAGGGATCTTGTTAATCTACATACTTGATTAGGTTTGTCAGTTTTGAACCCCATAGGTAGTTCCATGTACACTTCCTCTTGTAAGTCTCCATGAAGAAAGGCATTGTTTACATCCATTTGATGTAAATGCCAGTTTTTTGCAGCAGCAACAGCTAATATTGACCTAATAGTGGTGTTTTTTGCAACTGGGGAGAAGGTATCCTGATAATCTATGCCACGTGTCTGTGTATAACCTTTAGCTACCAGCCTAGATTTACACCTCTCAACAGATACATCTGCATGATACTTTACTTTGTATACCCATTTACATCCTATGGGTGTCTTGTCAGCAGGTAAGACGACTATTTCCCATGTGTTGGTTGCTTGTAGTGCATCCAATTCTTTTTGCATAGCTTGCCTCCAACATTCATGCCTAATGGCTTGATTGTAGGTTTTAGGTTTAGTGATAGCATCTACAAAGCAGACAAATCTGCCATGAGATTCTAACAATCTGTCATATCTCAAAACTTTGTCTAATAGATGTGGAGATTTCTGAGTAGAACAGACATATTGTTGAAGGTAAGCATGTGTCTTTCTTAATCTTGTAGACCTTGTTTCTGGATGATTATCTATGGCTTGTTGTGGAGCAGTAACTGTTAGGAAATCTACGCGGGAACGCAACGGAATTAAAAAATTTATTTCCTATCGACCCAAGATTGACTTCGTTTAAGTAATAAACAAATAAGCTAAAGACGGTGGTTACCTTGCTTGATCTAAAAGATCGACGCTTTGACCGTCTAAGGAGAGTATTTCTGCATAGAGCCGCCCAAGTGTTCGGCCTCTACCGGTGATCCACACGAACAGCCCGCCGGAATCCCATCATGGATTGCTACCAGAAAAATTCGGTTGCTAGACCGACTTTTTCTCTCTCTCAAAATCTCTCATAAGAAGCTCTTTATTTATCACAAAAACTATTAGCTCTTGGAATTGTGATGTACAAAAGAGCCAGCCAACCCCTTGCTTATATAGAGAGATGAGACGCACATTTACTATCCCAATCTGATTGGGAGAAACTTCCTAGTAGATTGGGGAGAAAGAAAACATTTTCCTAATAAAATAAGGAAAATATATTTGATTGATTTATCTCATTAATATTCAATATCTTATATTAAATATTTCCAATATATTATCAATATCTTATATTGACTATATTTATCTTATTCTTATTATCCGGGATAAATCACTCGCTTTTCGTGTGATTTACCATCCAAGGCAAAAAAAAAAAAAAAAAAAACACATGTTTAGTTTGGTTGTATATATCACATATATATATTACACATATAAATCTATATATAAATATCTAGCTATTACAAATGTGCACATGTATATCTTATATACATGTACATCACACGCATGTAATCATATATATATATATATATATATATATATATATATATATATATATATATATATATATATATATATATATATATATATTATTAATATATGGTAATACCATTAATTAAATTGCACAATCCAAGTGTATCTTATACACACACAAATTGCGCCACTTTAGCCAACAAATTGGCATCCGGAATATTCTTTAATTAATATAATACTATTAATATCTTGTATTTAATTTATTCATAATAAATAAATACCACCATATTAATTTACCACTATAACATTTATAGTCGTGAGATAAAACTTTCATTATTTGGTTATCAACTATAACCACATTTTAATCCGACTCGATGTTCATATGTGTGTGACCCGATAGGCTTCGAAATATGTTGGCCGTAGACACAAAGTGCAAATTACGAAAATGCCCTTCATACCTAACGATCACGGGATAGCGTCTAGTAACACACCGTGACCCCCAATTATCGGAAGAGTCAAATGCAATGACCACTACCTTTCATGTGAAACAGTTACCATGTAACTTACAATCTCATCGCTGTAATAATATCCATACGGTCGTACATCGAGTGTTAAACATTAACGACCGTATCTTATAATCTGGATATCATGCTCTCTCGAAGTTACTCATTTACTTCCACTTTGCAAATATTCACGAGAGTAAGACATTCCTTATAAGAATGCTCTTTCGGATATTCACCCTACTGATAGGGAACGCGATTTCCAGACGACCAAACATGTATACTCCGCATGCTTCAGTATCACACCCAATCACTACCGCAAGATCGCCCCGTGGCTAGGGGAAACCTCAATAGTGTCAAAGCATGACAATCCACACCGTGATGCCATGAAGACTCCGGTCCTAAGGATAATTGCACAACCGCCACATAGTGTGACACTTAACAGTGTAAGTGGGTCAGTCTAACGTACGCATTCTCTAATACACGTCCACGTACAATCCAAGTGTCTCTACACTTTGATAGACGAGATCTATCCCCGTTTATACTATCAATGCCTTAAAGTACACTAGAGAAGACATCTAATACGTGCTAACCTAATGTTTATACTATCAATGCCCCGTTTAATAGTACATCGTTTGTTAGTATATTAGAGACATTTAAGTATCAAACTTATTAAAGTGATTAGAGAACTCATCAACCATAATCGCCTATCATGGTTTCTACTATCACAATTTAATACTAATGACGCTATCATATAACAATTCATAATTGGTTCACTAAAAGAACATATATATATGACAACATAAAAGCCATTTAATATATGCATAAACATAAAGAAATAGTAGAAATGATCCGACCCGGTCGGATCCGGTCCAACCCGATTGGGTTTAAGACACTATTCCAACAGTAACATCATGATCATCCTCCATATGATTATCAAAATCCTGATTTCCATTGGTAGAAAAGCCCTGAGAAATAGATCATTAGTGGAGGAATAAGGAACAAGTAATGGACATGAGTCAAGATGAGTATCAGATGAAGATTTGTCATTGTGTAAGGGGAAAATGTTCTCATAAAAATGAACATTTCTGGACATGAATATGTCTCTAATGATTACATCCATCAGCAAATATCCTTTTGTTGCTTTAGGATGTCCTTGATAAACACATTCCCTGGCCCTAGGCTCAAATTTAGTCCTGTTAGCAGTTAAAGTACAAGTATAGGCCAGGCAACCAAAAACTTTAAGGGATGCATAATCAGGTACTGTATCATATAACAACTGATATGGGCAAGTGTTATTTATTACTGGACTAGGGATGATGTTGATTATGTTGACAACATGCATGACACAATAGCCCCAAAGACTGATAGGTAGATTAGCCTGAAATCTGAAAGCCCTAGCCATATTAAGTATATGTTGGTGTTTCCACTCTACCACCCCATTTTGTTGGGGTGTATCAACACATGAAGTCTGATGAATGACACATTTTTCTAAGTAAAAGTCAGTCATGATAAACTCTTGGCCATTATCAGACCTAATTATCTTGATATGTTTATTAAACTGCACCAAAACATATTGATGAAAAGGCCTAATGAGCATACCAGCTTCAGACTTAGATTTCATCAAAAAAAATTCAAGTGAATCTGGTATGATCATCCACAATGGTCAAAAAATAGGATTGATCATGCACAGTAGGGTGTCTATGTGGACCCCAGATATCAACATGTATAAGATCAAAAGCATTTTCAGAAGTAGTAACACTTAAAGGAAAGGGATTCTCTTTTTGTTTTGCAATATGACAAATGTGACATACTTCATCCTTTACATTTTTCATTACATCAGAATTGGGAATTAAAGCCATTCTTGTTCTAGACAAGTGACCTAATATATAATGCCAAATACTAGAATCAGAAATCTTTGCTTTACAAGCATTAATAGAAAGAGCAGGTAAACTAGATGCATTGGAAACAACAGAAACAGAATCATCAAGCACATATAGGCCTCTTTCTTTCTTAGCTGAGCCAATCACTTTCCCAGTCTGCTTGTCCTGTATTACATACAAATGTAAGTTAAAAACTATCAAGCTTTCTAAATCATAAGTAAGCTTGGTTAATGAAATCAAATTAAAATGAAAATCTGGAATGTACAAAACTCTCTTCGGAACCATGCCAGTGTTAAAGGTCACAGTACCAATATGACTTACTGCCACAACAGTGCCATTTGGTAATCCTACCATAACACACTGGATAGGTGTGCAGGTGTGCAATAGATTCTTATCACACACAATGTGATCTGTTGCCCCTGAATCCACAATACCTTGGCAAGGCTTGATGCTACCTGATACATCAGCAGTAGGAGTAAAGTTGGGAGTGAGCACTGTTGCTTGATTTGCCATGTGGTCATAGTTTTCTGGCTTCGAGTGTCAAGCAGCTTCAGCAACTGTTGATACTGTGCTTTATTAAGACTATAATACTCATTATCTTGTGAAGCTGTTTGTTGAGCAGCTGTAGGAAGCAGACCAATCCCAGGTGTGGGCAGCAAACCAATCCCTTGATCTTGACTTTGTATTCCTGTTTCCACCATGTTTACCCTACTTCTAGGTTTGTACCCTGGTGGAAAGCCATGCTTCTTGTAGAATGTATCCACAGTATGTCATGTGTATCCACAGAAAGTACACTGCACCTTTTTTGATTGAGGATTTGGGCCTTTCTTGAAACCATTGTTGCCTTGAAAATTAACAGCAGCACCTTGTGCTTGTCTATTCTGATAGTTGGTGTTAGCAACCGGAATCACAGAATTATTAGGGCCTCCATAAGATCTATTAACTGGCACCGTGGATTCAATTCCTCTTGGTTGATTTAAAGCATATTCCCTTTGAGTTTCTAGCTTAAGGGCCATAGCAAACACAGTTTGCAGATCATGCAATGGAACCATTAATTGTGCTTGAGTTAGAACGTGTGAATATTCAGCATTCAAACCTTTCAGGAACCTGACTACTTTCTCAGTTTCTTCATAACCTTTAAAGATTTGAATTACATCACAATGACATCTAGGTTCACATTTGCAATAAAGATATGGTTTCATGATTCTTATCTCATCCCACAACATTTTCATTTTGGTAAAATAGCTAGTAATATCAAAATTTCCTTGTTTGAGTGTTCTTCAAGGAGATCAGTGAGCCTGAAAACATCCAATCTGGAGAACCTTGCAGCAAGGTCTAGCCACATTCCTCTGGCCGTTTCTTGATACATAATGCTCCGTGAAATAGACGGAATAACCGAATTCAACCGCCAAGACTTGACAAAAATATTGCATTGTTGCCATACTGGAAACTCTGGCGAACCAACTGCAGGCTTTTCGATTGTGCCATCAATGAAACATATCTTGTTTTTTGTAATCAACGCCATTTTGACCGAGTGACTCCAAGGATGATAGTTCTTATTGTTTAACAATGGTTGAACCAGAACTAGAGACGGGATTTCGTTGGGATGAACATAGAAAGGATGGCCTGGAAGATATGCAGGCGTCTCAGCAGCCATTGAACGAACAGCTTAAGAGCTTAAAGAAAGATTCAAGAAAACAGAGTATAAACTGAAAATTTTGCAGGAAACAAGAACTCCACGGTTCTGATCAAAAACAAAAGAGAAGACAAAGTACTCAGCGTATCTATCTCTCTGATACCATGAAGAAATTTTCAATTAAAGAATTCGGGAAGAAGAAGAGCAGCATTCATGAAAATGAAAGAAAGGAAAAGAACTCGAAAACTTTCATTGATCAATTGTTTACAATACAATGAACATAATGAACTAAGCTGCTATTCTAGAAGTACATTACTAATATATATACACTTGTGATAGCTTGGACACTTAACTAGCCAACTAAATTCTTCAACAACTTCATAACCGCCTCATAACTACTTCAATTCGAATTCTACACAATGTGTTCGACCAAATGCCTTAATGAGATATTGGCTTCGACCTTGTTCCGATGCGACTTGTTAACTAAGGACCGTGCTTTCAAAGCAAGCGTCCTTCGAAGCAACTCTGGGCCTGTTCTTGCGACCTTTGTCGTCTGATGCGACTTGTTCACTAAGGACCGTGCTTTCAAAGCAAGCGGCCTTCGAAGCAACTCTGGGCCTGTTTTTGTGACCTTGTCGTCTGTTTTTGCAACTCTGGGCCTGTTTTTGCGACCTTGTCGTCTGATGCGACTTGTTCACTAAAGACCATGCTTTCAAAGCAAGCTGCCTTCGAAGCAACTCTGGGCCTGTTCTAAGGACCGTGCTTTCAAAGCAAGCGGCCTTCGAAGCAACTCTGGGCCTGTTCTTGCAACCTTTGTCGACTGCAAGGCCATCTTATCCTTTACGGGCGGTTGGGGGCAGTTTATAAGTCAGATCCTGGCTGACGTTGGCCCCCTTGATAACTGCAATTACGTGGGCCGTAACGCCCTGGGTAACTGCCCGAGTAGGCACGCGGGCATTGATTAGCCTTTGTCATGATTGCGGTTTTTGAATTTTGGAATTCGAATCGACCGCGCAAACTCCATCCGTTGGATGGATCAACTCCCAGCCCCACAATCGCCACTTGCCTGCCTATATAAAGATGGCCTCCTTCATACCTCCTCACTTTTCCCTCTCTTGTTTCTCATAATTTTTCTCCAAGTGCTCTCTCCTCTTTTTCTCTTCTGGATTTGGCGAAAACTTCCGGTGAAGGCTAGCAGGGAGGGTTTGGCGGTGGTTGAAATAGGCTTCGAGGTTTCCGGTGTGTTTTTGAGGCTGCTTTTTTCATCTTCCTCCCACAAACAGGTAGATTCTTCCCCACTTATCCCTTTCTCCTTGCTTTTCTTGCTGAATTTCGAGCTTTTTTAGTGGTTTTGATTCATTGTATGGGGATGAGTTCATGGAAAAGGTGTTTGAGGGAAAAGATGGGACTCGTATAAACAAGGCGATTGAGGCCGCCGAGAAGCGCAAGGCTGAACTAAAGAAAACGACGGCGGCTCTTGGGGCCTCAGAGAAAGCCCGGATCACTTCTGAAAAGAAAAGCTCGGCGGCGTTGTCAGAGGTTGAGCGTATGAAAAAAGCCATGACGGAGAGCACTAAGCTGGATGTGGAGCTGCAGAAGAGAGTGTCGGTTCTGAAGGAAGGAGCTCGCCTGTCCGCTGAGGAGATCGCAAGTCTGAAGGAGAAGCTTGCTGCTGCGGAGAAGGCTGCTGAGGAAGCGGGGCCAGCGGCTGTGGATGCCTACAAGCTCTCTGATGAGTTTGTTGCTTATCAAGAGGCGAGCTTTGATCAAGGCTTTAACCATCTTGCCCGCTGTATCTGGGCCTACCATGGGAGGGAGAGCATTACCTTTGAGGAAATGCTTCAGTGGATTGACTTGTCTCAGCGAACTCCCGAGCTGTTGGCCCTTCACCCCGACATTCCTTATACGGCGGACCATATTGCTGCTATCCAGAATAACCAGGTGCAGCATGGCGACCCTGTGTGGGCTCCTCCTCCAGTGAATCCTGTGAACTTTTCCGCTTTGAGAGCTCCTCCGGTCGTGAGTGATGAACCTGGTGACGAGTATATTGACACTCCTGGCTCTGTTTAATTATTTTTGGGTTTTTTCCGAAACATATCTGCGGTCTTGTAATGATTCAACTTTGCTCGTCTTTTGAACTATTTGGCGTCCTCGTTTGATTGTAATAACTTAGCTTATCTTTTTTTTTCTTCCCGTGTTGATATTGTGGCCACGTTTGGCCCGTTGGATTTGGTTTGTGGCCGCTTTTTGGCCCTCTGACTATGTATTTGCATTTGTTTCTTTGATTTATTTCCTGCTTGTACTTTGTATTTGTATGTTTATATGGCCCCCTTTATTTGGGCGAGGTTTTTATGAGCTCGCCGAAATAACTGCGTGCCTAAAATTTCCCCATCCCCTTTTGCTTTGGCGAGGCCCGAGGATACTTTGAGTGAAATTTTATAGATACGACCCCCTAATTTTTAGGCGGAGCAGAGGTTCGTCTAAAACTTGCGAGCTGAACCGATGGGCCTGACTAACCCTTCTTAACTGCCGTGTTGTCGGGAATCCCGGGATTTGAATCGATTTGACAGCTCACTGGGAGCGCATGCGTGTTCTAGGTGGCCTATAATCCCGGGCTAGTAACTGTTGCGTGAATATAGGCTAGAATATTGCCTTGATATCTGATATATATTAAATGTGCCCTTTGAATTTTGAATTTTGGATAAACCGTGTGAAAGCCGACCGTAGGATCATGTGGATCATGGCCGTCCCTTTTGCTGACCTTTGCTATAAAGGAGGAGGCAGGCTAGCTTCATCCCCATTCCGCTTTTGCGTAAATTTTTGTTGTGAGAACCATGTCTCTTCCATCCGGAGAGGGTAGAGTGCGAGTTTTTAAAGCCCGTCCCACTCGTGATGTATCCCCTTTTTTTTTTACTGCCTCTGTTGTTGCTAAAGATCATTTCTGGCGCTATTTTGAATGGTTGAGCCTACGAAGGAAAGGGGTTTAAATCAGAGCAAGGTTGAGGGTGATGGCTCTCTGCTGCGTGTACGTTTCTCTGGGTGGGCAGATTTTGTTGCACCACCCTCATCAATACTTCCCAATCTTACAATGGTGAGGAGTTCTACTCCATTTTGTCCGAAGCCGCATCCGGCGAAGGGGTCGTCACCGCATTACCCTTCGTGGTGTCGCGGTTGTTTTTACTCCGGAAGCTATTAATGGAGCCTTGCGTATACCTGCTATCGATCCCTTATCCCATTATGAGCTCGCTTGGAACCTCGCTGATGAGTCGAATAAACAGGCTTGTTTACGACGAGCAATCCGTGCGCTGTTTCCAGACTCTGAACGGCCTCGCGCAGTGGGACCTGCGTCCGCTCTTTCTCGAAGCAATCGTGAGTGGAAAAAGTTTATCAACTCACGCGCCCTTTTGTCTACAGATAGCGAGGCGGTTAGTGAGGCCGAAGCTTTGCTTTTGCACGCTATTCGCGATCATCAGGTTGACATTGATTGGGGGATCTTGATTCACCGCGAGGCGGCTAATTTTGCGGTTTCTATGGATCGCAATCGTCGCTTCCCTTTTGCTTCATTGATAACTAAGCTATGCAGCTTAGCGAGGGTGCCGAAGCACTCACTGGATCGTTATAGGTATACTCATTAGGCAGAGTGTATATATCTGGTGGTGTTTTTTTTTTTTTTTTTGGGCGGCCCCCTTGTTCTTGGCCCCCTTTATTTGCTGGAAACAATTGTACTCCCTTTGTTTTGAATGAAGATTTTCTTTTATTGATTTCATTCTCCGCATGCTTTGTTTGCATGTAGCAGACGCACGTTCTACATGTAATATTTTTTCAGATTATCGGCATGCCAAGGTCGGTTGTATTCGCGACCTTTGTTATCACTTAGCACGTAGGTACCTTTCTTGACTACTCGAGCGATCCTCACGGGGCCTTCCCAGTTTTCTGATAGTTTCCCTTTCTTGGCCTCGTGGCCCGTGGCTTGTCTTTTCCGTAAAACATAATCTCCGATAGCGAAGTGATGACCGCGAATGTGCTTGTCGTGGTGACGTTTGGCAGCCTGTTTACAATTGAGCAAACGTCCATATGATTCGATCCGCCGCTCCTCCGCTAAATCGAGATCGAGCTTTCTTTTGAGCGGGTTATCCGTTTCGCTGAAATGTGAGACCCTTAAACTTGGTAGGGCCATTTCCACCGGGGCCATAGCTTCGGATCCGTAGGTTAAGGCAAATGGAGTTTCCCATGTAGTTGTTTTCCGCAACGTTCTAAGTGCCCATAAAGCCGCGGAGAGGTGATCAGGCCATTTACCCACTTTTTCGCCCAAACTCTTTTTCAGCACACTAAGTACTTGTTTGTTTGCGTTCTCAGCCTGACCATTTCCCTGCGGATAGCATATTGACGATTGCCAATGTTTGACATTGTTCTCTCCGCAGAATGTGTCGAACTCCTCTCTGAATTGAGGTCCGTGATTTGACACTATTACTCTGGGGACGCCGAATCTGGTCCATATTTGGTCGAGCAGAAAATAAGTTATATCCTTGGTACTGATTTTTACCAAGGCTTTGGCTTCGATCCACTTGGTGAAATAGTCCACGGCGACCACCACATATTCGCATCCAGAGCGGCCCTTTTTCAATGGCCCGATGAGGTCGATGGCCCACATGTCGAAGGGCCACGCGGCTACGACAATGCTTTGCTCAACTGATGGTAGCCTAGGAATATCCGCAAATTTTTGACATACGTCGCATGCCTTAGTATATTACTTGGCGTCCTCCGCGAGTTTCGGCCAGTAATATCCTGCCAATAAGACCTTCTGAGCGAGGGTGCGGCTAGCTGGATGGCCGCCACATATCCCCTCATGCAGCTCTATGAGGATCCCATCGACTTCTTCAGGTCGTACGCATCTCAACAATGGTTTAGAGAATGACCATCGGTATAAGACATTGTTTAAGATGGTGTATCTGGCGGCCCTTTTGACCAGGGCTCTGGCCTCGTTTGGCTCCTCGGGGAGCTTTCCAGAGTCGATGTATTCCCTCATCATATCAATCCAACATGGGTTGGTGTATTGTAAGTCCATTACCTCGACCCTGTCGATGGCGGGCCCTGATAGATACTCTACCATAATCGATGGGTTGCTTATCTCGTCATCGCTGGTTAGCTTGGATAAATAATCAGCTCTGTGATTGTCCTCCCGGGGGATGTTGGTAAACTTGCAGTACTTGAAGCTGCTTTCAAGCCTTTTGACGAGATTAATATATTTTTGCAAAATTTCGCAGTGGATGCAGAACGACCCGGTCACTTGATTGACAACCAACCGGGAGTCACAGAAAACCTGCACATTTTCGACCTTCATGGCTCTTGCGAGCTCTAGTCCCGCGACGACTGCCTCGTACTCTGCCTGGTTGTTTGACGCAGTGAAGTTAAATCTCAGGGCTTTCTCAATTTCTTCTGAAGTTCCAGGCTCGAGTAAAATGATCCCCGCACCGCAACCTTTGAAGTTGGCGGCGCCATCGACATAGAGTTGCCAACAATGACTTGGCCGCTGAGGCTCGTCCGCTGTGGTGCTGCCGTCGGGGCTATGTATTGCATTGGTTTGTTGCGGGATATCCTCGTTGAAGCTTGTTTCGGCGATGAAATCGGGCAATGCCTGAGTTTTGATGGCCTTTCGAGGTTTGTACCGGATATCGAATTCGGTGAGCTCGATGGCCCAGCGTAGCAACCGACCTGATAAGTCCGGTTTGTGGAGGATCTGCCGTAGCGGCGCGTCTGACAGTACTATTATTGAATGCGATGAAAAGTAAGCCCTTAATTTTCGGGCGGCGATAACAACGCAGTAGGCTAACTTCTCGATATTAAAATAACGAATTTCTACTAGGCCTAGAGCCTTAGAAACATAATAAACAGGTTTTTGCGAGGTACCCTCTTCTTTGATAAGTGCTGCGGCGATGGCCCTATCTGAGGCAGCCAGATATAATAGCAAGACGTCGCCGACCACTGGACTGGTTAGCAGAGGCGGGCTTGAGAGGTAAGCCTTGAGATCTTCGAAAGCCTGAGAGCATTCCTTTGTCCATAAAAAGGTTTTATTTCCCTTTAGAATTTTGAAGAAGGGCAAGCTTTTTGTCCCGGATTTTATTGATTATGAAAATAAGAATGACAAGTTATAAATTTATAATCCGGTTTCCCCAAGAGGAGGGATCGTAGTATAGCGATGTAAAACCGGAGTCGAACTCAGGGATTCGAGGTTGAGGGGTGGTTCAGTCTTGAGTCACAATTGTCACGAGATATGTTTCAAACTTAAGATTACTGTAATGAGATTAAAATAGGGCAAACAATAGGTTTCACAATTTAACAAATTATCAGGTTTCTAGTCATACAAGCATGCAATATCAGGACCAAAGATTAGGATCTCCTAAACCGAATGTAATCCCTAATCTCTTAGGTGAAAGATACAATCAAAACACAAGGTATAATCTCTCGATTAATTTATCTAAACCGTATTCGATAAACTCTCGTTTTTTACTCGAATATTATGGTTCAATTACGTGTTATACTGATTCAATGCATACAATCTCTCGTATGGCAATCCGTAAGCAAAATCTCTCGATCAAGCTATGAACAATAAAATGTAGAACTTGTAATCTAACCTTTGGTTTGAAATACTGCAATGCTTCATATTAGAAAACCCGAAAACCGTCGAATTGCTTCCCCAATTGCTTGCCCTTGATGAGTTTAGCTATCCATACCACTAATGACCATTTTGGGTTGATGAGAATGCACCATATAGTTATGTGTAGAGCAGGAATTTATATGAAATAAAGCCAAGGTCATGAACAACAATGGAAATTTTGAAGAAATCTCTAAGTATTTGATTATTAAAACTAGAATGGAAACAATACAAGAGTTTGTTTGATAGACTCTCCCTCTCAAAATGCTAAAAACAAAGACTAAAAAAGAATTGAAATTCCCTGCACTCAGTTCCCAATGAACAGTATTTATCCAATAAGAATATGCTATCAATTATTATAATATTAACTTTTCCCTTGCTTTGCTCTCAAAACAGCCCCTTGAATCACTCCCACGTGACTTGGACCAAAAATGAGTGTCATTGACTTGCTTTTTTTGAGTGTCATTGACTTGCTCCAATGTTTGAATGTATTATGTACCTACAACACACATGAAATATACCAAAGCATAACACATTTCCACAATGATATAAAATAATCATTTAAGCACATAAAATGTGTTATTTGGAAATTAACATTTATAAAACCGTGTTTGCTCAATAAATCATTTTAAGATTCATTTTCAATGCAAATTATATTAGTTAGGGTGAAATTATAATATAAAGTATAATAAAGTATCGTATAATTCCACCCTTAACAACTCCCCCATACTTAAACCTTTGTTCGTCCCGAACAAAACAATCAAAACATAGCTCAACTTTTATATCTATCCAAATAGTTTCCGAACTCAAGTGACCACAGATGCAATGACCATAGCGGGGAGTACCAAGTAGCGATAGACATTGTGTATGTGTTAAAACAAGCCTTTTTCAATTTTCCACAATCTTTCTAAACACATATCCTTTACAAAGCAATTATAATGAACATCTACGGCATAACAGTTTCAATCACGCAAAAAGTCGTCATGTGTGCTCATTAGGATGATCCCTAAATCATATATATAAGTTTATACTGGGGATAAAGTTATCATTAACCAAGTCTTGAATTTATTCCAACTCACGCAATGCTATAATTTTTTTTTATTTTTTTATATATTTTTTTTTATTTTTTTAATTTTTTTTATTTTTTTTTTAGACTTTTTCACACTATTTAACACACACATCAGAAGTGAGCTTTTGCCCGTCATAGTAGAAATAGGACATTTCGTGATAATCCCCTACCTACTCCAATCATAAGGCAGCTTTTCTG
Source organism: Gentiana straminea (assembly GCA_036785695.1). Taxonomy (NCBI): domain Eukaryota; kingdom Viridiplantae; phylum Streptophyta; class Magnoliopsida; order Gentianales; family Gentianaceae; genus Gentiana; species Gentiana straminea. The sequence continues at coordinate 2,505,889 of JAVUPR010000042.1, forward strand.
AAACACACACTACATTACTTAAACGGGATTTCTGGCTGGCAGTGGCTGAAGTAAAGCATACCACTGTGCATAATATCCCAAGTAACGATTTTATTTATTCGTTTTATTTCAAGACTTTGGCAATGGTTTATTTATCACATTCAAACATACAGATATTCACAGCACACGTTCGGGACTTAGGCGTTCAATCACTGTTACTATTAAGATGAATCACTAGAGAAGTAAAAGGATATGGTTTAAAATTCATGCTTTTATATCAAAGGCTTTCGTGAAAGTGTGGTCTATCTCACATCGGTACAAGCATGCTATAGTTATCTTACGTAGTCACATAGAATCATTGTAAGGAAACTACAACTAGTGAGCGTTTTGTTTCAATTACATGCCGGAATCTACAAGTGTTCAAGTGTAAATTTTTTTTTTTTTTTTAATCTCTTTTTGCATTAAAAACATGATAGTATGATCAAGGGTGATTATAGGTGCAATGAACCAAGAACCCCCCCACACTTAGAATACAACGTGTCCTCAAGTTGTTTAGGAAATAAATTAGAGATCAAGTACTTAGGCGATTCGATAGAGCGTAGGATCGTTGTGCGAGTGGAGCATGAACAATTCGCAACGATCCTCATAAGTGTAGGTCATATCAACCAAATAGCTATAGTGCAACTTTGTAGGACTTGAAAACCACAAACAATATCTCGGGGCAAAATTGGGGGCATGCTATAATAAGATATGGGAGATAGTGACTCGGGCATGATGACGGGTGATCATGATAGGCTAGCACGAGATACATGCCAAAAGATAATAAACATAGCCATACCGACATAATATGAAGCCAAGGCCTAAGTATCAGAAAAACAAACATTGGAGAGTATAACTCAATCCTTTTATTACAAAAGACAAGGAAAATAAAACAGAAAAACTAGCTAACACACAAAGCTAGGACACCTCATAGCGGCGCTTTTATTTACGTTGTTAGCTCAACTTCCTTTTTGAACTCAACCCGGATCGGGCCACTTGATCTTTACGCCGTTATTTCATCAAATGAGCTCATGCGAAACAACATTGAGCGAGAGAGAATTTGGCTTTTAACCGTCTTCCAAACCTTTCTCATTCTTTCTCTTGTTGATTTCCTACGGTTTCTTTCTCGTATTCAAATCATGCTCCTTCCAATCTTGCTCCATGTCCCGGCTACCAAAGCAAAGAATTCTTCTGTATGATCGTTAGTGGTGCTGTTTGAATACAGATCGGGGCTAAACTCCTCCAAACCCTGGGTATCAGAGATATTACCACAAAGGATGTCAATGAATTTGATGAACATCGGAGTTTTTTCGGTTTGTCCTATGTAGTGCTTGCACCGTTGTCCGTTTACCCGGAAAGGTTGATTATCTTTTCCATTGAGTTCCAACACACCACTAGGAAAAGTCTGAATGATCGTGAAAGGTCCTGACCACCGCGTCCTCAGTTTTCCAGGGAAAAGATGTAATCTTGAATTATAAAGGAGGACTTGTTCGCCGGTATGAAACTCTCTCTTTTTGATCTTCTTATCGTGGAGCAGTTTCATTCTGTCTTTGCTGATTTTAGCACTTTCATAAGCCTGGAGTCTGAACTCGTCCAGCTCGTGCAGCTGCTGTAATCGATGTTGCCCGCAAGCTTGGGAATCGAAATTTAGGAACTTGGTTGCCCAGTAAGCTCGATGTTCCAACTCGATAGGCAGATGGCATGGTTTTCCGTAGACCATTTGGAATGGAGAAGTACCCATGGGGGTCTTATACGCTGTGCGATAAGCCCATAGAGCATCGTCCAACTTCAGACTCCAATCCTTACGGTGACTATTGACCGTCTTCTCAAGAATTTTCTTTAAGCTCTGATTACTTCGCTCAACTTGACCACTTGTCATAGGATGATATGGTGTACCGGATTTGTGGCGAACACCATATTTTTCTAACACTTTATCAAGTGGTCTATTGCAGAAGTGTGTCCCTTCATCGGCCGATCAAGGCTCGTGGGCAGCCAAACCTCACAAAAATATTTCTCTTTAAAAATTTCATGACCGTTTTATGATCATTGTGAGGAGTGGCGATCGCTTCCACCCATTTAGATACATAGTCTACGCAGACCAGGATGTATCTGTTACCGCATGAGGACGGGAAAGGACCCATAAAGTCAATTCCCCAGACATCGAACACCTCACACTCCAAAATGGGCTTCAACGGCATATCATACCGCCTTGTCAACGCTCCGGTTCTCGGCATCCGTCACGGACCTTTACAAAAGGCTTCGGTGTCCTTGAAAATCGATGGCCAGTAAAAACCATATTGGAATATCTTTGCAACGGTCTTCCAGGGACCGAAGTGGCCACCAGTGGGACCACTATGACATTGCTCAATTATGTTCCTTTGCTCAGACTCCGGAACACATCGACGAAGCAACCCATCTTTACAAAGCTTGAAAAGATGCGGTTCTTCCCAGACATAATATTTCAGATCAGAGAAGAATTTCTTCTTCTCTTGATAGGAAAATTCAGGGTTCAGGTACCGGGAATGGAGATAGTTTACGATAGAAGAATACCACGGTGGGTCGGAAATACAGCCATCCACAGACATGACACTCTCAAAAGGGCAATATAAATCAATGTCCTGTGGATCTTCCTCTCCTATGGGTAGTACTCTGGAAATGTGATGCGCTACTCGTATTTTCACTACCCTTGATATCCTTAATATGAACATCAAATTCTTGCAGGGTAAGAATCCATCGCAGTAGTCTTGGTTTGGCATCCTTTTTATTCATTAGATAGCGTAAAGCCGCATGATCTCTCCAAACAATCACATGAGCACCCAACAGATAACTTCGGAATTTGTCCATAGAGAAGACTACGGCCAATAATTCCTTTTCAGTGGTTGTATAATTAGCTTGTGCTGGGTTTAGAGTGTGACTTGCATAGTAGATAGGTTTAAATTTACCTTTAATTCTTTGCCCCAATACGCACCAACGGCGTAATTGGAAGCGTCACACATCAATTCAAAAGGTAAATTCCAATCAGGGGAGATTAGAATTGGAGTGGAGATAAGACGATTTTTAAGCTCCTTGAAGGCATACTTGCAATCATTGTCAAAGTTGAAAACGATACCATGTTTAAGTAGAGTTGATAAGGGTTTCGAGATCTTGGAGAAGTCTTGAATAAATCTCTGTAAAAGCCAACGTGACCAAGAAAGCTCGACTTCTTTCACGTTTTTGGGATAGTTCATTTTTTCTATGGCTTCTACTTTGGCCCTATCAACCTCTATTCCTTTCGCAGAGATCTTGTGGCCGAGGACAATCCCCTCATCCACCATGAAGTGGCATTTTTCCCAGTTGAGGATTAAATTCTTCTCCACACATCTATTCAAAACCTTGTTAAGATTATCGAGGCAGTTGTCAAAAGATTGACCAAACACCGAGAAATCGTCCATAAAGACTTCCATGCACTTCTCAATTAGGCCGTCAAAGATAGCCAGCATACATCGTTGGAATGTAGGCGGGGCATTGCAAAGGCCGAATGGCATTCGCTTTGTAGGCGAATGTACCATAGGGCGAGGTGAAGGTCGTCTTTTCTGCGATCAATCGGATCAATAGGGATGCGAAAATACCCGGAGTATCCGTCCAGGAAACAATAGAAGGGTGCCCAGCCAAACGCTCAAGCATTTGGTCGATGAAGGGGAGCGGAAAATGATCTTTCATAGTGACCTCATTTAATTTCCTATAATCAATACAAACCCGGTACCCGGTCACTAACCTCAAAGCTACTTCCTCACCTTTATCGTTCTTTTCCACTGTAATCCCCCCTTTCTTAGGGACGACTTGAGTGGGGGATACCCAATCACTTTCAGCTATTGCGTATATGATCCCCATGTCCAATAGCTTTATAATCTCTTTCTTTACCACCTCTTGCATATGTGGATTTAAACGTCTTTGAGAAACGTCTTTTGCCGAACACATTTAGCTCCCTCTTCGGTCTTTATCTTATGCATACACACGTCGGGAGATATACCTTTAATATCCCTACTTGCCAACCGAAAGCTCTCTCGTTGCTTCTCAAGACGTTTAATAACTTATCCTCCTCCTCTTGTCAATTTGGCGGAGATGATTAACGGAAGCTTATCGCCTTCCCTCGGGTAAATATACTTTAAGTGCTTAGGTAAAGGTTTTAGCGTTAAATCTTCGGGGGTTTCTTTTAAGCTTGACTTGATATCTCCTTGCTTCAACTCCGACTCACTTGATTGTTCTTGAGGATTCCACAAACAAGGTCTCTTCTTGCGGCTCCTCGGCTTCCAAGGTGGTCCCAATCTTGTCAAGGTGGATTCTACCGTAACTGTTCAGATTGTCCACCAGTCTTTCATACTCTGGGTTCATGGCCATGACTTGTGTTTCCATAAAATCACTGAACTCGTCAGTTTCATCAATGGAATTACCGGTTGGGCTTTCAGAAGGTCGCTTTAGAGTTCTAGAAACATTGTATCGCACTTCTTCATCACCAACTCTTAAGGTTACATAACCTTCATCACAATCTATGACGGCACGGGTTGTTGATAGAAATGGTCTACCAAGGATCAACGGAGTGTTTTCTTCTTTTACATCCGGGACAAACCAATCCACGGGAAATGTGAATTTGTCGACTGTACTAAGAGATCTTTCAAAAATCCTTCGGCTTTCTTGATCGACCTATACGCAAGCGAAGGTTCATCGTGGTAGGTTCCAAAAGATGATCAAGATTAAGTCTTTTGCAGATGGATAACGGCATTAAACTGATAGATGCTCCTAGGTCACACAAGGAGTGAGGGAAAACACAGTCTTGGATTTGTAAGGTTAAAACGAATTTCCCTGGATCGCTTCGTTTCCTTGGAATATGATCACTTCCAATCATGGAGCACTCTTCATTAATTACTCTATCCATGTTCTCCGAGTTTCTTTTCGAAGAAACAACATCTTTTATAAATTTAGTATATTTAGGCATCTCAACCAGAACATCAGATAAGGGTAAATTTACTTGTGTGTTCTTCAGAAGGTTGAGTACCTTTTCGTACTTCTTATCTTCTTGTAAAGAGATGTTTTTCTTTCTTGGTGGGAAAGGAAGTTTGCTCAATTCTTCTTCAGAGAAAACTTTCTTCGATGATGAAGAAGCTTTAGCGCCGTCCTCTAAATCCTTCCATCTCCTTGTCTTGTCGGTCTTTTTACTTGTCGGGATTTCTTCTTCTTGACTTTGAACGGCTTCCTCGAGACTCGGTGGATCGCCAGCGAGTCTCTTCTTCATCTAGGGCGGTGAGTCTTTATCCTCAACTTCCCCTCTCTACCTCATCTACGGTAGGAGGGTCTATTCGTTTCCCCGGTTACGGTAGAGCGCGGGGTTTCCTTGTAGTTGGGTTCCGGATCTCAAATTCATTGCGTGTGACTCCTCTGCTCCGTAAGGTGTAGTAGGAACAATCTCATTGCGTTGGGATACTTGGTTACTTTTAGGGTTCCTTTACGTGGCGGGTAAGTGTCCACGAGGTCTTGCGGCTAATTGTTCCGGGCGGCCAATTTGCCTTTCCAAGTTCTTGATTGTCTTCTCATACTCGGCTTTTGTCGGGCCATCATTTGCCCCGGATGGTGAGTTTTGGAAACTGGAGGGTTTTGAGTAGGTCTATTTGAAAGAGTTTGTTGGTATTTCCTTGCCAAATACGGTTGAGCCTTTGCATGGTATTCGGGTTTGGATGCGGCTATAGATGGGATTTTGGTAATTCGATTTCGATTAGAGGTTTGAAAGTTGGTATTTTGGTTATAACCTGGTTGTTGGTTGAAATTCCGATTCTGGTTATAACCTTGGTTTTGATAATTGTTCTGGCCAGGATGTTGGTTTGAAAACCTCTGGTTTGACAGGACAGAAAATGCATTGAGTTCAGCATTGTCCCTGTTTAGGGAACAAGCAAGAGATGTGTGACCCTCCGTGGCACAAGTTTGACAAACTATCGGTGTGTACGGCCTCATATGTTGGGCCGCATTGACTTGATAGTTGGATGATGGGTATTGACGAGTGATTCATATTGTGACCATGTTGACAACGGTTGTCACAATACATCATCTGGGAAATGCGAGGGGTGGAGGAATAGAAGAAGTGGAATTTTGATTGTGTTTTTGTGCCAAAGCCGGATCATTGATCCGCTTTGTTGAAGAGAGGCGATCGGTTGATTCGAGATTTGACTTCTTCTATCCTGGGGACGAAGGTGCGGTGATTGAATCTTTGAGTTGGGGCATAGTTATATTTTGCTATGTCTTCAAACGGGTCCCACCCTTCGGCCGGTGTTTTCTTCAAGAAATCTCCTCGAGGATGAGCTATTTACCATTCCCTTTGTCGTCTCGGTCAAACCCTTGTAGAAGGTATTGACTTGTCGTTGCGGATCTAAACCATGATGAGGGCAACGATGTAAGATAGATTTGAAACGTTTCCACGCTTCAAAGAATGTTTCACTTTCTTCTTGGCGGAAGGTGAAAATATCGGTTAGACATTGAAATTTGTCTTGGAGGGAGGGAAATATTGGCTCGAAACTCACGTTCCGGCTCGGCCCGGTCGTGATAGATTCGAAGGTAATGAGAGATACCATTCTTTTGCTTCACCCCGCAAAGAGAGTGGAAATAATTTGAGTTTAAGAATATCATCGAGAGATATCCTTGATCTTAGTTGTCTTGCATACTTCCGAAATGCACGCACATGGGTATGTGGGTTTTGATTGGTACCCATGAAAGGTGGAAGTATGTTGTATCATTTGAATTAAACCAGATCTTAATTCAAATGGAACCTCGATGTCCGGCATTACGATAGCGGGATGTATAGTAACAGATCCCGGAATAGTGTAGTCTGCTAAAGTACGCCTATCTGCCATTATTACTTCAGAGTTGTCAAAGATGACTTCTTCAACGATCTCTTCAAGAGTTTCTTCAACTGTTTCCTCAAAAATACTTCCTTCACTAGCCTCGGAAAATTGAGAACTCAAGGAACGTTGAATTTTTCGATTGGGACGAACGATTGTACGTTCGATCTCGGGATTATAGATTAATGGGCACTGAATGACTCCGTGTACGCATACCTTTGGAGTGAAAACGAGGTAAAAGGGGATAGAAAGTGAAAAAAATAACTCCCGGGAGTGATGGAACGCCCGTTACGAAGGAAAAGCGGCGTTACGGGTTTGAACGCTCGTCGAAGTTTGAACGCTCGTACGCTTCAAATGGCCGGAGAGTGGACGCTCGTCCTCACTTGCGTACGAACTCTACGATCCAATTCAAGCTTACGAACGCGGTTCAATATAGTGAACGCCCGTTCTTCAACCGAACGCTCGTCGCTTTGTCCGGACGCCGGTTGGACGCTCGTCCGGACGGCGTACGAAGGTTACGTTCGATTTTTCAGCCTGGACGCTCGATGGACGCTCGTTCTTCAAAGGGAACTCCGGTTATGGAAAAACGAGAGACTCAAATTTCGAAAAACGAGCACGAGAACTCTTGAATCAATTTACACCAAACAACATTTAAACATTTTCAAGGTAATTAATACTTAATAAAAGACTCAAAGCTGAAGCTAACCGTGCCGAATCCCCGGCAACGGCGCCAAAAACTTGTCCCGGATTTTATTGATTATGAAAATAAGAATGACAAGTTATAAATTTATAATCCGGTTTCCCCAAGAGGAGGGATCGTAGTATAGCGATGTAAAACCGGAGTCGAACTCAGGGATTCGAGGTTGAGGGGTGGTTCAGTCTTGAGTCACAATTGTCACGAGATACGTTTCAAACTTAAGATTCTTGTAATGAGATTAAAATAGGGCAAACAATAGGTTTCACAATTTAACAAATTATCGGGTTTCTAGTCATACAAGCATGCAATATCGGGACCAAAGATTAGGATCTCTAAACCGAATGTAATCCCTAATCTCTTAGGTGAAAGATACAATCAAAACACAAGGTATAATCTCTCGATTAATTTATCTAAACCGTATTCGATAAACTCTCGTTTTTTACTCGAATATTATGGTTCAATTACGTGTTATGCGATTCAATGCATACAATCTCTCGTATGGCAATCCGTAAGAAAAATCTCTCGATCAAGCTATGAACAATAAAATGTAGAACTTGTAATCTAACCTTTGGTTTGAAATACGCAATGCTTTATATTAGAAAACCCGAAAACCGTCGAATTGCTTCCCCAATTGCTTGCCCTTGATGAGTTTAGCTATCCATACCACTAATGACCATTTTGGGTTGATGAGAATGCACCATATAGTTATGTGTAGAGCGGGAATTTATATGAAATAAGGCCAAGGTCATGAACAACAATGGAAATTTTGAAGAAATCTCTAAGTATTTGATTATTAAAACTAGAATGGAAACAATACAAGAATTTGTTTGATAGACTCTCCCTCTCAAAATGCTAAAAACAAAAAGACCGAAAAAGAAGAGAAATTCCTGCACTCAGTTCCCCATGAACAGTATTTATCCAATAAGAATATGCTATCAATTATTATAATATTAACTTTTCCCTTGCTTTGCTCTCAAAACAGACCCCTTGAATCACTCCCACGTGACTTGGACCAAAAATGAGTGTCCTTGACTTGCTTTTATTGAGTGTCATTGACTTGCTCCAATGTTTGAATGTATTATGTACCTACAACACACATGAAATATACCAAAGCATAACACATTTCCACAATGATATAAAATAATCATTTAAGCACATAAAATGTGTTATTTGGAAATTAACATTTATAAAACCGTGTTTGCTCAATAAATCATTTTAAGATTCATTTTCAATGCAAATTATATTAGTTAGGGTGAAATTATAATATAAAGTATAATAAAGTATCGTATAATTCCACCCTTAACACTTTTCTCGGCGGATTTTGATATAAACCTTCCTAGGGCTATCACTCTCCCATTCAGCCTTTGTACCTCCTTAACGCTGGTTGGCTCGTTCATGTTTATTAGTGCTTCAATTTTCTCGGGGTTTGCTTCGATCCCCCTTTGACTTACCATGAAGCCTAAAAATTTTCCTACTTGGACCCCAAAAGTGCATTTGGCGGGGTTTAACTTCATCGAGTGACTTTTTACGTTTGCAAAGGTTTCGCGAAGGTCCACCAGATGATCCTGGCGACTTGATTTCACGACCATATCGTCGATGTAAGCCTCCATGTTTTTGCCTATTTGTGTGCTAAAAACTTTGTTCACCATCCTTTGATACGTTGAACTGCGTTCTTTAGACCAAACGGCATCATTTCATAGTAATATAGCCCGCCGGCGGCCACGAAGGCCGTCGGCTCCTTGTCTTCGTCGGCCATCTTCACTTGGTGATAGCCTGAATAAGCGTCTAGAAAACTCAGCGTTTCAAAACCTGCAATTCCATCGACCATTTTGTCAATTCGGGGCAGTGCGTAGGGATCTTTGGGGCAGGCTTTGTTCAGGTCGGTGAAGTCGACGCACATCCGCCACTTGCCGTTTTGTTTCTTCACCATTACCACGTTTGCTAACCAGGTAGGGTACTGCAGCTCTTTGATAATGCCGGCTGTTAAAAGATTTTCGACCTCTTTCTTTATTGCGACCTCCTTTTCCGTAGAGAATTGGCGCGCTCTTTGTTGGATCGGCCTAAAATTGGGGTCGACACTCAGATGGTGCAAAGCGATCTCCGATTCCACACCCCTCATATCTGTCACCTCCTAGGCGAAGGCGTCCAAGTTTGCTTTTAGAAGCTCGATCAGCGCTTCCCTTTCCTTCTCGGTGGTCTGCGATCCTATCTTGACTTTCTGATCAGGGTGCTCGTTATTTATAACAACCTCGATCAGCTCGTCCTCGGCGATGAAGTCCGGCTCGTCTCGGATGCGTAATGTTTCAACCTCTCGCTTCCTCTGCGGAACTTCCTTGACCGTGGCGATCTGATTTGTGGTCATGTTAAAACCCTCTACTCTGGGTCGCTTGGAGTCGACCCTATTCTTGGTCATGTACTCGAGGAAAAATCCGGGTCGGCTGATGGCGACCCCAATTTCGTTCCCTACGTTGAATTTGACTCTTTGGTGAGGAATAGAAGCCACCATTTGGAATTTCCTCATTGCTGGAATCCCCAGAATCATGTTATAGTACGAGGGGAGATCAATAACTAGGAAAGTGACTACCTCTGTTCGGCAGGGTTCGTAATCGCCAAGAGTGATGTTAAGATCGATGGTGCCTTTGACCCGTACCGTATCATTGGTAAAGCCCTCGAGCACCCCAAGGTAAGGTTTCAGCTTGGCCTCACCGAATCCGATCTGTTTTAAACAGTCGAAATAGATGACGTCCCGGCCAGCCCCAGTGTCGACCATTACTCTGTTGACGCCATGCTTGTCATTTACCCCGACTTTGAGAATGAGGGGTATTTTCATGGGACCGTCGACCGTGGTTAGCTCACTTTTAGTGAACATGATTCCTTTTTCGCTTTCCCCCCGCACTACCTGTTTTTCAAAGCCGCGCGTATTGATTTGATGTATCTGGGATTTCAGCTGGTTGTTGCTGGGAATATTCCCATGGATAACTTGAACTTCCCTCTGATAGACGCGGGGTTGGTGACCCTGTCCAGAACCGATATTCCCGTCTCGTTTATACTTAGTCGCTGGTCCCTCACGGATCAATCTCTCTATTTCTCGCCTCAATGTGAAGCATTCATCTATGATGTGGCCGTGATCTTTGTGATAGTCACAGTACTTCGATTTATCGCGATTGTCGGGATCGCCCCTCATGGGCTTGGGTTTGTCGAAGTGTTCGCGAATCTCGAACAGTATCTGGGATGATTTTGTGTTGAGCGGGGTGAAGTTATCCTCGCTGAATTTGTACGGTTTCTTTACCTCACGATCGTGGCTAGCATCTCGTCCCTTATCCCTCTTACGATCATCCGTGCGATCCTCTCTATGTGGAGGTTGCTCTATTTTAGGTTTGGTTTTCCCAGAGGATGGCGCTTCGCTGACCCCCATCATCCGGGCCCTTTACAGCATTTCCCTGAGACCCGCTTTGGGGGGCCGCAGGTTAAATTCTGTCTTCATCGGACCCTTAGCGATCCCTGTGAGGAAACTTGTTATAACTGCGTCATCCGGAATGTTTCTTGTCTGATCGTATATTCTGATGAACCGCTTGTAATATTCTTTTCCAGACTCATGCCCTCCCATGCGAACCTTATACGGGTCCTCTATGGTTTTCTTAGGTACGCTTGCCAATTCAAATTCTCCGACGAATTTTTCCGATAGGTCCTCCCAACTTTTAAGCGAGCCGCGGGGAAGCCCGCGTATCCGGAGACGCAGCCCCTATCCCGCATGCTACCGACTAATGCGATGCACCGGGCGGATTTATTTCGAGTTGCTAAAGTGATGCGGCCCCGGGAAAGCGGTAAGCCGGTCGTTCGGACAAGAATTACCATTGTAGTAATTATAGGCTGGGGTAGCTAACCTTTTCATTGCTGGTAGGCAACGTCTCTGTGATTCCTTTAGCGAGCACATCGATTCCTGAGACCGGTGCAGCCCTCTCGACTGGCCTCGATTTTTTCAACTCCGCGAGCTCATTTCTCATTATTTCCACTTGTTCCGCCAAGGCAGAGTCGATCCTGGGTCGCGACAGTGCCTGCTTATCAGCCCGTTCCTGCCCGCGCTCTGATTCCCCATAGTCTTGCGATCCCTCCTGGCGGGCCCTTTTCTCCCTTATTATTACGCGAGCGTCCTGCGCGCACCTATCTGGTCGGGGGGGTATTCCTCCTCCTGGAAGGCTGAGACGACTTGGGGCCGAGGCCTTGTCCTTCTCACCCAACCTTTTGAAAGGCGATCCTTTTTCAAGTGTCTTTCCTCTCTGGTGGTCGCGATGCGGGAGTGCGGAGTTTTGCGCAATTTCTTTCCTCAATCCTTTGCGACCCGACGAATGCACACTCTCCTCTATCTCGATTTCTTGTATCTAACTGCGGCGACCTTTGTTTATGGCCGCGGGAGCAGTTTCATTTTTAGGAGGATTCGGGGGTCGTATCGTCATTGGGGCCTGGCCCTTTGCTACCAGGCGAGAGTTGGTCAAGTACATAGTTTCCGTATACCTTGCATATTCCCTCATTTCCGCGATCTTAGGGTCCTCCAGGGAGCCTGGCCTTGTCTCGGGGGTCAACCTCTGACTCTGCTGCGACCTTGTTCTCTCTTTGCGAGCCCCATCTAGCGCAACTACGGCCTCCTTTGACTTGGCCATTTGGTTAATGACATTCCGGGCGTCGCTAGGCGATAGGACCCCTCGTTGCGACCCTTCTCCTTCTGCGGGGAGATTGTCAAGTGTTTCTCCTACCCCCTCTCCCCGAGCCTGATGTTGCATGCCCCCCTTTGCAGGGGTTTTGGGTGTCAGATGTCCTTTACTTCCTGTCATTGTTGTAGAGTGACTTTATGGGGAAAAGTGGTGGCGATTTGTGTAATAACCGCGAAAAAGTGTGATTTTTCAGAAGTGTTTCGTTTAGATGAGGGTTTTTCTGGGTATATGCTTTTGAGGTAGAAAAGTTTGTTCTTTGACAGTTCTCTTCTCTGGGGGGAGGGAAACAAAGGCGATTTTGAGGGTTTTTCTTTGTAAGATTACCTCTTTTCGGAACGTAACTTGGACGAATGAATATAGCCGGACGCTTTCTGACCGGTGAAAGTGAGATTCCTTCGATCCGCCGCGTGTTATCACTCTTAGATGATTTTCACGCCTGGAACTGTAAACAAGTTGTTGCGAGGGCTTCCCGGTAACGGAGCCAACTGACGATGCAGAAATCGTCACGATGGCGTTGCGGTGTTAGTGCTGTGGATATCTAGCTTGTTTGTGAGTAGTTTGTTAGTATATTAGCCGGAGATAGGCGGCGGCGAGAGGAAGACGGTGAGAGGAGTTTACTTTTAAAGAGCTTTGGCCTGTGTTTTTGTATTAGAAAATGTGTGTGATTAGGTTACACAAGACTTCCTTTTATAGGAAGATTAGACTTAGGGGTGAAGTAAAAGACTGGCGGTGCGAAGCAGCTTAGTCACTAGTCTTAATAGCTAAGCAACTACTAAATATCTAACAACAAGTGGTTATAATATCCAGGTGGCGACCCTTTGTGGTCGCCAAGGTCGTCAGCCTTGGTGTCTGGCCTTCGCCCCCTATTTTCTTCTCAAGTCTTGTGCGGCCCTTAGAGAGCCTTGTGCCCATGGTCGTCCACCGGCCCCCTAGCTCAGACGAAGCCCTAGGAAGGGTCGCTCTCGGCGGCCTTGACTTTAAGATCATTCGACGCCGCCTAAGGTGTAGTCGCAGAACTTCCTCAGGCTGCATCCGATACTAAGCATTGGCGACATAATTTGTATCATCAAATATATGCATAAACATAAAGAAATAGTAGAAATGATCCGACCCGGTCGGATCCGGTCCAAACCGATCGGGTTTAAGACACTATTCCAACAGTAACATCATGATCATCCTCCATATGATTATCAAAATCATGATTTCCATTGGTAGAAAAGCCCTGAGAAATAGATCATTAGTGGAGGAATAAGGAACAAGTAATGGACATGAGTCAAGATGAGTATCAGATGAAGATTTGTCATTGTGTAAGGGGAAAATGTTCTCATAAAACTGAACATTTCTGGACATGAATATGTCTCTAATGATTACATCCATCAGCAAATATCCTTTTGTTGCTATAGGATGTCCTAGATAAACACATTCCCTGGAAACATCCAATCTGGAGAACCTTGCAGCAAGGTCTAGCCACATTCATCTGGCCGTTTCTTGATACATAATGCTCAGTGAAATAGATGGAATAACCGAATTCAACCGCCAAGTCTTGACAAAAGTATTGCATTTTTGCCATACTGGAAACTCTGGCGAACCAACTGCAGGCTTTTCGATTGTGCCATCAATGAAACATATCTTGTTTTTTTCTAATCAACGCCATTTTGACCGAGTGACTAATCGGCCTTTTCTAAGTGTCCAATCTCACCGGCAGTGTACCGGGTCAACTGTAGCCTAGAATTGGTGAGTCAAGGTCGTATCCCACAGGGAATCTGGTCGAGTACCAAAGTCGGTCTCGTCCCTAGTTCAGGTCAACACAAATATTGAAGACGGTGATTTGTCAGATCACCGGTTCTACGAACTAAAAATACACAAAACAAAGATTTAAAACTATATAAAAGAGATAGCCGAGCTATGATCCAATCGACTACTATCTAACCCTAACTCGTAACCAGAAGTGATTTCGATATACTCTAATGTTCTTGACATTGTTAAAGGATGTCGTCTCTTATTTCCGAAACTAAGCGCCAATTTCAACAACCTAGTTTCCTATGTCGAATTCAACAGTCCGCTGACCGGATTTAACTGACTCAACACGGTCTACGCTCGATGTTAAGGGTCAATTTGTAGTGTTTTATAAGGATATATTTTACATCAATTTCCCCCGTATATGGATGTTTTTCATAGAAATCGAGCTTATAATCGATTAATTGAGTAAATAGTGTTTTTAATAGGTTAATTGCAAAATGTAACGATTTATGTGCTTAAATTGTGATTTTATGTTATTTTGGGATTGTGTTACGCTTTGGTATATTTTCCTATGTTATAGATACATATTTTGGCATGCAAGAGGATTAAATGATGAGGTTTTGCATGGAAGAGAAGTGAAATGGAAGGAAGATGGAGATAAAGCTTGGAATGAAGCTTTCAAGCAGCCGAACTTCCGATGCAGTTCTTGATATGATATACACTGATTTGACTCTCGACCTCAAGAGAAGATTTGTAGGGCTTGAAGAGAGGATTCTACAGGATTTTGAATCACTTCATTCCGACTTATGAGGCCCGAGATATGAGCGTTACCAGTTTGGATGCTGTTGCTGAATTCGCGTGGAAAATCCCGAAAACGACTCGTAATACGACGGGCTAATCAAAAAGGCGTTTTCTGAAGAATAGTCCTTAATGAAAGTTGTAGAGTTTTCCGAGAGCTTAATTATGACATTCAGATCATAATTTTTGGAGGTCTACAACTCAAGATATGAATTTTAGAAGTTTTATTCCAATCGAAAGAATTTGGTTCAGAGTCTTCAGCAAAGTGGACGAGCGTCTACCTTGTAAACGAGCGTTCAAGTGCCAGCACTGTAGCAACCGCCTTGCTTTTATGTGATTAGCCGCATGTGTAACCCTAATTTCCAGCCGCCTTACATACCCTATAAATATACGCATGCATCCCATAATTCATATTACCAATTCATATAACAAAATTCATTCAGCCGCATTATTGACAGCAGCAGCGGCAGCTTTGAGGCTTCAAGGCCGGTCACCCGAGCCTTGTGCTCGGGTGATCGGGGTTAGATTAGGTTTTATTTTTCGTTTCTTTCATTCCTTTTGTTCGACCATGATGATCTTTTGAAACTTTGAAACATGGAGCGACCATGGGAGACTCATTTTGCGGCGACTTTTATTTTCTTTCTATGGATGTTTTGTAAGTCTTTTTAATTAAAGTTCGTTTCTTTCCATGCGTTTATTTGTTAATGCAATTTATATCGAAAGATGTTGTTATTGATGTTTACCGTAGGACGAAAGTCGGTGTAAACGTGAGATCACCATAGGAAAGAATAGACGTTTTGATCTATGTCAAACGAAAGTTGATAGGTTGAATGTCTAGGTTGTTAGATCTAGTAAATCTTGCACCTTGGTTTATTTTATGATGCGTTAATCTCCGTAAATCGAAAGATAGAGATTGATAGGCGAATTCATCTACGAAAGTAGGAATTCATACGTTTGACGGTGAAACCACAACTTGAATTAAATCACTATAAGATAATCTAGGGAAGAAATTAAGGGTTGCGGGATGGTGGATTATGGTTCGTTCCATGTTTGATCGCTTCAGTCGTTATCATGTTCGTTAGATAGATTTATTCGTTTTTCTTAGTTGTAGTTTAGATTTATTTTATGTTGATCGCAACTATCTTTCCTGGCTTTGGACTAACAATCCTCTGTCCAGTTTACTTTTCTGTTTTAGTTTAGGTTTAGGAATAGTTAATAAAGAAGAATTAATTAGATTAGATTCAATATCCCTTTTCCCTGAGGATCGATACCCGTACTTATCCAACTTTACTAGCAACTACCCGGTATTCGGCCGGTTAGGAGGTAGTTTTGCATGATAGTATAGGTTTATAAATTTTCTTTTGTTTTAATGATGCAAAATCTCCCCAACACTCGACAAGTCGATACAAACCTCACAACGAAACCGAGTCTGAACAACTCAGTCGGTTTTACACAGTGATCCTAGAACCCCTTTTCCCGTATCCTCTCGCAAAATACATATGTAAAGAAGACGCGTGAAATACGATTATCGAGTCGCGAGTTCAATAAAAGTCATTTACGAATAAGTTCTAGAACGATAACAACACCGAGAATCTAACAATCATAACATCAAAACACTTTAATCAACGAGCTAAGGATTCGATTTCATAGACTATCACATAACTCGACTATTGGAAAAACTAGCTACTCATCTTATCAACAAGAAATCAACAATAAATATAACAAAAACAAAGATTGAAAGCAAGAACAAGAAAGGAAAACAAAATATCAAATATATTATGCCGTAGAAAATCGATCCACCGAACGAAATCCCGTCAATAACGCCTCAAGCTATCTCCGAGGTCCTCCGGATTACAACAATCTACAACTAATCTTAGCTAATATACCTCTAACTAATCTAAGCTAAGAAAAGATGAAGAAAAACGCTGAAAATGCTGAAAAAAATCGATCTAAAAAAGGAGAGAACCTATCTAGATCAAATGGGGGGGTATTTATAGTGTTTTTGCAGATCTGACCGTTAGGCGTGCGCCTAGAAAACCTTAGGCGTACGCCTAGCTCACTGAAATCACGTACTGAAACATTTGGCCTTCTTAGGCGCGCGCCTGGCGACACACCCTCGGTAAATAGGTCATAACTTTGTGTGGACCTCCAAATCGAGTGATTCAAAATGCCTTGGAAAGATAATGAAATTGTCTACAACTTTCATGAAGATGTCCAGCCCAGAAAATGCCTCCAAGGTGGATCAAAATGCAGATCAATGGAAGGTATGGTTGTAGTACCAACACGTTTTGATCCGTTTGAACGTTTAAGCTTCGGGCACATGTTCCAATCCTCGTATCTCGCCTTCCGGACATCTCAAACACCTAATTCCTGTACAAAATCACAACAAATACCACACATAATCCCTACAGGACACTAGGGTGACCGAGAGTATAGTAAATTTACACCTAAAAAGACCGAGAATCCCGGACTTTACGTCCTAGGTCCCGAAATGATAACCAAGGTGTAAATACATCAAAATACAACCAAATGTCTCAGGAAACATATAAAACGAGGTATAAACGGGGTATAATTACATAGAAAATGATAGTCAATTTGACTCTCATCAACTACCCCCTACTTAGCGTTTGCTCGCCCTCGAGCAAAGATGAGCGATTCAAAAATAAAGATGGAGTCAACGTTGCTATCATACATTTAGTCTAAAAGAATTGAAATGGTAAAACACAAGTAATTGACACAAATGCATATGATTTAAGTTCTACCTTGCATTGAGAAAAGAATGTGTGTATGTGAATAGCTTCTTCGACATTCATCACTTACGACCGGTTTAGATTATAGACGTATAATGTACCGAGGCTACACCATAGGCTTATACGTCGTAAACATCTCCACTAATCGAGGTCAATCAAAGTCTAGTACGGTCGAGCAGGACTTGAAGGGCTATATCGTTAGGCTAGGGTCGGGGCTAACGAAAGGATATTTATGATAAAATAGAAAAGAGAGGGTGCAAAAGAGCTTTAACCGAGATATATACACAAAACTCGGTTATCACTTCGCCTTCAATCTTTCCAAATATTTACATCTCCGGAGTCCAAACCTTAACCTCAACTTCATAATATACAATACTACACAACACTTTAGTCCACTTTTTGGACTTATAACAAACTATAAATATGTACATTTACCACTTCTGTTTCTTTTCTTTTCTTTTTTTTTCTTCTTCTATACATCAAAATTCCGAACAAAACCGAAACCGACACATTGTTACACTCCTCATTCTGAATAACTCATAAATTACGACTCCATACCATTACTTACGTCTCAACAATACCTCGCAACATCGTAAAAATGTGCGGAACGAACAATCTCAATTGCAAGGTATTCAAGGATATGTAGACCGAAATAATGTTAGGGACATCGATTTTCACGGGTTAGTAACACGAAAGGCTAGTTCGGGTGGCGGTCTAACCACCCTACAAAAGGCTTAGAGGGGTAACAGTGGATTAATCGTTTAGGTTGGCCTTTGGCTCTGATCGGGTCAAAATAAATGCCAAAACTGTCATCCCGTACCTAACCACGATGGCCTTTCTATTTCGCCTCGAAGTTACTAATATAAGTTCTAGGTAACCAGGTCATTAATAACTACCATAATCGTTCACTAGTCAAGGTGATTCATGAAGTCGAAGCTAACGTGATAGAACTACTTCATTCCTCAAAACAAGATCCCAACTCAAATGAAATGCATTCAAATAATCACTATATGTTCAATCAAAACAATATCAAAAGGCTCAATGTATCAAAACCAATGTCAAAGGCATCAAAATTTCTAAAAACGACCCATTTTACACTAAAGGAATAACAATCACTAAGTATAACTCGTTCCACATGAAAACAAAACATCGAAGCTACACCGACTACCCCCTACTTTAAAATGAAACACGAATGATAAGGGTAGAAAAGTTAGCTTACAACCGAAAAAAACGCGAGCACGATCATGTGGCATCCATAAAATGAACTCCCAAGGTACCTGTACTTATAAAATATACACAACCAACACCAAAGGTGTACAAGTATGGAGTATAACACAATGAAACTACCCGGATTACCACAACTCATCAAAACCAAAAACACCACACTAACCCCCAAAACACACTTCCTCGGGTTATATAACAACAAAACTTACCCGAAGTATCATACTACAAACTAAAGAAACACAGTGAAACACAAGGGGAAAGAAAAGCATTAAAAACACCTTTGAGTTTAGAGTCCTCAGCTCGACTTTCTACCCCTAACTATGTCAAGGATAGCTATACCAAAGGAGAGCAAACCGTTGCTTCTCCCTAGAAAAATCGTAAGAATTGAGCACCCCTTGAAAGTGAAATACATAAAACATGGGGCTCAATCCCCACCACCAAGATTGGTTCGATGAGTCCATTGCACAGAACAACGAACTCACTTTCCCCGAACTAAAACATATACCGACCAATAACGACTCTAGCACCAAGTATGAACATTTAGGCTCAAAATCAACAACAAACTCAATAGGGTGCACCCCCGAAGATATAACAATAGGACTAAATGAAGACGGAACAGGTGACTCAATAGATACAAGAGTCATACCATCCTCGTAGTGTTCTTCCGGGGTGACTTCAATGAAAGTCTCACGTTCTCTCCTCTCAAACTCCTCAAACAGGTGTTGCACTTTAAGCTCCAAGTTTCGTATGGCTATTTGCATCGTTGCTAAGTCATTACGAAACTCTTGGTGGTGCTCTTGGACCACTTTACTCAACTTTTCAACACTTTGCTCAAGTGCCATCCGCTGCTCCATTGAGGTCTCTGATTCTTGAGGCGGAGGTGGAAGAGTATCGAGTTGTTGATCATAGTAACTTGGGGCATTATCCCACTCATTTCCATATGATGCGGTGTATGGGCTGATTTGGTAATAAGGTTGTGTTCCGTAACCCATGGCACCGTAGTTGTAGCCTCCGAATGAGTAAGGAAATGAGCCGTAATTGCCGTAAGGATCCATTAAGTGTAAATCAGGGAAACAACACGAACACAATCACGATATCTAGTCACTACCACTACCGAAGTAAATGGTGTGACACTTCAACAAAAACAAATAAAAACAAACTATACATAAAAAAAACAAATAAGAAAAACGACCTAATCCTAAGAACTTAACTAACTTACAAGATATCAACCCGATTCCCCGGCAACGGCGCCAGAAAACTTGATCGGCCTTTTCTAAGTGTCCAATCTCACCGGCAGTGTACCGGGTCAACTGTAGCCTAGAATTGGTGAGTCAAGGTCGTATCCCACAGAGAATCTGGTCGAGTACCAAAGTCGGTCTCGTCCCTAGTTCATGTCAACACAAATATTGAAGACGGTGATTTGTCAGATCACCGGTTCTACGAACTAAAAATACACAAAACAAAGATTTAAAACTATATAAAAGAGATAGCCGAGCTATGATCCAATCGACTACTATCTAACCCTAACTCGTAACCAGAAGTGATTTCGATATACTCTAATGTTCTTGACATTGTTAAAGGATGTCGTCTCTTATTTCCGAAACTAAGCGCCAATTTCAACAACCTAATTTCCTATGTCGAATTCAACAGTCCGCTGACCGGATTTAACTGACTCAACACGGTCTACGCTCTATGAGACGCTCGACAAGTCGATACAAACCTCACAACGAAACCGAGTACGAACAACTCGGTCGGTTTTACACGTGATCCTAGAACCCTTTTCCCGTATCCTCTCGCAAAATACATATGTAAAGAAGACGCGTGAAATACGATTATCGAGTCGCGAGTTCAATAAAAGTCATTTACGAATAAGTTCTAGAACGATAACAACACCGAGAATCTAACAATCATAACATCAAAACACTTTAATCAACGAGCTAAGGATTCGATTTCATAGACTATCACATAACTCGACTATTGGAAAAACTAGCTACTCATCTTATCAACAAAAACAACAAGAAATCAACAATAAATATAACAAAAACAAAGATTGAAAGCAAGAACAAGAAAGGAAAACAAAATATCAAATATATTATGCCATAGAAAATCGATCCACCGAACGAAATCCCGTCAATAACGCGTCAAGCTATCTCCGAGATCCTCCGGATTACAACAATCTACAACTAATCTTAGCTAATATACCTCTAACTAATCTAAGCTAAGAAAAGATGAAGAAAAACGCTGAAAATGCTGAAAAAATCGATCTAAAAAAGGAGAGAACCGATCTAGATCAAATGGGGGGGTATTTATAGTGTTTTTGCAGATCTGACGTTAGGCGTGCGCCTAGAAAACCTTAGGCGCACGCCTAGCTCACTGAAATCACGTACTGAAACATTTGGCCTTCTTAGGCGCGCGCCTGGCTGACACACCCTCAGTAAATAGGTCATAACTTTGTGTGTAGACCTCCAAATCGAGTGATTCAAAATGCCTTGGAAATATAATGAAATTGTCTACAACTTTCATGTAGATGTCCAGCCCAGAAAATGCCTCCAAGGTGGATCAAAATGCAGATCAATGGAAGGTATGGTTGTAGTACCAACACGTTTTGATCCGTTTGAACGTTTAAGCTTCGGGCACATGTTCCAATCCTCGTATCTCGCCTTCCGGACATCTCAAACACCTAAGTCCTGTACAAAATCACAACAAATACCACACATAATCCCTACAGGACACTAGGGTGACCGAGAGTATAGTAAATTTACACCGAAAAAGACCGAGAATCCCGGACTTTACGTCCTAGGTCCCGAAATGATAACCAAGGTGTAAATACATCAAAATACAACCAAATGTCTCAGGAAACATATAAAACGAGGTATAAACGGGGTATAATTACATAGAAAATGATAGTCAATTTGACTCTCATCAGTGACTCCAAGGATGATAGTTCTTATTGTTTAACAATGGTTGAACCAGAACTAGAGACGTGATTTCGTTGGGATGAACATAGAAAGGATGGCCTGGAAAATATGCAGGCATCTCAGCAGCCATTGAACGAACAACTTAAGAGCTTAAAGAAAGATTCAAGAAAACAGAGTATAAACTGCAAATTTTGCAGGAAACAAGAACTCCACGGTTCTGATAAAAAACAAAAGAGAAGACAGAGTACTCAGCGTATCTATCTCTCTGATACCATGAAGAAATTTTCAATTAAAGAATTCGGGAAGAAGAAGAGCAGCATTCATGAAAATGAAAGAAAGGAAAAGAACTCGAAAACTTTCATTGATCAATTGTTTACAATACAATGAACATAATGAACTAACTGTCTATTCTAGAAGTACATTACTAATATATATACACTTGTGATAGCTTGGACACTTAACTAGCCAACTAAATTCTTCAACAACTTCATAACCGCCTCATAACTACTTCAACTGAATTCTACACAATGTGTTCGACCAAATGCCTTAATGAGATATTGGCTTCATACTTGCACCTTGGATCCATATTATTAACTGTAATACTCAATGTAATGAAATGTAATTGATATGTTTAATTACTATGTTTGACACACGCCGAAATGAAATTAACAAGATTGCAAAAAAAATAACAGGGTAGGTGATGGATGGTGGGGATAAGAGAATGAGGTAGGGTGGTAAGATAGGGTAAGGAAGGATGAATGTGGGTGAGGAGGGGTAAGGTGAGTGACGGATGGGGTGCTTTTGAGTTGGTAAGGTGAGAGTGACGGGTGGGATGGTGGAGTAGGGTGGTAAGAATGGGTTGTGGTGGTTAAGGTAAGCCGGGAGGGGAGTGGGGGGGGGGGGGTGTACGGGCTAAGATGGGTTGAGGTAGTGATGAGGTGGTGAAGATGATGGAGGCATAGTAGGGATAAGGAGGTAGAGGCGAGTAAAAGGTTTAGGGTGGGGGTATGAAGGGTAGGGGTGTTCATTTTGTTTTAAACCGACCAAATCGACCGAACCGTTTATATGGTTTTTAAAACTTATAAAACGAACCGGCACAAAAACGAACCGGACCGATTCTAGTTGGTTTGGTTTTGGTTTTACCTAATGAAACCGAAGAACCGAACCGAAACCGTACCGATATCCATGAAAATACATATTTCTACTTTTAAGCACAAAAAAATACAGTTAGATGTTGTTAAAAAAAGTTATACGTTTGAAAAGAAGTCCAAAATTTTACTTCAACAATATTGGGCCAACAAAAATGTCAATCACGTTTAAAATGTTTCTATTCTGTGAAATTGATGACTTTATACAAACTTAAGAAGAAAAAATGTCCAACAATGTTAATTTGACCACAAAATAAGAACAAAAAATGTTTGAACTTTTTTTTTTTAGGGGTAAAAAATGTTTGAACTTTCATTTAAGGAACTTTGCACCTTTTTTTGTTTCTCTTTCTCAAGTAATAAAAGAATTAAAAAATTAGATGGAATCAATTTTGTCTATAATCAGTAAATATATTTTTTGACGTGAACTTAGTATAATATTATTGGTTGTCGGACTCTTTGTATTGTAGAACGAAAAACCGAACCGAACCAAACCGAACCAAAGTTAATATGTTTGGTTTTGTTTCATCTTTTGCAAACCGAAATTGTTGGTTTGGTTTTGAAAATTCAAAAAACCGAACCAAACCGAACCGTGAACACGTAAGGATCTATGTTGCACGGACACGGACACGGACACGCCGCACGACACGACACGGACACGGCGACACGGCTAATTCTAAAATTTAAGGACACGACACGGCCCCGACACGTTACATATAATATATATATATATATACACACACATGTATATACATGTATATACACACATATATACATCTATATATACATATATATAAGATATGTAATACTTAAACTCTATCGATATCTAAAATAGATATTTGTTATCTATACGGTGTCAAAAGTAAAAAGAAAATTATGATTTGACTTTCAAAATATTACAAATTAAGTGTAAAAACGATTGTCTATAACAAAAAAACATATAAACATGTCTGAGTAATCGAAATAGAAATTGTATATTTTCGGGTTTAATCAAAAAAACATTGAAAAAATTGTGTTCGAGAGGTGTCGGGAGGTGTCGGCGCCGTGTCGGAGGTGTGTCGACAACGTGTCGGAGGTGTGTCGGATATTAAAATTTTAAATAATATTAATTTAATCGGCCGACACGTGTCGGACGCGGTGTCGGAGCGTGTCGGAGCGTGTCGTGTCGTGTCTTGTGTCGGACACGGCGCACGGCGCCCGTATTGAAGTGTCGGTGCATCATAGGTAAGGATATAGATTGGGGAAGGGAGTTAAAGTAGAGTTATAGCGGTTACAGTGGGCAAGGGCGGGGAATGGTGAGGTGGGGAGGGGTGAGGGTAATCGAGTAAGGTGGTTGGGGCGGCGGTAAGTTCGGCCCAAGTGTGCCATGGGTTCATTTAGACATCTCTCACACCATCAAGAAAGGTTTGTGCTTCATAATCTCCAGACTAATAACATTTTCATTTCACAGAATGCTATGTTTTTTGTTCGAAGCAAAGATACACAACAACGTTCATTTGCAACCGATCTCAGTTTTTTCATTCAATTTTTGAGTCGTGTGCTGAAATTTCCACATTCTTTTATAGGCAGTAACTGCATTACCATCACTTGACATCATAGTCTCTCGAAAAGAAAAGAGATATCCCTGGATATGGCCTATAGGTAAGCGGTTAGGATGATGTAATGCCACGCTGGACCGAAAGCCGGAGTGTGGGGGTTCGAGTCCCGTAAAAGGCCGGCCTTTCGGTAAGCGGAAAAAAAAACAAGATGGCCTCTTAAAATTTCTTAGGTTACGATTAATCTCTCCTCGCACTCATGTGGGATCGGAGGCGAGGGGACCCTTCCGGTTAGGGTTTAATCGTTTTTCGAAAAGAAAAGAGATGCTCTGGAACAGAATCTTGTCCGGAAGTACATGACAAAGATCTTAATATGTCTATCACTCATAATCATAAGGTTACATATTCTAGAACCATTTGCTCTGTAAATGAAGAGGATGCAAGTATAATTTACATATTTAAAGGCAACAAATTTCAACATGATAATCAAAGCTATGATCAAGCAATCAAAGGAAATCATTCATTCCATAGAAATAAATGGCACTCTAATGCATAGAAACATTCTGCTTATCCAATTTTGTGATGAAGCCAGAATTACATTTTCTGTTCTTTTTTATAACAAGCCTATCTGGCTAATTGATTGATCAACCAACACTAACATAAGCACATAAATACAAATATTATACACTAATAATAAGCAAATCCCATAAAGAAAATACCTTTTCTTTTCCTCTCCTCTTTCCCCACAACCCTATTATTCAGTATCTGAAGGCAATTGAACAAGAGTGTCATTTTCCGCCATTAAATTCCGCAATCCGGGCATTAATTCTTGGTTGCAGAACTGCTCATACTCCCCTCTGTCTCCTCCTTTTTTCTTTACCTCAACAAGACTCAATGACGGCGTCAACTCGAATACTTCAGCAGCAATTGTTAAAGGACCTTTAGCACCTTCTTTTGATCCTTCCATACTTACTGCACAATCCTTTTTCCTGACTGTAAATTTGACTACTTTCGCGATTTCTTCCATCTTTGATATGATCTTAGGTACCGGTGCACCGGATATGAACCTTGATCCATCACCTCCTTCTTCAAACAATCCAGACAAATCGAAACCACTCGAGAATGAAATGATATCAAATGCATTCAAGCTAGCAGGTCGTGGCAAAGTAGCAAAACGTCGTCTTCTATCGATTTCAGACTCAGATTCAGACAATGAATGATCAAAGTCAAGTACTTTATCGTCATTTACATCCTCATTCACACTACACAACCTATCATTCTCGACATAAAACTTTACATCCTTAAACCCTTTCTTGAACCATTTATTCTCCATGATCTCACGAATTGTTATCCGTGTTTCGGGGTTGACATCAAGAATTCGAGTCAAGAACCGAACTAATTCATTCGAAAACCATTTCGGACACCTAAAGTCACCCTTATAAATCTTCTTATACATAGCCATTACATTCTGATCATGAAATGGTAAATACCCTGCCATTAACACAAACAAAATCACCCCACATGACCAAATATCTACCTTAGCTGCATCATACCCTTTTTTCCCCAATAACTCAGGAGCAACATAAGCAGGGGTCCCACAAAAAGTATGAAACAAACCATCTTGTTTCATCTGTTCAGAGATTGCACTTAAACCAAAATCAGAAACTTTCACATTCCCATATTCATCAAGAAGTATATTTTCAGGCTTAAGGTCTCTATGATAAACACCCCTAGCATGACAAAAAGCTACAGCAGAAATCACTTGTTGAAAATATTTTCTAGCAACCTCTTCCTTTAATCTCCCTTTAGCAACTTTACTAAATAACTCTCCACCTTTAACATATTCCATAACAAAATAGATCTTAGATTTCGTAGCCATTACCTCAAACAATTGAACAATGTTTGGATGCCTTACTCTTCTTAGAATTGAGATCTCTCTCTTTATATGGCCCATTAACCCAATCTTGACAATTTTCTCTTTGTCAATTATCTTGATTGCAACACCTTCATTTGTCTTGATGTTTCTGGCATGATATACCTTAGCAAATGTGCCGTGGCCCAGCAATTTTCCCAGCTCATATCGGCCTAACAAAAGACCCTGTTCTTCCTTCTTGCTCAAGGTCCTGCTCAATGATTTGCTTGATGTAGCCATGACAGATTTGAGCCAGAAATATCTGGATATTGGGACAAAGATTGAAACTTTAAGGGACCCTTTACGTTTGATTTATGAATTTGTGAGAAAATGGAAGGAATTGTTTGCTTTTGATTCAAAGATTTGAAGAGGTGCTGCCTTTTGGGAAAGTTTCAGCTATTTTTTTCTTCTTTTTTCTGGTGTTTGGTGGGGGGCTGATGAAGAAATGTGCGGCATAGAAAGCTCAGACGGTGAAGGAAAAAGACAAATAAATATCAGAAAAATGTGGGTGGAGAATGAATTTATAAGCAGGCTCTTAAAAAAAAATTCAAAAAATCAAAATTAAAATTAAAAAACGGAGAAGAAGAAGAAGACGCAGGCTGTTAACGGAAAGATTCAACGGCGCCGGTCTCCGTTAAAAGGTAAAAAGTTAACGGCCGTCATGTACCTCCTCTTTCTTTTGAGCCAGGAAGATTTTTTACTAATAAAAGAATGCTAAACAACAAGGGACAAACTAAAATGTATTATTAAAACAATTCTAATTATAAGGAGACAAAGGTGAGAAGATTTTTTGTGATGACTCTTTGATCCTATATTGTGTCAAAAGTTAGAACAAGTGCAAGTGATCAATGTGAATAATGCATGTTTTTATTTATCAAAACTACGTTGTTTTGTTGAGAATGTCTAAAACACTTTGAATTTGAAAATTTACTTCACTCTCTCACTTGAGAGGATCATTATTCGTTGTGTAAAGCTATTGTGAGAGGTGTTGTGATGTAATGTTTTGGTATATTAACACCAAAACAACGTTACATTGGTTATTATAAAAAAAAAAAATGAATCAACGGTCGAATCACATATTATGGTGAGATGAACATCACGGTACCCGCTACTCTAGGGTTTCACAGTAGACGATTGGAACTCATTATGTGATGCAGTCGTCATAGAATGATTATGTTCAGAAGAGGGTGCAACATTGTTAATCTATGTAGATTCGATTATTTCATAACGATTCTCGAAATTGAGCTACTTCTTACGGCAGCGTTGAGGCCTTGAATTATTGTATATTAGTAAAAATGGGAAAGGATGAATAAATGAAACAATTGCACCACTAACATGATTGTTTACGTATTCAAAAGCGGAATTAAGCTGAGTAAGTAGTTCATAGTCAAAGTAAGAATCTCTATAATGCAATAGTTGTATTATCATGCTTTATACGATCATGAAGCCTTGATACATAATTGTTTTGGAGGCCATATCGATATAAGGAAATAACGAGATAAAAACGCAGCGAAATTTAAAATTTATTTCCTTTTAACAGGATCGACTTTGATTTATTCGATCAAAATACGTAAGTAAAGATTGAAACTTTACCGGATGATCTATAAGATCGAAGCTTTAACCTCCCGGTTGATGGTACAAGCATCGAGCCGTCAAGTGTCTAGCCTCTAGCGGTAATCCGCACGAACAACCGCCAGATTCCTTGAAGGATTGCTACCGCAAAAAGTCGACTGCTAGCTAGGTCGCCTTTTCTTCTTCCCACAAAATTCTCTCTCAAGAATCTCTATTTTATTGTATGTAAATAACAAGTATTGTGATACGACAGATCTTGACACACCTCCTTTAAATAGTTGGAAGTGGTGCCCTAATCAACTTGAGGTGATGTAGAGAACAAGAAACTATTTTTCAATAGAATACGAATTTAATAAATCAATCAGATACTTGATTGATTATCTCATCAAGTATTTTCCTTAATATTATATATGCCATATATTTTAAATCTTTTAAGAAGACTCTATTTCCGGACGAGCAACATACTTCCGGACGAGCAACATAAATCATACGCATGCTTCAATTAATAACATACTCAATCACTACCACATGATCGCACCGTGATTAGAGGAAACCTCAATAGCGTCAGGGCATGACAATCCACACCATGATCATATAAAGACTCCGGTCTAAGGACAATCACACAACCGGCACATAGTGCGACACGTAATAAAGTAAGTAAGTCAATCTAACGTATGCATTCTATAATACACGTCCACGTATAGTCCAAGTGTCTCTACACTTCGATAGATGAGATTTATCACTATCTTCACAAGATAGAAGACATCTAATATGTGCTAGTCTAACCGTACTACTAATGTCTCATTTGATAGCACATATGACTAGAGATATTTAAGTATCAAACCTTTTAAAGTGAGTCGAGATCTCATCAACATAATCACTATTATGATATCTCGATCACAGTTTCACACTAGGGACGTTATCATATATACAATATCGTAATTGGTTCGTTAGACGCACAAATTGTTAAAAGCAGCGCCCGAAAGACAATTTCTGTAATTGTTTTTATAATTAATAAATGACTGATTTATTTTCATCTTATTAATTGCTTCGTGCTTGTAAGTAATACACTGCTGAAAACCAAGTCGTATCATATGTAGCCATACAACTTAGTGTGTGTCACACATGAGGATTAAGTTTATAGTGATACACTTGAACTATTAGTCCGTGGTGAATTTAATCAAAGTATGGGGTCTATTGATTAAACCACCAATAATGCGCCCAGAACACTTTGTGGTGCAACCGTCTTATCCGGACCGTCGATATTGGTTATCTAAGTGAGGCAATTATATATGATGAGAGTCATATAGGACTGAACCGATTTAATTTGCATTTCTCATATAATTCCGTGATTGAGAAATCTTATTGAATCACAAGATGATCATATATTGATTAACCTTAATCCTGAAGTGATTGCAGACGCCTGCTTGTTTCAAGATAGGGTTTGATGTGTTCGTTAAGGATTGCTAAGAGGCGTGGTCCGAATCACTTTCACGTTGGCACTATTCTGGAATGAGCGAGGAGTGTGTGTCTCACAGATATAGAATCCATTCCTTCCTGCGGGAAGTAGAAAGACAATCCCCTTATTTGTTGATCCTAGAAACTGATCGATCGGCCGAGTTCATATTGGTTATAAACTAATTGATCACTAGTGGGTTAATGGTAAATAAAGATAAGATGTAATGAAGAAGATTTACGAAAATAATCCCGTTTAGTTAAGGATAGTCTATGGAGGGTTAGTCTGTATGTAATGATTATATCAATGGACACTTATTGACTCGAATTTCTGAGAATAAGTTATATCTATAATCGATGGAGTTCAGTTTCGGATTTATGGTGGAGTAATTCCGGAATTAATAAGTTGAGTAGAAATGTTTTGTTCGATGAATATTTTATTCAATTTATTGTAGCTACTGGTTATAGGTCCATGGTCCCCGGGTTGGCTCCTAACACGCGAGTGTTTTCTCGTTTTGTGGAACCTCGAGAGTAAATTAGATAGTTGGTCTATTTAATGAATATGCGAATATTATTTATTTGATAAATAATATGTAAAATGGAAAAGACATTTTCTATTATACTAATGGCAAAAATGGCGCCACATGTTGAGGAAATTAGGAGAAGTAATTTTCCTAGATTATGTCACATGTGTAATTAATTAATTAATTAATTATTTGTTAGATAATTAATGGAAAAAAATAATAGATTGATTTTATCTCTTTTATGAGAATTGTCTCTAAGTTTATGACAAATATCTTTTCCAAGGAAAATGGTAATTGTATTGTGAAAATGATAACTCTCTATTGACTAGTTAAATTCCTATATAAGGAGAGTTCCTCCCAACACAATAACACAATCAAATTTGCGCCACTTTTATTAAAAAGAAAAGAAAAATTAATTTTTTTGTTCTAGCCATTAGGAGAAGAAAAAACCTAGGGTTTTTTTTTTGAGCATATTCGTGGAGGCTCTACTACGAGGATCGACGTCCACCAGTCGTCGCTTGGAGATACAATCCGGAAGATCACAACTTCTATTCTGTTGGGTAAATCTTCTACCTTCTTGAAGTTATATTAATTAATCATGTGAATTAAATCGTGGTAAAATCGCATGTGAATTTAATTCGTAGCTTCCGCTGTGCATGATCGAGTGTCTCGATCGGTGCTGTGAATCAGATCTGACGATCCAATTATGGATCGGATCTGGATTCAGGTTTCTGTATATCCAGACGAATATATAATAATAGGAAAATCATTTATTATATTTATAAACATAAATACGTAGTAGAAATGATCTGACCCGGTCGGATCCGGTCCAACCCGATTGGATTTATGGCACTAAGTCAAAAATCGATACCAAAATCCATGGGGCCTTGCAAAGTAGGAAGGAAGAAGCCTGCCTCTTAGCGAGATGGTTGTCTATTACAAGTAGCCTTCGTCCATCTTGAACCAATAGGTCTCTGGCAGATGGAGCAAGAGTGAAGCCTTAGGACCAAACTATTGGAAGGCACTTGTGTTCCAAAGAAAACCGAATGATAATAATCCGAATCAGACCAGCAAATAACTTCTGGTCTATGTTGCCACCATCAAGCCAAATGCCAAATTAATCGGGTCCTACTTGGTTCCGGACACCGGTAAATTTAAGTATCATATATATAAAATTTTCAAGTTATGGGCATGTATAAGTGTAAGTTGATTGTCATCTTCACCTTACATTTGGTACAAATGGCTTACAACGAGGTAAAATAAAATTTCACCACACATATGATTTAAAAGAAATCGCATACATAATCACAATAAATTTAGTACTAATCATTTTAAAGAAGCTGCATACATAATCACAATAAATGTAATAATAGTAACGTATATTGTATAACATACCACATCAAGTGATTATCGAATTAAAATTTCATGTTTTAACATCCCAAAATTCAGGCCTAGCAGTGTCATTTGAGTCATAATAAATTAAATAATACTTTAGGCTCGCCGTACTTGCTTAGCCTTAAATGGTTAACTCAAGTTATTATTTTCATTATGTCTCAGCCTTATATCTTGTTGATGTTTCAACCACTTTTCCAATCTGAAATATTACATTATTCCCCTCTATTAAGGAAGATCCGTCCTCGCCAAGACTTTGTCTTCAGTTTGCAGAGGTAGCCCCCATTATCTCTTATGGTGTGACATTTAGTTTCATCGGATAGACTGCTCTAATATCACCTATAACACCATAATGTCTCTAATGGTATATATCCACCTATAACGTCATAATGTCTTTAATAGTGTGATACTTAATTTCATCTGGTAAGTTGTCTGATACCAGCTATAACGCCATAACGCATTGAATCCAGTCACCTAAACCGATTAATTCAAATTATTAAATTCATTATACCTCAACCTCGTATCTTGCTGTGTTTCCACCATTTTTTAAACATTAGATATTACATTCATGCATTTGAGATTTTGTTGTTAAAGTTATAGAGATTATAAACGATATTCTTTATCAAATGAACATTTAACGAAAGACGTAATGTAATTATATAATGTTTCATCCCATGTTGATCTTTTTATGCCGTAAATATGCAACTTATGACTAGAAAGATTATACTTGCTTAGCCTAAATGGTTAACTTAAGTTATTATTTTCATTATGTCTCAGCCATATATCTTGTTGATGTTTCAACCACTTTTCAATCTGAAATATTACATTATTCCCCTCTATTAAGGAAGATCCGTCCTCGCCAAGACTTTGTTTGCGGTTTGCAGAGGTAGCCCCTATTATCTCTTATGGTGTGACATTTAGTTTCATCGGATAGACTGCTCTAATATCACCTATAACACCATAATGTCTCTAATGGTATATATCCACCTATAACGTCATAATGTCTTTAATAGTGTGATACTTAATTTCATCTGGTAAGTTGTTCTGATACCAGCTATAACGTCATAATGCCTTGAATCCAGTCACCTAAACCGATTAATTCAAATTATTAAACTCATTATATCTCAACCTCGTATCTCTTGCTGTGTTTCCACCATTTTTTCAACATTAGATATTACATTCATGCATATTTGAGATTTTGTTGTTAATGTTATAAAGATTATAAACGATATTCTTTATCAAATGAACATTTAACGAAAGACGTAATGAAATTATATATTATTTCATCCCATGTTGATTTTTTTATGCCATAAATATTCAATTTATGACTAGAAAGATTATACTTGCACCACTTTCATTCAGTGGCGGAGGGGCACAACTCTCAATCGAATATCACAAGAAAAATATAATGCATAACTGAACTCTCCAACGAATGTCAAAAGAAAAATACAATGCATAACTGAAGAAAATAAAAATTAATACAGCATTGGAGGTTCAATCTCCTAACCTTTAGCAACAAAACCCATAGCCTAACGACTGCTCTACAAAGATCTATTCATTAGATTTACCGACTGAAATATATATATACTTAAACTAAGCTAATATTATATAAATGGATACTAGTAATTTTTCAAAAACCGAGAGGGCACGCGTCCGCTCTAGAGCCTTAATAGCTCCGTCTCTCTGCTTCTATTTGAGAATACACTTTCTCAAATAATTGAGATGATCATGCTCATACAAAATATCATTACTTTCAAATATCTTTTTCTTTCTCTAATTATAAACTCCCTAATTATTCACTTATTACTTTGAATACGTCACGCGACACTAATGTTTTTCTCTTCTTAGAAACAAAATAATTATAGATTGCTTCACAAGTTTTCTTATTGCCGAGAGTTTTTACAGGATGAAACAAGTACAATAATTACGTTACATTTTAATACTTTAAAAATATTTTTTTATGACCTACAAATATCAATAATTTGTTTTTAAATCGACTATAACATACAATATAATTACAATTTGATCCATTTAATTTAGATAAAATAAAGTGTTACCTGCTATAATTGTTTAAGGGAAAAATTCTCATTGTCAGAACCTCAACTTTTTGCCTTTGACACGTTTTCCGTACTAACGTGTTATATTGTTATTGGATAACTTAGATTAAAAAAAGAATTTGACACTTTTTAATGAATTACGTAAGGTCAAGTTGATAACAGAAAAGTGCCCAAAAAAGTGGAATGACGCATTATATTCTTATATTTTCCTCTCTTGTATTGTGGAAAACAAACAGCTAAAATGATTGTTATAACGCCGTCAAAATTTTATATATACCTACACAAAAAAATCAGGGTATGACCAGATCTGATAATTTTTTCCTAGTCATTTTATTTGTATTGTAGACAAATGATTTTGTATCACACTAGAAGCGCTCAGGAATTTAGTAATACGGATCGGAAATTTGTCATATTTTACAATTACTAAGAGTAATGTTACATATTATACTTCAATACGGGTCAATAGGGATCAATATATAAAAAAAAGGGGTCGGTACACATATAAAATGTGTATTTTAAAAAAAAATTCCACTGAAATATTTTTTTAGCGGGTCGGGTGACCCAAATCTTAATACATGGAGCCGCCCTTGGACCACACAGTTTGAATTTGAATTGAAACTGTATGGTCTAGATTCATTCATATGTTTACTCCTCAGATTGACTCACCATAAAAGAACTTCCCAACCCGATCTCATACAAGGAGGGTCGACCCTATTTGTATTGGATCATTAATAATCTGCAACTCCTTCTCAGCAAATGTGCCGATATGAATTTAGCTCTATATTAGACCTTTTATCTCAAACAACTTTGGCGAAGTTTACCTCTTTCACAACATATGGACACCTTATTATCATTACATCAAAATAACGCAGATCGTCATTTATCCGACATGGCGCAGACCATCACTTGTTTTCTATGTTTAGCTTGACAAAAGACGTCTATATCTACAGTGCTGACATTGTACATGTCCACATCGGCCTCAAACTCTTAGTTCAGCACATGTCATCTCCGACAACAAACGACAGTTATGCATGCATCATCCACCGAACACTAACCCACGATCTTATAACCACTCAATGATTCCCGCCATCAGGGTCATAACTGCTCCATGACTGCCCTCTAAACGGTTCCATATCAGTAACCACTAAAGAACTTTTGAATAAATGAAAGTCTGTATATTTCACTGTGTGTAAATAAATATTACAAGGGTCCTATTTATAGCAATAAAACAAATAAATGATAAGTATCGAATAATGTGAAAAAAGCCCCTTTTGAGATAAACACAAAGAAACCCTAATTGCACACGAATATCCATTCTTAGCCGATTTCTTCAATTTTGTTTGATCAAGACTCCATTCGTGCACAGACTCTTGGAGATGCTGGAAACGCGGCTCAAATCAGATTGGATAGACCCTTCGCCCTGCTGCTTCATTTGAATTGCAAGATAAGTTCTGCCTGTATCTTCAGAATTGCATTTATCTTCAAAATTGCATTTAATTTGAACTGGTTTGGATTTATCTGAATCTTCATCTTTATTATCTGAATCTTCATCTTTATCATCCCCCCTCAATCTGGCGTGTGAGAGTGATTGAACACGCAGATTGTCGCGTAATAGAGAGAAACGAGATTTAGATAACGGTTTAGTGAAAATATCAGCTAACTGACGGATAGAGGGCACAAATCGAGTGACCAATTGACGCACTGCCACCTTCTCACGAACAAAATGATAATCCAACTCAAAATGTTTAGTACGAGAATGAAACATAGGATTCACAGTTAAGTATAAGGCACTTAGGTTATCACGAGTAACGATTGTGGGGGTTTAAACAATTGAACACCAATGTCACGCAAAGCAAATGACTAATCCGGACCAATTCGAGTGTAGTAGAGGCCATTGACCCGTACTCGGCTTCGAGCTTGACCTAGCCACAATGGGCGTTTCTTGGAGCTCCATGAGATACAATTTGCCCCAAAGAACACACAAAACCCACCGGTACTCCTTCTACAGTGGTAGGACAACCACCCAATCCGCATCACTTGTATGCATAAAGGACCATAGGACTTCGTGAAGATAA
Organism: Gentiana straminea; assembly: GCA_036785695.1. Classification (NCBI taxonomy): domain Eukaryota; kingdom Viridiplantae; phylum Streptophyta; class Magnoliopsida; order Gentianales; family Gentianaceae; genus Gentiana; species Gentiana straminea. Next base: position 2,541,273 of record JAVUPR010000042.1, read on the forward strand.
TGTAGACACGAATGCGGTGCCTTTGACAAATCTCGTATCCTTTTGACCTCCTTGAAATGCCCTACAAGTAGGATGAGCAAAATGTTGACAAACCTTGTTCTTTGCATGAGTGATATCCGGTCTTGTAAAAGTCGATATTGCAATGCTCCCACTATGCTTCTGTAAGTAAAAGGGTCAAAAGGTTCTGAATCTGCAGATTTGACTTGTACCTTAAGTGCCAAAGGAGTAGCAATAGCACTGCAATCTAGCATCCGTGTTCGCCGCAAGGCCTCGGCATATTTACGTTGAGTGAGCATAATGCCAAGGCGAAGTGTCTCTTATTTCAACCCCCAAAAAATACCTAAGCTTGCCCGGATCCTTAAGAGAGAATTCTGTGCAAGGCGATTGATCATACTAGTAATGAGTGTGAGTCATTGCTCGTAATTATGACATCATCAACATAAACCGAGTAAGATGACCGTGACCCTCCGTCCTTAAGTACAAACATTGATGAATCGAATTTGGACTACGGTGGAAGCCTAGTCCAAGAAGACATTGGGAAAGTCTATCAAACCAAGCCCTTGGGGCTTGTTTAAGGCCATACAAGGATTTCTTTAGTAGACATACATGGTTTGGTTTAGAGGGATGTTGAAAACACGGTGGTTGCTCCATGTAAACCACCTCCTTTAGATGACCATGTAAAAATGCATTCTTTACATCTAGTTGCCTTAACAACCACTTGTGAGAGACAGCCAGTGAGAGGATCAGTCTGATAGTAGTTGGTTTTATAACAGGACTAAAAGTTTCTTCAAAATCTATTCCGGGTTGTTGTGAGTATCCTTGGGCCACTAGCTTTGGCCTTGTACCTTTCAAGGCTACCATCTTCTCTAGTCTTTGTTCGTACACCCATTTTGAGCCAACAACATTAGTACCGGCGAGGCCTAGGAACCGTAACCCAAGTGTTGTTAGTGTGCAAGGCATCTAGTTCTTCTTTCATTGCTTGCACCCACTCGGGATGTTTTAGGGCGTCTTGACCGTGTGTGGTTACGAGAGGATATCGGGATTGGTGGAAACCAAGGCATAATCTTGTAGGTAAGATGGTGGCCTTCGTCCACTAATAGGCCTGCGAGAAGGTTGTGTTTACGGGGACACATCGAATCGTTTGAGTTTACGGCTCGGGGAAGGCGTTCCTCACTATTTTCATGACTTCCTTCACTCGGTGCGGCAAAGATTCGTATCCGTGTTGTCTACATCCGTATCCGCACTTTCGGATTCGGTGCATCCAAAACTGGGAGCGAGTTCGGTGGGGCAACGGTCGGGAAGTACTCGTCATTAGGTGGATTTTCTTCGGGTTACGAGTTGGATTCATCCGTAGTAGGATAGCTTACATATTCGAGTCCCGAACTTGGGACTTGTCCGCCAAAGGTTTAAAAGGGAATACCTCTTCATTAAACACAACATGCCCGGAGATGTATACTCTCTTTGTATGCTGGATCAGACACCTGTATCCCTTGTGAAGGGACTATATCCCAAAAGACACAAGGGATGCTTCTTTTTGCAAACTTTGATCGTCCATGATGTCTCAAAGTAGGGAAACAACGATGACCAAACACCTTTAGACCGATTATAATCGGGATCCCTTTTAAACAATCGTAATATGGTGTTTCAAAGTTCAAGCCGGAAGAGGGTAGTCTATTTATAAGGTATATAGCGAGTTAGGAAGGCCTCAACCCACGGATCTTTGAGGAACATTGGCATGAAACATCAAGGTTAAACTGTTTCTACCACATGCCTATGCTTCCTTTCGGCTACTCCGTTCGTTCGGGAGTATGAGGACGGGATATCGTAGATTAATTCCACATGCGGACAAGTGATTTAGAAAATCTCTAACTTAAATTCACCTCCTCCATCACACCTTTGAAAGACCTTTAATTTCGATTTAATTGATTTTCTCGTCGATTTTTGAAATTTGAGAAAACAACCATAAAATTCAGATTTTTTCTTTAGTGGGTACAACCAGGTAAAACGTGTATAATCATCAATGAAGACCACATAGTAACGGTATCCTTGATTAGAGGCAACAGGGGTTGGTCCCCATAAATCACAATGCACTTTTTCCAGTGGTAAAACTGATCTTTTATTACTTTTATTAAAAGGAAGTTTACAACTTTTGCCTAATTGGCAACTAGCACAAACCCTACGTTCTTTGAATCCGGCTACTAACATCAATAAGACATTTTTTATTCAAAATAGAAACTAGTTTTGTATGGGGATGCCCCGACCTTTCATGCCAAACGAACTTGGTGCCTTTCCCGATTTTCCGCACTTAGAGCCTCCTTCGGACCTCCACTGATTGCATACAGGTTGCCTTTTCTATGTCCCTTTGCAATAACCCTCTGTCTTTGATCCTTGATCACAAAACCATGGTCAGTGAACTCGAAAATACATTGATTATCAGAAATAAATTTTCCAACAGACATTAAGTTCTTAGTTAGTGAAGGCACAACTAGGATATCCTTAAGTTTTAAATCACCAACATATGCATCACCGTGTGGGTTATATTTAATCCGAGAACCATCTCCTACATAGATCTTATCATTACCTTGATATTTTCTTTTAGAGAGGAGATTACCTTCATCATTGGTCATGTGTGTTGTTGCTCCAGTGTCAGCATAGAAAGCAGGATCATGCCCTTCTGTCAGGTTCATTGCAGCAAAGGCTTGTGGTACCTCCTCGGATTGGTGGGTATGGTCAAACCTATACCAACGATCATGGCCGAGTGATTGATCCTTCCATTGATTTGGCAAACCACCTTCGTTCGGTATTGGTGGCATTGCCTTGTGGTGCATTGGGTTTGGATTCGGATCCCTTTGAACCTCCTTCTTGTCGTTTTGTTGTAGTGTCCGAGGATGCTGCTGCGGGGGCAAAGCCACGGCCCCTTGAATTAAATCCTCTACCACCACCTCTTTCGCCTCTTCCTCTCCCTCTTTGGGAAAAGAAAGCTTGAGCTTGATGCGCGACAATCTACGATTCGCTTTTTGTGCCTTGATAGTCTGTTCATAACCTTGTAGTGACATGATTAACTGACTAAATGAAGGGTATGGGGGTTTTGTAAGCATTGCAGTTCTAAAGTTCATGTATTCACTGCCAAGTCCATGGGAAAAGCGAAAAACTTTATCAAAATCGACACAGGTTTCTTTATTCTTTGCTAGATTATCACAAATTGATTTAAATTCCTTTAGGTAATCTTCAACGCTTTTACTACCTTTCTTAAGTCCCATTAGAAGATTTTTTAGGTTACCTTCCTTTTCAAGCGTGTGTGGAAGGAGATGCCGATCCAGGTCTTGACCCGGATCCGGAATGCCGTGGCTTCTTCTTCATATATTATGCTCACAACTTCCTCCTTCATGGTGCCAGAAGCCAAGAAACTAGTAGACCATCATTGACAACCCATATAGGATAGTCGGATTGTCAATCTCTTCTTCGCTTGTCTTCGCTTCCTCTCCACTTTTGGTCTTTTCAAAGGGTCTCTCCGATGATGAAATGTGGTGGTACATTCCAAGACTTTTGATCAAGGGGATGATCCGAGAACGCCATAGTAGATAGTTGGTAAGGTTCAGCTTTATCGAAATAAGCCTTGAACATTGATGGAATTGTTGAATCGTGAGAGTGATTCTTTGGCCATTTTGGTTGAGAAAGAGCTAATGCACGATTTAAATCTCTGATACCATAAAGAACTTTTGAATAAATGAAAGTCTGTATATTTCACTGCGTGTAAATAAATATTACAAGGGTCCTATTTATAGCAATAAAACAAATAAATGATAAGTATCGAATAATGTGAAAAAAGCCCCTTTTGAGATAAACACAAAGAAACCCTAATTGCACACGAATATCCATTCTTAGCCGATTTCTTCAATTTTGTTTGATCAAGACTCCATTCGTGCACAGACTCTTGGAGATCTTTGGAAACGCGGCTCAAATCAGATTGGATAGACCCTTCGCCCTGCTGCTTCATTTGAATTGCAAGATAAGTTCTGCATTTATCTTCAAAATTGCATTTAATTTGAACTGGTTTGGATTTATCTGAATCTTCATCTTTATTATCTGAATCTTCATCTTTATTATCTGAATCTTCATCTTTATCAACCACAACTTCAATGACTATATATATATATATATATGTGTGTGTGTGTGTGTGTGTGTGTGTGTGTGGTCTTTATATAAATAACTTCTCCACAAGAGATGCTTATAAAAAGATCATCATCCTCATAATCATAACTACGTTTTGGCTTGATTTAATCTGATATGTAGGTAGTCTTGACTAGCACAACTATTTTCCACCAACAAAATCATCAAATTACTAGTTGAATCATCTGAAGAGGTCCAATTACCTGCTGAATTGACCCACGTTGGTGACGTGATCCGGTATTGTCACATTGTTGTTTCAAATGAACAAAACACCAACAAAACCATCAAATTACTAGTTGGATCATCTTAAGAGGTAAAATTACCCGTTGAATTGACCCACGTTACTTGGTGACGGACCCATGTTTTTTTATCTTTTATGTATAGTACAACAACAACCAATGGGAGGAAAGAAGGATCTTTGAATTCCATGAAGCATCTTATGTGAATCAACCATATGATGTATTTTTAGACATTTATTACCTATTACTAGGTTTTACCAGATACTTATTACGACGTTTTGAGCATCATATTGCATGATTTGCACTTTATGTCGTATAATTTGAAGGGTTTATATGCTCTTTAAGCCAACTTGTGCTGTCTAGGTTTACAATGGGTTTTCATTGGACGTTATTGCTGGATCACAGGTTGACCAAGTTTAGGAAGTTGATTTACAAATTGATTGGATGGCTAATAAGATGTTTTACATGAAAGAACTCTACTTGTGTGTAAACCTAACTCTACATCTGTCCAAGCAGACAACGAACATTACCGTTATCTTAGGACACAACCCAGCACATGTAAGACACAACCCAACGTCGTCTTCGACAACCTCCCAACACAGTACACACCACCAAAAGACTTTTTCCCTTCAAAAAGTCTTATTAAGCTTCTTTCAAACTATTAATTATGACCACAAACTTGTGGGATAATTTTCTTGAATTAATTTTTAAAATTTATTTTTCTTCAATATACCAAAGTCCATTAATTATAAGTGGACTAACAGATCTCCCTTGAATGAATGATCCAGAAATAACAGCAAAGATTTAAATTAGTCAAATGGACTGTGCTGATTCACCGACACGTTTGCATGGAGTATAAAGTCTTCTTCAAGAAACTTCGTATTAAATACGTGTCTATACATCATGATATCATGGTATAATACGTGTCTTTATAATGAATAAAATTAATACACTAAGTATAATAATTCAAAAGTTTATTTATTCATTTATTTATTTGAATCAGCATGATGCAAAGTTATGGGTGAAATACCTAAAAAAAGTAGGCTTATCTTATCTCAAGAAATATTCTTACTATGAGAATTTTAGGAGAACATGTTTTTCAACATATGGCCAACAATGCGTAGAATTAATGAAGTAGACAAAATAGTCGTAATCTTTGGGTAATCTTTGGGTTCGATTTCTTTCTGAGGCGTTGCGTCAAAAGGGATTAGCAATAAAGTTTTACATTCTTGAGGGAACCTTGGGAATCTTTTTTTTTTAGAAGAGACTACTCTATAGGACGTAAAGAATCGATTAAGAATTTATGGGGTCATAAAATAATCAAGATACAAGGGTTTATAGGCATCCAAAAAATTGATTTGAAATTAGTGGCCGGGCCTAGACCAGTGATCAAGTTACAAAGGATTTGTAGGCATCTATTGAATTGATTTCGGATTAGAGTGGGATCAGGTCAGTGATTAGGTTTTGTAGGCATTCAAATATTTGATTCTAGAGTGGGGATAGACCGGTGATCTAGATACAGAGGATTGTAAGCATCTATTGAATTGATTTCGGATTAGAGTGGGGTCAGGTCAGTGATTAGGTTTTGTAGGCATTCAAATATTTGATTCTAGAGTGGGGATAACCGGTGATCTAGATACATGGGGTTACACAAGATATATATTTTCAATAGGTTGAAAATCTTTTGAAGTTTTATTTTTTATTTTTTTTAAAGCATCTGTTATTCGTACGTAGCCAATTGACCTGGCTAAATAAAACTAGTTTTCGACACGAGTTGTGCTAACATAGTCTGATTTTTATTCAAAGGTTAAGTTCTGATCAAACGCTATTTAAACCGAAGTTTCAAAAGTGAATCGAACTCGTGATTTCTCTAAGTTTTTTAAGTTACTAAACACTTCAGTCCAAGCTACTGAGTTCTCTATCTATTAACTATGACGTTTCTTCTCTACTTGAAATTTGTGAGGTGTCACATATATTTAGGACTAAAAATAATTAACTTTAGTCAAAACATAATATCCTTTTAAGGCTATATTATTAATTCAAACTTAGTTTTTTCTTTTCTTTTCCTAATCCAAGAAATTCTATGGTAGGGACTCTCCTGTAGAGAGTTGCCTACGTGACATTATCTAGACCATAAAATTTCATTGTGCAATAAAACTGTATGGTCCAGATGATGTCACGTAAGCAACTCACAACAAAGAAGTCTCTATGTAAGAATTTCCCAACTAACCCTTTATTAGGCCGATATCTATATAAGACATTTGACCTACTCCCTACATCTCCTCACGTTAAAGATGTAAACAAAAGGAGAATTGTGATATCATGGTTATCGTGGGAAATTGATAAACTCTACAACTACTACAAACCCATTCTTATTTTTCAGAAGTGTGTAATAACGACTTAATATCATGACTATTTTACCCTTCCTTCCAAATGAAAAATGATGTCGAGTCAGACTCTGCAAGCACGACTCGAGCCGAACTCCGGATTAGTCGGACCAGTGGGTTTCGGATACCGGAAGCTATAAGCCAAAACAAAAAAAAAAAACGGTCAAATAAAAATGAAAAAAATCATGAAAAAGAAAGAAAAAAAAGATATCTGTTATGAAACTAATAAATGACAGAGAAAGAAAGATGAATATAACGTAGAAAGCAGAAGGAAAGATGTGTATTATTTCATTAGTATCACGGGATATTTATAGTAGAAATTACACTGTAGATACAATAGTTCGAGTTAATCCAATATCTAATAAATGAAATTTAAATAATAGATAATCCACACAATTTATCTTTTACATAACACTCCCCCTTGAATGCCTATTATTCAACTAACATCAGATATAATATGTCTCATTAAAACCTTACTAAAAAAAAACCCAGTGGAAAAAAATCTTAATTATATTTATCTGTGTTGGTTTACTCCCCTTGAACCAAGCATCAATTAAGATCTTTCAAACGTCGCATCACAATGCTATTGACCAGTCTCTCAAATGTTGCAGTCGGCAATGTCTAGGTAAATAAGTCTGTCAAGTTGTATGTTGATCGGATCTGTTTCACATCAATTTCCCCATTCCTTGAAAGTCTATTATATGACAAAATTAATTTATCGATCTGAGTTGCATAACGTATATGTCATGTACTATTAACTTTGTTTGAAAACCCTACACAAAAGGATTGAGTTAGTGAGATGTACTTAAAATTAACTTAGTCGTAAGCGTTGATTAATTGTTTAAGTATGAGTCGTCAGTGGGAAAAAAACTAGACAAGAAAAATAGTTCATGCCATATGCATTTTTTATGTGTTACACGATTTGATTTGAGTTCTCGATATAATTCCGTAATCGAGAAGATCGCCTCATTAAAACCCCGTTGGAAAAACTTGGTTAAAGGGGAAAAGAGTACGATAGGTTTCTCGTCGTTGCACCTCAATTATAATTAAATAGTGGATTGGGCTATTTAATTGATATGTGGATTAATTGTTTAGTTGACCTGGTTTTAATACCAAATGCTCAAAATAGTTTTGAAGTTGTTGCTCACCCTGACGACAACAATCTTTCTAATGTACGCATTTCAAAACTATAAACACATTTTTCTTCAGAACAGGTGTAGGATCTTAGTGAACAATTCTTCTAGATTGTTACTAGAGCGTACTTTGTATATATATCTGTCTCTTCTAGACTTCATGTAGATAATTGAATGTAAGGGCTAAATACGTATGTAGGAATGATCTTAATGAACAATTCTTCTAGATTGTCATGACTTCATGTAGATAATTGAATGTAAGGGCTAAATACTGTCATGCCCACTACTCATTCGTGCAACACATGAAACCCAATCATCACTATAATTATAAAAACAATGGGGAAAGTAATACTATCACAATTTGCATGCATATATTTCCACTATCACATGTCGTAGTGCTATAAATTAATGACATTAAGTTTGAGTTACTTATATATTTCTTCCCCGATTGGACTATACTATAGCCATATTACATTCAACATGAATGTTAACGACATTTTTAACTTAATAGTATACATGTTGCGATTGTCATATTAGTTCGTTTCTGAAATCCACCAAGGATTTTCATATCAATATTAATGTCTAACGACCCATAAATATACGGTCATGACATATGAAAACTCTAAGTTATTGCCAGATATATTAGTTAGCGGAACATAATATTGTCTATAATGGGAGAATATATTTGATAATTAACAAACAAATACTTACAATTCAAACTCAACCTCAATTGCTTATTTCATTTTTACCTAGTCTGAGTGTTTCTGACACTCGGCTAATAGCAATTAAAGAAGCAAATATGTCGTCGACGACTATAATATTTTATTATAAATTTCTCCCGTAAAATTTATTGCTAATATGATATTAACATAAACCAATTCCTTATCAATGTATGGATTGGTTGTTCCGCAACCCCAATATTTAATCATTTGATGCACGTGGAATTTTGTTCTGGGGTTTTCGTCTTCAAGACGAATCTCTTTTAAGAGATTTCATGAGTGACTTAATATGAATTCATTTTCCATGGATTTTTATCTTTTACACCGATCGGTCTTCTATGCTTCTATCGTAGAAAAATATTATCAATAATACTTTTGGTGCAATTATAAATGTTCACTCTTTTTATTCAATTAAGGCATCTGGAAAATTACTTGCTAAATACTACAAGTAAAATTATTTTCGCAGACCAGTTAAACCGATACGTGGAAGATCGTTTATGTTGTTAAAATTTCTCGGCATTCTTTTATTCTAACATGAGGTTTTCTTTATCTCCCCCTAATGCCGAGAATCGATCTTCATCAAACATGTTGCACCGAGCTATATATTGATGCTCTTTTATTCGCTTCAAGCGATTTACATATTTAAAACATAGTGGTTTCATGAAATATCTCATTCATTGAGATTTTTGAAAACAAAATCTCTCTTGCGCTTCGTGCGTTTAATATACCACTTCGTGATTTCAGATTTTTCAAGAATCGTTTAAATTATTTTTCACATTCTTTTGGATTAAACAACATAATATAATAAACTTCATGTTCATTTTCTCCCCTCATGAGGTTGACCATGCTTATTGTGTCATATATGTTAATATGCTATATAACTATTATAGGACACATCCTTCCAAGACATCCTTATTACTAGAAACTCATTTAGAGTCCTTAATTTATCTGATAAATTGTGTCAACACTGTGTGCATTACTTGTGTCAATCATGACTATTCGGATATGAACTTGATGTTCATTTTTGTCAATGTGATTTTTTCGAGACTCACAAATGCATAGTGCTTTATTTCGTACAACTTTGCTTCGATGGCTTTTTCGAAGCATTATTAATGTAGCACTTGCATATGTTGCATTTGCTTCTCTCTTTATTACACAGTATATCGTGCGTTACCGCACCGATGCGTTGTCGCACTATTGATTAGACAAACATTGTCATCACCATTAATCAAGTTTATGACTTTCAAATCTTCTTCAAGAAGAGACAAACATTTATAAATTTAATGAATTTACATTTGTAAATAAAATCATGCTAATACATTTTTACCATTATCATCGGTCAATCAACAACGGTAAGAAAGTCAAATGATAATTACTCACGACCACAATAAAACATTGTGCGCACTAATAAGGTATTAGATTATATAATATATTTTTCTCAAAACATTTTACCATCTTACCAAATTAAAGACAAAACCACTTTCAACAAAATTTGATCTACAAATTAGTTTCAAATATTACGACAATAATTTTTTTAAGTAGTATTCGATCCTTAAATTTCTGAACAATTAGTTTCAACAAAACTTTTAACACATTATTTTGCAAAGCAGGATCACTATCTACATCATTAGAAACAACATATTCTACTCCATTTTTACAGTAATAGGAGGCCTTCTTGTTCATAAGATTTCTCGAATCCGACTATTGTTCTTTATAAGTAAAATCTACTACAATTTTCTCGTAAAATCAATTATATACGTAAACGTTTATAGTAAACTCTAATACACTTATATACAAAAAGTTGTAATTAAACCTCCATTTTGATTAATACTCTACTAGAATTATATAAAAAAAGTTGTAAACCCCCGTTCGAGCTTTATAAGGCAATTATATACAAATATTTATAAAGCCCCGTTTTGAGTAAACTCTAATACAATTATAACATAAGCTTTAGCAAAACAATTAAATATAAGAAGCCTAATTTGATGACAAAACTTTGAAAAGTTTTTCACAAAAGACTATCGAAACTCGTTTGATTAGTAAGTTAAAATTACAACAAAAAAAAAAAAGGTATCTCGCAAACCAAGTCAACAATAGCTACATCCCTTAATTAAAGTAATATTATCACCAAAAAGGGATTCACTCCCACATCATGTACTTTTCAAATTGGCTATGGAGGTATTATTATTATTATTATTATTACAACTATATATCTGAAAGGCAAGTAAGTAGCTAGCAGATCAATAAGTGGTAAGCAGGTTAAATGCTTTCTCTTCTAACAAGAGGGGAAAAAAATGTTTGTCGGCACAACAAACAGAGAAGTGACATTGTTGAGAGAGATTCTCACACTCTTGAATATATAAAGAAATATAGTAGCGCATTTACAAATATCAATTGAATTATTGTACAACGGTTATTTACAAAATTATGCAAGTGTTGGGAGAGATTGTCCACACTTGAGGCGGGGGGGGGGGGGGGGGGGGGGGGGTTGGGAGAGATTGCCACACTCTTGAATAAAAATTGTGCAAGTGTTGGACAGATTGCCCACACTCGAGGGGGGTGTTGGAGAGATTCCCACACTCTTGAATGTATAAAGAAATATAGTAGCGTATTTACTAATACCATTTGATTTTAGTACAACGGTAAGCGTTTGATTCTTAACAGACATCTAAGGAATCAAACAAAATGTAGAACCATTAAGTTCACTTCACATATCCTCACTTAAAACAACCGGACAATACACCCGTATATATGAAGTGAACAAGATTGAGAAACCAAGAATAACTTGAAACCTGACAAAACCGCAATCTCAAAGGCACAATATTTCTATTAAGTTAAATAAGTGACTCCTAAAAAAACTTATGCAAAAGGTGTTCAAAACCAAACTGCTCACGAAAATTGGCATCGAAAAATATTCCAACACATTTAATCATTTTCTTAAAACGATCATGAAAATAAATGGCTTATTTTTATTTCTTATTAGAAGGACCAAAACGTGAACTACTATAGACAATAAATAGTGGCATGTTTAAAGTCGAAATAACATATAATAACCCTTATCGTAGTTCACGTAGAATAATTTAATAAAAGAAATTTTATCTTACGTCAATTAGATCTATATTCTATTATTATAGAACATTTAAAAATGAACCTACATTAACCCTTTTCACTTCTTTCAAGGTTGTAATATGTCAGGAAAAAATTCATACTCATACTCATAACCATCCATCAAATATGAAAATACCACTTTATGTAGAAAATTCAAAACTCATATATGAAAATCACCATTTTACGTAGAAAATTCAAAACCGAATTAACATTAAACCATCCTAACAAATTACCCAACAATTATAATCAATCGATGCCATCAAACAGTGTTATTAGCGTGTCATTAAAGGAATCCACAATTTATAGTTGTGAAATCGGTGACATTTCGAAATCAAACTATCATTATAATTCTTATGATCAAGAAAATCTACAATTTATAGTTGTGAAATCGGTGACATATCATATCTGGCATTATCCGGCCTATTTTGGCCTAGCCATACGACAATGTATTTATCAATGTATTTTTCTGGCCTACCTGGCCTTTTCTATGATGCAACTATGCCCATTTTGGCCTAGCCATACGGCAATGTATTGGACCAATGTTCTTCAGTTTCACATTTGTAGCATTTGTTACTACAGATTTTCTTTTCATTATTATCATGATCCAAATATTTTCATTATTATCATGATAATGATCCAAATATTTTCATTATTATCATGGTCCAAATTCGGTGGATCACTTCGTTTTTTGTCATGAATGTCATTGTAATAGGTCACATATTTTCACGGCCTTTACAATGGTCTCTCGGGTCAGCCAAAATTTGAAGATCGTGTCACATTCACCTCAGGAAAGGTCACATATTTTCACGGCCTTTACCACGGTCTCTCGGGTCAACCAAAATTTGAAGATCGTGTCACATTCACCTCAAGAAATGGATGACGCACACAATAGGATGGCACTCATGATTTTTCATTAACATCCCGCTATTTGCTCGGCAGACAGTAGACATGCGATGAGATCATAATATCTCATAAGCTTTTCTTTTCTTTTTCTAGCATGTCTTAATATGTCACTTTTTCACAACATAATTTAATTGTGGAGTGATTATTAAAATGGCTAAATTATATTTAATTTAGAGGTTTATAATCCTGCAGTCACGGGTTTAGCTATTCATGTTTGAAACCTTATGTAGAATTTTTTTCAAACGGTTTCACGGATCCACCATTTTTTTCAATGGTTCCACAATTAATACGGATCCAAAATTCATACGGATCTCTCACCGTTATTGTTCCACAATTTATACGGATCCATAATTCATGAGGATCTTTCACCAATATTGTTTCAATCCTCATCAATATGATGACGGAGAAATATCATGGTATTTGCATTGTCTTGCTTTATCTATCAAAACCCATAGGTTCCAAATGCATTTTAACGTTCATGGCACATGATAAATAAATTAACCCTGATATATTTATGGGTATGCAAAAATAAATTTTTACCTTCCTCTGGCTTGGAATACTCCATCGGTAGATCTGATTCAATACTCCATCGGTACTCCTCCGATAGATTTGGTTGCTTGGAATACTCCATCGGTAGATCTGGTTCAATACTCCATCGGTAGATGCTTGGAATACTGAGTCTCGTGCTGAGAAAGATGAATATAACGTAGAAAGCAGAAGGAAAAGTTGTGTATTATTTCATTGGTATCATAGGGTATTTATAGTAGAAATTACGGTGTAGATACCATAGTTCGAGTTAATCCAATATCTAATAAATAAATTTAAATAATAGATAATCCACACGATTTATCTTTAACATAACAATATCAAAAATGTTTTTATCATTTTATGAATCTAATGAAAACATCTACCATGCATAACAAATAGGATACAATTAAATTTCCTAATATCGATTCATTCAAAAAAAAAAAAAAAAAAAAAAAAAAAAAAAAAATTACTAATGATTTTTGCACATGCATCCTTTACATCTTGGCATTCTATACAAACTTTGTCCATAACTTCTTAAACGTGCTTTTTGACCTTCATCTATCATCTTCTTAATCTTTTCTTCAAATTTCTTCCATCCAATTGTTCTATTTTGCAGCATAATCTCTGCTAATCTCTTGTGATTCGGCCTTAGATTCGGAGCGCGCCCGTTACCGTAATATGTTCGGAAGCCGGAAACCAATGATGACAGCTGGCTTCCTGAATCTGTCATTGCAAATACATCTGATGTTGCACACACTATGAAGTCCAGTGCTGCTAGCTGCATACAGTTATGGTACATAATTATAGTAATTGCAAAATAAACGGGTAGTTAGTGTGAGGCTGTAAGTGAATCGAGTTATTCATGAACTATTCGTATTAGAAGTTTGATTCAATTCGTGTTTTGTTTTGAGTAATTGAGCCAATCTCGAGCTTCAAAATACACTAATCGAATACCTCACGATTAATCTAGCTATATTAAAATAAGTGATTAATTAAGATATTTATAACATTATTTATTAAATGACATTCAAGATAATTACACTTTTTGTCCCTTTTTTTTATAACTAGTCTTTATCATTCACATTGACGATTTTTGTCTCCTAACTATACTTTTTCGTTACACTTTTAGAAAGCTCAACGGGAGCATAACTGTAATGTCCCATATAAGAAAAATAGTAGAATGATCACCACATATAAGTGTGAGACATAAAGTCTTGTCAACTCGGGTTAGCCATTTTAGACCAAGCGAGGACGGCGGTCTAAGCAGTTGACCGGACAATTTATGACTCATTTAGCGCTACCAGACCCGGGGTCTGGGGGCGTTACAGAATGGTATTCAGAGCCGACTATCAGACGGAACTATGCGATGCACCGTACAAGAAGACGGTGTAAGGATGGCCTCTAGTTACCTCTGGTAGGGACGATCCGGGAACAGTCTCGACCGTCCTGACGAGGACGCCAGTCCCTTATAAGGGGGGAGAATGTAATGTCCCACATAGGAAATAGGGAACTAAAAGTATAATTTCCCCAAAAAACAGAGGACTAAAAGGGTAATTTCCCTGATATATAATACAAATGGAGCAAATTACCTGAGAGGAAAAGTTTTTAAATGGAGCAAGTTCTTTGGTAGAAAGAAGATCTTCCTTAGAAACCAATTTTGGGTAGAGTGTAGTCAAAGGGAGCATTCTTGATTGACCACCATATATGTGGGACCCAGCAAGATATATGTATGTATCCCTTTTAAAACCAAGTGCAGCAAGTAGAAGTGATATTTCTTCTGGTGTCAATGGACATCTTCCTAATTGCCTCAAATCTGATGAAGATAAATGCCTATACATTTATAAGCCAAAAAAAAAAAAAAAAACATAAGAAAAAAATGAATATTTTGTTATAATATGTCATGATATAATTAATACAGTAGTAGA
Organism: Gentiana straminea; assembly: GCA_036785695.1. Classification (NCBI taxonomy): domain Eukaryota; kingdom Viridiplantae; phylum Streptophyta; class Magnoliopsida; order Gentianales; family Gentianaceae; genus Gentiana; species Gentiana straminea. Next base: position 2,556,385 of record JAVUPR010000042.1, read on the forward strand.
AAGATTGTCTAATGTATGGAAACATAAATGTCAATGAGAAAATACCTACTCTGAGCTGTTCTTGAGACGCTCGATGAAAAGACGAAAATGCCCTTCTCTATAATCCTCAAGTTCTCTTTTCTCAGTTTCTCCACCTCCAAAATCACACATAGAGTAAGCAACCATATCGATCTCGAAACGTAGATGCAACGCAAGGTATTGTGATGAAGGGCCTTCTTGTCTGATCATCATATGTTCTTGTCTGAAATTTCCAAGAAGCTGTTCTTCTAACATGTTTGTTTTCTTGATATTATTTCCTCTGATTCTACTCATTAATAAGGAAGCAGTTTGCTGAATTTTGGGTACAAATTTTAATGCATGAAAGTTACATTTGCATCTTAGGGTCTGCAAAAATAAGTTTAATTAAAGAAAGTGTGTTATAATTATAAACATGTATTAGAGATGTTGAAGTGTGAAAACTTAAGATACATTAGTGTAACGGCCTGAACCGAAAATCTGGAAATTGCTCGGATTCTCGGGTCAGGTTGTTACACTTAATATGGTTTGTCCGGTGTGATTCGTTTTTATATTTTATTTAAAACTAATCAATGAATGATCTTGTTTGATTTTTTATATAAATATTGATGGTTTTCCGGTTTTTTGATTATATTTTACTTATTTTATGGTTGTCCGGTTGTAAACGTTGTTTATTTATTAATTTAATAATATATATTTCGTTCGGTAAAAAATAAAAATAAAAAGGTCAAATAGTCATTTGTAACATCAACTCATTGGTAATAGTATAGTCCTATTTTTTCATCGGTGTCAATTTTCGTCCGTTGATTTTCTTTCAATTTTAGTTCTCTGACGCCGCAAAATTTTTTACCGGATTTTACCATATCTCTGAATTTGGTGGAAATTTGGATTTTGACGTGAAAATTTGAAAAAATCGTCCTCTAACTGGCAAAAAAATCGTCCTCTAACTGACGCCGCAAAAAAATTTACCGGATTTTACCGGCATATCTCTGAATTTGGTGGAAATTTGGATTTTAACGTGAAAATTTGAAAAAATCGTCCTCCAACTGGCAAAAAACGGTGGACTCCTTAAATTAGACCAAGTTAAGGGACGGATTTCGTAAATTTTCCCCGGTTTTTAGCATTGTCAGCGCCACATGGAGGCAATTTTCCACCAAATTCAGCATCGATCATCGGTGTCAAATGGCTAAATTAAATTGAAAAACAATTTGCACAAGTTCAAGGATGAAAATTGATACCAAAGAAAAAACAGGTGTAAATCCCTAATTAAGCAAATTAAAGGACGAATTTCACATTGTTGCCTCAACTAATTTACCATAAAAATTTCTTAAAACGCTAGATGAAAGAGACTCTACTTAAAGAACGTATCGCCATGAGCCTACCCCTACGAAAGAATTGAATCAGTAAATTCGCTATCTGGAGAGCTAACTGGCAAGAAGCAAAAAAATTCCCAGCTAATCAGTGAGTAGTGGTCAAAGAGCGAGACTTTACTAAACAAGCAAGAAAATTTCTATCTTTTTAGTAATGGCCCTGCAATCAAAAAAGAGCGCTAACACTCGTAAGCTTTTCGAGAGCTTCCGGGGCCTTTTCATTATCAATAAGGCTCGCGTAGGGGCGCTCACCCTTTTTTACTTCCCTCAACAATCGTGTAATGAAATCAATGAGTCTAATTACTCCGGCGGGGCTACCTCCCGCCGTAAATTCAATTGGCCTGCTCTTCTCTCTTTTCTCTATTGAACTATGGAAAACACTTATAGTAGTGACCCGAATTCACCACTACTTATGACTTTGCCAATGGGGCAAACGAAGGCTAACCCGTTCTGGTTGTTATGACCGGCAAGAATCGAAATTGATTTCAACTAACCTGAAGTTCAATAGGCATTGGATCAAATCCGAGTCGGTTTCCAAATCCGAGGAAATGAACAACTCCATTGCGCAAAAGAATGGGAAGTATTTTTGTAATATAGTCATGAGGAGTAGCCTCTTTTGCGATATCAGCATCAGTTACCTACGAGCATTTGCAGTAGTTACCGTAAAAACAATATAAATCCTTAAAATTGAGATCTAAATCGATCATTTAAATCCCTCTATTCAAAACTATAAAATATAAAATCATTAAATTACTGTGCTAATTTTACTGTACAAAATATAGATTCTCTATTCAAAGTGACTTACGAGACTGCCATTTGCTTCAAGTTCTTTTAATTTGAAATGTAAAGGAAGCTCTTTTACAATAACGACGTCGTTCTTTAGCGTGTTCATGAAGTAATCCTCTTGATATATATCACTAAATTGACTGCAATTGTAGTTAAAAATCATGAAATTAGAAAGAGAATTAGCATTAAGATGGCATGCAATTTTGAAGAAAAAATAAGTAGATGTTACTAACCTAGGATCCTTCCATACATTGCTGTAAAGAAATTTTGGAATGATTAAGGTTGCATTAAGCAGAGATGCTACCGCGACAGCGTTACAGACCTGAAAAGACAATTAAACGCGTTTTTTTAGATGTCCGAAGAGATCGAATCTCATGCTGAAATCAGGGGCGGATCCACGTACCCCGGGGAGGGGGGGTCACGTAACCCCACTGTATTTTTAAAAAAATAAAATAAAATTTAGTATTAAAACAATGTAGTTTTGTTGTTAAAAAGTCTCGCTTTGTTGATAAAAATTGATGTTTTAGACTCCGGTGACCCCACTCGATTTTTTTTTGATAAAAGATGTAGTTTTAGACTCCGGTGACACCACTGGAAGAAATTCCTGGATCCGCCACTGGCTGAGATGTGGTCATAACGCTAATGTTAGGGCCGCCCCCGGGGGGCGGACCAACAAGGCCATGACCTGGGCCCCGTTAAAAGTTGCAATTCAAGGCCCCGTTTTCAAGTTATAGTAGTGTATTTTAGGTCAATTTTTATTTTAACTTAATCTAAAAGATCGCCAGTGACAAAATTCATACCCGAATTCAGATAAAAAAAAAAAGGTAAATCAAATTTCGTTACATTTATTTATACACTTATCAACCTAATATAGCCCAAAAGTAGTTATATTTGTTTTCACTCGGTCAAGGGCCCTAAATTTTTGTTTCCCCGAGGGCGCCTGATTAGTTAGGGACGGCCGGATGGCTAATTAAGGATGCAGATAGCGCGTAAATCATAGGGCTAATGTAAGATGCGAATAGTGATAACGCGTACATCATAGTATTAATGTAGGATGCAAATAATGCATAAAGCTAATGCATGATGCCGATAGCGTGTAAATCATAGGAACAATATTGGATGCAGATAGCGCGTAAATCATAGCCGGTTAACGCAGGATATATACAGATAGCGCGTAAATCATAGTGTTAATGTAGAATGCAGATTAGTTGCAGATACAGAGTGTAAAGGCTTACTGCGACGCGTTGCTGATTTAGGCCTCCATTTGCACTAACAACTATAAAACCTGTGCTGTTATTTAATTTCCCTGAAATAAATCAAACAATTTATGCTTTAGTTATCATATACTGTTATAAAAAAAAAGAATGGCTAATGAAATATTTGATTTAGCTCTTTTCGTTTTGTTTGACCAGTCCCGCATATTTCAATATTTTTTTTTTTTTTTGGCAAGAATGATCCTCCATCTTTATTCAAAAGTTGTGGCTTAGCCATTTTCTTTTGTTTAGGTTTGACCAATCCTCATTTTCATTTTTCTTTTTGCAACTTTGGTCCATTTAAGTCACAGTTTTTCAGTAAAAATAGGGGGTCATTCTTGCCAAAAAAAAAAATGAAAATGAAAGATGGGGACCGGTTAAACCAAAACGAAGGAATTGGGCTAAGTCATAGCTTTTTTGAAAAAGATGGGGGACCATTAAAACGAGGGACTAGCCAAACCAAAACAAAAGGAGGAAGTCAAGTAATGACTTTTCGAAATTAAGTAGAGTCGAAAAGATAAAAAATTAGAAGTTGAAATGCCTTTTGATTTAGTTTTCTTATCTGCACAAGGCCTCCATAAAGCTGCCTGAGGATTTGATTCTTGCAAGAATTTTGATGCATAATTAATCTCAGCTTCATTCTGAAGAATATAGTGGGAAATTTTTTTTACGTTACTTACGTTTGTTCTTCTCAACCATTTTAGATTAAAACCCGTCCTTTACAACCTTTCTAAAATTTTACAAGGAGTAAAAATGTCGAGACGAAACATTAGAGATAGAAACACACAAATCATGAAACAAATGGGACTTTCTGTCGATTGATTATTGTCACAATTGATCAACGAAAATTCGAGTCCAATGTCTAAAATCGACTTTTGGAAAGCCGATTATTTTTCTATGTAATAAAAATAAAACATATAATGAACCAAACCTCAGCAAGAGATTTTCTGGCCTGATTTAAAAGGTGACTGTACATCTCTATTCCTTTCTCTCCCTGAAGTTTCTTCTTGAAATTCTTCTCCTTTGAAACCACTATAAGTTTTGATGACTATTAATTCAAACAAAAAAAAAAGTTAAAAGTTATCATTCAGTCAGTAGATTATGTAACTTGATCTAATTAGCATTTTAGACGGTTTTTTTTCTCCGGTTGCAATTTTAGTATTCTAGCAGGATTTTTTTTTTTTTTTTTTTTTTTTTAAGTCATCCGATGCCGAAGGGAAAAATACCACAACGTGGCGTTAAAACTGTGAAAAATCGAAAAAAATATTTGCACGATGCGTCCTATAACTTGACATAATTAACGTCTTTTTTTTCCATGTTAAAGGACGAATTTTACAAATTTCCGTGCCAAAATCGATTTTATTCTCCAATTCAAGACACGTCAGCAAAACTCGACCAGAATTTTTCCGCGCCAGCGACCTCCGGTACTGGAGGTCTGAAACCACAAGAAAAAAATGACTAAAATCGTAATAAAGCCAAATTAACATTTTATATATCTGAATAGTAAGACTTTATCAATTGTGATGTAAGCCCACCATATTCAAGGGTATACAAATATTGTACTATTATTATGTAACTCGTTCTCGCACAATCACATGCATTATGATAATAGAATCACCCACACCAAAAATGATTCAAATACAGAAAATATATGTATGTAACAAATGAAGAATCATGTATACGTACCTTTTTTGTAATTGTTGATTTATGCAGAACTCTAGTACCATCCAAAATGGAAAACAAGAAAGAATCCAAGAAATAAAGAAATCCCACCAAAAAAATAGTGAAAATAATAGACTTAAAATGCCTATGAACCCAATTTCTTTTCCCTCCATTAAATCCTTTAAAAGAACTTCTTCTACAATTAGAAACAATCCTTAAACCTTGTCCTGAAAGAAATTGATGTTCTTTCATTCCACATGCATTGTGCATTCTCTCAAAAACAAGTTTTTAGAAAAAGAAGAAAAAAAAACCCACAAATTATCTCTTCATAAACAAGAAAGATCATTTGAAAAATGCTAAAAGAATTGGGTAGGAAAAGTTTTAGGTTGGATGCTTATAGTAATAGATAAAATGGAACATACTAGAAAAAATGCTATATGTTACTTGAGAGAGAAGTAATAAAAGAGGAGATGGTTAGAAGAATGATGTAGACATAACAACTGCATGCAGCTAACAATAAGAACAAAGAATGTTAATCTACAAGTAGTTGGGCAAAATATGAATTGTCATGCAAGTTACATGTTTGGTAGGAACAAATACAAAGTTTAGGCTCCCAACAAAAACCACCGAAAGGGCCCTCTGTCTCGTGCAAAAGATTCCGTGGAAGATGTAAATGGAGTAATGTGCCTCGTTGATGACTCGGGGTGCAAGGAATGTATGTACGCCTTGCACTAGTAGAAGGAGACGGTCACTAAAACATATCTGGTCTTTAATCATTGAGTTATGTCCGTAAATGTCGAAAATGGTGTACATTAGAGTATAGTACACATTTGTGTATTAAAAAAATGAAGTCAAGATTTTTTTTAAGGATGAAGCTTGTTGTAATTAAACAACTACTTTATACCAAACTGAAGGACATGTAGCTTAATCTTTGTGGGCTTTTCCTTGAAGCAACGGGTAGCATCTTTTTTCCCCTGTATTATTGGTTTGTAGTGTTTTTAAAGAAATTTATCATCCATGTATGTGATATTCTATGCTGGTCGTGGGAGAAGCACATTATACATTCTTATAAGTGTGTGACATAAACTTTTTATCAATTCGAATTAACCATTTTAGACCAAATGAAGATGGTCTAAGCAGTTAACCGAATCATTTATGATTCATTTAACTCTGTCAGACCCGAGGTTTTGCAGGCATTACAATTGATATATCAGAGTCAACTACCAAACGAAACTAAGTGTCACACCATGAGAGACAGTTGAGGCACCTCTAGATTCCCCTAATAGAGACGAGTTTGAGACAAATCCTAGCGAGGACGCCAGTTGCTTATAAAGGGGGAGAATGTGTATCCCACGTTGGATGTGGGAGAAGCATATTACCTCCTTATAAATGTGCGACATAAAACTCTTGTCAGCTCGGGTTAGTCCTTTAAGACCAAGCAAAAACGACGATCTAAGCATTTGACTAGATTATTTATGATCACTTAAAGTTGTCTGACTCGGGGTTTGAGGGCGGTACAATGTCAATGATATTAAAGATATCTATTGGTATATATATATATCTGAAATTCTACTGTCGTAACAAATTGGCTGTGGCTTTCTTTACATCACACCGATTCTACCAGTGGGTTACACTAGAATCAATCTTTTAAAGTCGGTTCTAGAACAAAAAAACAACTTTACGTAGGTGAATTGTGGGAATCGACTTTCAGAAAGTGGTGACTCCAAAACTAAGACTTTGAAAATGTTGATTATGAGTATAGATGTGGTGCACGAGAAGAATCGGTGTGATGCATATAAAATCTCTCAATTGATTACAATGACAAAATATTTTTACATCATTCATCATGATACAACGCATATTAATCAATAAGTCATATATCATGATTTGTTGTGATCATTCTGTCATTTATTGTGATCATTTTATCGGGTTATCAATGATGACCTAATTAGTTGCTAAAAAAAGAACTTAGACGTTTGGTACCTTTTTTTTTTCTTCAGTACAGACTAGTGACCTATGATGCACCGACACTTCAATATGGGCGCCGTGCGCCGTGTCCGACACAAGACACGACACGACACGCTCCGACACGCTCCGACACCGTGTCCGACACGTGTCGGCTGATTAAATTAATATTATTTAAAATTTTAATATCCGACACACCTCCGACACGTTGTCGACACACCTCCGACACGTTGTCGACACACCTCCGACACGTTGTCGACACACCTCCGACACGGCGCCGACACCTCCCGACACCTCTGAACACAATTTTTTCAATGTTTTTTTTGATGAAACCTGAAAATATACAATTTCTATTTTGATTACTCTGTATTATGTTTATATGTTTTTTTGTTATAGACAATCGTTTTTACACTTAATTTGTAATATTTTGTAAGTCAAATCATAATTTTCTTTTTACTTTTGACACCGTATAGATAACAAATATCTATTTTAGATATTGATAGAGTTTAAGTATTACATATCTTATATATATGTATATATAGATGTATATATGTGTGTATATACATATATATGTGTGTATATATATATTATATGTAACGTGTCGGGGCCGTGTCGTGTCCTTAAATTTTAGAATTAGCCGTGTCGCGTGCGTCCGTGTCGTGCGGCGTGTCCGATCACTAGTGACCCAATTATTTGCTAAAGAAAACAACTTATTTAGTTAGGTTTTGTTGTATTTAAATATATATTAATCTTCTTGTTTTTTTAGGAAATTTATCTTCTTAATAACTTAATTGTAACTATTCAAGTTTCCCAAAAAAATTGTAACTATTCAAAAGAAGGTTGATTAAACATACTATTAGATTATGATGTCTTGATTTTAAACATGCTATGCTACGAAATACCGACACATCAATTTGGGATATTGTGTTAGACACTTTTCTAACACGATACGTCTCCGACACATATCGATTGATTAAAATAATATTATTTAAAACATGCTATGCTACGAAGTACCGACACATCAATTTGGGTATTGTGTTAGACACTTTTCTAACACGACACGTCTCCGACACGTATCGATTGATTAAAATAATATTATTTAAAATTATAATATCCGACACGCCGTCGACACTCCCAACACGTCTTTTTAAAGAACTCAAAATAGCTTTGTTTTTTCTTAACTCAAATTTTCTATAATAATTAATAGAAATGTTAAAGTACACTATTCCAACCTTCGATATATATATATATATATATATATATATATATATATATATATATATATATATATATATATATAACACGTGACGCTGATGGGTCGTACATGTCTTTAAAGTTTAAAATTAGTCTCGTTATGTCGTGTCGTACGGCGTATCCGTGTTTCATTTTGCATCTATGTCTTCAGCCTTGTTAGGTTTGTTTGCCTTTTATTTGCGTTGATCCTTCATGTTATTAACAAGCTGAGCCTAGCCAGATATCTATTGGTTGAACTCGAATTCGTTTAGTTCACGATTTTGTTCTTGATCCGTCGTTAACGAACAAAAAAAAAAAAAAAAAAAAATTAGTATGTTTGGCTTGGCTTGTTTAAAAGACGATCAATTTGAGTCTGGCTCGTTAAATGCAAATCTATCTTTCAGCATAAGTGCGGCTTGAGTTGGCTCGTTTAATCCACGCCAATTTTAGAAGGCCTCTGCAAATTTTCCCAAATCCCAAATCGAGATATGTTGGGTTTTGCTAAACCTTCATCTACTAGCTTATGGGTCTCTCCATTAACTTATAGAAAAAATTGTCCAGAAACTGGAAATTCAGTGTCTTTTTCAAGGAACACTTGTTTGAAATGCAGTCATTTTGCTACTAAAGCTAGCTCTTTGTTCATGAACACAACCATAGGAAATCAGGGGATTAATCATAATGCAGAAATTTTGAGATATTGTGAAGTGGGTGATCTTCAAAAGGCTATGAATGTGATATTGAAGAAAGAAAAATTGGATCTTGATGTAAAAACTTACTGTTCTATGCTGCAATTATGTGCAGAGATGAACTCACTTGATGATGGTAGGAGGGTTCATTCAGTTATTAAGGGTAATAACGTTGAAGTTAATGGTGTTATTGGGTCAAAGCTTGTGTTTATGTATGTGACATGTGGTGATTTGAAAGAAGCTAGAAGGGTTTTTGATGAAGCTGTGAATGGGAATTTGTTTGTTTGGAACTTGTTGATGAATGAGTATGCAAAGAATGGGGATTTTAAAGAAAGTGTCTTTTTGTTTAGAAAAATGATAGAATACGGATTCGAACCCGATTCTTATACGTTTTGCTGTCTTTACAAGAGTTTTGCTGCTTTAGGAAGTTTAAATAACGGTGAAACGATTCATGGGCGGATGCTGAAATTGGGTATAGGGTGTAGTACTAGTACAGTTATGAATTCATTGATTGCTTTTTACTTTAAGGTTGGGAAGATAGAAAGTGCCAGGAAGGTGTTCGATAAATTGTCTGAAAGAGATCCCGTTTCGTGGAATTCTATAATTAGTGGGTACGTGGGGAACGGATTGCCTCGGGAGGGTGTTATGATCTTCAATGAGATGGTAAGGTTGAAAGTTTATACAGATTTGGCTACAATGGCAAGTGTTTTAGCAGCTTGTTCTGATATGAAGAACCTTATATTGAGTAGACTTATTCATGCTTATGCTATTAAGGTTGGTTTCGATACGAATATTAAATTCGAAAACAGTTTGTTAGATGTGTATTCGAAATGTGGTGATATGAATGAAGCGCAATGTGTATTTGAAAACATGGAGAAAGAAACATTGTTTCGTTTACCTCGATGATTCTAGCTTATGCTCGAGAAGGATTATCTGATGAAGCTATTGCTTTGTTACGTGTGATGAAACAATCCGGTATTCCTCCAGATGCTTATGCTATTACAAGCATGCTTCAAGCTTGTGCTGTAAGTAATTCACTCGAAAACGGGAAAGAAGTACATGAATACGTTAAAGAAACGAAAATGGAGTCGAATCTGTTTGTCTGCAACGCGTTGATGGACATGTATGCAAAATGTGGTTGTATGGAGAGTGCAAACTCTGTATTTTCAAAGATGAAAATCAAGGATATCGTCTCGTGGAACACGATGATTGGTGGATATTCGAAAAACTCGTGTCCACATGAAGCGTTTGATTTATTCATCACAATGCAGTGTTACATTAAGCCTGATAATGTTACTATAACATGTATCCTTCCAGCTTGTGCTAGCCTATCTGCATTCTTGAAAGGCCGTGAAATCCACGGATATGTTATGAGAAACGCGTTGTTTTCTGATCTTTTTGTATCAAATTCACTAATCGACATGTACATCAAATGCGGGGCATTAGGTATTGCGCGGTTACTCTTTGAGAAACTTGGATCAAAAGACATCGTTTCTTGGACAATAATGATAGCTGGCTATGGTATGCATGGTTATGGTGATGAAGCTATTAATACATTCAAGGAAATGATTCGAGCACGAATCAAACCGGATAAGGTTTCGTTCCTTTCGATACTATACGCATGTAGCCATTCGGGATTACTCGATGAAGGGTGGAGATTCTTTGATATGATGAGAAATAAGTTCTATATTGTCCCTGAACTTGACCATTATGCTTGTATGGTTGATCTATTATCACGCGGTGGTAAACTACCGCAAGCGTATAGATTCATCCAAAAAATGCCGATCAAGCCCGATTCAACGGTTTACGGTGCTTTGCTCAACGGTTGTAGAATGTATCGTGATGTTGGAATGGCGGAAAAAGTTGCAGACCATGTGTTTGAGCTTGAGCCCGAGAGAACAGAATACTATGTTCTTTTAGCAAACATCTATGCAGAAGCTGAAAAATGGGAAGAAGTGCAAAAATTGAAGGGTAAAATCGGGATTCGCGGATTAAAAGATGATTTGGGTTGTAGTTGGATTGAGGTAAAAGGGAAAGTTTACATCTTTACTTCTTATTATAGCAACGTTTGTCCTGAGGGTAAAAGGGTCAAATTCTTCTTGAATTGTATGAGAGAGAAAATGGAGGGAAAAAAGGATTTTAAATTGAACTATGCATTGATTAATGTTGATGAAATGGAGAAAGAAATAGGGGTTTGTACACATAGTGAGAGTTTGGCCATTGGTTATGGGGTTTTGAATTTATCAAGAAATAGAGTTATAAGAGTTACTAAGAATTCAAGAGCATGTGGTGAATGTCATGAGATGGCGAAATTCGTATCGAAAGAGATGGAGAGAGAAATCGTTTTGCGGGATTCGAATCGTTTTCATCATTTTAAAGATGGAGTTTGTTCTTGTAGAGGTTATTGGTAACAAATCACGATCCTTTCCTGTATCACTTCAAAACGACGTCGTTTTCAAGGAGAGGAAAAAAATCTATGGTCGGATCTTCTTGCAAAGCAAGTGCAATCGGATCGCTCTTGGTAATCAGCAAGAAAGTTGGAGTGATAAAGTTGGACCAGGGGCAAAAAGGGCATTTGCAATTTTATGGTATTTGAGGAGACAGATTGCAAGATGCAGTCTACAAAATTTTGTAAAATTATCTCTAATTTTTTCTTGTATGAGGATGGGATTTTATTGAGTAGAAGTAGGGAAAAAGATCCCCAACGGTGCATGTTGCACCTTCCCTCCCACAAGTGCATCAAAACGGTGTCGTTTTGATTCAAAACGACACTGTCTCGATGTGATTAAAAAAATAAAATAAAAAAAACACAGTCAAAACGGTGTCGTTTCGGATCGAAACGACGGTAAGAGAGACGATCACACCACCCGTTTCGAAGAACCGCCAACGTTGATGCAACTCCCCTTGCACCGCTCGACACCGGAATCCATCATGCACGGATCGGGGATCGAGGTCCGTAGAAGTAGATAGATGGTGGCTGGTGCAACTGTGTTATGAATACTTTTCAAAGTTAGATTACTAGCTTATTAGCCTTAATTTGCAATTGTCTGAATTTATCCTTTTAAAATATATTGAATTATGTATCATATTTGAATCGACTTTTTAAAATTCGATTCTTGAACGAAGATTTGATCTTTCAAAGGTGGAAGGTGAGGATCGACCTTCGAAAAGTCAACTCTTCACAAAATATCGATTTTGTGTGGTGCATGATAAGTATGGTGCAATGGTAATATCACTGTGTGCACTATATCTGAATCGACTTTTTGAAACTTATTTTTTAAGTCAAGAATCGACAATCGAAAGATTGAAGGTGATGACCGACCTTCGAAAAGTCAACTCTTGACCCAATAATCGACTTTCAAAAATTCGATTCAATGTGGTGTATGGTGACGTTGTGTGCATCATATATGAATTGACTTTTTAAAAGTGAACTTTTGACTCAGGAATCGATTTTCGAAAAGTTGAAGATAAGGATGGGCCGATAAAATCGTTATGGTGCAAATAAAGGTTCTCGGGTTAAATTGGTGTCTTTTTTATTTATTTATTAATTGAATGAATTTTTGTATGTATTCAAGGATGGTTCATGTATATGCATCAGATTGTTGTAGATGCAATGTACTGTACTGACACTGTATTTTATTTTATTTTTCACCGACATTGTATTAATTTGTAGGGAGATTTTTTTATTTTTCTAGTGAAGGATAAAAGAAATTTTAATTAAAATTTAGAAGCAATCTTCCATACAGACATGACACCCAACAAGAGTGAGGTCTTACATAACAATTAAAAAGACTTATATTAAATAAAAATGTATTAAAGCAACTTTTCTTTCACTGCTCACTGCCGGAAGTCGTTTGGAAGACCGTCAAAGACAGCCTAGTTGATTTAGCTCTTGCGGTGAGTTGGGATTTGGCCAGTTTCCTTGACTGCCTTTTAAAAGAGGGAAGCACTGAAAAAGTTGTGATAACGATCACCATTTTATGGCATATCTGGAAATCTCGTTGTGCATGGCTCTTTGATAACAAATCCCCAAGTGTTAGCAAGCTTATTTCCGCAGTGGAGGAGGAAGCTAAAAAAAGTACATTACGGCTAGAAAATCCCCTCTTGGTTCACAAGAGCCAAAGAAATAGCCCTCTACCTGGACCCCTCCATTGGCCGGGACTCTCAAGTTGAACACTGATGCAGCCCTCCCCGGTGGTTCTTCCGCCATTGGAGTCATTACTTGCATGCCGAAGGCCAAATACAACACTCCCTTTCACCACATATACTGGGAAATCTTGACGTCGAAACACTTGAGCTCATGGCCATCCAGCAAGGCCTCTTTGTGGCAGCAACCCTAGGTGTCAGGTATGTGATCATTGAAATGGATTCCCTCTCATGCATAACACGTTTGGAAGCCCCTCGAACGACATATCCTCTCTCGGCTGCCTTGTTGCGGACTATCTAAGCATAGCGAAGGCCTTTCAGTCGTGTTCCTTTTCTTTTATCAAGCGCAATAGCAATAGGCCGGCCCATTTTTAGCCCAAGCAGGTCTCTCTGTGAGGGGCTTAATTGTTTGGGACATCAACCCCCCACCCCCCTCCCCCCCCCCAACCTGAAGTTGTAAATGCTTGCATCGCCGGCATGGTTTAATTACTAAAATTGCCTTCCGCCTTCAAAAGAAAATAGGGGTAAAAGTAAGGGCTTCCCCAGCTAAAAAGACTTACTCCCGCCATCCCACAATATAAGGCATTTTGGTCAATTCACACGGTTTAAGAAAACATAATAAATGAGTAACTTTTTAACATTTCAATTTAAAATAGTGTATTGTTTTCTGAGACTGACTAATAATATTGTATTGTTTAGTGTGAAAGTGAAAACAATGCATTTAATATTGTATTGAAATGTGAGAAAGACTTATATTTTGGGACACAACAAAAAAGTTAAAAAGACTTATATTGCGAGGCGGAGTGAGTATATTAAATAAAGATGTAGTAAAAATAGGGGTGAAAATGAATCAACTGGTTCGTAAACGGTTTGAGTTCGGTTTGATATTTTTCTTGAATAATTCGGTTCGATATGATTCAAGGTCGATACGCTTGACATTAGGAATGCTAGAATATTAAATGAGTCTATATCAAATATTTTCATACTCGTGTCGATTACCCCGACTACACTCAAAATAAATAAACTTACGTAAAATTATGCATAATTTGATTAAAATTTATGTTTTGTTACTATTATTTGTGGCTTACCTCGTTAGTTTAAATGCTTCATTTGGCATAATTAAAATGACCCTTTGAAATAAAACCGCATGTTTTCTTTGCATCCAACACAGATTCGAATCAACTCCAGTTTGACTCAAATTCAAAGGTGTTAATGATCGAGATTGCGTTTGATGGTCATATTATGTTTGTGTTCGAATTTAATTTCGTAAAATTCAAGAGACGTTCGACTCGATAAGCTCAATTTTTCACTAAACTTGTCTCGAATTGTCTACCATTTGAGATGCAAACTACCAAGCTACTCATGTTCGGCTCGAGTGATATAAAATTAGGGGGAATGAGGAGAAGGACAAAAATATTTTATCAATTGAGTAGAAGGACGATCTTTTGAAACTTTTGCATAAAGACAAAACTATTTATCCACTATCGAAATTCACTTGTGTTCGAAATTCATTCGTTTAAATTCACCGCCGAAATACATCGTCGAAATTCACTAATTTTCAAAATTCATTGTCGGGATTCACCGATTTTCGGGATTCATTTGTCAAAATTCACTATCGAAATTCACCGATTTCGGGATTCACTAGGGAGATTCACCGATTTTCGGGATTCACCTGTTTGTCCTTCTCGCTATAAAAATTATGCAGTTGTCCTTCTCCCTATAAAAAATATGTAGTTGTCCTGTTGCTTAATAATATTTCAGATTGTGTCCTTATCCCTAATTTCCCAATAAAATTATCGGGTCAATTAAATACTCAAGTTCATCTCGATTATGCACGGAAAAAACCTAACACTTCCGAACCCGAACGGGAACCCGAGCCCATATAACTCCTTTTTATTTTCATTTTTCATTTTTATTTTTAAAGGGGTAGATAGAGATAACTTAATCCTATTAACTTTGCGATCTCTCTTATCTGGAAAATCATAGAGCACCACACGGTTCCCGTACACTTGGCGTCACGCCATTGGTTACCCTTACGTATTAGGTCGGCCATCGCGCATATAAAAACAACACCCCCTCTGCACTTTGCATTACCATACGATTCACTTCTCATTGCGATATTCTTCTGATTTTGGCTGCAAAATCCTTTCTCTCATCTCAAATCTTTCAATCTTCCTTTCAAGGTATGTCTAATTCTTTAATTTCTTTTGTTTTATTTCGCTGGATTGATTGATGTTTTATTTCGTTGGATTGATGTTTAAAACATATCTGAATCAAAATCTGGTTTAATTGTTCTGTCATATGGTTTTGTTTGATAATCGTTGTGGTCTTGATCTGTATTATTTATTAATCGGAATCGTTGTTGTTAGAATTATATGTTAGCTATCGCGATTGATGCCATTAATTTTCTGATCGGTTTTTGTTTTGTTTGAATTGATTGACAATTATTAGCGATTTGTTATCATCTGTTTTTTTTTTTTTTCGTGTGTGCCTTTTATTGACCTGATGATCTACACATAGTTAATTGAAATTTGTGTATTCAATAACGTTTAGATTCCAAGTTTTCCCGTAAAAACGTAAATTTTAGCTGATATATGGTTATGATCTGGAAGTTTTCCATGATAAAGTAATATTGAGCTGATTTATGGTTATGATCTGGAAGTTTCTTTTGGTTTGAACATGATCTACCTTAGCTTGTTACTGTTTTTTGCTTTTGTGTTGATTTTTAGCTGATTGAATCATTTTGATCTAAGAATCTGTGAGATACTATCATCTTATAGGGGTTTCTTTTTCAGAATTTGATTAGATATAAGCATTCCTCTTCTTGATTAGATATAGCATTCGGCTTCTTGATTAGACATGGCATTTGAGCGTGCTTGTTTATTATTTGGCAATATTCAGTTTTGTTTGATAATTAAGTTTGATTTTGGCTGGAGTTTGAAATATTTCTTGGATCAAGCTTGATGTTCCATAGCCTTTGAAGCTTTTATAAAAATCTGCGTCTGATTCTTGCTTGCTTTGTGTTGTGTATGAACAGATGCAAATCTTCGTAAAGACCCTTACTGGAAAGACAATTACTCTCGAGGTTGAGAGTTCTGATACCATAGATAATGTCAAGGCCAAGATCCAGGACAAGGAGGGGATTCCCCCAGACCAGCAACGGTTGATCTTTGCTGGTAAACAGCTAGAGGATGGCCGGACCCTTGCCGATTACAATATCCAGAAGGAGTCCACCCTGCACTTGGTTCTTAGGCTGCGTGGTGGTATGCAGATCTTTGTAAAGACTCTTACAGGCAAGACCATTACTCTCGAGGTAGAGAGTTCTGACACTATTGACAATGTTAAAGCCAAGATTCAAGACAAGGAGGGTATTCCCCCAGACCAGCAGCGTTTGATCTTTGCTGGTAAACAGCTTGAGGACGGCCGTACCCTTGCCGATTATAATATTCAAAAGGAGTCCACCCTGCACTTGGTTCTCAGGCTCCGAGGTGGTATGCAGATTTTCGTCAAGACCCTCACCGGAAAGACCATTACTCTCGAGGTCGAGAGTTCTGACACCATTGACAATGTTAAAGCCAAGATCCAGGACAAAGAGGGAATTCCCCCAGACCAGCAGCGTTTGATCTTTGCCGGTAAACAGCTTGAGGACGGCCGTACCCTTGCCGATTACAACATCCAGAAGGAGTCCACCCTCCACTTGGTTCTTCGGCTCCGTGGTGGTATGCAGATTTTTGTGAAAACTCTTACCGGAAAGACCATTACTCTTGAGGTGGAGAGTTCAGACACTATTGATAATGTGAAGGCCAAGATTCAGGATAAGGAGGGAATCCCACCTGATCAACAAAGGCTGATCTTTGCTGGAAAACAGCTTCGAGGACGGTCGAACCCTAGCTGATTACAATATCCAGAAGGAGTCCACCCTTCACTTGGTTCTTCGCCTCCGTGGTGGTATGCAGATTTTTGTGAAGACCCTTACGGGCAAGACAATTACTCTCGAGGTTGAGAGTTCAGACACCATTGACAATGTTAAAGCCAAGATTCAAGACAAGGAAGGGATCCCACCAGATCAACAGAGGCTGATCTTTGCCGGTAAACAGCTCGAAGATGGTCGAACCCTAGCGGATTACAACATTCAAAAGGAGTCTACTTTGCATTTGGTGCTCCGTTTGAGAGGCGGTATGCAGATTTTCGTTAAAACCTTGACAGGAAAGACCATAACACTCGAGGTGGAAAGCTCCGATACAATCGATAACGTGAAAGCAAAGATCCAAGACAAAGAAGGGATCCCACCTGATCAGCAAAGACTGATTTTTGCCGGCAAACAGCTTGAAGATGGAAGAACACTTGCAGATTACAATATTCAGAAAGAATCGACTCTCCATTTGGTGTTGAGGTTGAGAGGAGGGATGCAGATATTTGTGAAGACATTAACTGGGAAGACGATCACATTGGAAGTGGAGAGCTCTGATACGATCGATAACGTGAAGGCGAAGATCCAAGACAAAGAAGGGATCCCACCTGATCAGCAGAGGCTGATATTTGCAGGGAAACAATTGGAAGATGGAAGAACATTGGCTGATTATAATATCCAGAAGGAATCAACCCTTCATCTTGTGCTTCGTCTTCGCGGCGGTGATTTCTGAAAGAGAACAATGCAGCAGCTCGTGGTTTCTGTCTGTTGTTTGAAAACTTGAATTCTCTGTTTTTAATTTGCTTTTCTTTTCTGTGTGAACTACCTTTTTGGCATTATTGCTTGTCAATGCCAATTTGTGATGAGTGCTGTTTTTTTTTTTCTTTTCTTTTGTTGGTGTGATTGTTGAACTATGATGGTGTGATTCAGTATTCAGAATAAATTTGTGTTTGTGATAATAAGTTTGTTTTCTATGTTTTTGGCTGATTTTCTGATAACAAATTTCGCAGCAGAATAATGTATTTATATTTAAGTTGAAAACAGTTTAATTAGATCTAATGCAATCTGAATGTTTAGAAACAAAATACCAGTATTTATCTTATCTGTAAAACTGAGATCTTCCGAGAGTTGTTCTTTCACAGTGATCTAAACGGATTTCAATCATGCCTCATTCAGATATGAGACTCAAAGATGTATATCAGCCAATTTACACTCAAATTTTCAAAATACTTCTAGGTTTAACGAGTCGAGTTTGAAAATATTTGTTAATGAACCATTCAAGTGTTTTAGTTTAATGGACTTTAGTTTCGAACAAATACCGAATGAAATTGTTTAAAAGAATCAAACTTCAAATCAAACTGGAACGACTCATCAAACCACATTTGACTCATTTACTAGGCAGACGATGTTTCTTTGGAAATCTTGTTCCTTTGCTTCTTTTACCATACAAAGTTCAGACTTTATAGCTCATATATATGGTGTATACAAGGAATAAACAAGTAAATAAGATAACAAGGAATAAACAACTAAATAATCATCAAGGAGTGTTTTGAAGATTGCATAAAACATAAAAAAAAAAGCATAAACCATTACATTATCATGGTGTCAACATAAATATTAATAATGACATAGAGTAGCTTTTTCAAGTACACTCATTAGATAACAAGAGAACTACAAATGCTCTCGGAAAATTCTAATGCAAAGACTACTACTTATTTGGGAGCTCGCAAAACAACTGAAAAAAAAAAAAAAAAAGGCTATTTTTTCATGTGTATCTAGCAATAATACTGTAAAAAAAAAAATTCTAAAAATACCATTGATGCTCTCTCAGTGCCTCACTGAGGAATCATTTTTCAAAACCCGCAATTGTATCTTGGTCAGACAACTGCTTCCTAACAAATTGGTTCAATGTATTGGCTATAGCCCCTATTGATAATCCGGGAATTTGTTTTCCCTATTGAAACAATGTAGTTTTACTATTAAGAAAATCTGTAAAATACCATTATACCCCTCCCCGGAGGATCATCATTTTTAACTACGGTGGCCCCACTGTGAAAATTTTTTTTTTCTTCTCAATCTCCGCCGGTTCAATGAACTTGGTATAACCATCAATCCACCTTGAGAAGTATCTTCAAGAACTCATACACGAAATAACTGATAGCAGCAGATGGTAATACCTGCAGTAAGCTCGGAATCAAGCCCGCATAAAGAGCGGGGACACCTCCGTGCTCGACTATTTTGACCGCGGTGGCTAATGCACTCATCTTTTCGGCTCGAGATTGCATTTGAAGCTGCCTCCTCACTACTTCAAACGGATACGTCGCGGCTTCAGAACAACAACCAGCAATCGCCCCGTACATTAGTGTTCTTACGGTACCTAACTCCATCTGTTCAAAAGCATTCAGATCATCACCCTGTTGTTTCATTTGTTCCAGCCTACGCCTCCCTTTTGGAGACCGTAAGTAACCTGATTTTAGGATATCGTAAACACCGTAGAAAACCGCACCCGAAGGAGCCATACTGATTATTGACAAAAGAAGGCCTTTGTAAAGGGAAAAAAACCCTTCTGTAATGATCATGTGGCGGAATGTGTTAATTATACCGCCCAATGCCTCCCCTCCGGGAGCTACCATTACGGTTCGTATAGTGTCCATAGGGATGCAGAGTATAGTAGCTGTAACTCCTGCTGCAGCACCTGCAATGAACCTTTCGAGATTCGATATCTCTTTGTTACCGGTGATTTTCAGCAATTGGTTTCGGTATGAGTCGTAAGCATAGAAATTGATGGACTTAAACGGAGCGGTTCGTAAAATGTTGACGAAATTCCCTTTCCAGAATCCTTTAAGCCCTTGAGAGACGAAGATCGTCTTGATTAGCTCAAAGAGGCTTTTCTGCTCGCCACGAACTATGTATTCGAGCTTTAGTCTCTCGAGTGGCGCAACAATGGTTCTTGAAACCATTGCAGCAACGGCGCCTACCCATAGATGCTTAGCGGTATTCAATACCTTGCCGGTTTCCTTAACCGCCGGAGCAAAACTCCCCGGAGTATTCTCCTCCGGTTGACCCGAAGTCTCTACGATCCGTTCTTCCCCTTTGCCTACATCTTCCTTCAATGACGAGACCGATATAAACCGACTTCTACCACTTCTACCATCATTGATCCGTCTCCTCCATCTCCTTCTCTGTCCACCACCGCTGCTCAAACATAATATCAAACACCTGGTAGGCGTCGAGGGCGACACAAACAAAGCTGAAACCGGAGCTTCTATAATCAATCCATCGGTTACGAATCCATTCACATTTGCAGAGAGTTTAGAGCAATTAGTAAGAGACTGCATTTCTTTGAATTCCGATCAGATCATACAAATTTTCTTCACCAACTTTCAGAATAAATCTTCATCCATTTCTCTCATTCGTCGTTTACGAAGCTAATTCAATCCAATATCCATTGTTTAATTTTTCAACGACCTCCATCCATCCACAGAAAAAAAAGAAAAAAAAGTCAAATAATTCACTACAAATTATTCGATATAGCTACTGACCGGAATTAATTCAGTTCTTAACAAATAGATAAACGCAGAAAAGCAAAGTATCAGGAACATAATGGATTTGTACCTCACTTGTTCAAGAGACGATGATGAAAATGAAGCGGCGGAGACGGCGGAGACGGGGACAGAGGGTAACCGGAAGTGATTAATCGGGTTTGATGTATAGATTGCAACCTCATTGAATTCGTGAAACTTTTCTATGGAGAATTTTCACTTTATTCTATGAACTCATATGGCGGAGAAAACCAAAATGCATCATTAACTATTACTATTTGTTTTTAGATGTAATTAAGGGTCACATTAATTAGGACAGTAGTATTTACTATTTACTTTTACACAAATTCATGCCAGAATGCAAAGCGTAAATTGTATTGGGCCTTGGTTGTATTGGACTCATATGGGCTTTGGTTGCATTCCCACAAGGCCAGCCCATTTTGTGATGTTCCGCGTTACTTGCTATGTTGAGAGATGCTTTGCGATACTTGTTGTAATTTCGTTATGGTGGTATCAGAGTTGAATAAAAAGTTTATTACCATGATGTGCACGTTGTGTATATACTCATACATTGTCGTGTCAATACCGATGAAGTCACCGATTGGAGGGAAATTTGGAAATCAGGTTCTTTCAGATCTGATTTTTTTTTTTATAAAACGTTACGCTTTTCGGACATTACAAATTTAGGCCACGGTCGAAATTATCAACTTGATATTTTCACTCATAGATATATCTACGTGTAAGTGTACACCCGTAGATATTATAAAACAGATATTTTTATGGTGAAGAATTTCCAACCCGCAGAGATATATTACTACGCGTAGAGGTAACCCATAAAAAAAATTGATTTCTACATTATTGAAAATCATTCTTTTCGACGGGTGGAGCCTCCAACCCGTAAAAATTACTACGGGTTACCTCCGCGCATCTACGGGGTACAAGCTCCACCGTGAAAATTTCAACGGGTTTGAAGCTCTAGTAATTTGATTTTGAATATTTATAGGGTTTAAACAACTACCCATAGAAAGATTGAGTTTAATGATTTCTACTCATGCCTGAATTAGTAATGTCATAAAATCTTAACCTGAAAAAAACACCTTACATGGCTTGATTTTCTAATTTTCCCCGATTTGATGCCTCAAAAGTGACGGGATGGGCAATCTCTTAGAGGGCTTGATGATTTTTCATTTTCATTTTTCTAAGAGGAAATAAAAGTCTAACATGTAATACCAGTGGCGGATCTGTGTGTACCAGGGGGGGGTCACGTGACCTCACTGAGATCCGGGCAAAATTTTTTAGTATTAAAACGATGTAGTTTTGTTGTTAAAAAATGTCATTTTATTGATAAAAAATGTAGTTTTAAGCTCTCGTGACCCCACTGAACATTTTTTTGGATAAAAAATGTAGTTTTACGGTCCGGTAACCCCACTGGAAAAAATTTCTGGATCCGCCACTGTGTAATACAATACATAGTGAAGTGACATACTTCCACTGCATTTTTGGATTTTTTTTCCAAATTAAAAAGATGTAATTTTAAAATATCAGTTTTATCCCTACCAAAAATATATCAATACTAGTTTAGTCAAACTTAGGCCGGCAAAATAATATAACACTGTAAATTAGAAGTTTGCAGGCCACACATTTTTTTTTTAAATTTTGGCCGGCTATCCATTGAAATTTCAAATTAATTATTAAATTAAATGGATTGTCAAAGATATTATAAGTAGCATATTAAATATATTGGACGGTTACTGTTAGATTTATTAAAATGCTGGCAAACTTCTAAAACTTGGTCTTCATGTCATGGTGTCTTGAGTTTTGAAACTTGTATATAACTTTATTTAACGGAAATTCTATTTTACAGATTTAACCTCGAACTTTTATGTTTATTAATATAATTGCTATTCTTCATAGTGAAATGATTTAAAATCAAATTCTCTGCTCCATAAAGATAAAGAAGATAATTCATATTGGGAATCTGAATTTTATGTAATAGTGGTAGTGTATAATTTAAAGAATCAAAATTTTAAGAATTTAGGTAGAGATTTTGCTGTGACTTTTCAAGTCAGTGAAGAATATATCTTACTGGGTTTTATATAGAATATTGTGTATATTATACTTAATAGACGAGTCTTTATGATATGAAAGAGTCTACTAATGATGTATTATTCGACGTTTATTGTGCTCGAGTACATAAAAATGAGGAATCAGTGCAAAAATCTTTTAATTTCGACACGGTTTAATCTTTGACCATAATGTTTTGCTTGAGTGCTTATTTTTCATTCATATATGACCCCATTTCGAAGGTGGTTCAAGAAAAATTTCGATGCCTAATTTGTTTCTCCCTAAAAGTCACATTATGAAGTTTTTTCGCACTTTTTATATTTTTTCGGTTTTTAATACATATTGAATAATGATCATGTTTTCATAAAAAAAATTGCTCCTTAATATTTGTAATTTCATTATGCCACAATTAAAAATTATTAATTTTCTTTTCCCTCCTATCACATATTTATTATAGGGAATAGTTCGAAATGATAAAAACACTAGTTACTTTGATAAACAAAAATCCACATTCCAATTTCTAAGAGAAAAGTACAAACTACTCTCTCCCTCTCATAATATAGTTTTTTTTTTTTTTTTTGTTACAATTTCACACAATTTAAAAAAATATAATAAATGAGTAAGTTTTTAATATTTGCAAAAAATTGTATTGTTTTCTGGGACTGACTAATAATGTTACATTGATTAGTATGAAAATGAAAACAATGCGCTTAATATTGTATTGTTTTATGAAAATGACTTATATTTTAAGACACCGCTAAAAAACCAAAAGGTTCTATATTATAGGACGGAGGGAGTATAAAATAGTATGACATTCTCAAAAAAAAAAAAAAATAAAATTTATATGACAAAAATACACTTACAAATCTTCTTCCCCGTGTGCTATATTAATTTCTATCATGTTCGAATTTACAATTCCTTAGAGATTTCAAGACATAACTTCATCAAATTGTAACCAAAAAGAAAAAGAAAAAGAAAATCTAATTTATTCATATTTACACAAATTAAGATACATGTTGATGGATCTCTAAGCAAAAACAATGTTGTAAAGGCTAAACTTTGTCTTAAGATTCTCCTAGACACAATAGTACGTAGAACAAGAAGTGATTGAAAAAAAAAAAAAAAAAAACTTTGCATTGTATTTGTACATTCACAATATGCATATAACCCAAAAAAATAATAATAAAAAGACAAGTGTAATTCAAACTTTTGAGATGCACCGGTTCGATCCCTTCTCAAATTAACGTCTTTGTCTTGTTGAAAGATTTAGGGATTAGGTCTGAAATCTCTGAATAGAAGTCAGACTCTAGTTCATCCAAATAACTAGATTCCGTATTAGTTAGGATCTTGATTGTTCTAGGAGGAGGTGGTGGGTGGAGAGGAGGGGGGGGGGGGGGGGGGGTGTTTGTGGGAGAAATAATGAAGAAAGAAACTTATAATGAATCATTTAACAGTGGAAGCCACAGCTTGCGCCCACCATTTGAGATTGTCTTTCATGTTAATCTCATCATTAACAGAAGGTATTCTCCAGTTCATCAATGGATTCTCTTTCTCTCTCCTCTTTCTTTTATCCAAATCATCCCATGCTTCAGAAAGATAAGGCCTTGATATCAAACACTTCTCATTATTTACACTTTCACCCCTATATTCTTCCTTATTACTACTATTCCCTATTATCCTTTGCAAACCAGGAATTATCTCCACAAGACTTGTTTCTTTATCCTCTTCTGAAAACACAAATCCAAGATCCATAAACCCTTTAACCTCCTCAAACTCTAGCTCTGATAAACTCTTGCTCAAAGATCTCTTCTTTTTTAGATGATAATATGCAGGCCTTGTTCTTGAACCTTCTTTTCTTGAAAATGAATAATCTTTTTGCTCTTCTTGAAGAACTGAATTTGGAGAATCAATAGGTGGGACTAAGGTTGATGCCATTGAATTTGAATTCATCATTTGGTCACTTGAAGATCTTTTGTGGTTTGATGATTGGTTGAAAATCTTTAGTTTTGATGGATTTTCTTGAAAATTGTGAGGTGGGCTTGGTGAAGAAGAAGATGGATTAATGCATGAGTTTTTCTTGAAAATTTGTTGGCTATACCAATATGAATCAAAGAGGGAAATGATTTCTTCTGCCTCCATGAATAGTTTCTTTCAAGAAGTTTGAGAAGATCCAAAGAATATTATCTGCAAAAAACCCTGGCTTTGGGGGTGTGTATATATATATATATATATATATATATATATTGTAAAATAGTAACATAGATGTTTCAACTAGGTAATTCTTACACGTTTTGCATTGGGAAGTTTTGAAAGGTTTGAACTTTACAAAGTCAAATATGCTTTTATATATGGAGTGCCAAGAATATCAATTAATAAGTTATTTATAATGATTAATGAATGATAAATGGTGTAAAAATATTGTGTACTACATGTTTTGATTGAATTGTCGTGGTTGATCGTGTGTAGCGTAAGCTATAGTACATATATTGTAACATATATTACCCATATCCCGTATATTCCAAAGGTTATAAGACTCCGAGCCTCATAATTACTAAGGCATAATGATGCTATTTGACACATTATACATTCAGGAACTATTTAGTCTCATCATACTCGATTGACTTAAAATAGCTTATCCGAATTATCAAGTCGATTGTTTCTAAATCTTATATCTTAATACTATTTCTCTCATTTTTCAACGTGGACATTACGTTCTCTTACTCTTAAGGAAAATTTGTTATCGCCTGAACCATACCAGATGATTCTAGAGGTGGACCACACCACTTCTCACGGAGTGAATTAGTTTCGTTAGATAGTTGATTCTAATACCACTTATAACGTTAAGAACTCAGGACTAGTGGCTCTATTTGAGACATAATGGTTTTTTTTTCTTTTGAATGAGATACATAATGAATTCAGTAACTGCTTAGTCAATCGTTTATGTTTGAATCTACAATAATTAATTAAAGGTCATAAATGACACAATATGGAAGATGTCAGGCAAAAAGGACTATAAGAAAATATTCTTGTCAAAAAAGACATTTTCATCAGTGAAAGTGAAACTGAAAGTGATTTTGAAAGTGAATTACGTTGAATTTCAGCACAAAACCAACGTAATTCACTTTCAAATCCACTTTCATTTTCACTTTTACTGATTAAAATGTTCTTTTTAACAAAAATCTTTTCTTATATTCCTAAAATTCTGATATCTTTCTAAATATGTCATAATTGACAATTCACTATAAAATATATTATGTTACTTGGTCTAGCAGTGTAGTGCTACATTAGCATTTTTCGTTGGGAATAATGCATTACAAACCTCATGATTAAAATAATGTAATATATTATGTAAGACAAGATTGATAGATGGAAAATTCAGTGATAAGTATTTAATGTTTGGAATTTTATGAAACGTTTGGCCGTACTAGATGTGGCTTAAGGGTTACCGTTGCGTGTAGGGGTAAAACATTGCATGATCTTGATGTGACAATTAGATACTTTATATTATAGAATTAATATGACAATTAAAGTTAGTGTTAGCAATAATAACAAAAAAAAAAAAAAAAACATTATGTGTTGGTTGTTGAAAGCAATGATGTCTTCTAATAAAGTGATGGAATACATCATTGAAGATTTAATATTTTAATATGGCTAGATTGCACTAACATATAACTAATTACAAAATGATATGTTTTTTCATAATCACTTGTTTGAACTTGACGTGACATTATTCAGACTATAGATTGAAAATCTTTAAATACCACCGGTTATTAAATTAATGCAACGTCGGGTCACTCCTCATATGGAATGACCGTTAAAACAATTTCTTTACATGGTAGAACTTTAATAGTCACTTCATTTGGGGGGCAACTTGATGTAACAATTCGTAAATCATCAATTCAATCTGTGATCAAGATAATATTACATCAAATCACTTCCCAAATGAAGTAACCGTAGAAAAATATATCATTATAGGGTAGTTTTTCCACATTCACTCTATTGAGCAGTAAATTATCATGACATGCTTAGATCACATTCTGTAAATCATCATTTGCAGTCTACGACCAGAATAATGCCACATCGGTCATTCCTCTAATGGATGGACCACAGACTGTAAATCTTTAATTACGGTCTGTGACAGGGATAATGCAACATTGGGTCACTCTTCTAATGAAGGGACCATACGTATTCTTCCATAGTCACTCTATTTGATGGGTGACCTGACGTGACATCATCCAAATCACAGACATTAAATCTTTAGTTATAGTCTGTGGCCATGATGATGCAACATGAGGACACTCCTCAAATGAGGTAACCATAGAAAAACTTCACATTACATGACAGTTCTTCCATAGTCACTTCATTTAAGGAGTAACTTGACGTACATCATCTTAGTCAATTATAGTTCGTGGCCATTGTTAAGGATACTGGACCTCAAGATAGCCCAAAGGACAAGCCCAACTATGAAGAGCAAGTTGAAGCCCAACGAGTAGACTTGTAGAATAATCTAGTGTCTGTTCATTCTGTAAAAATGCTGCAGTCTGTTTTGAACTCTTGTAATATCTCTCTGAATGGAAAACTCTCTTTTTGTGAAGCATGTCAGTATGGTAAATTGCATTCTAATCCTTTTCCTAACTCTGTGCATAATGCTAAACAGCCTCTTGAACTTATTCACACAGACCTATGGGGTCCTTCACCTATCACATCTGTTAATGTCTATTTGTGTTATGTTATTTTTATTGATGATTTCAGTAGATTCACATGGATATGCCCCCTTAAACACAAATCAGATGCCTTGAATGCCTTCCTTCACTTCAAAACCCTGTCTGAAAACCTTCTAGAGTGTACAAGTGCGGTCTGATTGGGGTGGTGAGTACAGAGTGTTTGAACAAAAACTTAAGGAGTTTGGGATTCTTTTGAGGCATCCTTGTCCCCATACACATGAACAGAATGGGAGAGTGGAGAGGAAACATAGACATATCACTGAAACTGGTCTCACTTTCCTTGCTCAAGCTAGTTTACCCCTTAAATTTTGGTGGCATAGTTTTCAGTATTCTGTGCATCTCATAAACAATCTTCCTACACCTGTTTTGCACATGAAGACACCTTCTCAGATTCTCTTTCGCAGGCCTCCTGATTACCCCATGTATAAAACCTTTGGTTGTGCTTGCTATCCCTTGTTGAGACCCTATCATACCCAATTATTTCAGTCCCATACTCAAAAGTGCACTTATCTTGGCCTTAGTCCTTGTCACAAGGGGCATCTGTGTTTAGACCATAATGGTATAATCGTACTTCCAGAAATGTGTCCTTTGATGGGAGTACCTTTCCCTACAAATCCCATCCTCAAACTCCTATTAGTTCTGTTCCAAACTCCACAGCTACCTCTTATGTGCTTCCTCTCCTTTTTACTCAGAATCAGCCTACTTCTGCCCACATTTCATCTTCTGATTGTTCCCCTGCATTTACACCAATGTTTATGCCTCATTTTCCTCTAACACCACACTCGCAGTTTTCTCCTTCACTGTCCAACCACCATTACCCCCAGTCCTCTCATTAACCAGGTTCCTCCTCTTCATCATCTCCCTTATTAAGTCCACCACCTCCCTCCTCACCCATCCCTTCTCATCCCATGAAAACTAGGTCTAAAAGTGGCATCTTCAAACCTGAGAAATTCCTAGGGCTAGCTAAGCAGGTTCCTTACAATCACCAAAATGAACCAACAAAGATTTCTGAAGCACTTTTGGATCTTGCCTGGAAATCTGCCATGTTTGAAGAATACAAAGCTCTTGTGGATAATCACACTTGGGATCTTGTCCCCCCTCCCCCCACTCCTCTCAGAACCTAGTTGGAAACAAATGGGTATTTTAGCTTTAGCTTAAGCCAGATAGCACCGTTCTCAAACATAAAGCCAGGTTGGTTGCCAAGGGTTTTCTTCAACAGCCTGGTGTGGACTATGGTGAGACTTTTAGCCCTGTAGCAAAATCTTCAACCATTAGAGTTGTTTTGAGTGTTGCAGTTTCCTTACATTGGCCCATTCAACAAGTGGACATTAATAATGAATTCTTGAATGGGAAGCTACAAAAATATGTTTTTATGCCTCAACCAGAAGGCTTTATTGACCCAAATAGGCCTCATCATGTTTGTCATCTGAAAAGAGCTCTGTATGGCCTTAAGCAGGCCCCAAGGGCTTGGTTTAAAGAGCTCAAGACTCACCTACTCACTTTGGGTTTTGTGCAGTCTGTTTCAGATATTTCTTTTTTTTTCATCACCAGTCTGTTATCTTGTATGTCCTAATCTATGTAGATGACTTTCTGATTACTGGGAATTCTGCCATTGCCATTCAAAAGTTTATTTCCTTGCTACACAAGAGGTTTCCATTGAAAGACTTGGGATCCCTGTCCATTTTTCTTGGTATGGAGGTCTATAGGGATGACAAGGAATTAGTGCTTTCTCAAAAGCAATATATTCTTCAACTGTTGCACAGGATTGATATGGATCACCTTAAACCGTGTCCTGTTAGGAAATCTATGCAGGAACACAGCGGAATTCAAAAATTTATTTCCTATCGACCCAAGATCGACTTCGTTTAAGCAATAAACAAATAAGCTAAAAGACGGTAGTTACCTTGCTTGATCTAAAAGATCGACGCTTTGACCGTCTAAGGAGAGTAGTTCTGCATAGAGACGCCCAAGTGTTCGGCCTCTACCGGTGATCCACACGAACTGCCCGCCGGAATCCTATCATGGATTGCTACTAGAAAAATTCGGTTGCTAGACCGACTTTTTTTCTCTCTCAAAATTTTTCTTAAGAAGCTCTCTATCTTTCACAAGAACTATTAGCTCTTGGAATTGTGATGTACAAAAGAGCTAGCCAACCCTTTCTTATATAGGTGTTGGGGCGCCACTTTCAATTCCCAATCTGATTGGGATTAGCTTCCTAGTAGATTGAGGAGAAAGAAAACATTTTCCTAATAAAATAAAGAAAATATATTTGATTGATTTATCTCATTAATATTCAATATCTTATATTAAATATTTCCAATATATTGTCAATATCTTATATTGACTATATTTATCTTATTACCATAAATCAATTTACACATGTGTATATATCACATATATATATTACACATATAAATCTATATATAAATATCTAGTTATTACAAATGTGCACATGTATATCTTATATACATGTACAACACACGCATGTAATCATATATACTAGTGTCATGAACGCCGTGCAAGACACGGCCGCCCATCGAAGCATTGCATACAATGTGATGACAGAAAAAATGTATTGTTATCTTTTTCTTGGCATGATACATGTTTGATAACTCAGTAGCATTGAATTTATTAACGATAATGCATAGACAATAAAAAATAAAAAAATAAAAAACAAAATGAGTTACAACACCAAACACAATATCTAGAAGTTGAAGAAGTGAACCTCCGGATAATAGCACGCCGTCGAATTCCCCGGTTTATCGTCGGCCTCCTCCATCATCTAGCCTTTATTTTTCATTTTGTATTTTATTGGTTTTTGGGTAATCACAATATAGATGGAACACAACACATAAAAAAAAACCCGACAACAATTATGCCACGTGGCGGTCCTTGGGGGTTTCTCTTGGCCTTTAATAGAGTAAGGGGAAACGTCCGGTATTTTTTCTTTTATTCTTATGATGCACAGCAGAGAAAAAAAGAAATAAATATAAATATAAATAAATAAACCACAACATACGTGGGCAATTGAAAGTGACGTGGCAGCATTTAGTTAACTTTGTAAATTCAGCAGGGTTCTCCTTGGCCTTAAATAGTATAGGTAGATATAAATATTAATATCTAATATTAATATATAGTAGTACTATTAATTAAATTACACAATCTAAATGTATCTTATACACATAAAAATTACGCCACCTTAGCCAACAAATTGGCATCCGGAATATTCTTTAATTAATATAATACTATTAATATCTTGAATTTAATTTATTCATAATAAATAAATACCACCATATTAATTTACCACTATAACCTTTATAGTCGTGAGATAAAACTTTTCTTATTTGGTTATCAACTATAACTACATTTTAATCCAACTCGATGTTCATATGTGTGTGACCCGATAGGCTTCCGAATAGTTTGGCCGTAGGCACATAGTGCAAATTACGAAAATGCCCTTCACAGCTAACGATCACGGGATAGCGTCTAGCAACACACCGTGACCCCTAATCATCGGAAGAGTAAAATGCAATGACTACTACATTTCATGTGAAACAGTTTCCGTGTAACTTACAATCCCATCGTTGTAATAATATCAATACGGTCGTATGTCGAGTGTCAAACATTAACGACCGTATCTTATAATCTGGATATCATGTTCTCTCGAAGTAACTCATTTACTTCCACTTTGCAAAGATTGATAAGAGTAAGACATTCCTTATAAGAAGGCCCTTTCGTATATTCACCCTTACTGATAGGGTACGCGATTCTCATACGACCAAACATGTATACTCTGCATGCTTCAGTATCACACCCAATCACTACCGCATGATCGCCCCGTGGCTAGGGGAAACCTCAATAGTGTCAAAGCATGACAATCCACACCGTGATGCCATGAAGACTCCGGCCCTAAGGATAATTACACAACCGCCACATAGTGTGACACTTAACCGTGTAAGTGGGTCTGTCTAATGTACGCATTCTCTAATACACGTCCACGTACAGTCCAAGTGTCTCTACACTTCGATAGACGAGATCTAACTCTGCCCTTAAAGACAGAAGACATCTAATACGTGCTAGTCTGTTTATACTATCAATGCCCTGTTTAATAGTACATCAACCTAGAGGCATTTAAGTATCAAACTTATTAAAGTGATTAGAGATCTCAGCAACTATAATCACCTATCATGTTTTCTCTATCACAGTTTAATACTAAGGACTTTATCATATAACAATTCACAATTGGTTCTTTAAAAGAACAAATATACGACAACAAAAAAGCCATTTAATATATGTATAAACATAAAGAAATTGTAGAAATGATCCGACCTGGTCGGATCCGGTCCAAACCGATTGGGTTTATGACACTATTTCAACAATCTCCCACTTGGCGTAAAACCAATCACACGCACACACAATACCAAGTTGAAACACAAGATCTCATGCAATACTCGCAACCAGCCCTAGCCGTGAACGGATCGCTATCCGTAGGGACTCAGACTATTTTCTGTTGGAATAGTGTCCTAAACCCAATCGGGTTGGACCGGATCCAACCGGGTCGGATCATTTCTACTATTTCTTTATGTTTATACATATATTAAATGGCTTTTTAGTTGTCATATATATGTTCTTTTAAAGAACCAATTATGAATTGTTATATGATAACGTCCTTAGTGTTAAACTGTGATAGAGAAACCATGATAGGCGATTATGGTTGATGAGATCTCTAATCACTTTAATAAGTTTGATACTTAAATGTCTCTAGGCTGATGTACTATTAAACAGGGCATTGATAGTATGAATAGGCTAGCACGTATTAGATGTCTTCTGTCTTTAAGGGCAGGGATAGATCTCGTCTATCGAAGTGTAGAGACACTTGGACTGTACGTGGACGTGTATTAAAGAATGCGTACGTTAGACTGACCCACTTACACGGATAAGTGTCACACTATGTGGCGGTTGTGTAATTATCCTTTTGACCGGAGTCTTCATGGCAT
Source organism: Gentiana straminea (assembly GCA_036785695.1). Classification (NCBI taxonomy): domain Eukaryota; kingdom Viridiplantae; phylum Streptophyta; class Magnoliopsida; order Gentianales; family Gentianaceae; genus Gentiana; species Gentiana straminea. Next base: position 2,588,738 of record JAVUPR010000042.1, read on the forward strand.
CACGGTGTGGATTGTCATGCTTTGACACTATTGAGGTTTCCCCTAGCCACGGGGCGATCATGCGGTAGTGATTGGGTGTGATATTGAAGCATGCGGAGTATACATGATTGGTCGTCCGGGAATCGCGTATCCTTTGATTGGGATCGAATATCCGAAATGGCCTTCTTATAAGGAATGTCTTACTCTCGTGAATCTTTGCAAAGTGGGAGTAAACGAGTTACTTCGAGAGAGCATGATATTCGATTATAAGATACGGTCGTTGATGTTTTGACACTCGACTAACGACCGTATGGATATTATTACGCCGATAGGATTGTAAGTTACACGGTAATCGTTTCACATGAAAGGTAGTAGTCATTGCATTTGACTCTTCCGATGATTGGGGGTCACGGTGTGTTGCTAGACGCTATCCCGTGATCGTTAGGTATGAAGGGCATTTTCGTAATTTGCACTTTGTGTCTACGGCCAACATATTCGGAAGCCTATCGGGTCACACACATAAGAACATCTAGCCGGATTAAAATGTGGTTATAGATGATAACCAAATAAGGAAAGTTTATCTCGAGACTATAAAGGTTATAGTGGTAAATTAATATGGTGGTATTTATTTATTATGAATAAATTAAATACAAGATATTAATTATATATATACAAATTATATTAATTAAAGAATATTCCGGAAGCCAATTTATCGCTAAAGGTGGCGCAACTTATTTGTGTATAAGATACACTTGGATTGTGCAATTTAATTAGTGATATTACCTATTATTAATATTAGATATTAATAAAATAAAATAATATATATATATTGAATGCATGCGTGTGTGTTCATTGATTGCAAATTGGATTTGCTGTATGCGCACCATTTGGTATATATTAATAGATTTATTTGTGTAATATATATGTGATATATACACATGTGTAAATTGATTTATGGTAATATAATAAAAGGTAAATATTGTCAATATAAGATATTGACAATATCTTGGGAATATTCAATATGAGATATTGACAATATCCTAGATTTATTTAATATGAGATATTGTAATAAATGAGATAAATCAATCAATTATATTTTCCTTATTTTATTGGGAAAAGGTTTTCTTCTCCTCCACACTATATGGGGCGCCACTTTCATTATAAATAGAAGGTGGGTGTCAAGCTCTTTTGTACATCACAATTCCAAGAACTAATAGTTCTTGTGTAAAATAGAGAAAGCATCCCATAGAGAGTTGGAGAGAGGGGAAAAAGGCCGGTCAAGCAACCGGAGTTTTCCAATAGCAATCCATGATGGGATTCCGGCGAGTCGTTCGTGTGGACTAGCGGTAGAGGCCGAACACTTGGGCGGCTCTATGCGAACTACTCTCTTTGACGGTCAAAGCGTCGATCTTATAGATCAACCAAGGTAACCACCGTCTACTACTTGTTTGTTTATTGCTTAAACGAAGTCGATCTTGGGTCGATAGGAAATAAATTTTTGAATTCCGCTGCGTTCCCGCGTAGATTTCCTAACAGTGGTATCAGAGAGAGCTTCGAGCTTAAGCAATAAGCATTTTATTTTGCGTAGTTAATTTTATCGTTTAAATCACATAATTAAAAGATGAAAGATTTTGATTCGCAAATCGATACACGAAAAAAAAAAAAAAAAGGGGCGGCTTATGGGGTGCTCGGCCGATCGGCGGCGGCACCCCACCGGAAATTGCGCCGGCGCCGGCGGCACCCCTTTGGGGCGGTCGACGTCGGCTGGTGCATCTTTTGGTGGATCCCTAAATTTTGTTTTGTGTATTTTGTGTTTCATTATTGTTCATAGTTGTGATTGATAATTCGTCTTTTGTTTAGTTGTGTCGTGTGGCTAACCAATGGTATAAATAGTTTGGGTCGTTGGGATGCCATATGGCATTAAAATAATAATGGCCTTTCCAAACTCTGTTTGGAATAGCCTAGGCCCTTTCCAAATATTTAATTTGGGAAAAGGCTAGCTAGCAGCCACTTCCAAAATTTTGATTTTGGAAAGTGGCGAAGCCTAAACCAAAATTATTTGGCCTTTCCAAATATTTGATTTGGAATAGGCCTAGCCCCTTTTCAAATATTTGATTTGTAAAAGGCCAGCTTGCGCCACTTCCAAAATTTTGATTTTGGAAAGTGGTCGAAGCCTAAGCCAAATTTGGTTTAGGAAACCAAAGCATCCCTTTTGATTACGAATCAAAAGGAAAGAAACAAAAGAGAAATAATTTTAATTTTGATTTATTTTTGGAATAGTTCTAATTAATTAAAATTAAAATTAAAATCGGTTTAAAATTAATCGTTAATTTTATTTCGATTAAAATCATTTAATTAATTAAATGTTAATTAGTTAATTGATTGGATAAAATTATTTAATAGATTAAATGTTAATTGATTAATTAAGACGCAAGTAGTTAATTTTTAATTTTATCTTTTTCATAAGATTTTATTGTATGGATTAGATATAGTAGATATAATATGATTATATGGACCCCGATTGATCATGGACTCGACCGATAGGATAGATGTGAATGATTTAAATTTTCTGTTGGTTTAAAAATTATCCTAGGCCGTTATGAAGAACGTGACCTAGTTTATTTCTGCATTTTATCCCATTCCCGTTAGCTCCCCCCGTGTGCGGCGGGTGTATTTATTTTATTAGATAGAATTAAACGTAACAAGAATGGAGCAGAAGATGAAGACCAAAGAAAGAAGAAAATAAAGATCCCATTGGAGAATGGAGCATTAAAGATCCTATTGGCGGTTGCGGCCTACCCTTAGATTGTGACCCGCGGTTTCGTCGATTTGTATTCGAAACCGCACCTAAGAAAAGTCCATGATCATACCGGTTACTTTACGCATTTATTTATTTTGTGCTTGTATTTATTTTATATGATACGATAGATGCATGACTAGGCACGATCTAGATAAATGTGTAGGATGTATGTCTATAGAGATAGATATATTTGATGAGACCGTAATTAAAATTAATTAAGTGAATTAATTTACGTAAATACTTCCACAACAAAAATCAAGTCGAGAAATTGTCTCCCAATATTATAGCGACGGTGAAGAGCCTTTGTTCGGATCCAACTGATCGGCCCTCGTCGGGAGTTGACCTACCACGGGTATATCGTCGTTATTGAGATATGATCGTATGAGATCTCGCGAATATTGGGTTATGACTTGACTAGAGTATTGCGGTGATTGGCCCTCGTCAGGACCGTCTTATTCTAGAGGCAAGGGGTTGACTACCACATAAAGATGTGAATTGTCAAAGAGTTGACTAGTCAACCACCAAGAGTCACATAGAGATGTGATTGGTAAGAGTTACATACCTTTCGAATTATTCCGGTTGATCGGCCCTCGTCGGGAATCGGGGTAACCAGATGGGATCTTGGCCACTAAAGAATTTTGAAAGATTCTTGAAAGTCAATTGGGAGTAGTTGACTAGTGGGAGCAAAATCATAAATCAAAAGACCATTTTTGATTTTGCGTGTATAAACAACAACACTCTTTTATTTTCATTTTTATGTTGTAGTTTTAGCAAACTTTATATTTATATTTTATTCTCGATTAGTAAAACCAAATTATGACTGTTAATTTTGAGAAACGTTCTCAAATATGGTTGAGTAATTTTAATCCTTTTAAAATAAGCAATGACATGAGCCATCCCGTTATAGTAGTTAGAGACAAGGAGATTACATAATTGATGCAAGGTTCGAGACTTTAATTATTAATGAAAGCGGAAGCTCATGATATGATTAAATCATTTGAAATAAGTTTCAAGGAATTAGTCATATATTGGATACGATCCAAGATGATCATTCAAATCATACGATGACAATTAATTCAAACGTTGGATAAGAATGACCACATCTAATTTTGGAAAGGTTGTTTTCAAAATTGTAAGATTTAAGTATCGACTTAATTCTAGCATTTGCTTAAAGGTTAATTAAATAGTCAATGTTTTGAATACGATTCAAAAGGTTAAATAAACTATTTAATAAACTTTAGATTTTCTTTATGAAAGGAAATTGAGGACATGGCTCTTGTGATCTTTCTTAAGTCTTATGAAGACTACAATAAGAAACATTTTTCAAGTGCTTAAAGGATTGAAAGAAAAGATAGGGCATGTGCTTAAATAGAGAACTCATTGAAGCCTCTATTCTAAGCAAGTCTGTTGAGATAAATCTATCTAAGTTCAAGTCAACTCTAAGATATATGATATCTTACGAGTGTGATTAAATTAGAAAGATTGAATACGATATGGAAGGTGAAACAAACGTTGTAACACTTACCATATTCGAATCTAGTAAACCGATAAGGGAACTAAATAAATGTTATTATGTTCCGGTTCTTATGAAGAACATACTTTCGTTATTTGTTAGGATTTAGTAGACATATTCAATTGTAAAGAATAAATGTTATTCCGATAAAGTTGGAAGGTCACTGAATCTAACATACTAGATTGTTGTCACTATATAGTTGATATATGTGATCAGATCTCAACTAAATATTTGTATGGCTGTTATCCTTAATATTTGTGGTTACTCTAGACATAGTCTCTCTAGAAGGGAAGAGTGTAATTAAACGTCATTCTGATGATGTTGAACCATGTGATTATGAATCGTGTGGGTTATACGTATCTTATCTAAAGATGACTAAAATACCCTTTTTCGAAAAGGTTATAAAATCTAGAAAAATTGTCTAAAGCCTAAACATACCGATGTTCGTTGGCTTATGACAATTAATGCCACAAATAATTGTTTATTAGTCTCTACGACTATTTTTAGAAATAGTCAAGTGTACTCGATGAAGTGCATAATTCGGAAAGCCCGAAAAGTTCGAGCTAGTACGAGTGTGAGATTGATGAGCTACTTAGGAATTAATCTTCAATTGAATTGAAGTAATTAATACCTGAAGAGTGTTTCAGAAGTCGTCTGAAAATGAATAAGATTCTCCCTTAAAGGATACCATCTTTGGGATACGCAATTAGATTGTGTTCCCAAAATGGAAACAACACTTTATATGATAAAGGTGTGACACAAGCCATGCGAAGTATCCCTTACCCGTTTCGGGATAGTGCCCTTATACTTAACCTAGTTTCAAAGAATAAAGGTTGAATAAATTCCATATTAGATATGGAAGAAGATAATGTCGAATCTATCTTAACCGATGATTTGAAGTTGTCATAGGCAAAGTCAGAAAAGCTTGGAGCCTAGTACGACATATGCAACTTTGTGGAATATCTTAGCTAGCACGCTAGATGTTATTTACTTGTCCGTGGAGCAAAATGTTTGTCTCCAAACATGCTGTCTTCTAGAGGAAGTGTTTCTTCCAAGAGAAACAGTGGGAGTAAATCAGATCTCAAAGAGTTTGAGAACCACAAAGATATATTCAACCAAAGGAACGTGAGCAGACGCCATATAGCGATGAGGTGTAGATCACTGCTCAGTGCACACAAAAGTTCTGTAAGTCTGTAGATAACCTCAAGCCTGAAAGGGCTGCAGGTACGTTCATCTTAAAGAATGAATATCTCACGACTCATGAAAGAATGTTTAAAAGGCAAGGGTGAGAGTTATGGCCAGGAGCCATAATATCTGAATTAGATTCCATCAATGACAACCAGGTTATGAACCTAGTCCGTCTTACCGGGGAGTGTCCCCTGGAAGGCCGACATGGATAGTAATCCGATTACCATAAGGCTATAGTGACGGCTGAAGGGTATGAGGTGTAAACCTTGTAATTATCTTTATCGCCAGTGTGCCCGTTCTATTCGATAATGCTTGTTATAACTTCGTATCATGACTATATGATAGTGTTGAAGACGTTGGGCAAACAACCCGATGTTCATAGACGATAACATGATATGTAAGCCCATGAGATCCATTTATGGACTCAAACAAGTTTCTCTAGACGATTTCTTTGTTTGATAATCAAAGGAGTTTGATTTAGTCAAAAGAAGGATATGCCCAATGTGCAAGATGGATAGTGGGAGCGTGTTACGATTTTTGAGTAAGGTATTAGATATCTCTCTTAGGAATCATCTCCCCATGTCACAGTCAATTAATGTTTGGTAGTTCAAGGTCTTTACGAAAGCACTTGGATTAGCAGTTCTTATTTTAGAAATGAGAATCTATAGCGATAGATTTAGCTGCTGTTAGATTATAGTTTACCTATATAGATGTGATGCTAAAAGAAGTTTAGCATAGATCACGAGATCTATCTATGTTAGGACATTGGTCCTAAAGATAAGGTGAAAGATGATGCTTATGGAAGGTTTCCTTCGCTGCTGCGATAGGAACCATCTTATAGGTGATGCCGGATGTTCATAATTCATGAATAGTCATGAGCAAGTATGAAAGTAAATCTGGTAGATATCGAGAATATCCTTAAACAAGTTAAGGAAAAGTTTCCTAGTTTATTGAAACTTGGAATTAAATAAGCGTAGATATACAGACGTAACCTGAGTCTTATGAAGGCGAGAGGGAGCTACAGTCTGGGTTTGCAGTCACTTTGAATAAATGATACAGTGAGCTGGAAATGTTCTTAGCGATGGGTCACTGTAAATTCTACAACTAGGCCAAAACACAGTAGTGCCTTAGAGCGCAGCGGGAGCGATACATGGATCTGAAGGTTCATTCTTGAACTCGGTACGGTTCTTCCACCTTTTCTATATAGCCGATATAGTAAGTGGATTCATTGCTTGAAGCAAGGACCGGGGTCTCGTCGAGAGATTCGTGTGTGTGTTGAGGCGGTTCCTTTGACTTGGTCATTTGGAACGTGATATGAAGATAGTCGAGTCCCCACGGATGGCGATCCGTTCATGGCTAGGGTTTGGTTGCGAGTATTGCATGAGATTCTTGTGTTTCAACTTGGTCTCGTGTGTACGAGTGATTGGTTTTAGGCCAAGTGGGAGATTGTTGGAATAGTGTCCTAAACCCAATCGGGTTGGACCGGATCCAACCGGGTCGGATCATTTCTACTATTTCTTTATGTTTATACATATATTAAATGGCTTTTTAGTTGTCATATATATGTTCTTTTAAAGAACCAATTATGAATTGTTATATGATAACGTCCTTAGTGTTAAACTGTGATAGAGAAACCATGATAGGCGATTATGGTTGATGAGATCTCTAATCACTTTAATAAGTTTGATACTTAAATGTCTCTAGCCGATGTACTATTAAACGGGGCATTGATAGTATGAATAGGCTAGCACGTATTAGATGTCTTCTGTCTTTAAGGGCGGTGGATAGATCTCGTCTATCGAAGTGTAGAGACACTTGGACCGTACGTGGACGTGTATTAGAGAATGCGTACGTTAGATCGACCCACTTACACGGATAAGTGTCACACTATGTGGCGGTTGTGTAATTATCCTTTTGACCGGAGTCTTCATGGCATCACGGTGTGGATTGTCATGCTTTGACACTATTGAGGTTTCCCCAGCCACGGGGCGATCATGCGGTAGTGATTGGGTGTGATATTGAAGCACGCGGAGTATACATGATTGGTCGTCCGGGAATCGCGTATCCTTTGATTGGGATCGAATATCCGAAATGGCCTTCTTATAAGGAATGTCTTACTCTCGTGAATCTTTGCAAAGTGGGAGTAAACGAGTTACTTCGAGAGAGCATGATATTCGATTATAAGATACGGTCGTTGATGTTTTGACACTCGACTAACGACCGTATGGATATTATTACGGCGATAGGATTGTAAGTTACACGGTAAGCTGTTTCACATGAAAGGTAGTAGTCATTGCATTTGACTCTTCCGATGATTGGGGGTCACGGTGTGTTGCTAGACGCTATCCCGTGATCGTTAGGTATGAAGGGCATTTTCGTAATTTGCACTTTGTGTCTACGGCCAACATATTCGGAAGCCTATCGGGTCACACACATAAGAACATCTAGCCGGATTAAAATGTGGTTATAGATGATAACCAAATAAGGAAAGTTTATCTCGAGACTATAAAGGTTATAGTGGTAAATTAATATGGTGGTATTTATTTATTATGAATAAATTAAATACAAGATATTAATTATATATATACAAATTATATTAATTAAAGAATATTCCGGAAGCCAATTTATCGCTAAAGGTGGCGCAACTTATTTGTGTATAAGATACACTTGGATTGTGCAATTTAATTAGTGATATTACCTATTATTAATATTAGATATTAATAAAATAAAATAATATATATATTGAATGCATGCGTGTGTGTTCATTGATTGCAAATTGGATTTGCTGTATGCGCACCATTTGGTATATATTAATAGATTTATTTGTGTAATATATATGTGATATATACACACGTGTAAATTGATTTATGGTAATATAATAAAAGGTAAATATTGTCAATATAAGATATTGACAATATCTTGGGAATATTCAATATGAGATATTCGACAATATCCTAGATTTATTTAATATGAGATATTGTAATAAATGAGATAAATCAATCAATTATATTTTCCTTATTTTATTGGGAAAAGGTTTTCTTCTCCTCCACACTATATATGGGGCGCCACTTTCATTATAAATAGAAGGTGGGTGTCAAGCTCTTTTGTACATCACAATTCCAAGAACTAATAGTTCTTGTGTAAAATAGAGAGCATCCTATAGAGAGTTGGAGAGAGAGGGAAAAAGGCCGGTCTAGCAACCGGAGTTTTCCAATAGCAATCCATGATGGGATTCCGGCGAGTCGTTCGTGTGGACTAGCGGTAGAGGCCGAACACTTGGGCGGCTCTATGCAGAACTACTCTCCTTTGACGGTCAAAGCGTCGATCTTATAGATCAACCAAGGTAACCACCGTCTACTACTTGTTTGTTTATTGCTTAAACGAAGTCGATCTTGGGTCGATAGGAAATAAATTTTTGAATTCCGCTGCGTTCCCGCGTAGATTTCCTAACATTTTCATACCATGCTCCAAATGACCAAGTCAAATGAACCGCCTCAACACACACATGAATCTCTGACGAGACCCTGGTCCTAGCTTCAAGCAATGAATCCACTTACTATATCAGCTATATAGAAAAGGTGGAAGAACCATACAAGGTTCAGGAATGAACCTTCTAGATCCATGTACTGCTCCCGCTGTGCCTTGATGGGAGTCAACTTCACTGCACTTTTGTATGTGAATCTGCCCCGGTTATTACTTTAGTGGCATGTTTTGGGTAGTTTTAGCCCTTTTCAAGAGTATTATCGAGAGTTATGCGCACGGGGAGTTACACTGTCACATCGATAGTAAACTCTGTCTTTTTGACGATATTTGACTCTTTTCCGAGCACTTTGTCTTGCGGAATTACGCGTGGTGTTTGTTCGTACATGTTATTGCAGGACTTATGTGACTCGAGAACCCAGAAGGCGATGTTTTGGAATGAGAAACTTGTCCGTGGCACGAAAGTAGCATGAAAGCAAGGAAAAGTCGAGTTTGGCGTTCAAATCACCTCAAACTGGCGTTTGCCCTACCCAAACTGGCGTTTGAATCAAGCTAAGGCCAAACCGGCGTTTGGATAGGTCAAACTGGCATTCATAGAATTAGCACTTGATACAGAAATTTGGATTTTTAGGCAAACTGGCGTTTCGCCCCGACAACATCAGATTCGCCTTACCTGTCCATTAATATTTATTTTGACCCATCTTGGAGGCAGTTTCTGGTCAATTCATCTTCATGAAAGTTGTAGGTAATTGAACGAGCTTTTCAACGCATCTTGAACCATTCAAATCAGAGCTCTACACAGAAGGTTATTGCTGATTTACTGAAGACAAGTCAAATGGGCCGAGTTGGTCGGCCCAACTAAGTTAAAAAGTCGCGATTTTTGCCTATTTAAGAGCATCTAAACCTAAGAAAATAGATATTCTGATTTTTATTGGCTTGGACTGAGTTCGAGGCCAGCTTAGGTGCTCAACCCAGCCGCTTCGGCGGTTGTTATGACAGGTTGATATCTAAATAGTCGGATTAGAGCTCTGGACTAGGCTCCGTATTTCAATTTCTTAGTTTAGATTTTTGTATATAGAGTAGAATACGATATTCGATCGATAGCTTGGTGGAGTTCGTGCCTGGGATCATTGTATGAATTAAAGGTTGATATCTTTTGCTGATTTGAGATTCAAAAGTCTTGATCTACAATGTTTTGATCTTCATTATTGTGAGTTTCCTGGTTTCGATTTGTTTTCTCTCAATATGGTTTTGATTGTGTAGATCATTAGTTTGATGAAATTTACTCTGGATAAAAGTCTTGATTCAGATCCTTGTTTATGCCGTGTAATAGTAAAAGCTTCGATCTTTTGTCTTGTTCATATGCTCTTTGTCCTCTGATTTTAACACAAATTTTATATTCGATTAAATCTTCTTGTGGAATCGACCTCGGACTCTGAACGCACTACCTACGATCGAACCGGTCCACTGCCGGTTAGAAAGTGAGTTTTGTCTAAGGTTTCGAGTTTCTATAAATTGTATTTGATCGAGCCGGATTGCGAAATCTCTACTTATCAAATTGGCGCCGTTGCCGGGGAGATTGTTTAAAAGTCGATATCAAAAATTGTGTTAGGTCAAGAGAGAAGAAAAAAAAATGAAAACATTTTGATAGGATTTTCTTAGACTAGGTGTGAATGCAATTTTGGTACTCAACCCAATCCCTTATGGGGTTGTTATGTTAGGTTGATATCTTGTAGGTTGTCCTAGCACTTGGGCCTAGGTTTTTATCATCTTGTTTTATTTAGATTTCGATAGGAGCCATGGGATGCTGAAGTGATATTGTCCTGAACTCGGATTGAATGCGACTTTGGTACTTAGCCTCTTCGGAGGTTGATATCTTGTAAGTCCGGCTAGAACTGGGGCTTAGGGCCTTCGGCTACCATGACTTTTTGAGGGTTTAAAATATCGTGTGTGTAAAAAAAAAACAACTCCATGAGCAACTATTCTGGGTAACAATCGATTGCAAGATTGTAAGACTATTCAACTTGTAGAGTTTTTGGGTACTTTATGCCGATGTCGATTTGTATTGGGGTAAGTATTTGTGTTCCATTGTTTACTTGGAGTTGGATTCTGAAATTGGAGGTAATTTAGGTGTTAATTTTCTTGCTCTATTTTTTTTATTTTCTTTCTTTGTATGGCGTAATAGTTCTCCAGTTCTGGCCACGGTTACCTCTTTGTCATTGAAATACATGAAGAATAATAGGCTGCCGTTAACACAAAAAATAAAATAAAATAAAATTAAAAAAAGAACTTTTTGGAATAAAGCAAGCTTAGGTGTGTCTAGGAGGAATTCGCGATGAATACAGTGAGGAAGTATTTGATTGTGATACATGCTTTCACTACTTGACATGGATGTTTTAATGTGACCCTCTGTGGCCTTTATATGATATGCGTAGATGTTCTGTTCTTTTGCCTTTATGGTTATTTTTCCATCTATAGCGGTCCATGTTGAGTGATTGTTTGTGTTTCGAGTCTACTGATGCGGCATGGCTTCTTTATTTTCTATCCCCAGTATATCTGTTGCATACTTTTGGCACGTGGACCACGTCCCGTGCATGTGTTTGCGTTGTTTTCTGTCTATTTGACTTTAGGTATACGGGATGCGCTTATAAGAAGATGTCACGAGATTCGTTCACGCCTTTCTGCCGGGTCTAAAGCTAAGTCTTCTTTCTCTTTCAAACACACTGAGGACAGTGTTTCATTCAAAGTGTGGGGTGGTAGACTTAGCTTGGTTTGAGTTGTATGTTTAAATGCGCTAGTTCATTAATATACTTAGTCTGTGTCCGTTTTCGAGTCAGATTTTAAAATTTTCCGAGGTTTTAACGTCCGTTTGCATGTTTAAACTTCACATTCTCTTGGTAAATGACTTAGCGAAGTAGTAAATGCTTATAGCAAGGCGTTAGGTTTATCTTATAAACGAAAGTTCTTTTGCACGTTTAGTTTCAATTTCATGGGCCTTAGGATCTAGTGAACGATTATGGTAGAATTGAGCAAACTCTGACTGCCTAGATCCCATTTTGTAACTTCGAGGCGAAATAGAAGGATTGACCTTGGTTAAACACGGGATGACAGTCCTGACGCTTCTTTGATCCGACCAGAGCCAAAAGCCAAAATCCCAACATTATACCATCGTACCCCCTCTAAGCCTTGAATAGGATGGTCTGACCACCGTCCGACATTTAGACATTTTGGTTACGTAGCCTATATTATCCCTAACCCTGAGCTTTATTATTGGTCACGTTTCTTTGATTACCTTACGAGTGTACTTAGTTGTTACTTTAGACACACTTTCTGACGCAAGTGTGGGGTGGTGAGAGGTATGTGTTTCGAAGATGAGTTAGTGATATAAGCTAATACATATGAAGGGGAGGAGCTCGAGTTATTTATTGATAAGGTTGGTTTGGCTTGAAAAAGAAAAAAAAAGAAAAAACAAAAGAAATTGAATAAATTGAAAAAAAAATGAAAATAGTTGAATTGCAAAAGAAGAAGTTGGAGACAGAAAAGAATAAGAGTTGAGGTTGAAGAAGAAGTGTTATGATTATATATATGATGTTGGAGTGTCGGGAGTTGTTTATTGATATTACTCAGTGCTTTGTGGAGGAGTTTAGTGGTTTTACACAGTTTTGATGACGAGAGATTTTTCGATGATTATGTTCACTCGTACTTTCTCTTTTCCAGTCCCAAATTTCCTTTCGATTAGCCCCTTCTCGAGCCTAACGTTATAACCTAATAAAGTCCTACTGGACCGTGTTTAGCCTTGGTTGGTCCCGATTAGTAGAGATGTTATTAAAATGAGCTTTAGTGTAGTCGCGATAGCTAAGCGTCTATAATCCGAACCGGTGATTTGGTCTATGACTTGGACGCTAATTTTCACACATACACATTCCGTTTGTCTGATAACGATTGAGTCAAGATGTTTGCATTCATTGTTTTACTTATCTTTTAACTTGGCAATGTGAGTGTTTTTATAGGCATTTGTGAAGTTGATCCCTTGGTCTCTTTTAATACGCTGTTTACTCGAGGATGAGCAAAGGCTAAGTGTGGGGTAGTTGATGGGAGTCAACTTCACTGCACTTTTGTATGTGAATCTGCCCCGGCTATTACTTTAGTGGCATGTTTTGGGTATTTTTAGGCCTTTTCAAGAGTATTATCGAGAGTTATGCGCACGGGGAGTTAAACTGTCACATCGATAGTAAACTCCGCCTTTTTGACGATATTTGACTTTTTTCCGAGCACTTTTGTCTTGCGGAATTACGCGTGGTGTTTGTTCGTACATGTTATTGCAGGACTAAGGTGACTCGAGAACCCAGAAGGCGATGTTTTGGAATGAGAAACTTGTCCGTGGCACGAAAGTACCATGAAAGCAAGGAAAATTCGAGTTTGGAGTTCAAATCACCTCAAACTGGCGTTTGCCCTACCCAAACTGGCATTTGAATCAAGCTTAGACCAGTTTGGACAGGTCAAACTGTTGTTCATAGAATTAGCACTTGATACAGAAAGTTGGATTTTTAGGCAAACTGGCGTTTGGCCACGACAACATCAGATTCGCCGTACCTGTCCATTAATATTTATTTTGACCCATCTTGTAGGCAGTTTCTGGTCAAGTCGTCTTCATGAAAGTTGTAGGTAATTGAACGCTTTTCAACGTATCTTGAATCGTTCAAATCGGAGCTCTACGCCGATCACACGTAAAGTTATTGCCGATTTACTCGAAGACAAGTCAAATGGGCCGAGTTGGTCGGCCCAACTAGGTCAAAGTCGTGATTTTTGCCTAGTTGGTCGGCCCAACTAGGTCAAAGTCGTGATTTTTGCCTATTTAAGAGCATCTAAACCTAAGAAAACAGATATTCTAATTTTTATTGGCTTGGACTGAGTTTGAGGCCGGCTTAGGTGCTCAACCCAGCAGCTTCGGCGGTTGTTATGACAGGTTGACATCTAAATAGTCGGATTAGAGCTCTGGACTAGGCTCCGTATTTCAATTTCTTAGTTTAGATTTTTGTATATAGAGAAGAATACGATATTTGATCGATAGCTTGGTGGAGTTCGTGCCTGGGATCATTGTATGAATTAAAGATTGATATATTTTGCTAATTTGGGATTCAAAATTCTTGATCTACAATGTTTTGATCTTCATTATTGTGAGTTTCCTGATTTCGATTTGTTTTCTCTCAATATGGTTTTGATTGTGTAGATCATTAGTTTGATGAAATTTACTCTGGATAAAAGTCTTGATTCAGATCCTTGTTTATGCCGTGTAATAGTAAAAGCTTCGATCTTTTGTCTTGTTCATATACTCTTTGTCCTCTGATTTTAACACAAATTTTATATTCGATCCAATCTCCCTATGGAATCGACCTCGGACTCTGAACGCACTACCTACGATCGACCCGGTCCACTGCAATTTGATCGAGCCTAAGGTTTCGATTCCATAGGGAGATTGAATCAAATATAAAATTTGTGTTAAAATCAGAGCCTAAGGTTTCGATTCCAAGCAAAATGGTCTTTTGGTTTATGATTTTGCTCCCAATTGACTTTCAAGAATTATTAATTTCTTTAGTGGACAAGATCCCACTAAACTACCGCGACCCCTGCTTTGGCTGGTGGGCCAAAAATAGTCTACTAGGTAGACAACTCTTTGTCAATCGTATCTTATACGACTCTTGTTGTTTGACTAGTCAACTCTTTGACAATTTTCATCTTATAAAGTAGTCAAACCCTTGCCTCTAAAATCCAAACGACCCTGCTTTGGCTGGTGGCCGAGAGAATTCTTAGTCAAGTCATAACCCCAATATTCGTGAGATCTCATACGATCATATCTCGATAATGACGATATACCCGAGGTAGGTCAACCTCCTGCTTTGGCTGATGAGTTGGATCCGAACAATGGCTCTTCACCGTCATTATAATATGGGGAGGCAATTTCAACTTGATTCTTTTGAGGTGGAAGTATTTATGTAAATTAATTCACTTAATTAATTTTAATTATGGTCTCGTCAAGTATATCTATCTCTATAGACATACATCCCACACATTCATCTAGATCGTGCCTAGTCATGCATCTATCGTATCATATAAAATAAATACAAGTACAAAATAAATAAATGCGTAAAATAACCGGTATGATCATGTACTTTTCCTATGTGCGGTTTCGAATACAAACAGACGAAACCGCAGGTCAAAATCTAAGGGTAGCTACAACCGCCAATAGGATCTTTAATGGCCATCTCCAATGGGATCTTTATTCTTCTATCTTTGGTCTCCATCTTCTGCTCCATTCTTGTTATATTTAATTATATCTAATAAAATAAATACATCCGCTGCACACGGGGGGAGCTAACGGGAATGGGATAAATACAGAAAATAAACTAGGTCACGCTCTTTATAACGGCCTAAGACAATTTTTAAACCAACAGAAAAATTAAATCAGTCACATCTATCCTATCGGTCGAATCCATGATCAATCGGGGTCCATATAATCATATTATATCTACTATATCTAATCCATACAATAACATCTTATGAAAAAGATAAAATTAAAATTTAAGTACTTGCGTTTTAATTAATCAATTAACTGATTAACATTTAATTAATTAAATGATTTTAATCGAAATAAAATTAACGATTAATTTTAACCGATTTCAATTTCAATTTTAATTAATTATAACTATTCCAAAAATAAATCAAAATTAAAATTAGGTCTCTTTTGTTTCTTTCCTGTTTATTCCTAATCAAAAGAGATGCCTTTGGTTTTCTAAACCAAAAGACATCTCCCTTGGCCCTTTCCAAAATCAAAATTTTAAAAAGGCCTAGGCCTAGGCCTTTTCCAAAATCAAATATTTTGAAAGGGGCCTAGGCCTATTCCAAATAAAATTTGGAAAGGCCAATATTTTGGTTGGCCACTTTCCAAAATCAAAATTTTGAAAGTGGCCTAAGCCTAGGTCTTTTCCCAAATCAAATATTTGGAAAGGACCTAGGTCTATTCCAAATAAAGTTTGGAAATACCATTATTATTTTAATGTCATGTGGCATCTCAATGACCCAAACTATTTGAATCATTGGTTAGCCACATGACACAACTAAACAAAAGATGAATTACCAATCACAACTATGAACCATATTGAATCACAAAATACACAAAACAAAAGGAAAGGACCTGCCAAGAAGCAGCCTGCCGACAGCCATAAAGCTGTTGCCGACCCGCAGACGGTGGTGGTGCCGCCGCCAGTCGACCGAGCACCACCCGATCTCCTTTTTTTTTAAATTTTATTTTATTCTTTTCATGTATCGTTTTGCGAACCAAAAATCTTTCATCTTTTAATTATGTGATTTAAACGATAAAATTAACTACGCAAATTAACATGCTTATTGCTTAAGCTCGAAGCTCTCTCTGATACCACAGTTAGGAAATCCACGCGGGAACGCAGCGGAATTCAAAAATTTATTTCCTATCGACCCAAGATCGACTTCGTTTAAGCAACAAACAAATAAGCTAAAAGAGGGTGGTTACCTTGCTTGATCTAAAAGATCGACGTTTTGACCGTCTAAGGAGAGTAGTTCTGCATAGAGCCGCCCAAGTGTTCGGCCTCTACCGGTGATCCACACGAATAGCCCCCCGGAATCCTATCATGGATTGCTACTAGAAAAATTCGGTTGCTAGACCGACTTTTTCTCTCTCTCAAAATCTTTCTTAAGAAGCTCTCTATTTTTCACAAGAACTATTAGCTCTTGGAATTGTGATGTACAAAAGAGCAAGCCAACCCCTTTCTTATATAGGTGTTGGGGCGCCACTTTCAATTCCCAATCTGATTGGGATTAGCTTCCTAGTAGATTGGGGAGAAAGAAAACATTTTCCTAATAAAATAAGGAAAATATATTTGATTGATTTATCTCATTAATATTCAATATCTTATATTAAATATTTCCAATATATTGTCAATATCTTATATTGACTATATTTATCTTATTACCATAAATCAATTTACACATATGTATATATCACATATATATATTACACATATAAATCTATATATAAATATCTAGCTATTACAAATGTGCACATGTATATCTTATATACATGTACAACACACGCATGTATATATATATATATATATATATATATATATATATATATATATATATATATATATATATATATATATATATATATATATATATAAATATTAATATCTAATATTAATATATGGTAATACCATTAATTAAATTGCACAATCCAAGTATATCTTATACACACACAAATTGCGCCACCTTAGCCAACAAATTGGCATCGGAATATTCTTTAATTAATTTAATACTATTAATATCTTGTATTTAATTTATTCATAATAAATTACCACCATATTAATTTACCACTATAACCTTTATAGTCGTGAGATAAAACTTTCCTTATTTGGTTATCAACTATAACCACATTTCAATCCGACTCGATGTTCATATGTGTGTGACCCGATAGGCTTCCGAATATGTTGGCCGTAGGCACAAAGTGCAAATTACGAAAATGCCCTTCATACCTAACGATCACGGGATAGCGTCTAGCAACACACCGTGACCCCCAATCATCGGAAGAGTCAAATGCAATGACTACTACCTTTTATATGAAACAGTCACTGTGTAACTTACAATCCCATCGCTGTAATAATATCCATACGGTCGTACGTCGAGTGTCAAACATTAATGACCGTATCTTATAATATGGATATCATGCTCTCTCGAAGTAACTCATTTACTTCCACTTTGCAAATATTCACGAGAGTAAGACATTCCTTATACGAAGACCCTTTCGGATATTCACCCTTACCGATAGTGTACGCGATTCCCAGACGACCAAACATGTATACTCCGCATGCTTCAGTATCACACCCAATCACTACCGCATGATCGCCCCGTGGCTAGGGAAAACCTCAATAGTGTCAAAGCATGACAATCCACACCATGATGCCATGAAGACTCCGGTCCTAAGGATAATTACACTACCACCACATAGTGTGACACTTAACCGTGTAAGTGGGTCAGTCTAACGTACGTATTCTCTCATACATGTCCACGTACAGTCCAAGTGTCTCTACACTTCGATAGACGAGATCTATCCCTGCCCTTAAAGACAGAAGACATCTAATACGTGCTAGTCTGTTTATACTATAAATGCCCTGTTTAATAGTACATTAGCCTAGAGGCATTTAAGTATCAAACTTATTAAAGTGATTAGAGATCTCATCAACCATAATCACCTATCATGGTTTCTTAATACTAAGGACGTTATCATATAACAATTCACAATTGGTTCTTTAAAAGAACAAATATATGACAACAGAAAAACCGTTTAATATATGTATAAACATAAAGAAATAGTAGAAATGATCCGACCCGGTTGGATCCGGTCCAACCCGATTGGGTTTAGGACACTATTTCAACATGTCCCACACCCATGGTTACAGGTAAGATATTAAGACCTGATGATGGTCCTCTTTTCAGCAATCCCACTCTTTACAGGAGCATACTTGGGGCCCTGCAATATCTGACCTTCATCAGGCCAGATATTGCGTTTGCTGTCAACACTTTGAGTCAATTCATGCACTCACCAATGGAGGAGCATTGGACAACATTGAAACGACTTCTTAGATATATAAAGGGCACTATTCACCACGGCCTCCACTTCAAAGCCTCAAAGAGTCTTCACTTAACTGGGTTTTCAGATGCAGATTGGGGGTGTGATCACTTTGACAGGAAATCTATTGTTGGTTATTGTGTTTTCTTGGGTTCTTCCCTTGTTTCTTGGTCATCCAAAAGCAACATGTTGTGGCACGTTCTAGTACAGAGTCTGAATATCGTGCTCTTGCTCATCTCACAGCTGAGTTACTTTGGTGGCAGTCCTTGCTTTCTGAAATGCATATCAAACTACCTGATGTTCCAGTTGCCTTTTGTGATAATATTGGAGCTGCGTCTGTTGCTAAAAACCCTGTGTTTCACTCTCGTACAAAGCATATTAAAATAAATGTCCATTTTATCAAGCATCACGTTCTTGCTGGTAATATCCAAGTTCATCATGTAACATTTGCAGATCCTCTTACAAAGCCTGTTGCTGCTGGACCATACTCTTTATTTCGTTCCAAACTAGATGTGGATAACTCCCCCTTTCGTTTGAGGGGGGATGTTAAGGATACTGGACCTCAAGATAGCCCAAAGGAGAAGCCCAACTATGAAGACCAAGTTGAAGCCCAATGAATAGACTTGTAGAACAATCTAGTGTCTGTTCATTCTGTTATAGTGAATCTATCTATATAGATATTGTACTGAATATCAGATATGAATTAATGAGATTATCTTTTGTTTGTTTTTCTATTAGCCATGATAATGGCATCATCCACATTCACTCTATTTGAGGAGTAATTTTTCGTGACAAATCCTGACTACAAAGTGTAAATCACTAAATATAATTGACATATATCTCATTTTAGGGTAGTTTAATTTTTCCAATTCACTCCATTTGAATAGTATAGACTATAAATCATCAATTACAGTTTATGGTTAGGATGATGTCATGTCGATTGATACGTACAAATGATATCGCCACCTGTGGATCCCGGAAATAGCCTATCTGACACACCGGACAAGATAAAAGCCCGCGAACCCGGTGTTGCGATCTTTACTGGCCATGTCGAGGTCGCTGATTGTCAAACCCCGCCCGGAATACTACTGGATCAGGGGGCCGACCTGTGACCTCAGACAAAGGTCCTTGAGAGGCCGCACAAGACTTGATGAGAAGCAGCAATGAGCATGAGCAAGAGCAAGGCAGGACAACTGTTAGTAATACCATCCGCAGAGGAAACGATTTATGGATCTAGATCTATATACTACACGTAATAAAACAACTAGATCTATTCTACAAGGGGGTTGTAGATCATACCTCTTGGATCTCTAAATCCAAGTTGAAGAACCGCAAAGGATGAAAGTGAAGATGTGAAGAGCACCACGGTCTTCCGATCGTGTGATCCAAGCAATTCCCGGTGGAAGGAATTCTCGACTCGAACCCTTCCGATATGCTACCCGGAAAAATCTCCAAGATTTTCCCCAAAACCCCTTGGCCGAATTTTCCCTCTTCTTTCTCTAAGAAAGTCGAAATTATGTAGTGTGTTATTTGGCTTGGGAGAACTCTCTTTATATAGGAGAGTAAAACTTAAGCCCCAAGGATTTTATAATTAATACAAAATCAATTATGATAATCCTATTAAATAAAAGATAATCCCAAAATATTCTAGAACAAATCTAGAATAATCTTTATATTTATTTCTTACCATAAATATTTATCCAATAAATATTTTATGCACATGTCTTATTAATCACAAGAAAACTAATTTCTTGTTCATTAAACATGCTTGGGGTCGAAAATCATCATCATTGACCTAGTCAATATGATTTATTTCCACACACACAATAATTGGGCCAAGATTATGGAAAATGTCTTTTCCACATATTTAATTATTTAGCCCAACTAATTTAATAGTCCACTAAACAATTAATTCACATATCGTTTTAATAAAGTCCAATAAGAACTAAATTAATATTATTAGGATTCGACGTCCGAGAATAGCTATGCTATATAGGAGGCACGTCGGGGACCATGGACTAATAATCAGCGGCTCCGATAAATCAAATAAATAATTATAGAATAATTATATTCGATAAATCAATCACAGGAATATGCCACCATAATCCCGTGATCGCACTCCTCCGATTATGAGATTATATTTATCTCCTCACGAGAATAATAATAAGCGTCCATTGATATAATCATTACATATGGATTAATCCTCCATAGACTGTTCATTCTAAATCGGGAAGTTACCGTTAACCCTTTTTAGAACCTCTTATCCTTATTTACCATTAACCCCCTAGTGATCAATTAATTCATACAACTCACTGGTGATCAATTAGTGTGATATGAACTCGCGCGATCGATCAGTTTCTAGGATTAACAAATAAGGGAACTGTCTATCTACTTCCATAAATGGAAGGAATGGATTCCGTATCTGTGATAACACGACTACTCACTCAATCCCAGTACAATGCCAAGATGGGGTAATTCAGACCACAGACTCAGTGTAATCCTTAACCGTCAAGTCAAACCTCATACTGATTCAAGCAGTTGACTGTGATCACCTCAGGATTAAGATATATCCATAAATATGATCATCCATTGATTCGATAAGACTTCTCGATTACGGAATTATATCGTGAACTCTAATCAAATCGGTCCAGCCCTATATGATATATCTATCATATATAAATGCCCCATTAGGTTCTCTTAACCGAAAGTCCGGATAGGACTATCACACCTTTTGTGTTCTGGGCGCATTAATAGCACGTTAAAGGAGAGACCCGTTACTCTCGATTAACTTTACTACGGGCTAATTGTATTTTAAGTACATCTTCACTAACTCAATCCTCCCGTGTATATACCATACACTGAGTTAAGTGATTACATAAACGATATACTTAGGGTTTTCTGTAGTGTAAATACTATTGTCACATCGGTGATTATGAGAATAATAAATATGAATAATAACGTCAATTCATTTATTAAATAAAACAATTACAAAAATTGTCTTTCGGGCATCACACCTAACAACAACAACTCCGGTGACCTATGCGATCCTAAGAGGTCGCCCCTGAGATATTCTATCCACTTGCAGTCCAGATATTTTAGGTTTACTTAGCCACTAAGTAAACTTAGTGACTAAGCTGTCATATAACACCTATCCTTACTTAGCTCCTAAGCTTCCTCCTCCTATAAAAGGAAGGCTTGTGTAACCTAAAAAAGATATATTCATTCTAATAGAAAGCAGTCCAAAGCTCTGCGAAAACTCCCTATCATATTCCTCCCATCGCCGTCGTGCCTCACCGGCTACCATCCATATAACAACCTACATGAAAACAAGATATCCATCAATCGTACACCGCTGAACCTCTGATGATGATTTCAACCTCATTAGTTGGCTCCGTTACCGGGAACACGCGATAGCACGTTCGTAGTTGCAGGCGTAAAAATCGTCCAAATGTGCTAGCATACAGCAGATCGGAGGAGTCTCACCTCCGTCGGTCCAAAAGGTCTGGATGTATCTTCTCGTCTGCGTTCACCTCGAAAGAAAAAGGTAATCCCAACACAAAAACACCCAAACCGCCTCAGTCTTCTTCCCACGGTGACGAATACTGTCAAAAAGTAACCTTTTTACCTCAATAGCATATATGCCGACTTACCAGAAAAACCCTCCCCAACATAAAAAGCACTGCTAAAAAATAGCCATACACTTTTCTGGGCTCATTCGCTATCCAAAAGATCTGAGAACCACACGAAAACCAAAAAGAGCTCCAAGCCAAATCAGTTCGCTAACTTAGCAATGGCAGGAAGTAAAGGAGAGCTAATACCCCAAACCCCTGCGAGAGGGGGCACGCAATATCAGGCTCGCGGGGAGGTTGTGGGAGAGACCCTTGACAATCTCCTGCTGAGGGCGAAGGGTCGCAGAGAGGGGACCTATCCCCTAGCAACGCCCGGAATTGTTAGGAAATCTACGCGGGAACGCAGCGGAATTTAAAATTTTATTTCCTTTTAACCAGGATCGACTTCGTTTAAGCAATAAACAAACGAGTTAGTAGACGGTGGTTACCTTGGTTGATCTAAAAGATCGACGCTTTGACCGTCTAAGGAGAGTAGTTCTGCATAGAGCCGCCCAAGTATTCGGCCTCTACCGCTAGTCCACACGAGCAGCCCGCCGGAATCCCATCATGGATTGCTATTGGAAAACTCCGGTTGCTAGACCGGCCTTTTTCCCCTCTCTCCAACTCTCTATAGGACGCTCTCTATTTTACACAAGAACTATTAGTTCTTGGAATTGTGTTGTACAAAAGAGTTTGACACCCACCTCTTATTTATAGTCACAGGTGGCGCCCCAATAGAGTAGAAAGGAAGAAAACATTTTCCCAATAAAATAAGGAAAATATATTTGATTGATTTATCTCATTTATTACAATATCTCATATCAAATAAATCTAGGATATTGTCAATATCTTATATTGAATATTCCCAAGATATTGTCAATATCTAATATTGACTATCTTAATTTATTACCATAAATCAATTTACACATGTGTATATATCACATATATATTACACAAATAAATCTATACAAATATACACTTTAGAAACAAAAGTGCACATGCACATCATATGTGCAACACGCATATGTATATATATATTTATAAATATTAATATCTAATATTAATATATGGTAATACCATTAATTAAATTGCACAATCCAAGTGTATCTTATACACATTAAATGTGGCGCCCCTTTGACCAACAAATTGGCTTCCGAAATATTCTTTAATTAATATAATATTATTAATATCTTGTATTTAATTTATTCATAATAAATAAATACCACCATATTAATTTACCACTATAACCTTTATAGTACGAGATAAACTTTCCTTATTTGGTCATCAATTATAACCACATTTTAATCCGGCTAGATGTTCTTATGTGTGTGACCCGATAGGCTTTCGAATATGTTGGCCGTAGACACAAAGTGAAAATTACGAAAATGCCCTTCATGCCTAACAATCACGGGATAGCGTCTAGCAACACACCGTGACCCCCAATCATCGGAAGAGTCAAATGCAATGACTACTACCTTTTATGTGAAACAGTTACCGTGTAACTTACAATCCTATCGCTGTAATAATATCCATACGGTCGTTAGTCGAGTGTCAAAATATCAACGACCGTATCTTATAATCTGGATATCAAGCTCTCTCGAAGTAACTCATTTACTTCCACTTTGCAAAGATTCACGAGAGTAAGACATTCCTTATAAGAAGGCCATTTCGGATATTCGATCCCAATCATAGGATACACGATTCCCGGACGACCAATCATGTATACTCCGCATACTTCAGTATCATACCCAATCACTACCGCATGATCGCCCCGTGGCTAGGGGAAACCTCAATAGTGTCAAAGCATGACAATCCACACCGTGATGCCATGAAGACTCCGGTGTTAAGGATAGTTACACAACCGCCACATAGTGTGACACTTATCCGTGTAAGAGGGTCAGTCTAACGTACGCATTCTCTAATACACGTCCACGTACAGTCCAAGTGTCTCTACACTTCGATAGACGAGATCTATCCCTGCCCTAAAGACAGAAGACATCTAATACGTGCTAGCCTGTTCATACTATCAATGCCCTGTTTGATAGTACATCAGCCTAGAGACATTTAAGTATCAAACTTATTAAAGTGATTAGAGATCTCATCAACCATAATCGCCTATCATGGTTTCTCTATCACAGTTTAATACTAAGGACGTTATCACATAACAATTCATAATTGGTTCTTTAAAAGAACATATATATGACAACATAAAAGCCATTTTATATATGTATAAACATAAAGAAATAGTAGAAATGATCCGACCCGGTCGGATCCGGTCCAACCCGATTGGGTTTATGACACTATTCCAACAATCTCCCACTTGGCCTAAAACCAATCACTTGCACACACAAGACCAATTTGAAACACAAGAATCTCATGCAATACTCGCAACCAGCCCTAGCCATAAACGGATCTCTATCCATGGGGACTCAGACTATCTTCATACCATGCTCCAAATGACCAAGTCAAAGGAACCGCCTCAACACACACACAGATCTCTGACGAGACCCTGGTCCTTGCTTCAAGCAATGAATCCACTTACCATATCAGCTATATAGAAAAGGTGGAAGAACCGTATAAGGTACATGAATGAACCTTCTAGATCCATGTACTGCTCCCGCTGCGCCTCTAAGGCACTACTGTGTTTTGGCCTAGTTGTTGAATTTACAGTGACCCATATGCTAGAACATTTCCAGCTCACTGTATCACTTAATCAAAGTGATTGCAAACCCAGACTGTAGCTCCCACTCGCCTTCATAAGACTCAGGATATACGTCTGTACAACTATGTTTATTTAATTCCAAGTTTCAATAAACTAGGAAACTTTCCTTAACTTGTTTAAGGATATTCTCGACATTCACTAGATTTACTTTCATACTTGCTCATGACTCTTCATGGACTATGAACATCCGGCATTACCTTTATGATGGTTCCTATCGCAGTAGCGAAGGAAACCTTCCATAAGCATCATCTTTCACCTTATCTTTAGGACCAATGTCCTAACATAGACAGATCTCGCGATCTATGCTAAACTTCTTTTAGCAACACATATAGGTAAACTATAATCTCACAGCAGTTAAATCTATCACTATAGATTCTTATTTCTAAAATGATAACAGCTAATCCAAGTGCTTTCGTAAAGACCTTGAACTACCAAACATTAATTGACTGTGACATGGGGTGACAATTCTCTAGAGAGATATCCAATACCTTACTCAAAAAATCGTAACACACTCCCACTATCCATCTTGCACATGGGCGTATTCTTCTTTTGACTAAGTCAAACTCCTTTGATTGTCAAACAAAGAAATCGTCTAGAGAAACTTGTTTGAGTCCATAAATGGATCTCGTGGGCTCACATATCATGTTATCGTCTATGAACATTGAGTTGTTTGCCCAACGTCTTCAACACTATCATATAGCCATGATACGAAGTTACAACAAGCATAGTCTGAATAGAACGGGCTCAGCCTTACAGGGACATTCCCTCTAGGTAAGACAGACTAGGTTCACAACCTGGTTGTCACTGATGGAATCTAATTCAGATATTATGGCTCTTAGCCATATCTCTCAATCTTGCCTTTCAAACATTCCTTCATAAGTCGTGAGATATTCATTCTTCAAGATGAACTTACCAGCAGCCTTTTCAGGCTTGAGGTTATCCACAGACTTACAGAACTTTTGTGTGTACTGAGCAGTGTTCTACACCTCATCGTTATGCGGTGTCTGCTCATGTTCCATTGGTTGAATGTATCTTTGTGGTTCTCAAACTCTTTTGAGATCTGATTCACTCCCACTGTTTCATTTGGAAGAAACACTTCCTTTAGAAGACAGCATGTTTGGAGACAAACATTTTGCTCCGCGGACAAGTAAATAATATCCGGCGTACTTGCTAAGACATTCCACAAAGTTGCATATGTCGTACTAGGCTCCAAGCCTTTCTGACTTTGCCTATGACAACTTCAAATCATCGGTTAAGATAGATTCGACATTATCTTCTTCCACATCTAATATGGAATTTATTCAACCTTTATTCTTTGGAACTCAGTTAAGTATAAGGGCACTATCCCGAAACGGGTAAGGGATACTTTGCATGGCTTGCATCACACCTTCATCATATAAAGTGTTGTTTCCATTTCAAGAGCACAATCCAATTGTGTATCCCAAAAATGGTATCCTTCAAGGGAGAATCTTATTCCTTTTCAGACGACTTCTGAAACACCCTTCAGGTATTAATTACTTCAATCTAATTGAAGGTTAATTCCCATGTAGCTCATCAATCTCATATTCGTACTAGCTCAAGCTTTTCAGGCTTTCCAAATTGTTGTACTTCAATAAGTACATTCAACTATTTCTAAAAATAGTCATAGAGATTTAACGAACAATTATTTGTGGCATTAATTGTCACAAGCCAACAAATATCGGTATGTTTAGGCTTCAGACAATTTTTCTAGATTTTACAACCTTTTCATAAAATGGTATTTTAGTCATCTTTAGATAAGATACGTATTACCCACGTGATTCATAATCATATGGTTCAACATCATCAGAATGACGTTTAATTACACGCTTCCCTTCAAGAGAGACTATGTCTAGAGTAACCACAAATCAAGGATAATAACCATACAAATATTTAGTTGAGATCTCATCACATATATCAACTATATAGTGACATCAATCTAGTATGTTAGATTCAGTGACCTTTCAACTTTATCGGAATAACATTTATTCTTTACAATTGAATATGTCTACTAAATCCTAACAAATAACTGAAAGTATGTTCTTCACAAGAACCGGAAGATAATAACATTTATTTAGTTTCCTTTATCAGTTTAGTAGATCCAGAATATGGTAAGTGTTACAACGTTTGCTTCACCTTCCATATCTGTATTAACCTTTCTAATTTAATCACACTCGTAAGATATCATATATCTTAGAGTTGACTTTGAACTTAGACAGATTTATCTCAACTCACTTGCCTAGAATAGAAACTTCAATAAATTCTCTATTTGAGCACATGCCCTAACTTTCCTTTTTAATCCTTTAAGCACTTGAGAAATGTTTCTTATTGTAGTCTTCATAAGACTTAAGAAAAATCACAAGAGCTATGTCTTCAATTTCCTTTCATAAAGAAAATCTAAAGTTTATTAAATAGTTTATTCAACCTTTTGAATCGTATCAAAACATTGACCATTTAATTAACCTTTAAGCAATGATAGAATTAAGTCGATACTTAAATCTTACAATTTTGAAAACAACATTTCCAAAATTAGATGTGGTCATTCTTATCCAACGTTTGAATTAATTGTCATCGTATGACTGAATGATCATCTTGGATCGTATCCAATATATGACTAATTCGTTGAAACTTATTTCAAATGATTTAATCATATCATGAGCTTCCGCTTTCATTAATAATTAAAGTCTCGGAGCACTGCATCAATTATGTAATCTCCTTGTCTCTAACTACTATAACGGGATTGCTCATGTCATTGCTTATTTCAAAAGGATTAAAATTACTTAACCATATTTGAGAACGTTTCTCAAAATTAACAGTCATAATTTGGTTTTACTAATCGAGAATAAAACATAAATATAAAGTTTGCTAAAACTACAACATAAAAATGAAAATAAAAGAGTGTTGTTGTTTATACACGCAAAATCAAAAATGGTCTTTTGGTTTATGATTTTGCTCCCACTAGTCAACTACTCCCAATTGACTTTCAAGAATCTTTCAAAATTCTTTAGTGGCCAAGATCCCATCTGGTTACCCCGATTCCCGACGAGGGCCGATCAACCGGAATAATTCGAAAGGTATGTAACTCTTACCAATCACATCTCTATGTGACTCTTGATGGTTGACTAGTCAACTCTTTAACAATTCACATCTTTATGTGGTAGTCAACCCCTTGCCTCTAGAATAAGACGGTCCTGACGAGGGCCAATCACCGCAAAACTCTAGTCAAGTCATAACCCAATATTCGTGAGATCTCATACGATCATATCTCAATAACGACGATATACCCGTGGTAGGTCAACTCCCGACGAGGGCCGATCAATTGGATCCGAACAAAGGCTCTTCACCGTAGCTATAATATTGGGAGACAATATTTCGACTTGATTTTTGTTGTGGAAGTATTTACGTAAATTAATTCACTTAATTAATTTCAATTACGGTCTCATCAAATATATCTATCTCTATAGACATACATCCTACACATTTATCTAGATCGTGCCTAGTCATGCATCTATCGTATCATATAAAATAAATACAAGCACAAAATAAATAAATGCGTAAAGTTACCGGTATGATCATGGACTTTTCCTAGGTGCGGTTTCGAATACAAACTGACGAAACCGCGGGTCACAATCTAAGGGTAGCTGCAACCGCCAATAGGATCTTTAATGCTCCATTCTCCAATGGAATCTTTATTTTCTTCTTTCTTTGGTCTTCATCTTCGGCTCCATTCTTGTTACATTTAATTCTATCTAATAAAATAAATACACCCGCCGCACTCGGGAGGGAGCTAACGGGAATGGGATAAATGCAGAAAATAAACTAGGTCACGTTGGGCAATTTTTAAACCAACAGAAAAATTAAATCATTCACATCTATCCTATCGGTCGAGTCCATGATCAATCGGGGTCCATATAATCATATTATATCTACTCTATCTAATCCATACAATAAAATCTTATGAAAAAGATAAAATTAAAATTTAACTACTTGCGTCTTAATTAATCAATTAACATTTAATCTATTAAATAATTTTATCCAATCAATTAACTAATTAACATTTAATTAATTAAATGATTTTAATCGAAATAAAATTAACGATTAATTTTAAACGATTTTAATTTTAATTTTAGTTAATTAGAACTATTCCAAAATAAATCAAAATTAAAATTATTTCTCTTTTGTTTCTTTCCTTTTGATTCGTAATCAAAAGGGATGCCTTTGGTTTCCTAAACCAAATTTGGCTTAGGTTCGCCACTTTCCAAAATCAAAATTTTGGAAGTGGCTGAAAGCTTAGCTGAAGCTTTTACAAATCAAATATTTGAAAAGGGTCTAGGCCTATTCCAAATCAAATATTTGGAAATGCCAAATAATTTTGGTTTAGGCCTGGCCACTTTCCAAAATCAAAATTTTGGAAGTGGCCTAGGCCTAAGCCTTTTTCCAAATCAAATATTTGGAAAGGGCCTAGGCCTATTCCAGACAAAGTTTGGAAATTCCATTATTATTTTAATGCCATGTGGCATCCCAATGGCTCAAACTATTTGAACCATTGGTTAGCCACATGACACAACTAAACAAAGGAGGAATTACCAATCACAACTATGAACAATATTGAAACACAAAATACACAAAACAAAATTTAGGGATCCACCAAAAGATGCACCAGCCGACGTCGACCGCCCCAAAGGGGAGCCGCCGCCGCCGGCGCAATTTCCGGTGGGGGTGCCGCCGCCGATCGGCCGAGCACCCCAAAAGCCGCCCCCCCTTTTTTTTTCTTTTCGTGTATCGATTTGCGAATCAAAAAATCTTTCATCTTTTAATTACGTGATTTAAACGATAAAATTAACTACGCAAAATAACATGCTTATTGCTTAAGCTCGAAGCTCGCTTTGATACCACTGTTAGGAAATCTACGCGGGAACGCAACGGAATTTAAAATTTTATTTCCTTTTAACTAGGATCGACTTCGTTTAAGCAATAAACAAACGAGTTAGTAGACGGTGGTTACCTTGGTTGATCTAAAAGATCGACGCTTTGACCGTCTAAGAAGAGTAGTTCTGCATAGAGCCGCCCAAGTGTTCGGCCTCTACCGCTAGTCCACACGAGCAGCCCGCCGGAATCCCATCATGGATTGCTATTGGAAAACTCCGGTTGCTAGACCGGCTTTTTCCCCTCTCTCCAACTCTCTATAGGATGCTCTCTATTTTACACAAGAACTATTAGTTCTTGGAATTGTGTTGTACAAAAGAGCTTGACACCCACCTCTTATTTATAGTCACAGGTGGCGCCCCAATAGAGTAGAAATGAAGAAAACATTTTCCCAATAAAATAAGGAAAATATATTTGATTGATTTATCTCATTTATTACAATATCTCATATCAAATAAATCTAGGATATTGTCAATATCTTATATTGAATATTCCCAAGATATTGTCAATATCTAATATTGACTATCTTTATTTTATTACCATAAATCAATTTACACATGTGTATATATCACATATATATTACACAAATAAATCTATACAAATATACACTTTAGAAACAAAAGTGCACATGCACATCATATGTGCAACACGCATATGTATATATATATTTATAAATATTAATATCTAATATTAATATATGGTAATACCATTAATTAAATTGCACAATCCAAGTGTATCTTATACACATTAAATGTGGCGCCCCTTTGACCAACAAATTGGCTTCCGGAATATTCTTTAATTTATGTAATACTATTAATATCTTGTATTTAATTTATTCATAATAAATAAATACCACCATATTAATTTACCACTATAACCTTTATAGTACGAGATAAACTTTCCTTATTTGGTCATCAACTATAACCACATTTTAATCCGGCTAGATGTTCTTATGTGTGTGACCCGATAGGCTTCCAAATATGTTGGCCGTAGACAAAAAGTGAAAATTACGAAAAATGCCCTTCATGCCTAACGATCACAGGATAGCGTCTAGCAACACACCGTGACCCCCAATCATCGGAAGAGTCAAATGTAATGACTACTAGCTTTCATGTGAAACAGTTACCGTGTAACTTACAATCCTATCGCTGTAATAATATCCATACGGTCGTTAGTCGAGTGTCAAAACATCAACGACCGTATCTTATAATCTGGATATCAAGCTCTCTCGAAGTAACTCGTTTACTCCCACTTTGCAAATATTCACGAGAGTAAGACATTCCTTATAAGAAGGCCATTTCGGATATTCGATCCCAATCATAGGATACGCGATTCCCGGACGACCAATCATGTATACTCCGCATGCTTCGATCATACCCAATCACTACCGCATGATCGCCCGTGGCTGGGAAACCTCAATAGTGTCAAAGCATGACAATCCACACCGTGATGCCATGAAGACTCCGGTCTTAAGGATAATTACACAACCGCCACATAGTGTGACACTTATCCGTGTAAGTGGGTCGCCTAACGTACGCATTCTCTAATACACGTCCACGTACGGTCCAAGTGTCTCTACACTTCGATAGAAGAGATCTATCCCCGCCCTAAAGACGAGAAGACATCTAATACGTGCTAGCCCGTTCATACTATCAATGCCCCGTTTGATAGTACATCGCCTAGAGACATTTAAGTATCAAACTTATTAAAGTGATTAGAGATCTCATCAACCATAATCGCCTATCATGGTTTCTCTATCACAGTTTAATACT
Source organism: Gentiana straminea (assembly GCA_036785695.1). Classification (NCBI taxonomy): domain Eukaryota; kingdom Viridiplantae; phylum Streptophyta; class Magnoliopsida; order Gentianales; family Gentianaceae; genus Gentiana; species Gentiana straminea. Next base: position 2,620,405 of record JAVUPR010000042.1, read on the forward strand.
AAGGACGTTATCACATAACAATTCATAATTGGTTCTTTAAAAGAACATATATATGACAACATAAAAGCCATTTTATATATGTATAAATCAAAAAACCAAATCAAAAGCCGATTGGGTTTAGGACACTATTCCAACAGGAATGTCATCAATCAAAAAACCAAATCAAAAGAGGCTACCGCTGCTCTGGATGGGGCTCGCAAGGAGCCGGCCAGGTCGCAGCAAAGCCGAAGGTCGACCCCAGAAATAGGGCCAGGTTTCCGAGAGGATCCTGAGATCGCGGAAATGAAGGAATATGCGAGGTATGCCGAAACAATGTACCTCACCAACTCTCGCTTGGTGGCAAAATGTCAAGCCCTAATGATGATCCGACCCCCAAATCCTCCCAGAAACGAAATCGCCCCTGCGGCCCTAAACAAAGGTCTTTAGAGTCAAATTCAAGGGAACGAGGTCGAGGAAAGTGTTCACTCATCGGGTCGCAAAGGACAGAGGAAAGAAATCGCACAAACCTCAGTTTCGCCTGGTCGCGATAATCAGAAAGGAAAGACGGTAGAAAGGGGATAAGCATTTAAAAGATTAGGTGAGAAGGACAGGGTTCTGGCCTTAAGTCGTCTCAACCTTCTCGGAGGAGAGTTACCCCCCCAGACAAGAGGATAGAAACGCGCAGGACGCTCGCATAATTATACGGGAAAAAGAGCCCGTCAAGAGGGATCGCAGGATCATGCGGAATCAAAACACAGGTTGGAGTGAGCTGACGCACAAGCCCTGTCGCAACCCAGGTTCGACCCTTTCTTGGCCGAACAAATGGAGATAATGAAGAAAGAGCTCGCAGACCTGAAAAGACCGAGGCCTGCTGAGAAAGCCGCCCCGATCTCGGGAATCGATGTGCTCGCCAAAAGAATCACCGAAACATTACCCATTAGCAAGGAAAAGTTTAGCTACCCCAGTTATAATTATTACGATGGGAACTCTTGTCCGAACGACTGGCTCATCGCCTTCCAAGGCCGCATTACCTTAGCAACTCAAAATAAGTCCGCCTGGTGCATCGCCTTAGTCGGTAGCATGCAGGACAGGGCTGCTTCCTGGGTTCACGGGCTCCCTCGTGGCTCAGTTGAGAGCTGAAAGACCTATCTGAAACGTTCTTCAAGGAATTCGAGTCGGCGAGTAGGCTGAAGAAGACCATTGAAGATCTATACAAGGTTCGCATGGAAGGACATGAGTCCGGAAAATAATATTACGAGCGGTTCATCAGAGTGTATGATCAGACTAGAAACATCCCCGACGATGCGGTCGTAACATGTTTCCTCACCGGGATCGCCAAAGGTCCGATGAAGATAGAATTTAACATACGACCCCCCAAAGCGGGCCTTAGGGAAATGTTAGAAAGGGCCAGAATGATGGGAGTAAGCGAAGCACCATCCTCTGGGAAAGCAAAACCTAAGCCGGATCAGCATTTTCAGAAAGAAGACCGTGGGGATGATCGCAAGAAAGATAGGGGCAGGGACGCGAATCATGATCGTGAGCCAAAGTGACCGTATAAATTCAGCGAGGATAACTTCACACCTCTCAACACAAAAGCTTCCCAGATATTGTTTGAGATCCGTGAACACTTCGATAAACCCAAACCTATGAGGGGCGATCCCGACAGTCGTGATAAATCGAAGTACTGTGACTATCATAAGGATCACCGTCATATTACTGATGAATGTTTCACTCTGAGGAGGGAAATAGAGAGGTTAATCCGTGAAGGACCAGCGACTAAGTATAAGCACGAGGGAAACACCGGCCACAACCAGGGGCGCCAACCCCGCGTTTATCAAAAAGAGGTTCAAGTTATCCACGGAAACATCCCCAGCAACAGTCAAATGAAATCACAGATCCACCAGATCAACACGCACGGTTTTGAAGAACAGATAGTGTTAGGGGAAAACGAGAAATGAATCATGTTTACTAAAAGCGAGCTAACCACAGTCGACGGCCTTATGGAAACACCCTTTATCCTAAAAGTCGGGGTAAACGACAAGCATGGCGTCAACAGAGTGATGGTCGACACCGGGGCTAGCCGCAACGTCATTTATTTCGAATGTTTAAAACAGATTGGATTCGGAGAGGCCAAATTAAAACCCTACCTCAGAGTGCTTGAGGGCTTTACCAACGATACAGTGCGGGTCAAAGGCACAATCGATCTCGATATCACTTTGGGCGACTATGAGCCCTGCCGGACTGAGGTAATCACTTTCTTAGTCATCGACCTCCCCTCATACTATAACATGATTTTGGGGATTCCGTCCATGAGAAAGTTTCAAATGGTGGCATCTGTTCACACCAAAGGGTCAAGTTCCACATAGGGGATGAGATTGAGGTCGCCACTAGCCGACCCGGATTTTTTCTCAAATATATGACCAAGAACAGGGCCGATTCCAAACGACCTAGAGTGGAAGGATTCAATATGGCTACAAACCAGATCGCCACGGTAAAAGAAGTCCCGGACGGGACCGTGGAGGTCGAAACACTGCAAGTCCGAGATCAACCCAACTTCACGGCCGAAGACGAGCTGGTCGAGGTCATTATAAATAACGGGTACCCCGATCAGAAGGTAAAGATAGGGTCGCGAACAACCGAGAAAGAAAGGGAGGGTCTGGTCGAGCTTTTGAAAGAAAACAAGGATGCCTTCGCCTGGGAGGTAACCGACATGAGAGGTGTGGAGTCTGAGGTTGCATTACACTACCTAAGCGTCGACCCTAACTTCAGGCCGATCCAACAAAGAGCGCGCCAATTCTCCATAGAAAAGGAAGTCGCGATAAAAGGTGAAGTCGAAAATCTTTTAGCAGCAGGCATAATCAAAGAACTTCAGTACCCCACTTGGTTAGCAAACGTCGTGATGGTAAAAAACACAACGGCAAGTGGCGGATGTGCGTCGACTTCACTGATTTGAACAAAGCTTGTCCCAAAGATCCTTATGCACTGCCACGAATCGATAAAATGGTAGATGGTGTCGCTGGTTTTGAAACGCTGAGTTTTTTGGATGCCTATTCAGGATATCACCAAGTCAAAATGGCAGACGACGACAAAGAGCTGACTACCTTCAGGGCCGCCGGCGGACTCTATTACTATGAAATGATGCCATTTGGCCTCAAGAACGTGATAGGAGTCAACTTTGCATGACTCCGGCACTCTTTTAGACCCCATTTTGATGCATATTTGGTATATTTTGACACATTAAGGTCTCAAAACGGGTTGGTATCACATGTTTTAGAGCACAAGGGCTTTTATCATCTTTTGATGGTAAAGCCTCGTTTTTATTGATATTAACCCCATTCCGAGCACTTTTACCCTCCGGAATCGTTTGTGTGTCTTGTTCGTTCATGAGATTGTAGGGTCTAGGTGTCACGAGAACCCGGAAGGTGAAGATTTATGATGAGAAGTATGATCAAGGTGCAAAAATGAACCTAGGAAGAAGAAAAATGAAGAAAATGGGGAAGAAGTTTTAGTATCTCAACCCCTATATTCTGTTCAGTGGCAATTTGACCTATGATAGAGGCATTTTATGGTCATGGATTCTTCATAAAATTTGTAGATAATTGAAATATATTTCCCACGCATTTTGAATCACTCAAATCGGAGTTCTACACGCGAAGATATCATGGTTTTACTGCAACCAAAAAACTGCATCATCTCAAACGCGCGTTTCAACTCTCAAACGCGCGTTTCAAACTGCTAATTTTGGACAGAGAGCACATGAAGCGAAACGCGCGTTTGGGGACCTCCAAACTGGCGTTTGGAGTCATTTTTCTACAGATTTTTGCCCCTATAAATACCCCCTTCCATCGAATTTCTTTGAAAATTCTCCCCTCTCATAGCTAAACTATACCCACTCTTTAGCACGAATTTGGTAATGGATTATTCCACTTTCTCTTAGCATAGATTAGCATAATCATAGCTTAATTATTCCATTTCCAAGCTCAAATTATCATTCCAACTTCAAAGCATCCACCTTTTAATTATTTCTTTATTTGTACTTTTGGATCTCAAACTCGAATTTCTTCAAATTAATGATAAATTTCTCTTCTCTTTTACTTATTATGGCTTTTATTTCCTGTTTTATGTATGTTTTGATTAGTATAATGAGTAGCTAATCCCTTTTCATAGTCGAATCATGTGAAATTTGGTGAAATCACCCTTTGGGTGATGAAATTGGGAGTGGATAGTGCTTTTTATTGTTTAATCTTGCTTGTTTCATGTCTTAGAACTTATTATAACATCGCTAGATTAGATTGATCACCTAATTTAGTAATCTCACATACCAACCTTATATATGTATTTTGCGGGGAGGTATGGGAAAAGGGGTTCTAAGATCGTGGAGTAGACCCGCCTTAGTTGTTAAGCCCGGGCCCAAAGTGAGGTTACTCGTTTTAACGTTTAAGCGGCACTAGTGCATAACATGTCTTGTTAGTGAATCTTCTTTAAGGAAGGGTAGTTAACATGACATAAGGTGTTAGGAGAGAGTTGTTCAGACCTTAGCACCAGAATTAGGAGTACGCACCCGTGAAATTGAATGCGAGAGTTCGGTTGTTATAATGCACACTCCCAGTTTTGTCTACCCTTAGGGTTGAAACTAGCTACTTTGATCATGGTTCGGCTATGTCCCTTAGTATAACGTTAAAAAACCGAGTAGTTAATCTTCTTTCTTCCTTTTCTATCTTTAGATTCGTTAGTAACAATCACCTTAGTGTCGTTGTAGTATACAAGCACTTTAAAAAGATTGATAACCTAGACTAAGTAACACGTTCGCTTTGGTACTCACAAACACTTTTCCTTTGGGTTCGACCTCGTACTCCTGTAGCTATGCTAGCAATCGACCCGGTACACTGCCGGTTAGAGAGTTAGTTTGCCCACGGTTTCGAGTCTTTATAAATTGTTTTTGGAGGGTGAATTTTAGCTCAATCAGAACGCAGGTTCAACGTACCAAAGGATGGTGAACCGAGTTTTTAGCTCACAAATAGGCAAGAACATGGAGGCTTATATCGACGATATGGTCATGAAATCAAGTCGCCAGGATCACCTGGTGGACCTTCGCGAAACCTTCTCAAATGTAATAAAATACTCAATGAAACTAAATCCCGCAAAATGCACTTTCGGGGTCCAGGCAGGAAAGTTTTGGGCTTCATGGTGAGCCAGAGAGGGATCGAAGCAAGTCCTGAGAAAATTGAAGCTCAGATAAACATGAGCGAGCCGACAAGCGTCAAGGAAGTACAAAGGCTAAATGGAAGGATAACATCCCTAGGAAGATTTATCTCAAAATCTGCCGAGAAAAGCCTACCTTTCTTCAAAATCCTGAAGGGGATTAAAACCTTCTCATGGACATGGGAGTGCTCGCAGGCCTTCAAAGAGCTCAAGGCTTACCCCTCAAGCCCGCCATTGTTAACCAGTCCAACGGTCGGAGATGTTTTGCTTCTGTACTTAGCGGCCTCGGATAGGGCTATCGCCGCAACACTTATCAAGGAGGAGGGAACATCGCAAAAGCCCGTTTATTATGTTTCTAAGGCTCTTAGCCCAGTAGAAAGTCGCTATTTTAATATCGAAAAGTTAGCTTACTGCGTTGTCATAGCCGCCCGAAAATTAAGGGCTTACTTTTCATCGCATACCATTATAGTCTTATCAGACGCACCACTACGACAGGTCCTCCACAAGCCGGACTTGTCAAGTCGCTTGCTACGGTGGGCCATCGAGCTCACTGAATTCGACATCCGGTATGAACCTCCAAAAGCTATTAAAGCTCAGGCATTGCCCGACTTTATTGCAAAAACAAGTTTCAACGAGAAGGCCGGGAAACATGCCAACACAAAACATGGCCACGACGAAACGACAACCACAACGGACGAGCCCCAGCGGCCAAGTCACTGTTGGTAGCTCTACATCGATGGTGCTGCTAGCCATAAGGGATGCGGTGCAGGGATCATCCTATTAGAACCAGGCACCTCGGAAGAGATCGAGAAGCCTCTGAGATTTGATTTCACTACATCAAACAATCAAGCCGAGTATGAAGCAGTCATCACTGGGTTTAAGCTCGCCAAGGCCACGAAAGTAAAAAATGTGCAGGTATTTTGCGATTCACAGTTGGTGGTCAATCAGGTGAACGGATCTTTCGGCATCCATTGTGAAATCTTGCAAAAATATATTGATCTCGTCAAAAAACTGGAGAGCAGCTTCAAATACTGCAAATTCACCAACATCCCTCGAGAGGACAATCACCGAGCAAATTACTTGTCCAAGCTAACTAGCGACGATGAAATTAGCAATCCAACCATCATGGTGGAGCATCTGTCAGGACCCGCTATCGACAGAGTTGAGGTAATGGATTTCCGACCCACTAACCCTTGTTGGATTGACATCATGAGGGCTTATATTGGCTCTGGAGAACTCCCTGATAATCCAAACGAGGCTAAAGCCCTGGTCAGAAGAGCCGCTAGATACACCATTTTAGACAATATTTTGTATCGGAGATCGTTCTCTAAACCCCTACTACGGTGCGTACGACCTGAAGAGGTTGACGGAGTCCTCACAGAACTACACGAGGGAATGTGTGGAGGCCACCCGGCTAATCGCACTCTCGCTCAGAAAATTTTATTGGCTGGGTACTACTGGCCGAAGCTCGCGGAGGACGCCAGAGCATATGCTAAAGCATGCGACGTATCTCAAAAATTTGCGGATATCCCCAGGCTACCGTCAGTCGAGCAAAGCATCGTCGTCGCCTCCTAGCCATTCGACATGTGGGCCATTGACCTCATCGGACCACTGAAAAGGGGTCGCTCAAGATGCGAATATGTGGTGGTCGCCGTCGACTATTTCACCAAATGGATCGAGACCAAAGCCTTGGTAAAAATCAGCACCAAAGATATAATCTACTTTCTGCTCGATCAAGTATGGACAAGATTTGGCGTCCCCAGAGTGATGGTATCAGATCACGGGCCGCAGTTCAGAGAGGAGTTCGACGTATTCTACCGAGAAAATAACTTCAAACATTGGCAGTCATCAGTATGCTATCCACAGGGAAATGGTCAGGCCGAAAACGCCAACAAATAGGTACTGAGCGTGCTAAAGAAGAGTTTGGGTGAAAGGGCGGGCCATTGGCCAGATCACCTGCCAACGGCCCTATGGGCGCTCAGAACGTCGCGAAAAACAACTACAGGGGAAACTCCCTTCGCTTTGACTTATGGATCGGAAGCTATGGCCCCAGTAGAAATGGCCCTACCAAGTCTAACGGTCTCCCATTTCAGGGAAGCAGATAACCCGCTGACCCAAAAGCTTGACCTTGATTTAGCAGAAGAACGGCGGATCACGAATAGTCAAGAAAGGGACTTACGTGTTAAGTGACAACCAAGGTCGCGAATACAACAGGCCTTGGCACACAAACAATTTGAAAAAATATTACATGTAAGACGTCTGTCTAAAGCATACAGGTGAAGCATGTGAAGAGGGAATCATCAAATAAAAGAGCATCTTCATTAATGATAAGGGGTAGTTATTTTTTAGCAAACCCGCGGCTTACAACGCCCCTTGGGTTTATCCACAACAAAGGGGCCGCAAAAAAAAAAAAACTACTACTTGTTCAAGCAAACCCACAGTGGTCCAATGAGTGCGTCGGCACCCTGGCTACACTACATAACCTAGCAATAAGTGAGGCAAAGGGGATACGACGATCAAGATTCATCGAGACCGCAAAGTTAACTGCGCGGTGAATCAGGACCCCCCAATCAATGTCAACCTGGGGGTCACGAATAGCATGCAGAAGGAGGGCTTCGGCCTCACTGACAACCTTGAAATCCGTGGACGGAAGAGCGCGTGAGTTGATAAACCTCTTCCACTCACGATTGCTGCGTGATGTATAACTTTTATATGATAAAAATTACGAGGTTTTACATACGTTATCGACTATTTTTATATAAAATATAAGAAATTATAACGATAATCTTATAAAATATTAATAGTTATGAATAAATCTAAATACTATAAAAATCTAGTAAAAGTAATAAAAAGTTATAAATTTTATACCGGGATAATAACCGGAGTGTTGTGTCAGATTTACGGGGGTATTTTTGGTATTTTATTTGCAGATCTTAGGTAAACCAAGACCCCGAGTGACGACACTTTTTGAAGTAAAATCGTATCTTTTGAAGGAAGTAAGGAAGTGCCACGAGATTTAAAGTTCAAGTGGATCAATGGTTCGTGACACCATTATCAAATTATATTTTCGACAAACAAATGGCCCATCAAAAAGGCATTTTCTGAAGAAGAGTCCTTCATGGAAGTTATAGATCTTTTCAAGAGCTTTCCAACGCTTCTTGAATTATGTCATTTGGAGATCCAGAGCTCAAGTTATGATTTTATCAAGTTTCAGATCAAGATGGAATAAAAAGCTACCCGGATCAATCCGGATTTACCTCGGATCGATCCGAGGAAACATAATGATTATCCAGCATGTGGTCCTGCAGAGAATAATCCTGGGATAAGATTTTTTATTCCCGGATCGATCCGGCATCACCTCGGATCGATCCGTCTTGGAAAATTTTGCCTATAAATAGAGCAGCCTTGCAGACACATGAGGGGGTACCAATATATTTTCTTAACCTCTTTTTCTTAGTAGTAGTATGTATGTATATAGGCCTTATGCCATAAATAAAGTAGTATCGTTATAATGCTCGAGAAATTATCAGAAGATCAGTGTTGTTGAAGTCGTTGTAACATCCGGAAGAATACAACTTCTGATTCAACAGTTGTAATCGGGTAAAACTTTTTATAATGTTATTAGGCTAGATCTAATAACTAGCCAAAGTTATGTAATCGTTTTATTTCGATCTTTTCGGTAAAGGAATGCTGTCTAAGTAAAATTGACTAAAATTGAGTTAATTGAATCTTTTTCTATTCTGTAACGTATTGATAATATTCGGACTGACGTAATTAAACAAGATGAATCGCACCATATAACCTAACGATGAACTGATCAGATAAGTTAGGATATGAGATAAAAGATAGAAAAACCGGAGGGTAAAATTGGCCGTGCGAAAGCGTGACTACGGAATCCTATTTCCTACCCGGGGGCAGATTTGTCTTGGGAAAGATGGATCTTATTAAAATTGTGCTCGAGACCGTTATAATGTTAAAATCAACAGTTTAATTGAAACTAAAACCGGAAAGTTAAATCGATCCGCCTGACAACCGGAGCCTTTTGAATAACATCGGCCGTCTGACAAATGGAATAACCTCTTTTATCCGGGGGTAGATTTGTACTCGCACTGTTCGGACTAACCGAGATTAGCATGGGGCGGTTGTGGAGATTGAACCGATGACAATGACATATGACAATTTCATACGCTCGTGTGAGGAGGAATTGTTAACCTCAGGAGTGCACCGTTTCATTTACTCAATTGGACTTAATATATAAGGAAAGATCGAGCACATTCCGTCTACTGAAAAGATCGTATAAATCAATTATATAGACTTTGGCTAGTTCCATAATAAATTATATTGGTATCTATATATTTATATCTATATATATATTTTGCAATTTATGTACATCTATATATATTTATATATCTATATATATTATATTAGAATAACTTTTAAATTACGCATTTATTTTATGTTGAGTAGAATAGTAGTGATCTGTGTTATAAAATTGCGGTTTAGATCGAGTTAATAACAGCTCTTTGGTGTTTAACCACACTTAAAAGAATTACCAAGTTCCCTGAGGATTCGACACTCTAACTCACCATACTAGCACTGCAGTTTGACCCGATACACTGTCGATTAAGGACTGGTATTAGCACTAGAAAAGGCCACGTCAGCTTTCTGGCGCCGTTGCCGGGGAACGTCGCTAATTTCTTTTTTTTTTTTTGTGTCTATGGTTACTACTTGTATTAGCTCAAAATTCTCGAGAATAAGTCAACACTTTTCTTATCCCATTTCTATTTTAATTTTCGTTGGTACTTACCTTATAGGTAAGTTACCAATTTTTACTACTATCAATTTCGTATTATTCTCTATTTTCGTTAGTTGATGACCAGAAGTGGTAAGGCCCCACTCACTCCTTATAAGCCTGACATAAACACTTACGAAAGGCAGTTAAGAGTAGAGAGTAAACGAGGTCATACTAGTCGGGAAATCCTGACGAATCATCTTCAAACAAAAATACGAGAATGGCCGAAATCAGTGATGAAACACCTGAACAAGGGCTAGAACATGCTCTAGGGCATGGACAGAACCCTGTTAACCCTAATAATCAAAATAATAATAATAGAAATAATCAGAATCGGAACCAGAACAATCGTAATAACTGATGTATGATTTTTATATGATTAAATATACGTGATTTTATTATGTTTTATCGACAAATTCTATATAAAATATATGAAATTATGATATAATTAGTATAAAATATTAATCTTTATAGTTTAGTATAGTTAGTAGTAAAAGTTAGTATTTATAGTAAAAAGTTGTAGTTTTTACCGGTTTTTAGTGACCGGAGTATTGTGTCTATTTTACACGGGTATTTTGTGTTTATTTCATTGCAGAATCCTAAGATGAACTGAAATCCCGAGTATCGACACTTTTTGAAGTCAATTCAAGTCAGTGAAAGGAAGTTATAAAGCGTCACTGATATAAATGGTCAAGGGAATAATTGTTTCTTAATCTCGAGAATGACATGTATTGGAAATGGCTCGTCGAGAATACGTTTTTCGAAGAAGTGGTCTTGATGGAAGTTATAGATCATTTGAAGAGCTTTTCAACAGATCTTGAATCATGTCATTTGGAGTTCGGGAATGCAAGTTATGAATTTTACAAGATAATAATATTATGGAAGTAATCATTACTTTGATAATCGATCACGGGGGAATCATCATTACTTTCTCTAACAAATCACATGCTTGCACATGCTGAGTAATGATGATCACTTGCTTGCACATGCTAAGTGATGATTAGGGTAACATGGGGGCACATGCTTGCACATGCATGTACTGATTTCAATAATTACCGGACCGATCCGGCAAGTTTTCAGGACCGGTCCGGGAAGGAGGAAAGTTTATAAATAGGGATGCAGAGGCTTCATTTCCATTGTACCAATATATATATACCATATCCTATATATATTCTCTCCCTCCTCTTTCTCTTTTTCTTTTCTTTTCTTTAGTTTGTAAATAGGCCTTATGCCAAAATAATGTAGTAATAGTAGTATCGTAATAATGTTCGGGAAATTCTCGAAGTTTCGGTGTTTCAAGTCGTTAAATACCCGGGAAAAGACGATTTCGAGTCGGCAAGATTGTAATCGGGTAATTTCTATAATAATTATGTTTATGTTTGTTATTTTCTTCTTTTTAGTTTTTATAATGTTATTAGGCTAAATCTAATAACTAGCCAAAGTTATGTAATCGTATTATTTCGATCTTTTCGTTAAAAGAATGATGTTAAAATAAAAATGATTAAAATTGAGTTAAAATGAATCTTTTTCTATTTCGCTACGTAACGATAATATATTCGGAATGAAGTAATCAATCGTGATGAATACCACATATAACTCTGGCGATGAACCGACCGAGAGAAGTCGGGATATGAGTAAAAATAGAAAAACCGGAGGGTAAAATTGGCCGTCCGATTAACGGAATCCTATTTCCTACTCCGGGGGCATTTGTCCTAATAAAACAAATCTTATTAACTTTGTACTCGAGATCTTAATAATGTTAAAATCACAGTTTAATTGAAACTACACCGTTTGTATTAAATCGATCCGCTTGACAACCGGAGCCTCTTGAATAACATCGGCCATCCGACAAATGGAATCACCTCTTTTATCCGGGGTAGATTTGTACTCGGTACTGTTTTGACTAACTAAGTTTAGCATGGGGCGATTGTGGACATTGGATCGATGACAATTTGACATATGACAATTTCATACGCTCGTGTGAGGAGAAATTGTTGACATTAGGAGTACACCGTTTCATTTACTCAATTGGACCTAATAAAAAGGAAGATCGAACACATTCTATTAATTGAAAAGATCGAATAAATTGATTACATATACTTTGGCTAGTCTAGTCTATAAACTATATATTGGTATCTATATATTTATATATATATATATATTTTACTATTTATGTACATCTATATATATTTATATATCTATATATATTATATTAGAATAACTTTTAAATTACGCATTTATTTTATGTTGGTTAGAGTAGTAGTAATCGTGTTATAAAATTGCGGTTTAGATCGAGTTAATAGCAGCTCTTTGGTGTTTAACCACACTTAAAAGAATTACCACTTTTTTCCCTGAGGATTCGACACCTGACTCACCACTTTATCACTACAATTTGACCCGGTACACTGCCGGTTAGGATCCGTCTAACCTAGAAAAGGTCTGTCCCTTTCTTGACGCCGTTTCTAAGGTCTGGTTTTGGTGACGTCAATAACCCACCAAACCCGAGACCTATCTGTGATCAAACCATAAGAAGAAACCAGACTAATAATCTCATTCTTTTACCCAATGAAGGAGAAAATAATTTCGAAATTAAATCTCATCTTTTTGGTTTAATTGACGCAAGAGCCCAATTCCTAGGAGAGGATGATGAAGATCCACATCATCATCTCTATCTTTTTGAAGAACTGTGCAACACAGCCAAAAGTCAAGGTTCTCATAAGGAATTAACGAGGATGACTATGTTTCCTTTTTCTTTAAAAGGACGAGCCCGAGATTGGTTCATGTCTCTTCCACGTCATTCACTTACAAGTTGGGAGGAGATTCAAACTGAATTTCTGAAACAGTATTTCACTCCTGGACGAAATTTGGAATTAAAAGTCGAGGTTGCCAACTTTAGACAAGGATCTGAAGAAACGCTCGGGAATGCCTGGGAAAGATTTAAAAAACTGTTAAGAGCTTGTCCCGATCATGGTTATTCCTTAGATATGCAAATTCAAATTTTCTGTCGTAAATTAAGAAAAGACTCACGTGCAGATGTAGATCATGCATGTGGTGGTTCTTTAATGATGAGTGAAGCCCAAATAGTTTACGATGCTATAGAAAAGATTTCCAAAAATAACAGAATGTGGGAAACCGGTTCTAGCACCAGAAAAGTAGCTTTTGCAGGAGAATGTACATCTAATACGGAAGTTCTAGCACATTTATAAAATTTGAGTAGGAAATTTGATGGCCTACAATCTAACAAAAACCAAAGTTCAGAAAATAGTACACCAACTGAATACTCAAATCAGGATAATATGCCATTAGGGATTGAAGAACCAACATGATACTCAAGAGAGGAGGTGAGTTTTCTTCAGCAGCATAGGAATTTGAACAATGCATACTCAAACTCGTTTAATGCTATTAGAAGAGATCACCCTACTTATCGATGGTCTAAAAACCCTAGTTAGCAAGGACAACCGCCATATCCAGTTCCATATAGGAATATGAATAATAATCAAGTTTATCAAGAAAACACATCTAATCAGAATTTACAATCATTACCTAGATCCTATCCTCAACATACCACTCAAAGTATACCAGTAACTCAAAGTTCAACTCAACCTGCAGAAGGAGTTGAAAAATGGGAAAAACTAATGGAAAATATGATGGGTGTAGTATCTACTCAAGCTAAGAATATGGAAACAGTGATGACTTCTATTGGTACAGTCACTAAAGATATGAGTTCAATGAAAACATCTATGAGTGGACATGATACCAAAATGAGAGCGATAGAAGCCTTATTGAGGAATATGGAAGATCATTTGAGTAGGGATGGTGAACGTAACAACAGTAGACCTCCTGGAGGATTACCAAGTAATACTGAAAGAAACCCAAGAGAGGTAAATGTTGTAGTTACGAGAAGTAGAAAACTCTGTGGTAGTAATGAAATAGAAAACTTCGGGAATAATGAAGTAGAAAATGATTTAGATGGAAAGAATGATGAAACTAAAGATGAAATTGAATTCACTGATGAGGAAGAAGAAATTATAGAAAATTTCTTGAAAAAGAATAGAAGTTTGGAACCTGAGAATGAAGGTGAAAAATGGGTAAAAATCCCCAGGATTTTGAAAGATCCCATGGATAAAGATTTAAGGAATTTATTCAAAGAACATGTTAGAATAGAGGATAAGGAAAACAAGGATGAAAAACAGGAAGAACTAAAGGAATCAAGTAGAGATTGATTCGGGGAATGTCTTAAAAGAAAAAACCCAAGATCATGATACTTGGCGATCAAGTAATACTCAAAGGTTTAAGGAGAAAGGAAAAGAGAAAATGACTTTAGGATCAAAGGTCGTAGATTTAGAATCTTTACCTTACCCACCTAAAGATCAAATTAAAAAGATTAAAGCGATCGAAGTATGCTCGTTTCCTTGATACTTTTCATCATATTCATATTAATATCCCCGTTATCGAAGCTCTAATTAGTATGCTCGCTTATGGAAAGTTTCGAAAGATATTCGTCAAACAAGAAAAAATTAGAGGAATATGAGAATATTTGCCTAAATGAAGAATGTTCTCATAGCTTTTGCAAAGATAAGTTACCACCTAAACCGAAAGATCCCGGAATTTTTACCATTCCATGTGAAATTGGAGGATTTCGTTTAAGAAGGTCTTATGTGATCTTGGAGCTAGTATAAACCTCATGTCTTATGAGGATTATAAGAAGCTAGGCATAGGAAATCTTACGAAGATCGAAATGACTCGCAAATGGCGAGATAGATCGATTAAATACCCTAAAGGAATTATTGAAGACGTATTGGTTAAAGTAGACAAGTTCTATTTTCCAGTAGATTTTGTAGTTATGGAAATGGAAGAAGGATATTCAACGCCACTTATCTTAGGTCGACCGTTTCTAGCTACAGGAAGAACTTTAATAGATGTTCAGAAAGGAGAGTTAATTCTGAGAGTCAATGAAGATGAAGTTACTTTCAATATTTTCAAAGCTATGAACCATCCATACAAATCCCCAGAATCATGTTCTTTTATAGAAGATATTCATTCTGTCTTTGATAATCAGTTACCAACTTTTGAAGACAGATTAGAAGAATGCTTAACTCTATCTATCTATAAGGAGGATGAGAAAGACACCGAAATGAAAGAAATAATTCTTTCTCTAGATAAAAGAAGTTTTACTTTTAAACCATCATGGCATAAGTATTTGGAATTAGAACTAGAAGGACCAGTTCTTAAACCATCACTGGAAGATCCACCTAAGAATCTGGAATTGAAACCGCTACCTTTAAATCTGAAGTATGCTTTTCTTGAAACTGATAATCTATTACCGGTTATTATTTCATCGTCTTTAACTAAGCAACAAGAAGATCAATTACTTAGAATGTTGAAAAAGCATAAGAAATCTTTTGGATGGACAGTTGCCGATATTCGAGGTATTAGCCCTGAGATTTGCGTTCATAAGATAATTCTGAAGGAAGATGCTAAACCTTGTATTCAACCGCAACGCCGCCTCAACCCAAATTTACAGTTAATTGTTAAGAAAGAGGTCATTAAGCTATTAGAAATGGGGATAATATTTCCCATATCAGATAGTGAATGGGTTAGTCCAACTCAAGTGGTACCAAAGAAAGGAGGTTTCACAGTGAAAGAGAATGAAAGGAATGAATGGATTCCGACTAGAGAGATTACGGGTTATCGAATGTGCATTGATTTTAGAAAACTAAATGATCATACTAAGAAAGATCATCATCCACTTCCATTCATAGTTCGGATGTTGGAACGTTTAAGTGGACATAAGTATTATTGTTTCTTAGATGGTTATTCGGGATATTTACGTGATATTCATTGCGGCGGGAGATAGAGAAAAAAACTACTTTCACTTGTCCTTATGGAACTTTTGCTTATAAAAGAATGCCGTTTGGTTTATGTAATGCACCAGCTACGTTTCAAAGATGTATGATGGCTATATTTGCTGATATGGTTGAGAAATTCTTAGAAATTTTTATGGATGACTTTAGTGTTTACGGAGATTCATTTGATGTTTGTGTGTTACACTTAGAACGAGTGTTACAACGCTGTGAAGATACCAATTTAGTACTAAACTGGGAAAAATGTCATCTAATGGTATCAGAAGGAATTGTTTTAGGTCACAGAATCTTTGAAGAAGGTATCGATGTTGATAAAGCTAAAGTTGAGGTAATTGAAAAATTACCACCACCAGTTAATTTAAGAACCCTAAGAGGATTTCTCGGACATGCAGGTTTTTATAGAAGGTTCATTGCTGATTTCTCGAAAATAGCAAAGCCTCTAAGTCATTTACTTGAAAAGGAAGTACCTTTTAACTTTGATAGTAAATGTATGGAAGCCTTTCAGACCCTAAAAGCGAGGTTGACTACTGCACCGGTGTTAGTAGCACCGGATTGGAGTTTGCCGTTTGAGATTATGTGTGATGCCGTGATTTAGTTGTAGGAGCTGTCTTAGGTCAAAGATATAACAAAATTCTCAAAGCTATTTACTATGCATCTCACACATTAAACAACTCAACTTAATTATGCAACTACGAGAAAAAGAAGCGTTGGTCGTGATTTTTGCCTTAGATAAGTTTAGATCGTATATTGTTGGATCTAAGGTAATAATTTATACGACCATTCAAGATGAAGTATTTACTAAGTAAGAAAGATGCTAAACCACGTCTTCTTAGATGGATTCTCTTACTTCAAGAATTCGATATTGAAATTAAAGATAAAAAAGGAAGTGAGAATGTAGTAGCAGATCATCTAAGTAGAATGGAAAATGATGAAGAAATATGAATTGAAATTAAAGATTCATTTCCTGATGAACAACTATTTAGAATCGATACTCCTTCAACCATGCAGTTATTAAAGAATAGAATTCCTTCTAAGGAAATGTCACCCTGGTTTGGAGATATCATTAATTACTTAACCTGTGATTATATTCCGTCTCATTGGACTTGGCAACAGAAAAAGAAATTCTTTTATGATTTAAAATTTTATTACTGGGAGGAACCAGACCTTTTCCGTAAATGTTCGGATGGGATAATCAGAAAATGTGTGCCTGATAATGAAATTTTAAGTGTTTTATCATTTTGTTATGATCGTGAGGCAGGAGGTCATCATGGAGGTTGGAAAACTGCTTTTAAAGTTTTACAATGTGGTTTTTATTGGCCTACACTATATAAAGATACTTATAAGTATGTTAAATCTTGTGAGTCTTGTCAAAAATGGGGAAATGTATCTAAAAAACATGAAATGCCTATGCAACCTATTTTAGAATGTGAGTTATTTGATGTGTGGGGTATAGATTTCATGGGACCATTCCCTATATCTTTTGGAAAAAGATTTATTCTATTAATGGTAGATTATGTTTCAAAATGGGTAGAAGCTGAAGCTCTTCCCACTAATGATACCAAAGTTGTCATACAATTCCTTAAAAAGAATATATTTACCCGATATGGCATTCCAAGGGCAATCATTAGTGATAGAGGTTCACACTTTTGTAATAGACCATTTACCAAGATAGTTGCAAAATATGGTGTAACGCATAAGTTAGGAACACCTTATCATCCGCAAACTAGTGGTCAGGTAGAGGTGTCTAATAGAGAAATCAAAAGAATTGTGGAGAAAACAGTGGAATCAAATCGTAAAAACTGGGCAGTTAAATTAGACGATGCATTATGGGCGTACAGAACAGCTTTTAAGACACCAATTGGTTGTTCTCCCTATAAACTAGTCTTTGGTAAGTCTTGTCATCTCCCGGTTGAGTTAGAACACCGAGCCTTTCGGGCTATTAAATTTCGAATTTCGATCCTAAGGTCGTCGGTGATCATAGATTGCTTCAATTAACGAACTAGAAGAATTTCGTCTCGATTCTTATGAAAACGCTCGAATCTACAAGGAACGCACGAAATCTTTTCACGATAAGAGAATCTATAGTCGTGAGTTCCATGTAGGTGATCGAGTGCTCTTGTACAATTCACGTTTAAAGTTATTTCCAGGAAAGCTTAAATCAAGATGGACAGGTCCATTTAAAGTAACAAGGGTTTACAAATCTGGAGCTGTTGAACTAACTAATGGAAATACGACTTTTATAGCCAATGGCCACAGAGTGAAGTTATTTGTGGAGGGAGAAGGAATCACACTGAAGGGAGAAGTAATGCTACTGACTGATCCCCCGACAAAATTGAAAAAGCAGAAAAATCAAACAAATTGAGAAGCAGAGGAACTGAAATCAGCCGAATATCAGGTGCTATCTATCTTTCTTCTACTTTTCTGTGTTTTATATGTTTGAACTAGTTTCGTCTTTTACCGGATAGACGTAAAAGAACTGGATGTCTTTTTTAGATAGAATAGGAGTTTTTATTTTGCTTTTGAAATTAGGCCTTGATAAAGATGTCGCGTTTGCTATAGAAGCTTTAGTTTTTGAGAAAAACAAGCAATTGTTGAGAGAGATCGATTGAAAGAAGTATGTAATGGAAAATCGAGAAGTTCGATAAAGAGAAGGGCAAAGTTTTTAAGGAGATGCGAACTGTGGAAAAAGTGAGCATGATGGGAAATGTAGGGAAAGCACAACCAAATCTCAGGATGAGTGTTTGAATGTTGTTAAGAAGGGAACGATTAGGTGGTTATCCGAAAATCCCGATGGAGATCAAAGAGAAAATTCGAACGCCTCATTTCTTAAGGTTAGGTTGATAGAACGTTATGTTAGAACCCTGGAAGATTTAGAAATAATGGAATTAGGACCCTTATGAGTTTTGTAATATTTATAAAATTTTTATATAACTTTTGAAAATTTTATATAAAGGATCTTTATGAAATTATTAAAGGTTTTATAAATTTTTTTTAAAAGGTTTTAATTAAAAATTTGCAGAAGTATTATTAAGGTTTTATAAAATTTTTATTAAGTTTGAAAAAAAAAAAAAAAAAAAAACCTTTGGTCGGATCGATCCGACCTAACCCCGGATCGATCCGGAACCTGAAAAACCTAAAAAAAGGAACGGGGTCCCTTCTTCTTCTTCTTCTTTCATTTTTCTTAAACAGCCGCCCCTCCCCTCTCCCCCAATTCGAATTTTTTCTTCAAATCATCACACAACATTACTATTAAACTACCCCAACTCTTAAACTTTTCTCATTTTCCTCTCTCTCTTCAAATTTTCATTTAAATTGAAGAATTTTTCAAGGGAAAGCTTCAACTTTCATTCCGGCGAATTTTCATCTTTTCCGGCCAAATTTCAACCTTTTAAGCTTTAGAAGGTAACATTGTAGTCCCTTATTTTGTTAATTTCATTTTTTAAGCAACTTTTTATTTAATTTCACTATTTTTGTAACTCATTTGTGTTGTTTTGTGTTGTTTTGTTATTTTGTCACTATCATAGAATGGCCGAATCATCGAAAGCCACGAAAAAACGTAAACCTAATATCCCAACCCAAATCCCAGTTATAGAGACTAGGCCTTTAACGGAAGCAGAGTTGAATGTTAGTTTTGATAGAACCGCGTCTGCTGCAGCTAAGAAAGCGTTGAAAAATAAATTTGGAAAGTGTTTAGTTGCAATAGAGAGGGGCTTAGATTTCAAAGATTTGGGAAGGGAGGTAAAAGAAATTTTTGAAAAACGACAGTGGTTGGAGTTAGCTAGTTTAAGGTCGGGTGAAATTAACACAACCTTAGTAGCTGAATTTTATTCTCTGGTAGCAACTCATAATGCTACAGAAGGTGGTGAGTTAACTTCTGTCAACCTAAGAACTAGTACAGTACCATTTAATCCTCGGATTATAAATACTATTTATGGTATCCCTGATATACCAGAGAGTGAGGATTATTATACTGTATGGAATTTAGATGAGCCTGCAAACTTTGACTATATTGTGTCACTAGCCCAAAATGAGTTAGATCCCACTGCCGTCTGGCATGAAAATAGGTTTTCCTATGGAAATTGTATACGGGATATGAGAGCTATTAAACGTTTTATTAGCCACACTCTTTACCCTACTCGTCATTTTACATCTTTTGGTAAAGAGGATCTGTGTATTGCTTGGGCTATGGTCAATGATGTACCTGTGGATGTAGGCAGGGTAATGTATAGAAGGGCCAAGGAATTTGTCTCGACTGCCAAACCAGGCAGTCACATGCCTTTTCCTTGTTTTATTTCTTCCTTATGTCTCCAGATAGGTGTCCCCGAGCTTCCAAATGATAATTTGATGGTGGTTGATGACACGCTTATAGGTCCTAGTTTACCACTTAGGCCGGCGGGAAGAATAGATTTTATGGACCCTAACCGCCAACGACCTCAGCCTACTTCATCCACTGTTGTCCCTCCTTCATCCAGTCAAACTCAAAGTCAACTTCCAAATACCATCACATACGACATGTTTCAATCCATGGCTTATGATGTTCATCGCGCCAATGCCAATATGGCTATTTTTGCGGAAAGGAATAGGTTATGGTCTGAAGATTTACGTCAAGGCATGCGAGGTATATATCAAATGAATATACTGCAAAACCCTACCTATGCCGAGATGGATATTCCGCATTGCCAATCCCAGCCGTATACCTTGCCCGATTTTATTCCACCGATGCCACCTCGCTCAGACTTCCAACAAATGCCACATTCTTTTGGATTCCAAACTAGTGGTGTAGGGGATTTTTGGACAGGTACTACGGCAGCTGCGACATCTGGTTGGCCAGGATTTGGATCATTTGACCATACCACGACGGGATGGGGAAGCACTTTTTCTGATGTCACGAGAGAGATGAGCTCGATGGGATTAGATAGCTCGGTTCGGATGTCAACATATTTTCAAGATCCATTCCAAGAATCGACTTATGATCCGGCCAGTTCTCAAGCCATGCCTAGTTCGAGCCACGTCGAGATGAGTGATGAAGAGGATTGATTTCAAACATTTTATGATTATTGACATTGAAAACAATTTATTTTTCGTACAATTTTAGGTTATTTTGGTTTTATTTTGGTAGGATTTTATTTTAATACGATCTTCGTAGAATTTTATTTTACTTTCGTTTGATTTTATGGTATTACGCATCGTGTAGTGAAAGTTATCGTTATTTTGATAATATAATAAAAATGAACCGAAGATAGGGAGAAAACATATCACCTAGAAAAAAAATCTAGGCATTTTACAAGCAAAAACAACTCTGTCCGTGAATAGTAAGTTTCCGGATCGATCCGGCCCTTTCCAGGATCGATCCGGCGTGAGTGTGCCGACCTGACAGGATTGCTAGTTGAGAGGCCGGATCGATCCGGCCCTTTCTCGGATCGATCCGGGAAGTACAAAAACGCCAAAAAGGAGATCTTTCCTACTTTTACTTGATAGATACATTTCTATAAAAGGAAAAGAGCTGCAGCCTCTCAACTTTGCTCATTCCTTCTTTACTTTTATCGTCTTAGTTTACTTTCGTATCCGATAAAAATGTCGAACCACTCCTCTCCCTCGTTAATAGTTACGAACCACATACGCCGATGGTGTGGTTCCCGAAAGCCATGCCTCGTGTTTTCATAATGACGTCCCGAGACGTCTAAATTTCGTCCATTCTCCTATTCTGATGGAGAAAGGTTTAAATACAGAAAAAATTGATCAGTGGGGACGAAATCTAATCCGAGGTTGCGGGTGGAAGAAGCTGATTAGGACTCCCGAGAGGTAGAATTAACATTTCAATTGTCGAGATTTTTATGCGTCTCTTCATCGTTATAACGACAAAGCAAGCCTCGTCTCATCTCATTACTGTTAGGGGCGTCGTTATATCATTTTCTCCAGTTATCATAAATCAAATCTTTCAAATCCCACCATCTACCTTTGATCAAAACCCACACTACGAGTTTCTTTGGGAACTCGGAAGTTCTTATAATGTTGTTAATCGTACTGCAGAAGCCTTTCAATATGTGTTTCCACTGTTTGATCATAACTATGATTCTTCGACTCTGGCTTTACCCCCTCATCTGAGGGCGTGGAAACGCTTCATTAACTCTCGGATCTATCCAACTAGAGATTTTTTAAGGGTTACGGATGATGAGATGCTACTGTTGTATGCACTGACCGTGGGGGCATACATTGATTGGGGGATTTTGATGTTTAAAACTGCAATTAATTTTGCAGTAGAGAGGCGTAATAGGGGAAGACCGCTACCGTTTGCCTGGGTTATCTCTCAAATTTGTATCCAACTGAATCAAGTGCCTGAGTTTACTACTGACGAGATCTTTCCATCTCGTGATTCTCAGTTGGGATTACTTCCGGTAGATACTCCCGGATGTTCATCTACGGTTTGATGAGTTGTTGAAAATCAGTTAGAAGTTGATGTTGTTAAGTTGGTAGTCGGTTAAGTTAGTCTTTTCATCGCTTTTTAATTAAGTTTTCTTTAAAGTTGTAATGGTATCCTTAATGTTTAATATATATGTCATTTTCTTTAATCAAAATAATATATGTTGAGAAAAATAATAAAAATCAAAATCGTATAAAATTTTAATTTTTTTCTTTCGAACCTACTTTTTATTACTCACTGAACATCGGGACGATGCCATTTCGTAAGTGGGGAGTAGAGGTAAGTTAGTAACTAAAAAAATTAAAATTTTCTTATATAAATTTATACTTAAGTGCTTAATACTTAGCTAATTTTTCTTGAATCAAAATAACTAGATAATATATAATTAATATGAATAAAAATAATATAAATTGGTGAGAATAGATTTTAATTAAGTAAAGTAAATTAGATATATTTTAATTATATTATATATATCAATTTTAGATTTTTATAAGATTTTAAGTATATGTAACTGTACATAAATATTATCAAGTAATTTTCATATGAAATTCAGCGAATATACTTATATCTATAATAAAATGTTAGAATAATTTTCTTTTCAAAATGAATTATGAGTTTGGAATTGGATTAGGAATGATGAGATTTTTGGCACCACAAAAATATAAACTATAGCCAAATAGCCTACCTAAATAAATTTCTAATTTTTGTCCCTACCTCAGCCTTGATTAGAGTGATCAAGACCTCACTCGAAATAGCCATTTTTTATTATAACCGACCCTTAGCCTATTTTGGTCTACATGTCATCCCACGAGTTTGTACGTACTTATGAAAGGAGATGATGACACAAAAGCTAAGAATGATGTATCTTTGAGATTGAGAAAATTAGATAAATATTAGTATATTCGATCTTACCTCATGACGCTTGCAAGATAGTCGATTTTGGTAATAAGTTCGGATATGTTAATATTCTATAAAGGAATTAAGAATGAAGCACCATATTTACACAAAATTAATCAAATACCAGGTATCTTCCCTATCTTTGATCAACAACTAAAAATATCGGTTGTAGCTACCAATGATTTGAGTGCAGTAGGGTGTTATCTCGAAATGTCCTATATCACTATGAGGTTTAAAAGCTCCCGAGAAAAAGTCGAATCATAAGATCTCAAGAATGATTACAAGTTTAAGGAAACCGGACTTGTAATTTTCGATCGAAAGAGTATTACTCCGATCAATCTTGATGAAGCAATGCTTGTAAGTTTGATTTTCTACACACACGCACGCTTTTAGTTCTTAAATCTTATATAAAAAAAATAAAAAATAAAAAAAAGGTGAAATAATATCATAATGTTATTAATCGAGGTATTTTTGATCAAAATTATGAAGGTGTAAGTACGTACGACTTGCTTCTTTCTCTTTTGATTTTCTTTTCTATCCTTCTGATTAACCAACACCCTGAGCCTAAAAAGTATAAGCCATTTTGTCAACTATTTGACTTAGTCCTTAATTCCAAATATTTCATATAAGTTCAGATAGGAGAATGATTCTAGAATTTTAATTATATTTATTGAGTAAATTATGTGAAATTTCATTTGAATAATAGTTGATAGATAATTTATCTAAGTTATCTACACTTTTTATCTTGTTAATTTCTAAGAAAGATATAACTAATATATTTATAATATTGAAATGATAT
The DNA here is from genome assembly GCA_036785695.1 of Gentiana straminea. Taxonomy (NCBI): domain Eukaryota; kingdom Viridiplantae; phylum Streptophyta; class Magnoliopsida; order Gentianales; family Gentianaceae; genus Gentiana; species Gentiana straminea. The sequence continues at coordinate 2,644,359 of JAVUPR010000042.1, forward strand.
TTTACTAATTTGAAATTTAATCTACCAAGTATATCAATTTTATTGTAATTTTTATACATTACCGCTTATTTTGCTTGAGGACGATCAAAGAGCTAAGTGGGGAGTAGTTGATGTATAACTTTTATATGATAAAAATTACGAGGTTTTATATACGTTATCGACTATTTTTATATAAAATATAAGAAATTATAACGATAATCTTATAAAATATTAATAGTTATGAATAAATCTAAATACTATAAAAATCTAGTAAAAGTAATAAAAAGTTATAAATTTTATACCGGGATAATAACCGGAGTGTTGTGTCGATTTACGGGGTATTTTTGGTATTTTATTTGCGATCTTAGGTAAACCAAGACCCCGAGTGACGACACTTTTTGAAGTAAAATCGTATCTTTTGAAGGAAGTAAGGAAGTGCCACGAGATTTAAAGTTCAAGTGGATCAATGGTTCGTGACACCATTATCAAATTATATTTTCGACGAACAAATGGCCCATCAAAAAGGCATTTTCTGAAGAAGAGTCCTTCATGGAAGTTATAGATCTTTTCAAGAGCTTTCCAACGCTTCTTGAATTATGTCATTTGGAGATCCAGAGCTCAAGTTATGATTTTATCAAGTTTCAGATCAGGATGGAATAAAAAGCTACCCGGATCAATCCGGATTTACCTCGGATCGATCTGAGGAAACATAATGATTATCCAGCATGTGGTCGTGCAGAGAATAATCCTGGGATAAGATTTTTTATTCCCGGATCGATCCGGCATCACCTCGGATCGATCCGGCTTGGAAAATTTTGCCTATAAATAGAGCAGCCTTGCAGACACATGAGGGGGTACCAATATATTTTCTTAACCTCTTTTTCTTAGTAGTAGTATGTATGTATATAGGCCTTATGCCATAAATAAAGTAGTATCGTTATAATGCTCGAGAAATTATCAGAAGATCAGTGTTGTTGAAGTCGTTGTAACATCCGGAAGAATACAGCTTCTGATTCAACAGTTGTAATCGGGTAAAACTTCTTAAGTATTCATGTTTGTTATGTTTGTTTTTATATTTTTATAATGTTATTAGTCTAGATCTAATAACTAGCCAAAGTTATGTAATCGTTTTATTTCGATCTTTTCGGTAAAGGAATGCTGTCTAAGTAAAATTGACTAAAATTGAGTTAATTGAATCTTTTTCTATTCTGTAACGTATTGATAATATTCGGACTGACGTAATTAACCAAGATGAATCGCACCATATAACCTAACGATGAACCGATCGAGAAGTTAGGATATGAGATAAAAGATAGAAAAACCGGAGGGTAAAATTGGCCGTGCGAAAGCGTGACTACGGAATCCTATTTCCTACCCGGGGGCAGATTTGTCTTGGGAAAGATGGATCTTATTAAAATTGTGCTCGAGATCGTAATAATGTTAAAATCAACAGTTTAATTGAAACTAAAACCGGAAAGTTAAATCGATCCGCCTGACAACCGGAGCCTTTTGAATAACATCGGCCGTCTGACAAATGGAATAACCTCTTTTATCCGGGGTAGATTTGTACTCGGTACCTGTTCAGACTAATTGAGATTAGCATGGGGCAGTTGTGGAGATTGAACTGATGACAATGACATATGACAATTTCATACGCTCGTGTGAGGAGGAATTGTTAACCTCAGGAGTGCACCGTTTCATTTACTCAATTGGACTTAATATATAAGGAAAGATCGAGCACATTCCGTCTACTGAAAAGATCGTATAAATCAATTATATAGACTTTGGCTAGTTCCATAATAAATTATATTGGTATCTATATATTTATATCTATATATATATTTTGCAATTTATGTACATCTATATATATTTATATATATATATATATATATTATATATATATATATATATTATATTAGAATAACTTTTAAATTACGCATTTATTTTATGTTGAGTAGAATAGTAGTGATCCGTGTTATAAAATTGCGGTTTAGATCGAGTTAATAACTGCTCTTTGGTGTTTAATTACACTTAAAAGAATTACCAAGTTCCCTGAGGATTCGACACTCTGACTCACCATACTAGCACTGCAGTTTGACCCGATACACTGTCGGTTAAGGACTGGTATTAGCACTAGAAAAGGCCACGTCACTGCGAGACAATTCAGACGCAGGACCCATGATGCGAGGCCGTTGGTAATCTAGGAAAAGCTCACGGATTGCCCGGCGTAGGCGAACCTGTCTACTTGCCTCGTCTCCAAGGTTCCAGGCAACCTCATAATGAGCAGAGGGATCGATAGCAGGTATGCGAAGAGCCTTATTGATAGCCTCCGGGGTAAAAATGACGGAGACACCATGGAGGGCCACACAACTAACAATTTCTGCGGAAGGAACCTCTGATAGGACATAGTAAAATTCCCTTACCATCGTAAGGTTGAAGGGTATCGGAGGTGGTGAAACAAAATCTAACCGCCCGGAGAACCGCACCCGGAGCAAAGAGCCGTCACCCTCAACTATGCCCTCATTTAAGCCCCTCTCCCTCACCAGCCTGACCACATCGAAATAACGCCAGAAATGATCTTTGGCAGGAAGAGAGGCAGTAATGAAGAAAGGGGAAACATCACGAGCTGGATGGGCTTCCCACACTCGGACTGCATTACCCTCTCCGGATTGAAAAGACATGAATCTCACAACAAAGATTTGTGCAAAAGAGGAATGGAATAGATCCAGGTTTGCTCCCTCCTTTTATAGCAAAAGAAAGCAAGATAAACGGCCACGATTGACAAGATCGGACGGCCAGCATCCACGCGGTTTTACCCAAAAATTTGAAATCCAGGGGGCGCATTTAACGCTTGACAGTTATCAGCACGAGATTCTAGGCTATATTGACTACGCATGCACCGTTGGTCAAAATATTGCCAGTAGCCTATCCAATCAAATCAGAGCCCTTGCTTTTTTAGCAACACGAAAGTCAAGAAAGGTCTGTCCCTTCCAATCGGTCCAGCCTTTAAGTTTCTGGCAAAACCACTATTTCGCCATAAACTTAAGGGGCCGCAAGCTGAAAATTTCAAACAACAAACTATATGCAACATGGCCCGTCCCAAATCCCCAGCAAGGGGGCCGCGTTAAGCTTTATGCCACTTCGCCAAGATACCTCCAACGAACCCATGATGGAATTCTCAAAGTATAGTCGCACCATAGGTCGTCTCAAACTAGGGGCCGCGTTCGGATTCTACGGTCACTTATTTGCCACAAGTCCACAGCGACCAAAGTTTTTATAAATGGACGGAAACTTGTTTCGTTCAGGCCCATCCAGGCCTTGCCCAAAACAAGGGGGCATAGGGAAATTTTAACACACAACAAAAGCAAGTATAAACTTGGTCGCTGATCCTTGTTCCAAATAAAGAGGGCCGCAACAGGAATTTTCGATCATTTTTACAGATTCTTCGGTTTTATTATTTTAGCGAGCTACTCAAACCTCGCCAAAATAAAGAGGGCCGCACACATACAAAGGATGCAGGAGAAAAATCAAAGGAAACAAGTGCAATACATAAATCAGGAGGCCAAAAAACGGCCACAAATCAAGTTCAACGAGCCAAACGAGGCCACAAAATCAATGCGGAAAATAAAAACTAAAGTTATTACAATCACATCAAAGGAAAGCGTCGCAATAGTTCAAAAACAAAAGCAAAAGTTGATTATTACAAGATCGCTGGAAAAAGTTTCAAAGCAAGGGCATAAAATCACTAGGTTGAACCGGGGGGAGTATCAATATACTCGTCGCCTGGTTGGTCGTCCGCAGCAGCAGGAGGATTCTTTAAAACAACAAAGTTGACAGGGTTAACTGCTGGAGGATCCCAGACTGGCTCGCCGTGCTCTATCTGCCTAGTCTGAATAGCGACGATGTGATCCGCGGCGTAAGGTATATCTGGGTGAAGGGCCAAAAGGTCGGGACTTCGCTGAGACATGTTAAGCCACCGGAGCATTTCCTCAAAGGTAATGCTCTCTTTGCCATGATAAGCCTAAAGGCAGCGAGCGAGGTGGTTGAAACCTTGATTGAAGCTCGCCTCCGGGTAATCAACAAACTCATCAGAGCGCTTAAAGGCAGCAACGGCCGCAGGACCCGCCTCCTCAGCAGCCTTATTTGCAACAGCGAGCTGCTCCTTTAAACTCGCGATCTCCCCCTGCGTGGCCGTCAACCCTTCAGCAGATTTATGAGCTTCATCTTTCAGAATTGACACCTTTTGCTTCAGCTCAGCGTCCAGCTCTGCACTCTCAAGCATGGCCTTTTTCATCCGATCTAACTCGGTCAAGGCCTCAGCGCTCTTACTCTCTGAAGTAACCCTAGCCTTATCCGAAGCCCCAAGAGCCGCAGTCACTTTCTTAAGTTCAGCCTTACGCTTCTCAGCAGCCTCAATGGCCTTGTTTATACGAGTTCCAAGCTGAAAAAGAAGAGAAGTATAAGCCCGCCAGAAAAAACAAAGTAAGCAAAAATACAAGACAAATAAAAGCTCACCATAGAGGCTGCGATCCCAAACTGGCCGGAAAGATCTTTAAGCTCAACGACTTCGTCTTTGGTGGGGGCATCGTCTTGAACCACGACGCGTGCAGTGATTCCCCTTCCAATCTCCATCTGAATGCCAGGCAAAGAATCCCAGGCAAGACATCCCAGAGGGATGACGTCGGCAATTGCCTCCCTGATCTGGCTTGCCTTCGACATATCAAGGCCTTGGACGAAATTAGCATCCATCCAAACAGCCTTTTCCCTTTGTAACCTCGGGGAAAGGTCCCTCCAGGCAACGCCCCCATCTCCTCGACGACCTCTTCAGCAATTACCTCTGACCGCACAGAGCCTTTGTCAGAAGGTCGCTTGTCCAGACGGTCAGAACCCTTTTCAGCTCCACCAGCAGTCTTGGCCTTCTCAGATCTAGATCGCTTTTGGCCCCGAGGCTCTTTAACAGGCACATCAGTCTGCGATCTTTTTTGGGCCCCACCGGCCTGACTTGAGCTAGCACCTATGAGCGCCGCCGGTGGCTGATTGGGGTCGTACGTCTCATTTACAACAGAAGCATCCACAATACGTGGTACCTTCCCCAGGACCTGTTTTAGGGTCGCCTGTCGAGTTTTGACATGCTCATCAGCGAGCCTCTGTCTTTGAGCCCGGCGAAAGAGTTCGTTAGAAACGGGTCCAAAGAAAAAACAAAACCATACAGCTTACAAAGTGATGAAAATAAAAACAGGGAAGATTACAAGACGATCTTCTATTTGGGTCGCCTCCACATACAGGACATTTAGAAGGAAAACACTTGCCCAAGTGGCAATCTCCTATCCAGTCAGGGTCGCATTCTTCCGGGGCCATGGCAACTAACGGCTCCGCTCCAGCCGGACCCGCGATACCAGCCATGCGCGTCAGGGGAAGAGCCACATCAAGAAGGTTGACCCAAGCCACGTTTCTCAAAGAGGGATCAACCCCGTCAGACTGTATCAGCGTCATGAGCCCTTTAACAAGGCGATGCTCAGTAACTAGGGGCTCGCCAATAGAAAGGGTGGACTTTCCTTTGTGATGTGCTGCCTTGGGGAATGGCCAACCAACTTTGGACTCCACTTTAAGCACTCGTTCTTTCCATCTATGAATCTTATTTGGTAGCAAGAACAGCAGGCGAGGCGTCTTGGTCCTCAAAGATATCTGTCGCGGAAGGTCCGTCGCACAGAATAAGTGGAATTGACCCAATAGAGTGAGAGTGGGCTCCATCTTCATCGTCCGACACATAACAATGAAGGCCATAATCTGAATAACAGCTCCAATAGCAAAATCAGTGGGTAGAGCTCCCATCAGCTCGCAAATCTTGACAAAAAACGGATCGAAAGGGGTCTGAGCCCCGCATAGAAATGATCGAAGTGAAGGATCAGGGTATCGTCCGGACGACGGGTGCAAACATAATCCTCGCGGTCTCTGGGTTTAAACTTATCCTCCTCCTTCGAATAATCAAAAAGAGAAAACCTGTAGACTTTTGTATCAATCTTGTATCGACGCCGGAGAAGGTTGTTAAGGTCATCACTGTCGCGGAGCATCACCCACTCATCCTCCAGAGCCTTCTCATACGCGGCCAGAAGGGTAAACTCCCTTAACGCTTCAGGATTATTGGGTTTCGGGTTTTTTTTGCCTTCGCCGCCGCTTCACCAACAGTCATTGTTTTGGGGTCCTTTTCTTTTTTGGTTTCTTTGGGAGCTCCCATATAACCTTACGGGTAAAGGCGCGTTCTTGTCCTCGCTCGAGCCCATGAGCTCGTGAAGAGTGGCGTCCTCAATATATGCCTCGTCATGCTTAACGGCGCCACTAGAGCTGGGTCCGGCGGCCTGATCTTCAGCATCAGACGTCTCCCTTCCTCCGGCCTCACTAGTACTGGTCCCTTGAGTGCGAGCCATTTCTTTACGACTCTTTTTACGATGCGGCTCGGGATCGGGGAACATAACATCTAAACCAAAAAGATCGCCTCCTACTTGAACAGTGGCCTCTCCCCCGGTTATCTCATCAAGCAGATCGTCCCCGGTAGACACATCGGGGCTAGAAGGGTCATCCTCCCCTACATCCAGTGCATAGTCATAGGCCTCCTGATCCCCTTCGGAGTCGCCCCTAAAGAATACTCTCCGTCGGACATCCTGCAAAAGCAAGAGGAAAAGGTGGAGCTTTCAGACCTGGTATAATGGGGATTAAGCCAGGAAGGTGATCGCACCCATCTCGACGCATTCCCCTCCATTTTCACATGAGAAATGGAAAGCAATTGCAAACAAAGGGAAAATACAGATACGAATGAGCGAAGCAAGAGAGAGAGAAGGTTTCAAGGCATGCCTCACCCCTCTTCTTTTCAGAAAAATCTTGCCTAAAACGAAAGTGTCAACTCAAAAAACCCAGACTTTTGCCTAAAAAACGTCTTAAAGTTGAACGCATTGCCTCACAGCGGATCAAACTTGCTAAAAAGGATCGAAATACGGAAAGAAAAACAGAGAATGAGGTTAAGGGAAGAAGGATTTACTTGTTTCTGAGAAGAAGCTAAAATCGGTGGCCAGAAGAACGCATCGGAATCCTCAAACTCGTGACCAGAATCTTCAAATCCTAGCTTGAAACCGCAAACTTGCTTCAACCACAACCAAATCCTCCCCAAAACCCTCACCGGAAAACCTTTGCACACTCGGTAACAATCAAAGTTGCGAGAGGAAAAACTGAAGGGGAAAGAAAGAACGAAAAGTGTGAAGGTTGGAATGATGAGAGCCTTATATAGGCAAAGGGAATTTGATCGTACGGCCAGGGGGCCAGCCATCTAACGATCCAGGTTTGCGCGGCTTTTTTCAGTTTTCGAAATTCAAAAACCATCATCATTAAAGCGCGATCATCAATGCCCACGTAATCAATTACTCAGCCGTTATCCGCCCACGTATTTGGGCAGTTACCTAGACAGCCTCAATACCCACGCTCTTACGGTTACCAAGAAAGCTGACGCCAGCAACGATCTGACGATTGAACTGCCCACTCGCCAATGGACGGATAGATCGCTTCGCCAACGACAAGGTCACAACCCAAAGTTGCTTCGAGGCCGCTCGCTTTAAAAGCACGGTCCTAAGTGAACAAGTCGCATCAGACGACGAGGTCGCAAATAGACCCAAAGTTGCTTCGAGGCCGTTCGCTTCAAAAGCACGGTCCTAAGTGAACAAGTCACATCAGACGACGAGGTCGCAAATAGATTGAATAATCCTTGAGCTCACTTTACTCCACGCTTAAACATTTCCACTGAAAAATGCTCAAGGCACAGAGTAGGGAGCCACTGATACGTACAAATGATATCGCCACATGTGGATCCCGGAAATAGCCTATTCTGACCCACCGGACCAGATAAAAGCCCGCGAACCCGGTGTTGCGATCTTTACCGGCCATGTCGAGGTCGCTGATTGTCAAACCCCGCCCGGAATACTACTGGATCAGGGGGCCGACCCGCGACCTCGGACAAAGGTCCTTGAGAGGCTGCACAAGACTTGATGAGAAGCAGCAAGGAGCAAGAGCAAGGCAGGACAACAACTCCGGCGACCTATGCGATCCTAAGAGGTCGCCCCCGAGATATTCTATCCACTTGCAGTCCAGATATATAAGGTTTACTTAGCCACTAAGTAAAGTTAGTGACTAAGCTGTCATATAACACATGTCCTTACTTAGCCCTAAGCCTTCCATCCTCCTATAAAAAAGGCGTCATGTAACCTGAAAAAGATATATACATTCTAATAGAAAGCAGGCCAAAGCTCTGCGAAAACTCCCTATCATATTCCTCCCATCGCCGTCATGCCACACCGGCTACCATCCATATAACAACCTACATAAAAGCCAGATATCCATCAATCGTACACCGCTGAACCTCTGATGATGATTTCAACCTCATCATCGATCACTCCTAAAATTGAATGGCCATAAAAATAAATTCTCAAGGGTCAATTCTACCACTTGAGAATTGCTTCACAATTGCTTCATGAATTTGTTGGATCTAGTTCAACCATTAGACAATATGTCCCATACACAAAAAACGTAGTCCCCAGTCTAACTGTCAGCAAGTGGTATAACTTAATTGTCAAATTTATTGTATTGGTATGGTGGAGCCTGAGGCAGATGAAGTGTGGAGCCACCATGAATATGAACTCATGGATCATGATTGAAAGTCATGGCCAACTAATTAATATGATAATAGTGAGAAATAGTACATATTTATATCGTTCTGATCTCTATATGCCGACTAAAATCAGTCGCGTTTATCAAGAACCTCATTTTACTTAATAACTCCACGGAGGTGAAGTGATAAATGAAATAATCAAAACCATACGGTATATATTATAGATATAAATTGTGTAGTTCTAATCATTTCACGGATCATATCAAATACTAAAATTTTTCTCATATCAACGTGCCAAGTAGATGGAAATTATATGGTTTCAGTTGAGTTGACTCAAACGATTACAAAGAAGCTGACATTTTCTCTTTGCAAGAAAAAAAAATTTATTAATTTGATGAGGAAGAAATGAGAATATAATCATCCCTTAATAACAAGTAACCTAATTCCAAAAATCTACCCTGAAGAAAAAACTTACCTGATTAAAAGGGAGCATTTACGTGCATCTCGATAAATATATTTGGTGTGTCATAATATTCTAAAACATAGGCATTTATCCAAGATAACACGCTTTATGTGTGAATTATGACACTTGATCTGGAAAAAAATTACTTGACTAAATTCGATCTTCATTATCTTTTATCACATATGGAATCGAATTTTCAAAGGCCGATCATATAATTGTTAAATTTATCCCATATTTGACGATTATTGTTTCACATATATATTAAGAAATCAACATGCCTCACATGATAGTCTAAGTTTTGAGGTTGAGACTCTTATATATTGTTGGTATCATAGCCATACATTTATACCGTTCAAGTGTTGTGTTTTTTTTTAGGTCTACACTTAAAGTTATCTCATATTGTACATTTGCTAAAGTTGTCTCATATTGTATATTTGCTATTGTTCCACCTTCACACGTTAAGAGATGGAATTCTCCAAAACTCCTTCTCTTATATCTTGTTGGACAAGATTTTATACAATAATCAACTTGCTAATAGTGGATTCTCCTTTAGTCGAGTCTAAAATTGATTTTCGAAAAGTGGTGGGTAGGGTTTGGTGGGTGAGGTAGACATACCTCACCACCCACCTTATCGTACCAACTTACCCCACCACACCTACCCATCACCCACTCTACCCTACTAATCTACCACATATTTCGCTTCCTACCACCCACCTTACCCATCACCCTAATGCGCCCACCTCCACACCCCAACATACCTGATCCTACCATCCATGCCACATCCACCCTAGCATACCCAACCTCACCTCAACACCCACACTAACCTACCACACTCTTTCTCACCACCCATCTTATCTCAACACCCACCTAAGCGACCTAAACTGGCCTTCCCAAACTTACCCACTCCACCCAACCTGACCACCCACCCTCACCTCACTGCCCTACCTTACCGCATACCCTACCATACCAGACCGTGCCCTACCTACCCAACCTCACCCCTACCTTATGACCCATCTTCCGTAACACCCGTACACCTTAGAGCATCCGCATTGTCTTAATGTACCACAATGTGGAAATGCCAAATGAATGTACATTTTGGTGTGTAGCTCACAATAGCTCAAATTTCCACAGTGTGGAACGTGATAATGTGGGAGTGGTAGTAGATCCCCACACATCAATCTTTACACCATGCACACAAATCTAGGCATATTTAGTTGTTTCTTTTGAGAACTATGAAACTGTTTCTTGTTACCCACAACCATTGACCGTAGTGGAATAATAAAAATACCGAACCATTCCTTTTATTTTATTTTATTTTAAGAGGTGGGGAAAGTGGCTATAGTGTGTCCTAATTTATTAAGATGTGAAATGGTTAAAATGTGGCAGCTTTTGAAGTTGAACACACCACATCGTGTTAGGCCTAGACCTGGCCAAATGAAACCGGAACCGGCGGTTTGGGCATTTTGGAAACCGGAACCGGCGGTTGAACCGGTCGACCGGAACCGGAACCGGCCCAACGGTCAGAATTTCAACGGCTATTTTTTTTTCTCTTCCCAAACACCTCAAAAAAATCCAATAAATACAACCCATTCCATTTCAAAAATCCTACACCAATCTCCTCTCAATTCTTACAACTTCTTCTCTCATAAAACAACATTTATAATCAACGTATACTTAAAACCGACTCTAAAACTTATAAAAAAAACTATAAAAGACTTAAAAAAACAATAAAAAAAACTATAGAAACATTTACTACAAACTATAAAAGACTAAAAAAAACAATAATAACTACGTTCGTTTTGATTTTTTTATATGTGTTGTGCCTTCGACACGATTACATATAAAAGATACGTATGCAACCGAATTACCGGTACAAGCGTTGAAAAAACAACACAATTTACATATAAGAAAAACAACACAATATATCTCACGTAATATTTTAAAAAAAAAACATTTATAATCAACGTACCTAAAACCGACTCTAAAACTTATAAAAAAAACTATAAAAGACTTTAAAAAAAACAATAAAAAAAAAAACTATAGAAACATTTACAACAAACTATAAAAGACTAAAAAAACAATAAAAACTACGTTCGCTTTGATTTTTTTTATATGTGTTGTGCCTCCAACACGATTACATATAAAAGATACGTAGGCAACCGAATTACAGTTACAAGCGTTGAAAAAATAATATATTTAAAAATAACATAATTTACATATAAATAAAATAACACAATATTAATATTATATTTAAAACCGAATAGAAAACTATTTATAAAAAAATATATATTACATTCGCTTTAGTAATTATAGTGAAAAGTATAATAATTTGTTATTGTAGTGAAAATAATAAGTATTATATGAAAATGAAAAAAAAATTTATGAAAATTTTAAAACCGTGATCTGAACCGGGAACAAATCGAATGAACCGTGAACTGGCACCAACCGGCAACCGCCGGTTTTGAACCTCCAACCACCGGTTTTTCAACCGCCGGTTCACTCCAACCGCCGGTTCGCCAAACCGGCCAGAACCAAAACCGTCGGTTCAAGTTCCGGTCCGGTCCGGTTCGGTCCGGTTGCACCATTTGGCCAGGTCTAGTTAGGCCATAGTGGATGCTTTTATCACATCCCACTCTACCTCACTAACCACATTACCCCATCATACACACCACTCATATGTTTTATCGACCGAACATTAAAATGAAATTAAAATCGTTCACTCAAATTAATTCCTGGAAAACAACAAATCATAATTACATTGTAGTACCTTCTAGTACTACTAATCAAGATTTTTAGGGAAGGTTTTGCATACACCATACCTACGTGTGGATAGCCTCCATAGCACATCACACGATTTCATTTTGCATTTAAACAGTATGGTTCTGATCGTGTCACCTCATATATCCACGCGTAGGTACGTACTATCCAAAAATTTCACAGATTTTTAAGACAATGTGTAATGTTGAGGGTCAAATTACACAATATTCTACGACCACTGATTATTCAAAACCACGTGATCAACATGTTGACTTGTGGAAAATGTGTTGCCCGACTCCACGTAATTTACTTGCCAATTGCTTATGCTTTCAACATCAAAATATAATGTTATTAATTATTATCGTAACAATAACGGGTTTGAGGTATGAATATTATATTAAAAAAAATGATGAATTTATATCTAATCAACAATTAAAATACGTAACACAAAAAAAAACAATTAAAATACATGATGTGTCACTCGTGGTAACACAGCTCGTATAACAATAGAACTTGTTTACATAAAAGGAGATTTTTATTTTATTGTATACCAAAATTGCAACCAATCATTACTTATTGTTAAGAGAATGTAGAGGCACTTAACAAATTAAGTTTTTATCCGAAACGATATGATTATTCAACAGGTTCGAATGCAAGTATGCAACTACTACTTAATTCGATCGAAATAAGCCACGATTATTGGCTTTTAGATTCAGATACTTAATCGCTACTTAACAATCATATACTTAATAATGGATTATATTCTCGAATTTCAGACATTAGATTTTAAAATTAAGACTTCAGGTTCCATGAGTTCCAAACAAACAAATAAAAAATTTAAAGGACGCATATATGCATTTGGGATCTTGTTGTTTGAGGATTGAAATTGGGCCTTAGAGTGACCACAGTGGCCACTTTTTCCTTCTCCCTAAATATGATATAGGGGGACACTAAATATTTATACCTACAATCACATCCAATTGAATTCTCCTTATATATGCGTGTGTGTATAAATGTATGTATATAGATCTATAAGTAACTATATATATATATATATATATATATAATATATATATATATATATTAGGAAAAGGTCATATATATATATATGTTATGCAAACGACATCACAATAATGCAACACACACAGAGTTTTTTTTTGTATGTGCGTATAAATATGTATATGTAGATATATATAAACAAACACACACACACACACACAAATAAATAAATAAATAAATAAATATATATATATATATATATATATATATATATATATATATATATATATATATATATATATATATATATATATATATATATATATATATATCAATGAATTAACCATAATAATATTCCTAAAAAAACCATAATAATATACTGAAAAAAAAGGACATGAATGAGTTGGCAGTTACACACGTTTTGCATAAAATAAGGAAAGTTGCGGCAACATTTTAGTGATAAGCGAGGTACATATCTCTGAAAATTTAACATATAAATTCAGATCCACTTAATCAATTTAGTGGTGTTTAAAACAGCTATCAAACAACACTAAAATTAACTACCACTTAAATTATATTTAGAATAAGTGATTAGATGTGTAAACAAACTGCCCTAATTTTGTGACTCTACAATAATTGAATTTTGAAAAGTCAAGTATGGCATGTATATTCGAATTTTAAAAAAATGATTTTTATGATTGATTATTCATAAGTTAAACATATGATTTAGAATCGACTTATAAAAATGTTGAATGAGATACTTTTTAATAAATTAAATATTTTGTTATCGTTTGAATTCGGGTTGCCGTAACAAAACGAAGTTCGACCTCTGAAGTGATGCAATCGAATTTATGCATATGTGAGTACTGATGCAATCGAATTCATGCATTTGTGAAGTGGTGTACCTCTTCATCCGAATGCATGCATGCATACATGTGAACGGAGATGACCATTTCGTGTTTGGGTACCTTGGCCAATAAAAGACACCAGACTGCAAACGAAATCATTCCAAGTCCGAAAAGCATCATCAGAATTTCTTTAGTGTCTTCGGGTTTGATTGAAACAAGTGACTGTTTGAATCAAACACCTCCAATATGTATATATCCTGAGAGAGATTTCCGTGTGAACCCAAGTGATTTTGAAGGGGCGAAATATCTATAAAAAGACAACGTATATCGCGTGCCTTGGAGTATTGTTTTTTGTCGGTCTTTTTCCTAAGTATTAATTTTTTTCCAACAAATATCATGTATCAAAAAAGGCAGGCTGAAAGAGCTATTGACTAGACTTTACCCTTAAGTAATAGTCACACTCTGCAGATTAGTTGGACCAGTTGGTTCTGGAGACACTACAGAAAAAACTCTATTGCTACACACACACAAAAAATGTGGCTAATAGCACTTGGTTAGACTCTTTTGCCATGCTCATTTGGATAAAAGTAAGTCTATAGCAACACTTATTTTGTTGTGTGGCAAATAAGGGTGTAGCAAAAAACTGTTTTTCTTATAGTGAGATCGGGGTTTTTAAGAGAAAAAAAAGGCAGGCTTACATACAATACAAAAGTGAAGGAAATATTAAAATGCAGTGTTGTGTGCATTAAAAATAAACTAATTATACTAAAAATACATATAAAAGTAATGTTTAAATGCATCTTAAAAGTATTTGCTACGATGAAAATGTTATATTCAAATAAGAGGCGATCATATAAGAATGGTGAAAGACAAGCTCGAATTATTGTCGAGCTGAATTGCGGGGCAATTCTCCTTTGGCAGCGAGCTAATTATTGTACAAAATTTACAGAAATTAAATAGAAAATTGTGATCATTAAATTATGTGTAAGAGAAAATAAGCTACTGCCAGAGGAGTAGTTGCCCAGTAATGCAACTATACACTTAGAAAATTCAAGTGTTGAAATGTGATGGTGAACATGTTTGTAGTTTGAAATGTATTTATAGGTAATTAAAGGGCAATATGATTATATCTTTTTCCTCATGCAACCAGTATATGCTTCAAAAAAATCCTTTATTCTTGAAATTGTAAAGAGAACCCTAACATGTGCGGATCGATTCTCTTGTTTACGGACGAGGTTAGAAATTTATATTGGGGTGGACGGAACAAAAATAAAAAAAATAGGGTTAGAATAACTTTATTATATATATAAACTAGTTAACCAAGTAAAAAAAAAAAAAAAAAAAAAAAACTCGAATGAGCTCAACCCCGAGCCCAATGAATGCATTGATTGCGTTATTTCTATACATTTCCTTGTTTTATGCAATTATTATCATATATTTACTAGTTTTATGGTGTTGGATGCTGGTGTTCTTGCTGATATCAAAAAATTTCTTGCTCAAAAGAAGTATATAAGATGATGTATTATTACTGGATCGATGTGAGAGAAAAAGAATTAAGATATAACTTTGAGACATATTGCATTTTATTAAGTAAGGTTAATCATATAGTTAAACGACAATGAAAAGACTATGCAGTAACGGCATTCATTATGACTCAGATAGTATTGATTGACAAAAACGGTAGGCCACTATTAGAAACTTCTACTCGAAAGATATAGTGATGAGAAATAATGATTTTAAACACGATAGGTGTCAAATATGAAATCCTTTGATAAGAAGATATTAATGTTGACACATAATAGATTTGATAATAAATTGGTTTGATCATGTTTCGGTATACGATGTTAATGAGTCTAACATATTGAATTCTTTATTGTCTGACTTAAATTCTATTTCGTTAAAGATATTTCCATGTATTTCAAAAACTTATTTATCACTCAAGTGACACCGTCTAACCTAAATTCTAGTTCGTTAATAATGTTTTCATGTCTCTCATAAACTTATTTCCATGTCCTCACTCAGGGTATAATTTGTTGAAATGTTTAATATGTTAATTATGAAAACTTAACCTTCAAAAAGATATGTAATTCAATATTATCAAGGACTTCGAATCATTATGATGCCATGGAATTTTTTGAGAACATTTGTGTTAAAATGGAATCAAAGTAATAAATAAAATAAATAAACAAGGGTATGAGTATATTGGATATTCTTCAAAATATTCCACATAGAAGAACTGCACTGTGAAATCTTCCTGAAACAAATACATGATATCAGAACAGAAAACGATTGATTCAAATATATATCTCTATCAACATTGTTTTAGTATTGTTCATTCGTTACACTTTATTGTTGGCCTTGCAGTCATTATGTGCATTTGCATGTCATGTATCATGTGTCATATACTCTTTGTTATAGACTTGCACTTGATAAGGTGAGTTGAAGCCAATGGTGTTGTGATGACAGCCTTCCTTTTGAGCTAGGGCGTGAGAATTCGACCATATATATATATCGACTTATCTTAGTAAAAAAAATGTGTATATTGATGTAAGTCAACTAGATGCTACATTTTACGATGTTTTATCTCCATTTCTCATGCGTTTATTGGTGTTTTCGTATCAATTCGAATAACTATTGTGATAATTTGGTATCTCTTGCGTACATTGTAAATATTATAAAAACGATACTTTTGTCGATTATCTAGGCAATATTGGCCAAGTTTTGTTATCGGAATCACGTGTGGTAGTCTTGTGATCTTTGAATCTTTATTGGAACAAGTTTCTATCTTTTGGTATAAACTCCATTGCAGCTCTTTTGACATTCAATGCGAGTTCTTGAAGTTCATAGCTTTTGGTTGGGTAAATTCTTAGAGCACTCACATCAGATACTTTTAACGAATACTCTACTATACAGTTTTAAAACACGTTTTTCTAGTTTACAGAATCTTTATTTAAGATGAAATGTATCAGACTCTTTAGTTTACATAATACGGAAGATATAAAGGAAAATTTACAGAATCTAGATGAATGCGGTAGATGTAAAAGAAATTTTACAGAATCTGTAGTTTACAGTAAAAAATAGAGTATCTGCTGCAGTGTTATTTTTCTGTTGAAATCTCTACAATAGAGTTTATAAATGATTTACAATATCTACTGCAAGTGCTCTTAGTCTTTACTTGTTATTTAGTTGTGTTAATAGATATGAAATCCATTTGTGACATTTGGATTCATAGCTATGAGTGGCTAGTTTCCTTTCTAGCCTGTGATAGTTTTGTATTTATTTGAGTCCGAAAGGAGATTCTTTGTGTTAGAAAAGAGATAGGAAGACCGAAAGGTAAAACCCACTTTGAGTGGAACTCGGTTTCTTGTTTGGGGTTTATTGTTTATCTTTGCAACCTTAGAACTTCATCATGTTAAATCATTATGTTTAGAGTTCCTTTAGACCAAGGAGGATACATGGGGTAATCACGGACACTTGTATGAGGGGTGATTGCTAGATTAGAGGTTTGCACAGGTAACACTCTTGAGTACTATTGGAAGGTAATTCATTCTCATGATTCTAGTAGATATATAACTTGATCATTGCATTGTCTTGGCTAGGCCTTTTATCATTTGATATCCGTTTTAGGTCTAGTTTAGTGATTGAACTTCTAGCTTGATCTTTAGACCCTTTATTTTCTTGTTAATTGTTGACTTGAATCAAGATAATATAGTTAATCGGTACTTAACATCACAATCTTCGTGGGATACAACATTGACTCCACTTACTAGACTACAATTGACCCGGTATACTGTTCGGCGATTTTGGACACCTGGAAAAGCTCGATCATATATGCAACCTTTTCAAACATGACAACTAGAGTATAATACTCGATTTACATTTTTACGAATCTCTAGAGGCAATGTAGGAAGAACCCTTTGGGTTGAGGCAAAACCTATTTTTTTTCAACGATTAATACAAGGATGGAACCAAGATTTTTTTATCTGGGTGGGCTTGAATCAAAATTTCAGTAAATTTTACTTTATAGCGTAAAAAAATTTCGAAGTCTACAATTCAACAAAAAATCATTATGAGTCCATAAGACGGGATCAGTATCTCTATTCTCAAATAACTAAATTAAATCACAGATTTATATGAATTTAATAAGCATTAAGCATCCGACATGTTAACCTGGAAGAGATCTAATTGATTTCGGAACAAACGGGCTAGCAAAAACAAAAAATTTGCTCTACATATAAGTTAAATAACAAACACAACTTTGTCAATCATCATTCCAAAAAAAAAAAAAAATCAAGAAAACATAGAAGAGAATCGGGTAAAAATGATGTTGATTTAAAAGAAATTGAAAAAGAAACTCCTACCAATAATGTAAATTCCTTACAAAAACGTAAATACAACCACATATAAAAGATTTGTCGGACAATTGAAAAGATGGGCCGACTACTGAAAGTTATAAGTGAAAGGACCGGATTCTAGAGTTATTGGTGGGCTGTGTTAAAATTGTTGGGGTGGGCTGAGTTTAATTTAAAGCTATATAATTAATTTGTTGTTGTTGTTATTATTATATTATTATTATTATTATATCCTAATGCTATATACTTTTAAAAAAAAAATTAAAAAAATTTGTTGGGTGGGCTTAGCACCCCGCACCTTACATGCTAGATACGTTCTTGGATTAATATGAAATTAATTAATGATCAATATGTATGCTACTAGGTTAAGTAACTTACATGTTTAATTTGCCTTGCTCTCAAATCGAAACCAAACTAAAACCGTAGAAATGAAAGACTAAATCAAATCAAGCGAATTTCATACGATTAGTTTTGGTTTTTTATATTTCCAACCCAAAATGTTTGATTTGATTTTGAAAATCCTTAACACCGAACTATATATGAACACCTCTAATACAAAATGTTCATCCTCTTCTCTCTAGGGCTCTTCCTCTCCCCAAAGGTTAGTAACATTACATTTCTCAAAAAGAGAAAAATGAAAATGATATTCCAATGATATATTCTACAAGATTTTGTGGATTTAAAAGTTAGGACATGCAAAAGGGACTTTTTTGCAAAAGGAATCAGGACCATAAAAGTATACCCTTTATAGAGGTATTTTCACAAGCATATGCTTTTCAAATCCTCAGCATATCCTAACAGAATGTGCTCACAATGTCCTATAAATAGGGTTTTCTTGATCCCAATGTTCATGCGGCGAACCGAGCTTGATTTATAGTACTAGTGTTCAAAAGTGAAATCAAAGAAAGATACGTACGTGGTAGTGTTTAGAATAACAGTGCAATTCTCCTTTGGCATGGAGAGTGTGTGGTGATATTTTACGTAGGGGCGATACTACTGCCACAACGGTTATGATACAACGAGTGATACAACATATATGTATACTCGTGGGTCCTAACTTAACCAATGGTGTGGAAGTATGTTGTGTCAGTCGTGTGTCATATAACTGTTGTAGCGGTAGAATTTTCCTAAGAATAATTCTACTGTCACAATCATTCTGACACAAGAAATATCATAAAATGATGTGGAAGTGATCATGATACATTTCATGATGTGACGATAGAACTCTAAGTCTGAATGTCATATCATATATGTTATGATGATTGTGATAGTAACATTATTTTACATCGAAATGTATACTTGCATACTACTCTATTGCCAAAGGAGACTTGCCCTGCCATTCAAACCTACTATAATGAACATGGAGCTTCATTTCTACTCAAGAGACATGTGTATAGGAATGGGAAGGTATGTTTTATTTGTGTTGTTATATTGTTATAATCAATGGGCTATTATTTACATCCCACCCGATCTATCATTGTACCATATATATTGTTTTCAAAGATTCGATTCCTTAATTGAGCTACATTCAGGAGAGTTGCTTATAAGGTAACGCTACTATCACAATCATTTAGCCCACAATGTATGACGTAACCTGTTTTTACATAGATGATCATCATGTATGACAATTGATCACGATATAAACATTACCTTGGATTGTGAGTAGATGATCGTTTTATAACCGAAGACTTAGAAGAAAAAAAATGTTGAGCACCCGATTATAAGGTAAGGGTAAAAGTGTAAGGGCCAAATGCAATGGATCTTGGAGTGGATGTATAAGTATCATTATACAGCATAAAATGACATATTCACTTCATGTATCAGTTCACAACTTTTTTTAGGAACATGTCACATGTTTATCACCATTGACCAGAGTGTAAGACTCATTGATTAAAATAAGTCCTACCATAATCGGTATTGATAAGAGTGTTGACTGATATTTGAAATGAATACATAGAGTGTATGTATATCACTACCCTATATATTCGAAAATAATATATATATTCACTCCATTTATCACTTCACGTATTTAACATCCAACATCAAAGTGTATGACTCATTGATTGATATAAGTCACACCATAATCGATGGAGGGGGAAATTTGAAAACCAAGTTTGTCACATGTCTGATATTTTTTTTCTCAGGTTGTGCGGAATCTGACATTTGTAAATCAACTTATCTGCAGAAAATATCTACAAGTAATAACATTTCTCGTAGATCTTAAGGGGAAAAAACATTTTCAAATTTAGCGATTGAGTAGTGATACGGACACAATCGTTGTGACACAACGAGTGTCACAACGTGTATCTACACCGTTGATTCCTAACGTTAGACTAATTGATCACCATTACTCTTTCATGATCAATGTTGTAGATACACGTTGTGGCACTCGTTGTGTCGTAACGGTCGTGTCTCTATCATTACTAATAACGATTTTTTAATTTCTAAGTATTAGGCTAGCCCTTCATAATTTTTCAGAAAGAAGGCTGTTTCTCTTACAAAATTTCCGATGGAAGTTTTCACTCATAAAATTTGTAAGGGGCGAGAATCTACCCCCCCAAATTTTCAATCTGGAAGAAATCATCCCCAACAAAAATTCTGAGGGAGAGACTAATATTGGGGGTGAGCCTCTTAAGGTTATATGTAAAAAAATTCTGCGGATAACTTGGTTTACAAATGTCAGATTCTACACAACCTAAAAAAGAATACAGACCTTTGACAACCCTAATTTCCGAATTTCCCGCTAAAGAGTGTGGTGCAGTGCGGATCTAGAAAATAAATTTCTTAGTGAAAACACTAGAGCAAAAATAATGATTTATCAATTATCGGAGGCACATACCGAAGATATTTCACATTTTTCTACAACAACATTATATCATTTCAATACCAAAAAGAAATCCGTATCTCAATCGGGGCATTGACCCCTCCCTTCATGCTCTACATCCGCCCCTGATGTGGAGTGATACGTATAGTGAACATATGAACTTGATGTATCACTTCAATGCCATAACTTTTTGTGAGCTACTTCCCTAGAAATAAGATTTTGGATTCTCTGCCGTGACAAATTGCTGTGAATTTTTCTGTTACAAGAGGAATTACACAGAACGACGTTGTTTTGTATAATTCCTCTTTTTATATGTTGGATCAATACAACGTCGTTTTAATGTCATACATTTACCACAGCAGCCTGCTGTGTATTAACCTACGGATGATCTGATCTCTATAAATAGATAGATTACAAGCTATGAATACAAGTACACATATTTTGGTCTCAAACACCCCTTCCCTCACCTCCCCTGCCCTCCCCCTCCCCACCCTTCCTTGAGAGCAATTTTAATAACCTAATACAATGAGTGAAAATGGCATGAAGATTAATTGTCATGTACCCATGGTTTGCAATGGGCAATTTCATACCATTTCTTCATTTTGACAATAAACTTGCCGAAAGAAATCAAGAAATCTTATTCATTTGACCCATAAAAACACAATCGAAATATATAGCAGCAATTTAATCCAAATTTGATTAAATTTGCGTATTCCAATTGATGTTCCTCAAGTTGAAGGTGTTCCTTTTGGAGCTAACCCGATTTCCATTCATTGCTACTTTTAAACCGCACATCGGTCTCAAGACTATTGAAGAAGCTTTACCATATGGTTTTGAATCAAGAATTCAAGAAAGAGGAATTGTTTATGGCGGCTGGGTCCCACAACAACCGATTTTATCACATATATCTATAGGAAGCTTTGTTACACATTGCGGGACAGGGTCGATAACAGAGGCGTTGGTAACCGAATGTAAAATGGTTCTATTACCACATCACGGTGATCAATTCATCTTCGCGAGAGCCTTGAGTGGTGATCTTAAAGTCGGGCTAGAGATCGAAACGGGCTATTAAGATGGAAAGTTCACAAAAGATGGTGTTTTTAAAACTATGAAGAGTGCAATGGATGAAGAAAATGAGATTGGGGAAAAGGTGAGAGAGAATCATGATAAGTTGAGGCATATTTTTTTGAAGAAAGATGTTGAAAATGGTTACATTGATGAGTTTGTTGAAAAGATGCAAGCTTTATTGGCATATGATAAGATCTAGTATTGGGGGGTAAGGAAATGTAGTTACCACAGACAATATATTTTACACAATTAATCATGATGCAACACCGTGACATTATTTCTTTGTTACGGTCCGGGAAGAAATCTTTTTCCGGACCTCAAAGTATGGATATGAACAAAGTCTCATTACATATCTGATTGTTATTTTTGGTACACCAATAATCCTTCGTTCCGGTTATCTCGGAATTCATACATAGTAGGGTATTGTAGGTATGATATATATGAACAAAGTTTCATCTCGACAATTGGTCATAAACAAAGTGTAAAATATACTTGGTGGTTGGAAAACTAGGATGTTTACCTATCGGGAGAGGCTAGTTCTCCTCGAGGTTGTTATAATTAAGAGTTTAGGGTGTACTGCTTTTCCATGTTTCATGCTCCAACGGATATTATTACCCGAGCGGCGAGTGCCCGTATCTTTTGGTGTGGTTCAGTGTAGGGATGAACAAAAGATGGCTTGGATTCTTTTGTAGTGGTTCTATGTAGGGATGAACATAATTAAGATGGCTTGAATTTCCTGGCCGACGTCTATTTTAAGAAATTCATAGTAATATCGTGCACTTCATTTCATATGCTTGAAAACAAATTAAACCAAAAACATTTTCCTATCAAGAAAAGTACAAGTAGCTATGACGCCAAATTTATTACATCGATCACAACAAACAAAACCCGACCACCGTACGAGAAAGAGAAATATAGAGAAAAACGTTCATATACACGCGACACATAACTTGATTAGAAAAACACGGTTTTTTGGACATAATAGTGAAGTCTATTTCACTAAACAAAGACTCTTGGAACAGATTCTAGAGGCTGACAATCGACTTCCCTCAGCACCGTCTTTAGTCCTTTACCAGCCGCATTAGCTAATGGATGAATACCATGGTCAGGCCCACTCATGTATGCCCTGTTTTCTCTTTCCTTCTCGTACGAGACGCCATAACGTTTCTCCACATCTGATTTGAAATCAACAAAATCATAAATAAATATAACATAGAAAATCACGATTGTGTCTTCTATTACGTTAACACTACCCTGTTGACACAACTGTTACAACTGTTATGAGATAATAACAATGCTCATATTCGAATCACTAATATCTCATGTACACAACCGTAACAACTGTTATGATAGTAACAATGCTCTTACTAGAATCATACCTTCAGCTAGTTGAGGGTAAAGCTGGCCATCCCTAGTAAGACTCATCATAATCTCAGGTATACCAAGCGGAAGAGTATCCCCTCTATCAACTTGCCAAAAATGGATAGTTTTTCCATAAGTCTTTGCAACTTTCTCCAAGTCTTGCCTCTCCACAGGACCTGGTACCCCAGGCATGAACAAGTACCCACCCTTAACCTCATATTCATGACTATGCCACATCGGCTTCTCGTTATCCGGTAACGTCAAGAAAATCGACTCCGTTACGATGTACTCTATCCCAATCAAACGGCCATCGTCTCCGGGCTTATCGTATATGAGACACTGCCTGAATTCATCAAAGACAGTCTTCAATTCGGTGTGCTAAACTTTTTTTATAATGCTACTTTATGACAGTGCTACTATCATCACAACATAATAACTAAGCGGTGAAACAACACTAGTTTACCACTATTGATTATGAAAACAAAAAAATTATGGGAGACATAATATATCTTACACCAGGGGACGGATCAAGTAATTTTATGCTGTTAAATACGGAAAGTTCTTCTATGATGAGAATATTTAAGAGTAATACACGTGGATGATTCTGGACCACACAGTTTCAAATCAAATTCAAAATGTGTGGTCCAGAATCATCCACGTGTATCTACGGTGGAAATGGAATGGGGTGACTAGGAAAGAATTACCCGTTAAATACAATCACCTTGTGTAACAAATGGTACAACATAATATGACGATCTTTTCAATATGTGACATTTATATTCAAAACAAAGAGTACGTCTTACTACCAAATCATAAAATCATAAGTAGTACTACTACACATCAAGGCATAACATTTATCTATATTTATTATGATATATATTTATATATAATGACAAATTGATTGAGACTGTATTTATTTATTACCTGAATTCTTGATTCTGATGGCCACAGAAATGGTGTGCCTCAACTTGACGAGTCATATCATGTGCATAGAAATGGAAAGCACAGAGATGCTGGTGGATCTTGTTCACCGGACCGAACCCTTGGATGGTGGCGGTGGCGGTTTCGACGATGGAAGTGGTGGTTTTCGTGGGCTCTCCGGGGACTTCTTGCGGCGTTGGAACATTGCTAGCTGCCATGACTGACCGACTTCTTCTTCTTTATTTTTTATTTTTCTATGTATGTGTGTGTGATGAAAAGTATAATCTTTTGGATCCTTTATTATGTGCGAAAGCGGTTTACATGCGAAGTCACACGTTGCATGCTACGTGTCTTACGATTAAGTATTGTTGGGTCACATGTTTTGTAACGTGTCCATAGGACCAAGCTTTGATTGTTGTTACTGCGATCGTGTAATTATTCTGTGGTGTCTTTATTTCATGTGCATTCTAGATTTACATTGTATAACATATGTCTTTTACACTATAAAATTCACTGATTTTATGATAAACTGGTGTAAGTTTTGGATCATCATATCATTAATTTTGAAAAAAAAAAGCTGTTTGGTGTTTTTTTTTTTCTTCTTCTGGGGAGTGATAGATTTACTACCTCAAAACTTACACAATCATCATCTCACCACATATTTTTTACTTATAAAAAAACTTTTAAAAAATTAAAACAATCACAACCACAAAATTATCTTGGGTGTAAAAATGGTGTAGAGTTAAGAGACTAAGAGAGTAACTCTATAATTATCATTTTTCCCCTTACGGTTAGAGGCTATTTTAAATCCAATAATTCCTATTAGTTTTGGTACATTAAGTAGGATTTAGTTCATGATCAATCTAAATTTTTTGCCATAATAAACATTATAAAATTAATATACTCCCACCATTCCAAAATAACTCATGCAATTGATAAAAATATGCATATTAAGGAGGTGGATTAATACTTTAATTTGAATACCAAAATGACTAAAAAAAAACCTATGTTATTATTAATGCAATATTGTTTCTATTCTCTCACTACTTAATAAATAAGGGTAACTGTAGAAAGAAAAAAAAATTAATAAATGATATATTGAAAATGTAACCGTCCCATATAAAATAGAACAAATGATTTCAACAAATGTATCGGTTATTTTAGAACAGAGGAAGTAAGATTTAATTGTGTAAACAATGGAAAATAATGCACACGTTTTACGGTATGAGCATTGAAAAACGCATGTGTTTTATGGTGTAAACAATGTAAATTTAATGAGCGTGTGTTTTCCATTGTATAATATACACACGTTTTACATTGTAAATCATTACTTCTGTAACGCCCCGTTTTCGGACACCGAGTCCATATCCGAAAAATAAACATGAGGACGTATAATATTAATTAGATCAATATTATTCGTAAGTCTTTATTACGTCGTATCGAGTTTAGCATTAACGGAAGCTAAAAGACTCGGGTATATATTTTTTTTGAATAAGAATAACAAGTATAGAAACACAACATTCTAAAGATAGAAAGGTAACTTAAACAACAACGAAATTACAAGCTTTACGGAGGTACGATGTCTTAATAAAAGTACACCAACTTATCTTACAACAAGCTCTCTAAAGATAAATACAACAAGTCTTGAAAAGATAAAACAACATAGTCTAGTACTACTCAAAACAAAAGATAACATACAAGCATCAACAAGACATCCTCAAATGTCATCCTCGAAATCCTAATCGATTTCCAGTTCCATATGTTTATCTTCTCAACCAGGGCCGTCCTGGTGGAATTCGGGGCTAAGGCCAAAACTATTTTTCGGGCCTCTTAGATTAGTAAAACAAAAATCAAAATGTAAAATAAAATAAAATATTATAAGCATTACAAGATAGAGTTTTGAACATCAAAATAGCTAGCCAAAAGTATCATTTAAACACTTATCTTCTAGCACTTTTATAGACAAAAGTAGTACATCAAAATGGTTAGCGAAGTGTGTCATTTAAACACTTGTCTTCAAGTACTTCTCGAGGCAAAAGTAAGACATTAAAATGGCTAGCAAAATGCATCACTTAAACATTTGTCTTCTAGCACTTTTAGAGGCAAAAACACTAATTAAACTTGGTAGTCAATGTGGATATGGAATTATTGGATTTTCTTAATTAAGATATGTGCTTTTTTTTATTTACCATATATAAATAATAACAATAATAAAAAGGAATTCGAACTACATAAGAAAACCGTAAGTGAATGACAAAATGAGTTGGGCTGAATATACTAACCCAAAAGATAATATAAGCATTTAAAATACACAAACTTTCCTTAAAAAAAAGGAAAATACATAAATTATATTACTATTGGACTAAAAAATCAGGGGCCTAAAATTTTGCAATTTGGTAGGGGCTCAAGGCAAAGGCCTGGTGGGCCTACCCATAAGATCGGCCATGTTCTCAACTCCAAACACACAAAACAAATATGCATTCGAGATAAGTACAAAGGTATTTAGTAAAAGATAGAAGCTATTGTATTAGACAAGTATATAAAGCGTGATACACAATTATTGAACTATCATTAATAAACCGACTCAATCTAGGGTTCATTTCATTCTCATTAACATGTCGTAACTTGACGTTTCTAACTTAGCTTATCTTTGTTACACCCGCATTTAAGAGCACTACGCATGGTGTATATCCACCACGAGATGTCGTTCGCAACCTATAAGTGGATCACACCGATAGCCACGTGTTTAACCCGATAGTGCATGCGTTCGTTGAAGTCCCTTTACCATTCAGCCGTTTATAGGCCAGTAGAGTTGTTCACTTTTAGTGACCGTCCACACATTGCGATATAGACTTGTGCCTAACCAAAAATGACATGGCATTTAGTCTTTTACTACACAAATATGTATTTATTAGTCATTAGCTAACCACCTATGAGTTTTCAAGGCAAACCTCACTTTAGCAGCTCTACTCCCTCACTTAGACAGCTAGACACAACATCCTATCAAATACACAAACATTGGTGAATACTAATTCATGAAAACACAAGCCTATCATGTTCTTCCGACGGTCCCGAACTTCAACTCTAATGAAGGAATCCATTCGGTGCAGGAACCAAACGCATCAGAAGCTAAATCAAGGCTTGTTCATGTTCATTTAGTGTTATTAGATCAAGAAATAACATTTAGAATTTAAAACTGGTCTCGGGGCTTAAAACTCTCTAAAACCCAAAACAGGGCTGAATGCGCACGCATGCCAATCAATGTGCACGCATTGACCGACCGGAAACATTCAGGATGCTTCTGTTCAGACAATGCGCACGCATGCCCACTCAGGATGCTTCTGTTCAGACGCACAAAGCTCCCAGTATCCGATTCCCACTCTTTGATCCCGCAATGCGCACGCATTACTCTTAGTGCGTAAGCATTGGACCCAAAAAAAGCCCTAACATCAGCTTTTTGCACTTTTACAATTCCAAACCCTTTCCAACATGTTCTACATCAAATTTGACAGTAAAACAACAGTAAAAACCCAACTTAAACATGCCATAACAAAAAAACGCTTCTCTAATCACAATTGCACAAGATTTCTTGCATCAAAACAACTCTAACACTTATCCAAACTTTACAAAACTTGGAATAACACAATAGGAAGATCTCTTACCTTCTAGCAAGAAATCCCAACACCAAACTTCAAGAAAAACTGCAGTCTTTGGCCAAAACTCCAACAAAACCTATTTGATCCACAATCGATTCACAAACCAATTACGATCAAGGTATCTAAACAAATAGGGCTACGAATTATTCCAAGAAAAACACTACAACTTGATCATATCCAATGATCTTCCTAAAAGGGTGAAATCATACCTTGATGAAGCTTGAAGAACTTGGTATCAAAACGATCATTGTCTTCTCACAATTTCGGTGCTTTACTTTGATTCGAAATCCGTCAAGAAACGTGTGAGCATTTGAAAGAAGTCTCTAAGTCTGCTCACTTTTGCTCTCAAACTCACCGGAGTTCGAACTTTGCACTATATTGGTTTTCTGACAACTTTTCTGATTAGTGGGAATGTTATTTCCCAAATAAAACATCCCACTAATTAATTATAATTAAAGCCCCTTAACCTATAATTACCATTAATTCCCCTTATTCACAATATATATATATATATATATATATATATATATATATATATATATATATATATATATATATATATATATATGTGTGTGTGTGTGTGTGTGTGTGTGTGTGTGTGATACTTTTAATCCAAATAAATTAAATATTATATTTCGTTCTCGCAAAATGACACATCTGCCATTTTCGAGAATTGGAATATCACAACTTCAGAGAGAGTTGAGATATTATTTACACTGAAAATTAAGCATAAGTTTTACGGTGCTTACACTGAAAAACTCAAGTCTCTGCTGCACCGAGACGACCGGAAATTTTCCCATGCGACTATCGATCTTATTGTTATCCTTTTCAATTATGATCATATTAATACGATCATAAAACATGACGTGACGATGAAATTTTTCATAATGTTGCATTGTAATCTCTCACTAAATAATAGTCACATCATAAATCTCATCCCTATATCGTATTGTGGTATTTGTTCTTTCAGAATGGAACACTATAATTACTTTCATTTTGTCTATATTTATTATCATTCTTAGACTTGTACTAACATTTTTTATTCACAGTAATTCAATACAGTGAAAAAAAAAATGACCATTGTGAACAAAAAAATGTAAGTACAAGTCTAGTATGATTACATGTAGAGTCGTAGACAAAATGAAATTCGACGTATATATCATACTATCAGTCCGACCACAACGGCAAATAAAATTTCTCGATATTTATATGCGTGTACTTTGAAACAAAACATCATTCAAACTCATCGAAAAATGCAACAAAACATAGTAGCGTACCTTCGATCATTCAAATATAGTCAATTAATTACCCACCATTATGTCAATCTGTGGCCTCATATCCGCAAAAGGAAGATTTCACAACAGAAATATTTCTCGGAATTGCATGGCTACCTGTACAAACCATTTTACGATAGGGGACCATATATACAAATTCAGCATAAAATTCTAGAAACCAAGTGCTAGAGGCATTGTGCACAGGATATACCAATTAAGTTTCAGAGAATATCCAATTTTTATATGCGAATAGTTGCAGATAAAATGGTGAATTTCTGTTCAAAAAATTTGAACAAATTGAAACTACATCCTACAATGTAGAGAAGAATTACAGGGTTGTTCTCCTTTAGCAAAAGATTTTTAAGAATGCAAAAATACAATAAAATTGCAGTCGTTTTATATTGTTTTTGCCAAAGGAGAATTGCCCTGCTATTCTATTTCTCTACTATATATTTGAAGAAAAACATGAATTTTATTTTTTTTTATTTTTTTTATTCACTGTCGTCTTTTTTTTTTGGGTCATCTTAGTGAATGTTTTCATGATATTTGGAGAGTTCTGTATAAAAAAAAATTTCGTTATTCTTTCACAAAGTTTTACATGACATTTGGAGCTTTAATTTGGTTGATATTTTAATATTTTTATTTTGCTGAGGCGCTTTAATTTTGAGGTTAATTTTTCAATTATTGTGTATAAAGGTGTAACGAGTCGAGTCAAACTATAATGCTCTAAACAAGTCAAGTATATTAAAATTTTCTTGAGTTCAAGTTTCAGCATGAGTTTTCCAAAACGAGTTCAAGTTAAAGTTTGATGAATGTCTAGAAACTCGATCTGAGATCGAGTATTTTATCAAGCTTATCAAGTTTATAAGACTTGAGATTTAATTCGAAAATATTTTAATTAAGTTATCACAAGATTGTAAAACGAAAGTGTCACTCCGGAATGTTATTCTATGTAAAAATAATAATTTAGGTTGCGATAAAGATATTAGATTATCATTAAAAAAAAATATTTTCGTACAAAGAGTTTGATAAAACGATATGATAAGGAAAGATTTAATAATTTTAGTACATATTGATTTGAATTACTATTAAGAATTTGTTTCATAGCCTTGACTATGGGCCAAAATTTGGATGGCCCAACTCGAATTTTATACACAATTTCAGTTTTTTTATTTCTTTTTATTTAACGGATAAAAAACAAAATATACCACTTTTTTTCCTCTATTGGAGACTAACCCGAAACTTTTGGGTTAACGACCACAGCAATTACCACTTTTTGTCTCCATTTTTTTTTAATGATGAAATTGTTGTATTCTTTGCAACAAATCGCATATGCTGGATTATAGACCCATTACCATTTGAGTTTGAAACTTCATGAGGGCAATGGCCCATTAATCAAATATGAAAATGTAAATTTATTACATCATGAGGGCAATGATCCATTATGTAAAACGAAGTTTACCCTTTACACCGTTAGATGTATATTTCAGTTACATAATTGTCTATCAACGGACGAGATATTTTAGTTATTTGTTTGTTTAAAATCTGTGGTTAAGATCATTTTATATGAACTCCAGATGGTGTAGATTTATCATTCTCCCGTATAAAATATATGGTGCCAAGAGATTTTGATGATGGATGATGATTGTTTCGTGTGATACTGGCTACAAGGGCGGATGCACACTAGTATATATAAGGTGTATTTTATTTTGTCCCTCAAAAATTTATTTTCGCCCCTATATTCATCGTGTGACATAATATGATCAAATGTCGTAACATTTTTTTACTAATAATTACCAAGGTAATACATTTAAAAAAATTTATTATAATAATAACAATCGAAAAACAAACTGTGATGTGAACAATATTGTTGTATTATATTATTATTCTTAAAAAGTGAACAAATCGTAACTTTTAGGTATAGATTGAAGACAATTTCCTCTATTATCTTCATTATTCAAACAAAATGTGCTTTTCGGATTGGGAAAAAAACCCCTATTGTTTCGCCGGGGGCTTGCGTCCACCCCTGACTGCCTACGTACCCTTGTATTGTAAGGGATCAAGCCAAATACGTAGTTCTGAAGATGAAGGATGAGGATCCTTATATATACTGTTGGAGAAAAACCGAATCGACGGGGTCGAACGGTCAACTTTAGCGCTAATTTCGGATAGGCTCCGATGTATATCATCGAGAGTTTTTTATATGGTTAAATTCTACTCACGGAGTAGATAATGATTTGCTTTTAAATAACTTGATTCGGATATCGGGTAAATGAGAAATTAATGCCTAAAGTTGGAGTAAAATAAGTCGAACGAAATCAACTTTGCACAATTGAATTACCCCCGACTAAGTAAAGTCGGCTAATTTAATTGAACGGGTCGGCTGGTGTTGCTTTTCTTGAGGGAAAAGAAACTTTGTTATTCGGCCAATAAGAATCGAGTATTGACACATCATCTCCACTATATAAAGAGCCCATGTGAATGAGAATCGATGTTCAATTTTATTTTGTCTTTTCCACCACAAAGAGTCTATCATATGGATCTAGATATTGTGTCGAAGTGAAGTCGGAGCACTCTGTAAGTTCGCCGGAGCTCGGATTTTTGAAGTGCCTCTAAATCCGAGACATAAAGCTGTTGTATCTTGGGAGACTGTTGCTACTACCCTGGGCACCATACCGGAGTAATTTGATCCAAATCACAAGTGTCAATGATGTGTTAAAGCCATGTTGGCTAACTCACCGTTTGACCGATAGAAAGAAACACAGAACCTTCAGATGCATGCAAACTAAAGGTGATAAAAGTATTATGTACTTTTATTGACTATAGCACCAAATATTGTGATGATTAAATGTTGAAAAGCGAAATAAGGCTCGTGATGCCTTGAGAGTTGTCAGAATGTAGGTGAGAATAAACATAGCAAACGGATGAGATGTATCCATAGTGCTTGTGGTGGTGGAGATGATGTATTGTTTCATGAGTCTTGCTAAGGGCCCGGCATCATTCATCAAACAACTACACCATACACACCTCAATCAAGTGGTATAGCTAAAATGCAAGAACCAAACTCGTAAAGTGTTGATGAATGCTATGTTGATAAGTTTGAGTTTACCTCAAAACTTGTGGGGGGAAGTTGTCCTCTCAGCAAAATTCATTCTGAACAAGATCCATTCAAAGAAGAAAGATGACACCCTGTATGAGTTGTGGAAAGGCCAAGGTCTTGCTATAAATTCTTGGAAATGTGGGGGTGTTTGGCTAAGGCATAAGTACTTAAACCAAATGTGGGGGAGTGCTTATTAGTTTTGGGTGCATAAAATCGACATCTATGATGTACATGATGATTTCATCATCGAGTCTATGAATGTTGTGTTCTTTGAAGATCTCTTTCCAAATAAGGAAAAAGTGAAATAAGAATCAAGCATGAGTAAGCGGACATATGAGTCTGAAAGATTCCGAACCTGGGACATGTGATGAGGCAATGTCTACTACAGAAGCTCGTTTCTGGAAAGAGGCCATAAATAGTGAAATGGAGTCCATCATGCAAAACCACACCTAAGAGTTGGTTGGTCTTCCACCAGGAGATTAACTAACTGGTGCAAGTGGATCTTCAAGAGGAAGTTAAAGGTTGATGGATTTATTGATAATCGTAAGGCATTGTTGGTAGCCCGAGGGTATCGACAGAAAGAAGGCCTTAACTTCTTACTCACCAGTTACAAGAATTACTTATATAAGGGTTCTCATCGATATAGATAGAGTCTATAACCTGGAAATCCATCAAATGGATGTTTATGGTGAGTTAAAAGAAGAGATGTACTGGGAACAACCCGAGGGGTTCATAGTTCCAGGACAAGAGAGTAAGGCGTGTAGACTTGATAAGTCTCTCTGTGGGCTCGAATATTAGCTGAACAATGGCATATTGAGTTTGACAATGTTATGTTGTCAAGTGGGTAGGATATATATATGTCTACATTATCACGTTATTTGAAATTTAAAACAGACTAGATCATGAAATGTAACGTATGGCAAAGTATTAACTCTGAGTCTTTTATACCCAGATCCTCAAGGGTTATTTCAAATCGTTCTAACAACCTAAGTCTAAGAAATGACGCATTTGAATTTTTCTCTTTTTTCTCCATCGGGATTTTCGGATAACCACCTAATCGTTCCCTTTTTTAATGACATTCAAATATTCATCCTAAGACTTGGTGAAACAAAATGAAAATCAATCCGAAGTATTCGCAAAGTATCATCCAAAGTATGAGTAATTATTATATTTAACATTTTTACGGGAACGCCTCCCGGTAGCGCTTTTTTAGTTAACGTCGTTTGCTCGACCAAAATGATAAGGATTAACTAATATAATATACTAAACAAAACGGGATACTTCTAACAATTACTCACGCAAAAGCACGTAACAATTAAGCACATAATCCACTAAAAATAAATGCTTAAGGAGTAAAAAAGGAAGGATAGTACCCGTCATTGACTACATTTATAGTCTATACTCGTGCTTCAGCTTTAAGGCACTCGGTGGTGGGTCATCCTCACGCACCGCATCCGTCTTTTTTATCAATATTGCTTTCCAACATATGTTAGACGAATGCCGTCGAATCCAACGGTTCTTGACCTTTTCCTTTGATTTTCGAGCTTTGAGTTTACGAGCTTTCACATTATTACCGGAGTCATCTTCTTCAGGTTACCATTCGCGTGTTAGTACGATCCACCACAAGAGAACACAAATTGTCTACACAAGAACTAGATTCTAGTGTAATGTATGGATATTTCAATGAATTGTAAATGTTGAAGATAACGCGCTCATCATTCACTCCCAAACTAAGCTCTCCCTTACAAACATCGATGAAAGGGGTATTAATAGTTAAGTGCCGAAAAGTGTCAAGAAAATATGCATACTTATTATCCAACTTCATCTTTTCATTTCATTTCTCGGGGGAATGGGGGAGTAATTCAAGATCGATGGGTTAGAATGAATACCTCCCCTTACCCTTGTCGTTAGATGAAAATGGTAAAGCTTCCTTGAATGATTGTGCCTTTTCAAGACATAGTGTGTCATCATTCACCCTTTTCTTCAAAATATGCAAAGGATGTGGTGATGCCCTTCAAAGTTGAACCGATGTGAATTTAGGTTGAGCCGGATAAGGTTCGGTTTGAAATGGCCCCTTAGATTCCATATTCTTCTTATATTTACCATCTAAATCATCATCTACTTCATTATTCCCGAATTTTTTCTAATCCATTACTTCCACGAGATCCTTCCACTTCGGTAATAACAAAGATTTACCCCACTCGCATTTCTTTCGATATTACTTGGCAATCCTTTCCGAGGGTTTACCGTTTTTACGTTCTACTTCTCTACTCAAGTGATATTATTCCTCTAATGAAGCTTACTATAATTCTTATTCGGTATCATGTCCCCTCATAGATGTTTTCAACGTACTCATATCCTTAGTGATCGTAATTTGCGAAGTCATCATAATTTCCATATTTCGAGCTTGAGTAGTATATCATACCTATCGATTTTCCATTAATTTCTCCCATTTGTTAACTCCTTCAAAGTTGAGTTGAACTCTCGAGTTATCGGTATGCTTTGAGTGGTATGTTGTGGATACGGTTTAGGTAATGATTGTAGGTTCTCGATTCGTGGTATCTCCTTGATAACCTTGATCTCGGGATTCTTATATTGAATCGGATACAGCGGGGTTGTCCCGTTTAGCTCACCAAGGGTTTCGTACCAACGAAAAGTAGTGGTGATCTCTTTTAATAGCATCAAACGAGTTTGAATACGCGTCGTTCAAATTCCTATGCTTCGTTTTAAAAAACTCACCTTTTCCCTTGAATAGCCTTCTCGGTTCTTCCATCCCTAATGACACATTATCATGATTTCCGAGTAGTCATTCGGTATGATATTTTCCGAGTTTACATTTTTATCAAGCTAATAAGCCGTCAAATTTCCTACTCAAATTCTCCAAGTGTGCTAGAACTTCCGTATTCGATGTATATTCTCCCGCAAATGCTACTTTTCTTGTGCTAGAACCGGTTTCCCACATTCTCGTTATTTTTGGAAATCTTTTCAATAGCATCGTAAACTCTCTGAGCTTCACTCATCATTAACGAACCACCACATGCATGATCTACATCTGCACGTGAGTCTTTTCCTTAATTTACGACTTAAAAGTTGGATTTGCATATCTAAGGAATAACCATGATCGGGACAAACTCTTAGTAGCTTTTTAAATCTTCCCAAGCATTCCCAAGCGTTTCTTCAGCATCCTTGTCTAAAGTTGGCAATTTCGACTATTAATTCCAATTTTCTACCAGGAGTAAAATATTGCTTTAAAAACTCGGTTTGAATATCCTCCCAACTAGTCCGCTGAATGATGTGGAAGTGAGAAACCAATCTCGTGCTCTTCCTTTTAAAGATTAGATGATGATGTGTGGATCCTCATCATCTTCTCCTAGAAATTGGGCTCTTGTGTCAATTAAACCAAAAAGATGAGATTTTATTTCAAAATTATTTTCTCCTTTATTGGGTAAACGAATTGGATTATTAATCTGGTACCTTCTTATGGTCTGATCACAAATAAGTCTCGGGTTTGGTGGGTGATTATGCTTATTCCGATTCCGATTATTTCTATTCTTTGGGCATGATCAAGCCCTTGTTCCGGTGTTTCATTACCGATTTCGGGGCCATTCTCGTATTTCGATTTGAAGATGATACTTGGTCGTGGATTTCCCCGATCGATATGACCGCGTTTTGGGGTCTTACCGTTTCGGTCATCAACTAACGAAAATAGAAAATGCTCGAATTTTGTAGAAGAAGAAAATTGGTAACTAAAAAAAGGTAGATACCAACGGAAAATAAAAAAGAAATGTGAGTAAGAAGAGTGTTGACTTATCCTCGAGAATTTTGAGCTAATACAAGTAAATAACGCCTAGACACAAAGAAAGAAATTAGGACAGACCTAAAACCCAACCTTTTAAACGGCGCCGTAAAGATGACTCGACATTACCTAGGCTATACGTATCCTAACCCGCGCAGTGCATCGTGGGTCAAATCAGAGTGTCATTAGTCTATGAGTCGTAGTCGTATTCCTCGTGGAAAAACATGGTAATTCTTTTAAGTGGGGTTAAACACCAAGAAAGCTATTATATAACCTCGATCTAAGTCGCATGTTTTTAACTTTTCCTGGAAGTTAGATAAGTTAGATCGCTGGGGATTAGTTAGTAATGTTGTATGTTGCATGTTAGTAAAAAAAATAAAACAAATAAATACTAATATTATATATATTTTTAGATCTAGCCAAGAATTACTTTATCAATCAATATCTTTTAGTAGAAATAAATGAGTATTGATCTTCCTTTATTCAATGTAAATTATATATGAATCCGTGTACTTAAGCTTTAGATAACTTCTCCTCACATTTGCCGTATTAGAAATTGTCATATGATGCCTCATCAATCATCAATGTCATCCAAAGCATAGTCACTCCCGTTGTCACGGGTAATGTTTTGGATCTCAATTAAAATGATAAATTAACGTAATACGATCTTGAGCACAATTTTAATAAGATTTGTTTTTCTAGGACAAATCGCATTCTCGGCTGGTAGAAATCGGATTACGCTGTCACTGCCACCTCGGCCAATTTTACTTCCTCCTGGTCTTTCTATTACTTTATGATCTCGTTATTCTAACTGTGAGTTGTCAATTCAATTAGATTACGTTCAAATAGAAAGAGATTCATTATAATCGGTTTTAATCATTATTACCAGAGTCGATCATTCATTTTACCAAAAGATTAACTAATTCAGATTCATATCTTGGCTAGATATAATTTTAGTTAATAACATAGTATATATATATCGGATTACATGCAAAATATACGCAGGACGAACTTGTATTGAAGTTTTCCATAATAGCCTTACAATCGAGCATGACAAAATTCTATTACAAAAGAAGGCCTTAACTTCTTACTCACCGCGTTACAAGAATTACTTATATAAGGGTTCTCATCGATATAGATAGAGTCTATAACCCGGAAATCCATATGTACGGGAACAACCCGAGGGGTTCATAGTTCCCGGGACAAGAGAGTAAGGCGTGTAGACTTGATAAGTCTCTCTGTGGGCTCGAATATTAGCTGAACAATGGCATATTGAGTTTGACAATGTTATGTTGTCAAGTGGGTAGGATATATATATGTCTACATTAAGAACACACCTTTGTGATAGCATGTCTATGACATGCTGATAATGGGAAGTACTCATGAGAGTATCATGAATATGAAAAAAGATGCTAACAAGGAACTTCGATATGAAGGACCTAGAGTTGCAGATGTGATACTAGGGATTAAGATCTCTAGAATATTTGATGGACTTGTGTTGTCACAAACTCATTATGTTGAGTCTGTTTGAAAAGATTTAATGTCTTTGATGAAAGTCCAGTAAGAAATCCATTTGACCTAAGTATGCATTTAGTCAAGAATAGAGGTGAACCTGTGGATCAATTGAGATACTCTCAAGTGATTGGAAGTTGGATGTACATAACCAGCTGTACACGACCGGACTTAGTGTGTGCTGTGAATAAATTGAGTAGGTTCACGAGTAATCCAGACCATAATCATTGGAATGCCGTGAATAGGTTGTTGAGGTACATAAAGTACACTGTGAGTCTGGATTACGATATACAAGATATCTAGTAGTATTAGAAGGATATTGTGATGCCAACTAGATATCGGATACGGAAGATTCCAAGTCCACCAGTGGATACTTGTTCACAATTGGTGGTGCCGATGTGTCCTGGAAGTCTACAAGACAAACGTGCATAGCTCATTCCACTATGAAAGCTGAGTTTCTTGCCTTGGTAAGGCTGGGAAAGAAGCTGAATGGCTTAGGAATATCCTTGAGGATATTCCATGTTGGCCGAACACTGAGGCTGCTATCAGCATACACTGCGATAGTCAGTCGGCTATAGGAAGGGCACAAAGTAATGTGTATAAT
Organism: Gentiana straminea; assembly: GCA_036785695.1. Taxonomy (NCBI): domain Eukaryota; kingdom Viridiplantae; phylum Streptophyta; class Magnoliopsida; order Gentianales; family Gentianaceae; genus Gentiana; species Gentiana straminea. Next base: position 2,682,524 of record JAVUPR010000042.1, read on the forward strand.
GGTAAGTCTCGGCATATACGCCAAAGACACAATACCATCAAATAATTGATCTCTAATGGTGTGATTTCCATCAATTATGTAAGATCGAAAGAGGTTTGAATGAATGATTTTTCAATCTTTTCAACCTTGGTTCCGTAGGAGCAAAGTAAGTTAGAAAGATTGAGAAATAGAACCATCTGACCTTGCGGATCCGCTTACAAATGGTTTAGCTAGAGATCAGATGTCAATCTTGACAAACGGAATGAGACTGAAGCCTATTACGCATGTTTCCTTGTAATGGCATCCTAACCATGTAGACTGGAGATCCCAAGATCATGGCTCAAAAGGGACAGCTAAGTTATAAGGAACAGTCCAGCACTTACCCATTCTGTTTGAATAAAAGTGCTATCTGCAGAGGTAGTTAGGTTAAGCATAGCTTTTAATGATTCCTATATCTTGATATTCAAGTGGGGTAGGGAAGAATACTCTTGATAGGAGGTCACCTATGTAAGCGCGAAGTGGGGCCGCTTCTGTGAGAATTTTAAGGCTTGAATTCTCTAAAGCACTTTCTGAAACCAAGTGTTGTCCAGGGCCGAGATGGACACAACCATGAGAACCGAAAGGTGTTTGGGGAAATATTGTGTGAGTGCTATTGTCTTGGTCTACACAAAAGGCTGAACAGTTCAAGACCTAGTTCACTGATTAGCCGAGTAAATCCGATAGTACTTCACTAAGGCAGGTTCAAGGCCAGAAGCTACATCTCCTGATGCAATATTTTTCTGTCTGACTTCTCTTCAGAGTCTGCATTTGCATGTGCATTAATTTTCATTCATGTGGGGGATTTTTGGAGAAAAAACCGAATCGATGTTAACGGTGAATTTTATGGTTTTTATCGCTTTATTCCGTAACAATATTCTTCGTATTTTATTACTTTTTATAGAAAAGTAGGAGTTTAATTGAAATATTGAGGGGTTGTGTATGAAAAGGATTAAAATGCAAATTCGAGCGATTTATGTGGTTTATTAGTCATTTTCTATCTATATATATATTTCTACAGTTTGCAGGTTTTTACCCCCTTGTAGATATACATTTTTCGAGCTAAAAAGAGGATTAAATGGTGTCAAGGATCGAGTTTATACGAAGGAAAAGAGATAAAGGGGAAGTCGGTTGAAGATAAAGATGAGAAAATCACTTTTTGACCAAGTTGAACGCACGTTTGATGTAGCGTCCACTGGACTGGCGTCCACTATTCCGGACTGGCGTCCAGAAGGAGATTTTTGATTCAGAGTTTGATCATTTTTAGCGAACGAGCGTCTGATTTTGCATAGGACGGACGTCCAAGAAGACTCGGCCCGACTCGATGAATTTTGTGAAGCTTGGACGGGCGTCTACCTTTCTGGACGGGCGTCCAATAGCCGACTTAACCCTAGCCGCCTCAAAATCTTATAAATACCAGCGTGTATTGAACCCTAATCGCACCATATCATATCATTCACTCAAAAATACACACAGCAGCCGCGTATTTCAGAGAGCAAACGAGAGATGAACTCTTCCATCCCAACAATCATGATCACCAACATGATTGTTCGCTAAGCAATTCGCGGTGGGACAACGGAGGAAACCAATCAACAACCACATCAACTAGAGGATTTTTAGCTATATCTTAGTGAGTTAAATTTATGATTTTTCATCAATTGGATATTGTTATATTGTTTATGTTTTATTTGAATCGAGAGATCGATGAAACTATCTTTTTTGATTGGATTTATATGAGAATATTGTTCAAGCTTTGATCTTTTCAATTGATGCAATTAATTGTAATTCAAGAGATTGTTTATGATTAGTTGAGTAGAGTATTGGAGACAATCTCATGATCTTGTTATGCATGCTAGTTTAGTTTTGCTTGAGAAAGAAAACGAAACCCTAGAAATTGATTAAAGAGATTTAATCGAATTTGTGATTTGATCATTACAAAAGATCGTATCTTTAGCGCGCAATCTAGTTGGGGTTGGTTGGTTGATTGGTGGATTCTCGTTGCCTTGCCGTTCTTTTAATTATTTGATAAACCGATTCGTTCGTATCAACTTTTGTTGCTAAGTTTAGTTATTTTTAAAAACCCTAGTTTTTACCTGCTATTTTCTGCTATTTTCTGTTTCTAGTCATAGTTTCTAGATTATAATTAATATATACCTTAGTTTTAGATAATAAATTGTGACATAATCGATACAATAACTGTACTTAATCCGATAGACGTTCGATTCCCTTAGGACGACCCGGTAACACCTTTACTACGAGCCTTGCACTTGGGGTGTTCCGGTAATTATAAATTTAAAACGAGTTTTTACCGAACCTTCAGAAACTTCAATCAGAATCAGTCTTATTCCGGATTTCAAAGTCCCAATCTTAATCAAGCCAATGCACCACCTGGCCCATCAAATTCCAAACCTTCTTTCAGCTCAAGTTATCAAAGACCACCTCCTGGGATGGTTAATCAATCTCACAATCCTAACTCCCAAAGACCTCAAGGTGGTTGGAATCAAAACCAACATCATAACCAAACCACCTCTTGTGTCCCCCAACATAATTTTGATGAGCTAGTATACATGGTGAAGACCCTGGCTACTAGTGTCAAGACAATAGAGAGACAGGTTGGTCAGATGGCAGATCAACAAGCAAACAGACCCCACGGTAAACTTCCAAGTTATACCGAAAGAAATCCTAAAGCAGATATCAATGTTTGCACTGCCATCACACCTCAATGGGATTATGGGAACGAAGAGCTGAATGAGGTCACTCTAAGAAGTGGTAAGCAGGTGGGACCCGGAAAGATGTCGGGAAACGAGTAGCCCCTCCTGACGCCATAAGTTCGGGAGGGGCAATCGAAGTTAAATGCGAAGAAAGCAACGGTGAGGAGGAGCTTAATGATGATTCTTCAGGTGATGAAAATGATTCTGATAGAGAAATGAGGAAAAGTCAGGTGGCTGTACCCCTGACAAAGAAGAGGGAGGAAAAGACAAGGAAGACGAAGCCATAAAAAATCAAGCCATGAACAATGATAAAGCCCTTCCTTACCCTCCGAAGAAGAAAGAGAATACCCTCAGTCATGACAGACAATATGACGGTGTGAGGAGGATGCTTAGAGATACCAAAGTGAGTATACCCCTAGCTGAGGTATTGACTGAAATGCCCAAGTGCTCTAAGTATCTTAAGGAAGTTTGTGGAAGCAAGAAGAAGCTTCAAGGGATGGTAGAAGAAGTTTTAAGAGAAGATTGCTCTATGGTTTCACAAAAAGTTGCTACTAAGCGAGGTGACCCCGGGAGGCCTTCAATCTCTTGTGAGATTGAAGGCCACATGTTTCAAAACGTCTTATGCGACTCAGGGGCCTCCATAAATGTGATGCCATTGAACGTCTGCAAAAAGCTCGGTTTAGATAAAAGAATGCGGGAACGCCCTATTTCTCTTCAGATGGTAGACCGATCTAGCTGCTCAGCAGCCGGTTGTGTTGCTAATGTTCTTGTCCGTGTTGAACATTTGGTTTTCCCTACTGACTGGGTTATCTTAGACTACCCACGACAAAGAGATGCCCCTAATTCTAGGCCGGACCTTTTTGGACACCTCTCGCCGCCCTCATCGATTTCTTGTAAGGGTCAGATTACACTTAGAGTCGATGATACATCTGTTACCTTCACACGAGGGAAAAGTCCTGAGGAAACCTTGATTGAAGAAATCTCGTTCGTTGAAGCAATTTATGAGGACGAAAAAGATGCCAACTCTGAAGAAGCGGTAGAGCTAACAGAGATAGGTGTTTTCGAAGCTATAAACATTAAAGATCAAGCCGACTGTGGACCATCTTCTGTTTCATTACAGGCCGTAGTCACTGACGAGTCGTCTTCACAACTTGCTCACACTGAGCCTGTCAATGAACACGAAACATGGAAGTTCCCAGCGATGAACGATGATTTCAAAGAGCTGCATCAGGAAGACTTTAACCCTGAAGAAGAGGAAGCCCTGATGGGTAGTTAGGATGAAGTGGATTTCTGGAGAGAGACTACTCATTGGGTTGGTTGGTTGATTGGTGGATTCTCGTTGCCTTGCCGTTCTTTTAATTATTTGATAAACCGATTCGTTCGTATCAACTTTTGTTGCTAAGTTTAGTTATTTTAAAAACCCTAGTTTTTACCTGCTGTTTTCTGCATATTTTCTGTTTCCAGAACGTTATTGGACGCCCGTCCACATCAGTGGACGCCCGTCCAGTGTCGTTTTTGTTCTATTTTCTGCTATTTTCTGTTTCTAGTCATAGTTTCTAGATTATAATTAATATAAACCTTAGTGTTTAGGTAGTAATCTGTGACATAATCGATATAATAACTGTACTCTAATCCGATAAACGTTCGATACCCTTAGGACGACCCGTTAACACCCTTTACTACGAACCTTATACTTGGGGTGTTTCGGTTTATAAATTTAAAACGAGTTTTTTACCGAACAATCGACGGGGTCAAACGGTCAACTTTAGCCCTAATTTCGGATAGGCTCCGATGTATATCATCGAGAGTTTTTTATATGGTTAAATTCTACTCACGGAGTAGATAACGATTGGCTTTTGAATCACTAGATTCGGATATCGGGTGAATGATAAATTAATGCCTAAAGTTGGAGTAAAATAAGTCGAATGAAATCGACTTTGCACAGTTGAATTACCCCGACTAAGTAAAGTCGGCTAATTTAATGGAATGGGTCGGCTGGTGTTGCTTTTCTTGAGGGAAAAGAAACTGTGTTATTCGGCTAATAAGAATCGAGTATTGACACATCTTTTTCACTATTTAAAGAGCCCATGTGAATGAGAATTGATATTCAATTTTCTTTTGTCTTTTCCACCACAAAGAGTCTATCATATAGATCTAGTATTGAGTCGAAAAGAAGTTGGAACACTCTGTAAGTTCGCCGGAGCTAAGATTTTTTAAGTGCCTCTAAATCCGGGACGTAAAGCCGTTGTATCTTGGGAGACTATTGCTACTACCGCGAACACCATACTGGAGCAATTTGTCTTAAGGAAAGAGTAACTACTCGCATCGGTTTGATCTCTAGTCTTTTATTTTATGCATCGTCCTACTATTATTCATTGTTCAAGCCAGATCTGTACTGTAGTACTTGTTTTGGTAGATCTAGTAGATAAAACCAACTTTATTTTCGTGATATTAATTTCTGATTTTATTTTCCGTAATTTCTTCCGTAAATTACAGATCTGTTCCGTAAATCGCTCCACACACGATAATTTTCCCAACATATACGAGAAATTATACATTCAGGTCTCTGTAGCACCCCTTATTTCATTTTAGGTTGTGTCAGACCTGACATTTTGTTTTAAGTCCCCCGTGCAATTGTGTAAAAAGAGCCCGTGCAAATTTGCACGGGCCCGGAGAAAAAATCCCACGTGCCCGTGGAATCCTCCTCACTAATGTTTTTTTTTTTTTACTTTGCTCCAAAAAAATCACACGCACCGTGGGATTTTTCACCGGGCCCGTGCAAATTTGCACGGACTCTTTTTACACAATTGCACGGGGGACTTAAAACAAAATGTCAGATCTGACACAACCTAAAATGAAATAAGGGTGGATACAGAGACCTGAATTTATAATTTCTCAACATATACCTCCGGCATGGGAGTTGCAACACGAATCCATGTAATGGCTCAATGAAACTAAGATCATGAAATGTGATCCAAAGTAGGCAATGACAATTAGTTAATATCAATCATGGAGATCTTGCCTACTAACGTTTGGTAGCCCTCTGCTGAGGTCTGAGGCGACCTATTCCACTAAAAAGTGAGTTGTATGGCCACGTTAGCTGATTAATAATACTTGAAAAGAGGTCAACTGAGTTGCGGTGGTCGGATAATCCTAAATTGTCCTTCCATAGATGATGGCCCTAAAATGGCCTTTATTTTTGGTTAAATGTGAAGTTGTATATTTTTATTTTATTTTTGAAAGGATTAAATGTGAAGTTGTATATTTAACCATGGTATTTACAAGTACAACCTATTATAAGGAACCAAGCCTGTAACACAGAGTGCATAAACAAAATTGCATCCCGAATCCTTTACAGAGCATATTACTTTAATAAGAGTATTCAAAGCTGCTTGGCTCCCACTAGCAGTAGTGCCCTTTAATTAGGGGGTCATATGCTGCAATTCGTAATACAATGGCCTTTTACTGACATGACCTATTAACCATTTGACCCGTTTGATATCCAATAATAACAATAATAATATACTTTGAATTATACCGATGTCAAATAGTAAAAACAACACACCTAAAAGAAACTATTGTTAAAAAGACAAAGTGATGATCTCTATATAGCGGTGATGTGGTGAGTGTGATGTAGTGTCAGTTGTTTCCTAAAGCCGGAGGGTGAGGGTTCGAGTCCTGTAAAGGACCGCCCCCTTTCGATAAAAGAATATATTAAGCAGCTTCAGCTCTGAACTACTAGGTCCTATTATTAACATCTCATCGCACTTCTATGGGATCGGAGGCTTAGGACCCTTACGGTTTAGGTTTAACCGTTTAATTTTTTTTTTTTTTTTTTTAATTATATTTTTTTGGTTAAAAGAACAAAGTGTATTTGTAATCAAATTACCTTAGACCAGTAAATGTGGGCCGGTCATACAAAGAAGACAAACGCTGCCGGCAGATTGACATAAATGAGGAGTGTCTATTCCTGCTGGCTATTATGCCACCAAATGGAAGATTTGGGTCGATGTTGTTCCAAGAAGTCAAATATAATAATAATTTTTATATTTATTTGAGTGCATAAATTTTAGAGGTAACGAGGCACAAGGACAAAAATATTTACAAAATTAGAGAATATGACAACTTTTAAAAAATGTTGCATAAAGGACAAAATTGTAGTTAAAAAGACCAATATACCCTAATTATAAACAAATCATGTTGTTCACGCCATTCACGCCATATCCACAAAATTAGGGCTAGGAAGTTGAAGCTCTCACTTTCTCTGCGATTTCCAAAACAGGAGCGGAAATCAACACAAAAATTGGACACGAATTCAGGTTTACGCAATCGTTATCCCTAATTTGCAACCATTTATACTCAATCGAACGGACTTCGAAGATCTACAATCTCAGATAAGCTTGAAATCTGCAAATTTCAATTTCTTCAAAAAATTAGGGTTCGAATTCACCTTTGCATCTTCCTTTCATCTGTTCAGGTAACAAAACGAGTGAATAAATTTCTCGAAATGGCGAAAACAAGATCGAAGTCAGCTGCGAAGGAAAAAACTGATGGTACAATTACTAAGTAAGTACTAAATCGAAGAATTCACTGCTCTGTTTCACTTCGTTTACTAGTCGAGATTTGAGATTTCTGGCATTTTGATTGTTTTTTTAGTGAACATTTACTCAAATTCACTATAATATGCATTGAATTTTTGTCACAGGTACATTATGCAGCAAACAAGTTCAAAATCGGTGGGAAGGAAAAAAGCGATGGAACAATTACTAAGTAAGTACTAAATCGAAGAATTCATCGCTTTCTGTTTCACTTCGTTTACTAGTTGAGATTTTGTCAATTTGATTGTTTTTTTAGTGAACATTTACCGAAATTCACTATAATATACACCGAATTTTTACTAGGAATCATGGTGATATTGTTAGGAATTTTTATTGCGGCAAGTTTTAGTACTCACATTCGTCGCTATGTTTCATGAATCTCTTGGATGATAAATCTATCGGCTCGATTGTTTTTCTTAGTGAGAAATCAAAAAGAATTATGTTTATAAAAATGAATGAATGTTTATAATATGAATTCACTTTGATATAATATGCATTCACTTTTTTACATGCAATCATGGTGATGTTGTTATGCGATCCTTGTTTTATGCATGTCGAGATATATGTACAAAAAGTCTGATTCACTATGTCAAGAAATATTAATGGAAATTCACTTTACCATTTTATTCACTGTTTACATACATCCATGCTGATGTTGATTAAATTCAAAAACTCTGATTCCTTACTTGTCATCCCTAACTACTTTAGCTTTAACATAATTAATTATCATGATCATGTTTAACTAGTTTCTAGCATTTAGGTTCCTCAAAGTTTGATTTACTAAGAATATTCACTACAATGATAATTCATGTAATACACATTAAACACCTTGCCAGCAGAGACTGTATTTTCCCATATCACACTTATTATGTGAAGATTGGTACACTTGTTAAAAATTAATGTAGCTAATTGTCCTACCCCTGTTTGTCAATTTTTGTGTTTTACATCGTAAAACCATGATTCACTAAGAAAATTCACCGAGGCAAGTATTGAATGTTAACTCGTTCACTTTACCATTTATTCATTGTTTGCATGCATTCATGCTGAAGCTCTTTAAATTCAATTCATTCATTACTTGTCATGCCCAATTCAGCTTTAACATGATTGCTTATCATTGTCATGCTAGCTAATTTTATAACATATGTTCCTGAAAGTTTGATTGACTAAGAATATTCACTGTAGGTTGAGATCCACTATTGATAAGAACTCATTGGTCTTCATTAGTGAATCTCATGAAAAATTGCAAAACGCATGCATTTTTTCCAGCCAACTGTTTTACTAGATATACTTTTATAACATACAACATTTCATGAATGTAGGAAAGGGACGACAAGGCAGAACGTTTGAAAGCAAAAGTTAAGAGGATGAAGAAAAAGTTGAGAAATTTGGAGCGAAAAGAGCATGAGATAAGCAAGCGAAGGAAGAAATCGGAAGAAGCGAAGAGGCGAACGGTGAGTCTGCGAGTCAAAGCGAAAAAATTTGAGGAAAGGGAGAATGAGATGAAATCCAAGATTTTCGGTGAATTGGAGGAGGTATACAAAGGTGTAGTTGATGGTCCGAAAAAGAAAATCTTTGGAATTTTAGCTTCACTTACCGATGCTTTAATAAAAGATCACAATCTTCAGAAACATGTAAATGAAATGAGATCAAGATTGGAGGAATTTGAACAACAAATGAGAAAGAGTGGTGATGAAGGCACTGAAGAGATCAGGCAACTGAACACAAGTGTGACAGAAAAAGTGAAGCATCTTGAGGATGAGAACTGCACAAAAGAAGCTACTATTTCTGAATTGAACTCAACCGTGACTGACCTACAGAATAGATTGGATGTGTTAGTAGAAATGAAAAAATCGTATGAGAGCAAAATAAAGGAACAACACACAAAAATTGATGCTCTTCATACAGAAATTGAGAATGCAGCAGTGCATGCAGTGACACAGCAATATGGAAACACAGATGCTAAGCAAGTACAAAAATCTGTGAAGCAAAGTTCACGTGTAAAAGCAATAAAAGAAAGTAAACGAACAGCAAGAAAGGATGATGACTTTGTATATCCAGAAAATAAGAAAAGAAGAACTGAAATTCTGGACTTGACCAATGAAGCTGCAATAGAAGATGTGCAAAGGATGGAAAAAACTGTGAAAGTCAGTTTAAAAAGGAAGAAAGCTGGTTACACATGTGGGGAGAAAATAACCGAAGAAGCATTTCAGTTGTTACACACAACACTGAACAACCATGGAAGATTGTAAGTAACAGTAGTTAACATATTTCTGATTACATTTTATTTGGTTTATATGATAATAAAATTGTGTGAACCATGTTTTCAGGGGGGGAAGTATGGTCAGACATTGAGAGTGGTACCACAATCACTGTCCATGACTGAAGGATGCAGGTTCTTAGATCTAAACGAGTTAGATCTACGCGCAGCGGATGGATCACGACTTATACAATACAATGCATAATTAAAGGACTTAAACTACAAGGGGGTTAAGATCATGTTACCAATATCGGGAAGAGAAGCCTTGATCTTCCGATGTGTTCTCCAAACGGTGGTTGGTGGACACCCTTCTTGATAAAAGCACCTCCTTGATATGCAACACCAAGAAAAACTCCAAGCTTTTCTTCAACCAGAAACCCAAGACAAGAAACAAATTTTTCTCTCTCTTTTTAGTGTGTATGTCGAAATTTTGCATTGCTATATGTCTTGGAAGAACTCTTTTTATATAGGAGAGTAAATCCTTGGCCTCCAAGTTTCTAATTAATTAAATAATTAATTAAAAAGAAATCACAATAAAGGATAATTCCATTTATAAAAGATTGTGATTAATCAATCAATCAATCAATTATCTTTTATTAATTAATCACTTACCAAGTAAATGATTAATCACACAAGAAAATCAATTCTTGCATTTTAAGAGGTAGGAGGCGCCACACACACCTAGAGTTTAGGCCCACAGAAAATGTCTTTTCTGTGTATTATATTATTTAGCCCAACTTAATAATATTTCGCATATCAATTAATTAGCCCAGCCAATTAATTATCACTGAGGCCCAAATAACAAGATTATTAGTCCGAATTACAGAAGCCACATCGGGGACCATGGACCTATAACCAGTAGCTCCAATAATTAATTATTCATCGAACGAACAAGTACATTAATTATTAATTCCGGGATTACGCCACCATAAACCCGAAACTGAACTCTACCGATTATAGATGTATACTTATACTCAACCCATAGAGTGAATAAGCGTCCATTGATATAATCACTACATACGGATTAACCCTCCATAGACTGTCCATTCTGAGTGGGAAGTCTCCATGAACCCGACTCAGAATATCGTATCCTTATTTACCATTAACCCCCTGATAATCAATTAGTATGCATAACTGACTAGTAGCTAATTAGTCAAATGCGAACTCCCGGGATCGATCACTTTCTTAGGACTAACAAATAAGGGGACTGTCTCTCTACTTCCCGCAGGAAGGAATGGATTCCATGTCTGTGAAAATCAGAACTACTCACTCATCAGGAGATAGTGCCAATGAGAAGTGGCTTGGAACACATATCTAAGTGAACCGTAACTAACACATCAAACACTACCCCGAGACAAGCAGCACCCTGTGATCACCTCAGGATTAAGGTTGATCCATATATGATCATCTAATGATTTAAAAAGATTCCTCGATTACGGAATTATATCGAGAAATTCAGACTAAATCGGTCCATTCCTATATGAATGCCATCATATATAAATGCCCCACGTAGGTACCCTCTACCGACAATCCGGATAAGACTATCACACCCTAAGGTGTTCTGGGCGCATTATTGGTGTTTTAATCAAGAGACCCTAAACTCTGATTAAGTTCACCACGGACTAACAGTTTAAGTATAACACCACTAACTCAATCCTCACGTGTAATCCATACACTGAGTTAAGTGGTTACATACAGATATACTTAGAGTTTGCAGGAGTGTATTACTTTACAAGCACAAAGCAAGTAATAAGGTGAGATAAATTCTGTCATTCATTATTAAAAACAATTACATAAATTGTCTTTCGGGCACTACACCTAACAATGACATGGTGAAATTACTAGAGGGATCATTCATTGTAGACAAGGTAAACAATTCGATCTAACTACTTTTTCTACGACAACATTCCAAGAAACCAACTAACAAATGAGATGTACATTTACAGGTTATCGATGCATTTGCAAAAATGCTAAGCAGAAATGAAGAAGTCCGAAAGGAATTTCACATATTGCCAGCAGCAACTTGGGTGAGATCAAAATTTCTTGAATGGTCGTTATAAGTATTCACCATTCACTTGCAATATACACTGAAACATTTACTAAAAAACAGTGTGAATACATTTTACATTTGTGTATAATACATAACAAAAAATGGTGATTGATTGCAGGTGTACTGCAAGAAATATGAAGCAACTGGGAACTACTCAAATAATTTTGTAGATAGTATGAAACCACATCTAGAAGAAGGCAAAAATATTCTCATTCCGTTGTGTTGTCCAGGTGTGAAGAATGAATCATATCATTGGATATTACTCACATTTGCTTCGGGTGAAGAAGGAGAATGGCACATGTACAACTCATTGGCTAGCCGGAAAGGTGCTGTTGACCACTTTGAGAAAAATGCACTTGACATTGTAAGTATTATTTGTATGTGTGTTGTTAATATTACAGTAAAAATTTCTATACTAATCAAATGTGTTAAACATGTGTTAATTTTCAGCAAAAATACTTGTGGAAATGCTTATGTCCATCCGGTAAACTAAAAGCCAAAAATCAAGAAGGTTGCAAAGCTTCCACAACAGGGATCGGATACGTAAGTATTATTCATTAGACTTTTTGATTCATACATGTAATGGAAATAATGGCTGACAAGTTTAATGTGAATGCCAAAATTTTGCAGGAATGACTGCGCAATATATGTCATGTACTACATCTACCAGATTGCACTTAATCAGCCAATTGACAAGAAATAGAACACTGATCGAGTGCAAGATTTCAAAGCTTTCTTAGTAAATAGTATTACATCCATAAGATGAACATTGCAATGTTGGCAAACATACCTGTTAATGTGTAGATGCCAAGGGATCTACACAACTTATCTTCATATGAGCACAAACACCACTATTAATGTGTATGCCAAGTGAAACCTATTGCTTATTTTCTTATGTCTGTCCTAAAATGACATGATTTGAATTATTGTGGACAAGATTTGAATTACAAGGAGACAACTATTTCAATCAATGTTTACATATTTCAATTATTAAGTATTCTCTTTTTTTTTGTCTATTGGTTGATTAGTGAATGTATAATTTTGATTCATAAGTTCAGTTACTACAGTGCTACTGTGAAAATTCGTTTCTTTGAAATTCATTGTTAAAATTCACTGTTAGTCAAAAATTCACTTTTAATATTCACTAGTGAATTTCGACAGTGAAACTCATGAAAAGTGTTGTAACAGTATAAAACCAACTATCAAAACAAAACAAAGTTCATTACAACAAAAGTTTGGTGAATTTTTCATCAATTTGGATTGTTTGCATGCATTTCATTTTGTACATAACATATAATACAATAATGCACACAATGCTACAAACACAACAGGAAAGAACATTCAAATAAAATACATAAAACACAAAGATATAATTCATAGACTTTGTATGGGACTTGGGGCCTCCAAGATGTACAGAACCACAATGTAAAATATAAGAGTCAACATATAAGTCACTCAATTAAGAAGAACAAAGTCGCAAAATAATAAGCACACGCTAAAATATGAAAATGTCTAGAATAGCAGAGTTATACTAATGAATGTCATCTACATCATAACAGAAGCAACACATGTCCTCTGATTATGATGCCCCAACTTATGGAACCGACCGCACATCATTTCCTGTTTGGATTCACCACTAGAAGGAATTTGCCTCTTCTTTGGCCTTCCAGGTTGCCTCTTTGAAATAGGAGGTAAAACAGCAACATTGGAATCCTGCGGCTCATAAACCAACGGCAACGGATGGATTGCAGATTCATAACAAGCAGCATATGAACTCGAACGGAATCCAACATCAACAAATTCATGCAATGGGAGACCAGCTTTCATTATACAGCCTACGCATGATCACAGGGGTAACCATTCAATTCCCAAAACTTACAAGAACAAGTAAAATTTTCAAGATCAACCATACAAGATGGCGTTGAACGCACTTCAAATACATATCCACTTGAGTTGATGATAATCCAATTCTTAGATGCAACAAATGAATCTGCTAATATCTTGTCTATACTTGGGCATATTGCAGAATTCCATGAAGCACAAGCGGACCTACGTTCTACAAATAAATCCAATGGATCTCATTATGTAAAAATATACAAGAGCATTTAAAATACTTAATACAAAAAGCCATTAAACAGAAACATACCAGAAATTTGATTCATAATCTTCAATCGCAGAGCATCAATCATATTACATACGGGTAATTGCCTCTCTTTTACAACCCACGAATTAAATGATTCTGCTGCACTTGAAGACATTTCACCATATCGCATGCCTTTAAAATGAGCATTCGTCCATCTTTCGACGAGGTAAGGCGGTAAAGAAATCACCTACAATTGTCTTACCCTCTTGTAACATAACACTCATCAAACTATCATATAGATCAACCGTTGGTGCATAAGCACACTTGTCGCAAAAGATAAACCATACGCTTCTTAAAACCCTTGCTTGAATACGAAACCTCTAAATTTGTCTTTCAAATTCAACTTAATATGAAAAATGCAAAAAGCATGGTCTGAATCTGGGAAAACAATAGGCCTGGAATCTATTAAACCAGTATTTCTATCCGAAATAAACGTAATTCGCCTAGTGGGATCAACTATGTTCTTCAAATTCTTAAAGAACCAATGCCCGTTCTCAGTATTTTCGGAGTCAACAATCGCAAAGCAAAGAGGGTACAAGCCTGATACAAAAAGAACAGATTCATATCAACACGTCAAGTAATAAAGAGAAGAAAGTAACACACAAAAAAACAGAAAAAATGAATAAACCAACAACACAACTCTAGCCATAGAATGAATACAGTACCTTGATCACCATCTTTTGCAACTGCCGACAAAAGCTGAGCTTTAAATTGTGTTTTCAAATGAGCTCCATCCAAACACAGCATTGGCCGGCAATGCTTAAATCCCTCAATGCAGCCATGAAACGCAACAAACACCCTCTTAAAACGACTTGAAACCTCATCAACTTCCAATACCACATAAGAGTTGGGGTTCGTTTCACGAATCTTTGACACATATGAATTTAAAAAATTAAAAGATTCTTTCATGTCACCGAACAGAGCATTCTTCGCTTTTTCGATACCGGTCCAAGAATTGTAATATGAAACAGGCAAACCATGATTTGAAAAAAGCCGACGCTTAACATCAATAGGCTTTATTGAGGGACCATCACGAACTTCATTACAGACCAAATCACAAACCAAAGCTGAACTCATCCGATGCCCTTTGAAAGAACGCGATGACGTACCACATGTATGTAACTCATGCATCTTCTTAACATAAAAAAAATCCATTAATAATTTCCTTTTTCGCACTAACCATCCAAGCACAGCCTGTTTCATCCTTCTTTGCACACACTGCCATAATCCTATTATCATCATTCTTAATGTATATGAAATCAAACTCACTGTGAACAGACATTTTACACAATGCTTTCCTAAATTCTGTTGCTCCACCAACAAATTTTTGACCAACACATTCTACACACTTATCCCAGTTGATAGACAGTTGCATATTCTCCTTCCGAGGCCAAAACGTAGGAAGCAAATTGATCTCCTCATCATCGGATTCAGTAATAGATGATGATGCAACTGATTCAATACTAGTAGAAACCACAGTAGAAGCCACAGTAGAAGCCACGGTAGAAGCCGCAGTAGAAGCATTACAAACAACATATGCCTGTACACGTGATGCACTAAACGAAGCAGACACGGACAACATGATTTCAACATCTTCATTATTGAAGAGAAAACAGTTTGCTTGTTCAGGTAATGAATAATACAAACTGATCATATCTTCTCTCAATAATCTCCATCTCTCACATATACGTAGCTTAATACTACGTAGAGTATCAAATTCTTTGATTTTCAAAACACATGACTCTCCATTGTAAGTACAAATAAGGAATACCATCTTCAAAAACCTACACAACAAACGAATCAGAGAAAATCAGCAGTGAATCACATTATTTCAGTATTTCTCATAAACACACAGAGTATATACAAAACAAACATCAAACGAAGCATGAAGAACGAAATAAACTTAACAAGCTCAGATTTATGTTCAATTCCATTAGGAAGATTGAAATTTAACTTATAAAACTCAGAATTCTGTTCCACTATTGAGGTAAAACATGAATCAGAGAAAATAAGCAGTGAATCAGATTATTTCTCATAAGAAACACACGGTATTCAGAAATTAAACATCAAAGTCAGAATCAAGAAGCAATTAAACTTAAGAAGCTCGCATTTATGCTCAATTTCATTAGAAGATGGAAATTTAACTTATAAAATTCAGATTTCGGATCTCTAATTCTTTTGAACAGTAAGATAGAAAAAAATTGCCAAAACATACCTGATGAATAGGGGATCTGCAGAGAACGAATCCTTCCAATTAGATGATCGAACAACCGAATTAGGAAACAAAACAATGGAAGTCCGTCGGTGTAAATATTTTTCACCGACATTCAGTTTCTTCAAAAGGGATAAAAATGAGCCGACACTGAGTTTATCTTCAAAAGCTGAAAGATAAGAACAGGTTAAGCAAGGGCAATTTAGTCATATAATTTTAATTATGTCCTTTAGCCTATAAAAAATATTAACTAGGACTGTTAATTAAAAAAAATATGAAAAATGTCCTAATCCCTAATTTTCTTTAAATTTTAAGAGAATTTTAATCGGCATTAATTTGTTGGGGAGTTGATTCTGATATCACGTACTCCTTCTGTTCCAATTTATCTGAGGCAGTTGCCAAAATAATTTGTTGTTCCATATTATTTGAGGCAGTTACATTTTCAATGCAACATTAATGATACTTTTCCTTATTTTACCCTTATTTATTGCAATATGATAGATAAAAAACAATGTCACATTAATTATAATCCAATGACTTTTTAGTCATTTCATTTTAAAGTCAATGAATTATCTCACTTTCTTGATATGTGTGATTTTGACAACTGCTTCAGATAATTCGGAACGGAGGGAGTATAATGCATTAGAATCAGAGTCTAATAGTGAGTGTTATTTGACTCTTAATCAGGGATTCAATAACTATTTAGATTTATCATCTACGTTAAGCTGAAATTACTACTCCTTTCGTTTCGAAATAATTGAGACAGTTGCAAAAACATGCATATTAAGGATGCGAGTTAATACTTTAATTTGAATGTCAAAATGTCTAAAAAACCTTTAGTCTATAATTAATAAAATATTTTATCTATTCTCTCACTCCTTAATAAATAAGGGTATAAGTTGGAAAAACACAATAAATGCTGCATTGGAAAGGTAACTACGTACCTCAGTTATTTTGAAACAAGTCTTTTTGGCAACTGACTCAGTTATTTCAGAGCAGTGGGAGTAATGTAAACGTTATTTAATTCACTACGCATCAATTTTTTTATGTTGTTTTTTAATTCATTACACATCAACTTAAAAGGGCGGAGGTTGTTATAGGCAAGCGTTGTGGCCTAAAAAATCAGCATTACAAGTTGTCACTACCAAGTCCACCACCACGGGCCTCAACCTAAGCTACGATCACCCGCCACTGCCAACCCCATGACCATTCTTCACAACCTATCCACCACTTTCTGCCGGCCACAACCACCCCACTACCACCAATACCACAACCACTCACTCCACCTCCACCCGTCACATCCTCTACCATGACCATCTTGATCACTCGATCACCTATGCCACCACCATCTACGACTGCCTATATATACCACTACCACCCACTACAGTCATCTCCCACCATATGTCATCCGCAACCTACAACTACTCGCCATAACGTACACACGGTATACCTCCACCGCTCACCGCCTCACCCTTTCACCATCCATCCCACCACCACCGGTTGGCACCACACATTCCACCACCACTGCCCACACTCCAACCTCACCACCCCACCACAAACACCTAGTGCCACTGCATGTCTTACCACCACCCTTACCCCTTATTGACACTACATCAGTATCAATCATGTCATTTGTCACAATATATCGAATGTCGTCAATTTCATTCTATTAGATGTCAAAGATTGGAATAAAATCTCGTCTATTCCATTACATCTAATTTTATTCTATCAAATTCATTTTATTTCATCCATTTTCAGCGATCCATACGAAACGGAAGGGTTTAGTCCGGAGGTGCTTTTCCCGTGGGTTTATTAATGCATTTGTAGTTTGTACTCTTTCTATACTCAGACAACTATGATCCTAACAGAAAAATCCATGAATAATGTACAAGGCACAATATTGATGACCAAACAGTTGAATAACTTAGATTATAATATTTGTTACTGCATGCGTACGGTGTAATTCAATAAGCATATATATATATATATATATATACATATATATACCTATTCACGATTTTATTTTCATATATATTATAGATGTATAGAGATCACCATTCACCATTTGGTATACCCAAATGAGTCGATCGTTTGAATTAATTTCCAATAAGTAAAACAACTTTGCAGTTTGCATGCGGATTTTTAAATTAGCCAAAACCTTAAATTTAACGTCTGCGTTATTTAAATTAAATACATTATTGTTCAATAATCTTAGACATTTTTGCTAAATATCTCTTATTAGACACATTTCAAAACCAAAATATAATTTAATCATCATTTTCCTATATAATTCACTTTTATTTTACTTTATTAATCAAAAGAAAAATACATTGACTGTACCTGCACATTTTAAAATCAGTTAGATATTTTCAGTATTTTTTTTGAACAGATATATTCAATATTAAAGCTTAAATATTAATGCTAAAACATTTAATTATTTCATTGATATGTAGATCACAACCAGATATAAATTAAGAACTATATGAGAGTTTATAATTTTAGTTGTAGACGGCAGCATTTAAAACTGCAAGCTACTAACCAGCAAGAAAATAAATGGCCTGCATAATTTGGGTTGTGACAAAACAATTTCTTCTTGTCGTTATTAATAAATATTGGAATTATTGACGTAATAAATAAAACAATAAAAAAGTTGCACGCTTGATTGGCTTCTGTGATGTTCTCTACTGTGAATCCATTTGGCTGAATAGTTGAAAGCCGACCAGGGATCGTGTACAAAGTAATTATATTAAAATATTATTATATATGTGACAAGATAAATGAATAATTTATTTATTATATATGCATAAATTCTAACGATGAAGTAACTTGTAGCTGGATCCTAAAAGATTCAAGTTCAAGTAGTAGAAAATAACATTTCTTATAAAGAATGTCCATTTAAAAATAAAAATAAAATATTGTCTCATAAAACTTACTATCATTTTAGAATGACAGATAAATTGGAATATTATTTCATTGATTAAAATGAGGATACAGTATAGCCATATATATATATACACTTACGGAATATTCTAGAACTATGGAGATAAATACAATTAATACAAATAAATATAAATAATCCTAATACGCCCCCTCAAGTGGGACGAGGAGGACGAAGGCCCAGCTTGGACTTAAAGTGAGTAAATGGAAGCCGAGAAAGTGGTTTAGTGAGAGCATCGGCAAGCGATCAAGACCTTTGGACACATGTGACACACGAACGAGGCCACGCTGAACATGATCACGGATGAAGTGATAATCAATTGCGACATGCTTCATACGGGAGTGAAAAACAGGATTAGCACATAATTGAGTAGCACCAACATTGTCACAGAAAATGACCGGAGTAGTATTAACTGAGAAACCAAGATCAGCAAGTAAATAAGTGAGCCAAACAATCTCAGCAGCAGTATCAGCAACAGAACGATATTCGGCTTCGGTAGAAGAACGTGCAACAGAAGTCTGTTTCTTCTCCAGGAAATAAGATTTTTTCCTAGAAAAACCAAATAGGCAGAGGTCGACGAGTAACCGGCATCTTGGTTCCCACCCCAATCAGCATCAGAGAAGGCATGAAGCGCAAGCGGGGACACAGAGAATAATTGTAGACCATCATGCAAGGTACCGGCTAAGTAACGAAGAATACGTTTAACAAGAGACCAGTGATAATCAGAAGGGGAGTGCATATATTGAGAAAGTTTGTTAACCGCATAAGCAATATCGGGGCGAGTAAACAAAAGATACTGTAAAGCATCCGAACCCGACGATGCGAGTAACATCCGAATGCGGGGGAGATGCCAAGTCACCGGATGTAAAGGCATCGGGAGGAAGCGGAGTGGACACGGGTTTGGAGTCTGCATGTTGACCCGAGAGAGAAGCTCATGCGTATATTTGGTTTGAGTGAGCATGAGACCATGAGCATTAGGGGTGACTTCAACACCCAAAAAGTAAGATAAAGGCCCAAGATACTTAATAGAGAAGCTGGCGTCCAAGAGCATCAACAACCGCTTGAACACGAGACGAAGAGAAGGCGCCGGTAATAATAATATCATCAACATAAACAAGCAAGATAGTAATACTAGAGGAAGTCCTGGCAATAAACAGAGAAAAATCTGCAGCAGAATTGACAAAACCAATAGAGAGAACAAAAGTCCGGAGTTCATGATACCAAGCCCGGGGTGCCTGCTTAAGCCAATAAATAGATTTATGAAGCTTGCAGACGTAAGTGGGGCGATCCGAGTCCTCAAAACCCGGAGGCTGTGCTATATAAACATCTTCGGAAAGTGAACCCTGCAAGAAGGCGTTATTGGCATCCAGTTGACACAGAGACCAACCCAAAGAAACCGCAATGCTGAGAACCAGACGAACAGTAGTAGGTTTTACCACAGGGCTAAATGTCTCAAAATAATCAATACCGGGCCGCTGTGTAAAGCCTTTCGCGACTAAGCGAGCTTTATATCGATCTATAGAGCCATCTGGATGGCGTTTAATGCGAAATACCCACTTGCAGCCAACAACATTGAGATCAGACTCAGGGGGAACAAGTGACCAAGTGTCATTGCGCACAAGCGCATCAAATTCCTCAGACATAGCAAGACGCCAATGAGAACTCTGTAAAGCTTGTTTGACTGTGGAGGGCTCAGTATCAGAATATTGAGAATCCATCTGGGCAGAAAGGTTAAGGAGTTGGCGAGGTTTGAAGACATTATTGCGAGACCGAGTAACCATAGGATGAGAGGGAGGGGGAGGGGGAGGGGATAAGGAAGGAGACGAAGGGGGAGAAGCCGAGGGGGAGAGGGATGAAGAAGACGAGACCGAGGGGGATGGGGAGAGGTAGCAGCCAAAGTGGAGGAGGGGCTGGAGGGAGCAGGAGGTTCGGGAAGGGCGGGAGGTAATGGGACGATAGGGTCAAGATCGGAGTAAAGAGCCGGGGAGAGTAATTGATCAAGGGAGGGAATGTTTGGATCAGGAGAGGTGGAGGCAAATGGGAACAAATCCTTAATAAAGCGAACATCACGAGAAACATACATACGGGCACCAATCATATCATAACACAGATAAGCACTTTGAGTGAGGGAGTAGCCAAGAAAAACGCATGGAAGGGAGGACTCGAGCTTGTGGTGATTGTAGGGTTTAATCCATGGGTAACAGAGACAACTGAAGACCCTAAGTTTTGCGTAATTTGGGGGGCTAGAGAAAAGTTTTTCGTGAGGTGATAACATATTCAAATTTTTGGTGGGCATACGATTGATGAGATAAAGCTGCGGCACCAACAAAGCATAGGACCAATAGGTGATGGGCATGGAGGCTTGGGTAAGAAGAGCGAGAGCGATTTCGACAATATGTAAGTGACGACGTTCGGATATACCATTATGCTGGGGAGTGTGAGGAGGGGAGGTGTGATGAGCAATTCCATGAGATTCTTAGAAAGGGCGTAAGGCAATGAACTCAAGACCGTTGTCAGAGTAAAGTGTTGTAATAGAAGCCGAAAGGAGCTTTTCAACGTATAATTTAAATTTTTTGAAAATAGAGGAAACATCAGATTTACGGGTTAAAGGATATAGCCAGATAAAGCGTGTGAAGTGGTCCACAAAAATAACATAATACTTATAACCATCAAGCGAGTATATAGGAGCGGTCAAACATCGAGAAAAAAACAATTTCTAGAGGACGTGAAGAATGCAAGGTAGATGCCGAAAAGGAAGCTTGTGACTTTTATTACGCAAACATTCATCACAAGGGAGGAAATAACGGACGATAAATCCAAACAATTATTTTTAACTAAAAAGCGCATAATGGGGAAAATTTGGATGACCACAACGACGGTGCCAAGTGGACGTGGAGGTTTTACTAGCCGAAAAGGTAAACGAGAGGGTTGGAGGACCGAGAGTAGACTCCATCTTTTGCTTTGCCCTTGGTAGAGGCATTTTCCTGTCCTCAAATCTTTTACCAAAAAGGAGTCGGATAAAAATTCAATAGTGACGGAATTATCGAACAAAATTTAGATACGGATAACGGGTTTACGGAAAGGCCGAGGAACATACAATACATTCGATAAATGAAACGAAGAAATGGAAGCAGAACCAATGTGACTAATAGAAAGGGCACGACCATCACCAATAATAATATCATCCAAACCTGTATAGAGATCATGCGAGGACAGAAGGTTGAGATCATGTGTCATGTGATGCGAAGCTCCACTGTCGAGCAGCCACGAAGTAGAGAGAGACATGTCGTTTTTTTTTTTTTTTTTTTCTCTGGACGAGCCTGTGTTCTTTTTTTTGGTTTTTTTTTTTCTTTTTTTTTCAAGCTGATGGGAAAAGATAAAAAAAAGAAATAAAGCAAGGGTTAGAAGGCGGCTATGGAGATGCGGCTATGGTGATTGAAATCGAAATCGGGAAAAGAGGAGGTCGTTGGGACGGGAATAAGAAAATAGGGAGCAATCTGAAAGGAGAAGAGAAATAGCAGCCGGATTTGATGTTGATGGGAGGAGGAATTGCCGGAATTAATGGCGGCGGGAAAGCAATATGTGTAGCCGGAGAAGAAAGTGTTTGACGGAGGAGGTAATTTGTACGGGAAGGGACTGAAATCGATCGGAAAAAGGACGACAAACAAACGGAAATTGTAAAAGGAAAAACGAAACGGGATCGGGAGACGGAGTCTCAATGCTCTGATACCTTGACAGATAAATTGGAATGATATTTCATTGATTAAAATGAGGTTACAGTATAGCCATATATATATACACTTACGGAATATTCTAGAACTATGGAGATAAATACAATTAATACAAATAAATATAAATAATCCTAATATAGAAAATCGTACTCCTGTAACATTTATTCATTTCATACTCAACTCATATCCTAAACTATTAGGGTGTATCTAGCATCCTGCCTGCTCAAGCGTAAGAAGATTCGATTGAGCCACAGAAAAAAAATGTGTTGTATTAAAAAATAAGATAGCACATTTACTAATACCAATTGGTGATAATAAAGGAATGTGCTACTATATTTCATTATACACTTTAACACGTACGTTCCCTCAAGTGTTGGCCCGACTATGCCAACTAGACAGACAACAAGCTGAGCCAACTAAGCAAACAAACAATTACTAGAGAGGGTATATATGTTCATGTAGCTAGTAAAATAACATATTTATTAAGTTTCTTAATCGGTATAAGTTAAAGATTTGAGTCTTAGATTTTGTATTTTAAATCTTCTATATCTAGATAAGTCAGAAGACAAACACTTATTAAGAGATATAGACCGTACCTGCATGTGGTTAGTTTGGATGGATATAGTGTAATATAGCATAGTTGAATGAAAGGAATTATGTAATGTAATATAATTAATATAATGAAGGCATTACATTTCTATGAGGACATATGAATGGGTTAGTATGGTGAGGTGCTTAGGGACAGTGGTGAGGTGAGAGTGGTAAGCTGGGACAGTGCAGGGGCGGCGGCACTCAGGGGTTGGGTCAATTGACCCTAAACAAAAAAAAAAAAAAAAAAATCAGTGTATTTTTTATAATATTTTGAAAATTTTATCACTAATATGTATACTGACCCGTTAAAATTTTAAAATATTGACCCTTGACCCGTATCTATACTTGAAATTTAAAGTTAATGTATTAAAAACTTGTAATAAGATGTGTTATTTTCGAACCTTGACCCGTATATATCTAAAAAATCCGGCAGCCGCCCCAGAGACAATGTGACTATAAGCATGGGTGAGGTGAGTGTGAGGGTACGTAGGATGACTTAAGGGTAGTCAATGACGGAGGTACTTACATGAATTAGGGGCTAAGCCCTCCATAAACATTTTTTTAATATTAAGAAAATGATATAATACAATACAATCCATTGAATCATCCTAATCTAACTCACCCAACCTTTGAACACATTAGCTCACCCAGACATACATTCATGGCTCTGTCCTTGAGGTAGGTGGTTTTGTTGTAATGATGTGTGAGGTGTTAGGGGGTGATGGCATGGTGAGGGTGTAAGTGAGGCAGGGTGCATCCGTGCATGGTAAAATGGGGCGAAGGTGGTGCGATAGGGTGACTGGGGTAAAGTTGGGAAAATGGTTGGGTAGTTATAAGTGTGAGTAAAGTGAGGTGTTGTGTGTGGGATGGGATGATGCATAAAAGTATGGTGTTTTGGATGACTAGGGATAAGGTGCGGGGGTGGACCCACATGGGCAAGGGTAGGGTCCATGGACCCCACTCGAATTTTCAATTTTCGTTTGAATTAACTCGAGGTCCTGAAATCAAGTTTTTCTAGCCTTTGTTAAAAAATTTATTATTGATCTCAAGGTCACTGGCTCGAGGTCCTGAAACCAAGTTTTTTTTTTTTTTTGAATTAGGCTCCACTGAGAAGGGAAAAAAAAAAAAAAAAAAAAAATCTCGGTCCGTCACTGATAAGATGGTCTAATGGAGTAGGGTGATAAAGCAATATGGAGACAATTTGTTTTATCGTTTTTTTTTTTTTTACATCATACATTCAGTTTTCGAGATTATAAAAATGAACAATTTCCGGTACGTTTAATAATCATTGCAATCTCATGACATTAAACATTTCTTCCAAACTAAAGCGGATTTTAGCCTCCTACCCGGTACATAATATAAAAAAAAAATTAGAAAAAAGAAGTCCATTACCTATGGCACTCGAGTTTTTTAAGACATACTTCAATTGCTCATGGTCGAAATGTTGATGATTACAACGGCATATATATAATCTTTACAAGCACGAGGTCACAAAAACTATTACTTTATTTACTAGATTAATTGATCTGGACGTTTAATGTAAGGTATATGTCACCATTAATTCATAAGTAACATTTCTAATTATGTCTTAATTATTGTTAAGAAATAGATCTATGTTATCATATTTATCATATCTACTAGATAGATTTATCTTATCCACAAGAGTGACACTTGTCACAAGTTAGTATAGCTATTTGGTTTAGTATGTGTAACTACTATGTGTAGTAAACACTATATCTATTACGTGTGAGCCAGCATTGTATCTATAAAAAACATTTTCTATCCATTTATGAGATTCTGTTGATTTTATCTTGGTATCAGAGCCGAGGTTCGGCGCTTATGGCCACCTCTGAGCAACCACCTGCAAGTGGTGGCACCGTTCAGCACACAGGCGTTGATCCTGGAGCTGGAACCAGCTCAACGACTGGACCACTTACTTCTGGCAGTAGTTTTGCGTCTATGGCATCCGTCTGGCCGGCCGGAGTTGTTACTGTGATACCTGTAACTGGCCTCTCTTCGTCTAATATGTTTTCTCCGCCTTTGTTCAGTTTAAAACTCTTGTTGAAAACCAGTTTTTTACTAAAATTAAGTGTTTTCAATCAGATTGGGGGGGGGGGGGGGGAAACAATCGGCCTCCTCCCGTTTTTACCTTCTTGATGATCTTCAACACCATGATCTTCATCTTCTCGAACCCGGATAAAAAAAAATACAAAAGGTACTACCTTTTACAATTTTTCGTATGACATAAAATAAATTACAAATCCTATGCTCAAGTGATACTAATCAAAAGAGCTACAAAATAGATCTATGGGTAAACAGTACCAACCCCAATCCATCTCTTCAACCAAGACATTCATAACATAAAAAAAAAAAAAATAAAACATAAATTTCGGCCCCTATTAAAAAAAAATTGGGACAAAGAATCTACATGTTTTACCACTCCTAGATCTAATATTTTATACGTATAAATATAGATCACCATGGCGACTGATACCACTGTTAGTAATATCATCCGCAGCGGAAGCGATTTTAAGGATCTAGATCTATAAAATACACGTAATAAAATAACTAAATCTACACCTACAAGGGGGATGTAGATCATACCTCTTGAATCTCGAAATTCAAGTTGAAGAA
Source organism: Gentiana straminea (assembly GCA_036785695.1). Taxonomy (NCBI): domain Eukaryota; kingdom Viridiplantae; phylum Streptophyta; class Magnoliopsida; order Gentianales; family Gentianaceae; genus Gentiana; species Gentiana straminea. The sequence continues at coordinate 2,708,404 of JAVUPR010000042.1, forward strand.
CCGCAAAAGGATGAATGTAAGAAGATGTGAAGAGCACCACGATCTTCCGTACGTGTGATCCAAGCAACTCCCGGTGGAAGGAATTCTCGACTCGAACCCTTCCGATATGCTACTCGAAAAAACCTCCAAGATTTTTCCCCAATACCCCTTGGCCGAATTTTTGCTCCTTCTCTCTAAGAGAAGTCGAAATTTATTGTGTGTCTAAGGCTTTGGAGAACTCTCTTTATATAGGAGAGTAAAACTTAGCCTCCAAGGATTAAATAATTAAGAGATAATTATTACATTAATCCTTTTCCAAATAAAAGATAAATATAATATTTATCTCAAACAAATTAGGATAAATAAATATATTATCCAATATTCCATGATTTATCATTTAACAAATAAAAGATAAATCACACATTAAATAATTATCCAAGAAAACTAATTCCTTGAATTAATTAAATAACCATGCATGCGCACCTTTTTTTCTAATCAAGTCATGCGCATCTTTCCATTAGTTTTGACCAATTGGGTCAAAAAGTCAACACACCAATTCGGGCCGAGTCCACGAAAAATGTCCTTTCCGTGTATTTAATTATTTAGTCCAACTAAACAATTAATTCACATATCGTTTTAATAAAGTCCAACAAGAACTAAATTAATATTATTAGGATTCGACGTCCGAGAATAGCTATGCTTATATTAGGAGCACGTCGGGGACCATGGACTAATAATCGGCGGCTCCGATAAATCAAATAAATAATTATAGAATAATTACATTCGATAAATCAATCACGGGAATATGCCACCATAATCCCGTATTCGCACTCCTCCGATTATAAGATTATATTTATCTCCTCACGAGAATAATAATAAGCGTCCATTGATATAATCATTACATATGGATTAATCCTCCATATTGTTCATTCATTAAATCGGGAAGTTACCGTTAACCCTTTCCGAACCTCTTATCCTTATTTACCATTAACCCCCTAGTGATCAATTAATTCATACACCCCATTTGGTAGCTAATCGGTGTAATATGAACTCCATGGATCGATCGGTTTCTAGGATTAACAAATAAGGAAGCTGTCTATCTACTTCCGAAATGGAAGGAATGGATTCCGTATACGTGATAACACGGACTACTCACTCAATCCGGTACAATGCCAAGATGGGGTAATTCGGACCACGGACTCGGTGTAATCCTTAACCGTCAAGTCAAACTTCATGCGATTCAAGCGGTTGGTTGTGATCACCTCGGGATTAAGATATATCCATAAATATGATCATCCATTGATTCGATAAGACTTCTCGATTACGGAATTATATCGTGAACTCTAATCAAATCGGTCCGACCCTATATGATATATCTATCATATATAAATACCCCATTAGGTTCTCTTAACCGAAAGTCCGGATAAGACAATCACACCTATTGTGTTAAGGCGCATTAATAGCACGTTAAAGGAGAGACCCGATACTCTCGATTAACTTCACTACGGGCTAATTGTATTTTAAGTACATCTTCACTAACTCAATCCTCCCGTGTATATACCATACACTGAGTTAAGTGATTACATAAACGATATACTTTAGGGTTTTCTGTAGTGTAAATACTATTGTCACATCGGTGAATATGAGAATAATAAATATGAATAATAATGTCAATTCATTTATTAAATAAAACAATTAAAAAAATTGTCTTTCGGGCATCACACCTAACATACGGACCACTAGAATCTTATCTCAAACAACAAGGAATTCAGTTTAGGCACCCCTGTCCTCACATCCATCAACAAAATGGAAGAGATGAAAGGAAGCACAGACATATAGTGGAACTAGGTTTGACCATGCTTGCTCAAGCATCCCTTCCACTTAGTTTTTGGTGGGATAGCTTTGTGGAGGCTGTTACTGTCATAAATGTCTTACCTACACCTGTTTTACAAAACAAATCACCTTATGAAACCCTATTTAACAAGTCTCCTGATTATAAATTCTTTAAAGTCTTTGGATGTGCTTGCTTTCCACACTTAAGACCTTTCCTCCAACCTAAGTTTAGGTTTCATACAAGTAAATGTACCTATTTAGGTATCAGTCCCCTCCATAAAGGTTACAAGTGTCTTGACAGTACAAGAAGAATCTTCATCACAAGAAATGTTGTCTTCAATGAATCTGAGTTTCCCTTTGAAAAAGGCTTTACTCAAGGACATCACAAAGAAGTCCTAACTGCTCCTGATGTTGTTTCCTGGTTTTCTACAGTCATCCCTGAGTCTCAATTTGTACAAGATGCATTTGTGCCTATATCTGTGGAGCAAAGTGTCCCTGCTGCTGCTTCATCTCCAGAGGTACATACTAGACCTTGTGTCTCACCCACTGCACCCGTTAACACCACACCTACACATAATTCATTTTCTCCACTAGCCACACATGATCCACAAGAGTCCATAGTTTCCCCTAAGTCCAGTTCTGATTCTGCAAGTTCACACAGTGTGTCACCTCCTGCACCTCATCTACAACTTAATCATGGACATCCTATGCAAACTCGATCTAAAAGTGGCATATATAAACCTAAAACCTACTCTGCACAACTGATGTCCAATGTCCTTCCTGCTCATCTTTCTGAACCTACTAAGGTCTTAGAAGCATTGGCTTGTGTTGAGTGGAAGAATGCAATGGCTGCTGAGTATGATGCTTTGCAAAAGAATGACACCTGGATACTTGTACCACCTAGCACAAGTCAGAATCCAGTTGGATGCAAGTGGGTTTTTAAGCTCAAATTGAAGCCTGATGGGACCATACTTAAACATAAGGCTAGATTGGTAGCCAAGGGTTTCCATCAAACTTATGGTGTTGATTTTACAGAAACTTTAGTCATGTAGCAAAGGCATCTACTATCAGGGTAGTTCTGGCTATAACAGTTAGCAAAAACTGACATATTCATCAAGTAGATATTGATAATGCATTCCTCAATGGAGCTCTAATGGAAGATGTTTACATGGTTCAACCAAAAGGCTTTGTTGATGCACAAAAGCCTCATTATGTGTGCAAGCTCAAGAAAGCCTTATATGGCCTCAAACAAACCTAGGGCTTGGTTTGGAGCTTTGAAAATGCAGATGCTGAGTTGGGGATTTCATCACTCAGCCTCAGATTCATCCTTATTTATTTTAAAATCTGGCACTAATTTACTCTATGTTCTTGTTTATGTGGATGACATCTTGGTTACAGGGGATTCACAAGATCTGATCCAGAAGTTTGTGAAACAACTTCATTCCAAATTCTCTCTCAAAGATCTTGGCTCTATTACACACTTTCTAGGCATGGAAGCACATAAAAATGCCGATGGTTTATATCTGACTCAAGGTCACTATGCATCCCAACTCTTGAAGAGGTTACAACTGGATCATCTCAAGCCCTGTATAGTCCCAATGGTGCCTGGTGAACATTTTCTACCAGATCAAGGTGAACTCATGAACTCTCCAAGTGTGTACAGAAGTGCCATTGGAGGCTTACAATATCTGACTTGCACTAGACCAGATATTGCATATTCTGTAAACTATCTCAGTCAGTTTATGCAAAAACCAACTCAAGTCCATTGGTATGCCTTGAAGAAACTTCTCAGATATGTTAAAGGGACTCTGCACTATGGTTTGATGTTTAAAGCTGGTGGATCTCTGCAACTGACTAGATTTTGTGATGCAGATTGGGCTTGTTACCCTGCTGATAGAAAATCTTTTGCAGGCTACTGTGTTTTTATTGGTGGATCTTTGGTGTCTTGGAGTTCTAAGAAACAAAGTGTTGTTTCCAGATCCTCAGCTGAGTCTGAATATAGGTCACTGGCCAATCTTTCCTCTGAATTATTCTGGATCAAACAGCTCATGTCAGAAATGGGGATTACTGTTTCAACAGTTCCAGTGGCTTGGTCTGACAATCTAAGTGCTATTTACTTGGCTCACAACCCTGTCTATCATGCTAGGACAAAGCATATAGAGGTAGATGTCCACTATGTGAGGAATCAAGTAATCAATAAGCAACTGTCTGTGCAATTTGTGCCATCTTCCATGCAGATAGCTGATGCTCTTACTAAAGCCCTACCAGGTCCTCAGTTGGACATTTTCATACACAAACTAAATGTTGAGGTTGTTCACAAGTTTAGTTTGAGGGTGGATGTTAAGAAATAGATCTATGTTATCATATTTATCATATCTACTAGATAAATTTATCTTATCCACAAGAGTGACACTTGTCACAAGCTAGTATAGCCACTTGGTTTAGTATGTGTAACTACAATATGTAGTAAACACTATATCTATTTTGTGTGAGCCAGCTTTGTATCTATGAAAAACATTTTCTATCCATTTATGAGATTATGTTGATTTTATATGTTATTATAATGTTACTCCATAATTATACAATAAGACAAAAATTAGCTTTCTTGATTGCTCTGTTTAGTACCAAGTTATAATTAATTAGTGGATGGTTTATAATGTTCAGCAACTTATTCTTTGATAACTAAAGCAAATAAATAATTCAGTTAAACTGAGATTTGACCGATAGTCAACTTTGAGACGTGACATCTTTAACATGGAAGCTTTCATAATACTTTGTTTATAATACTTTGTTTGAGAATGAGAAGAGATCAGAGAGATAATTGTCCTTAAACATGTTTTTATTCAAAAAATTCATATCATATACAACTTTTTTCGGTTGCTAAGTAGATTGCGCCCATAGAAAATATAGAGAAATATTACTATTTTTGTGTATGAGTCTTTTGTCTAAGGTGGATATTTGTTAACTTGGGGTAAAAGTCTTACATAGTTGAATATTGATTTTAGTGTATTAGTTCATAGTATAAATAAACCTTAAGTTTCTTTCCTTAGTAATTTTATCTAATTTTCATTGAGGATTGTATCGTGTGTGTTTTTCGAATGAGTAATGATATATACAACAAAATGCATGTTGATGATTTCACCATCTGGTATGTTGATGATTCCAGGGCCGTCTCTGAGTGTTTAAAGACCCTAAGCCAATTTATCAAAACAGAAACGTTTGAAAAAAAAAAGGTTTCTAAATTATATGTATATTTAGACTAATAAACACATTGGATCAAAAGAAAAAAAAACACTAAAATTTGATCATTTTTTCGGAGGCCCCAAGTCGTGGCATTGTTGGTCTATGCCCAAGGATGGGTCTGATAATTTTACCAACATCTTCGATGTTGATGATTTCACCAACTTTTTTGGTGTGTTGATGACTCCACCAACATCTTCGGTGTTGATGATTTCACCAACTTTTCTGGTTGTATGGCTCAGCAAAACACGTTCCACTGAAATACTTAAAAGCTTGATCGTACTGACCATAAAAAAAGGCATGATCTTGAGTGGTCAACCCACCGTCATCAACCTTAAACTCCGTTTTCTCCATTTTCGAAATATACGCCCACCAAAAAACGTTGTGAATAAAGTGTCTGCCATTACAATCATGGGGGAATGAGGGAGAAGGACAAAAATATTTCATCAATTAAGTAGAAGGACAGTCTTTTGAAACTTTTGCATAAAGGACAAAACTATTTATCCACTATCGAAATTCACTTGTGTTCGAAATTCACTTTGTTTAAATTCACCGCCGAAATTGTCGAAATTCACTAATTTTCAAAATTCATTGTCGGGATTCAACGATTTTCGGGATGCTTGTCAAAATTCACTATCGAAATTCACGATTTCGGGATTCACTAGGGAGATTATTTGATTTTCGGGATTCATTTGTTTGTCATTTTCGCTATAAAAATTATGCAGTTGTCCTTCTCCTTATAAAAAATATGTAGTTGTCCTGTTGCTTAATAATATTTCAGATTGTGTCCTTATCCCTAATTTTCCATACAATCATTAATGTCTTTAGCGCATCCTACGCTATCTTGAGTAGGAAACCATCACAGGACCGGGTAAAGATGACGGTATCCTGTGATAATTTTGTTGCGCCACTAATATTTTTTTTAAACGTATCTACCAAATATATATGTGTCTAAGTTAAAAGGATTTATAGCCATAAAAGCATGACAAAAATCTAATCGTAAATTAAGTTCAATATAGGCTGTGGCTTATACAAAGCCAAGATTATTTACCTAAAATAAGATACATGAAAATCAAACCTATTAAAAAGTCACGTTTATCTACACTAATTAACTTCATCTACTCCTGAGGTATATAACTATCCGAAATATTTTTAAACGGGACAAATCTACATATTTTTTATATGAGAAGGACAACCGCATAATTTTTATATGAATCCCGAAAATCGCTGAATCTCCCTGAATGAATATGAATCCCAAAAATTAGTGAATTTCGATGATGAATTTTGAAAATTAGTGAATTTCGACAAGTGAATTTCGTCGGTGAATTTAAAAAAGTGAATTTCGAACACAAGTGAATTTCGACAAGTGAATAAATAGTTTTGTCCTTTATGCAAAAGTTTCAAAAACCTGTCCTTCTACTCAATTGATGAAATATTTCTGTCATTCTCCCTCATTCCCCCTATAACTAATCATATATACACTTTCTTCTATAACAAAACTTAAAAGAAATCGATGTTAGGAATTTTAAATTTTTTTTCTGTGTGGAAAAGATATAGACAAATAACTACGTATATACTACAAGAAAAATATTTTTTTTATTACACTAATTTTTGTCACAAAAAAAAAGTGTTACTATATATATACTAACTTTTAGGTATGAGAGCACGGCAAATAAACCCAACTAAGTATATATTAGTTATCGTTTTTTGTGTGGCAAAATCTATCGTAGTAAAAAAGTATTTTTCTTATAGTGACGGTTTTTAATTTGTATAAGTACTTCCTAAAAAAATTATTAAAGTACATAAAATATTAGATTTATATAAGTTAATTACCGGCCGAGCAATAACATAATATTTGCATGCGAGAAATTAGTTGCAAAATTTGCCGGCTTCTTAGCTCATTGCTCCCTACTCTCACTAGTGTACTCCACACGGCATTCATACACAATCTTTTAAGAAATTATCATAATGCATTGAACACATTAATTGTAGGAAATCTATTGATTAACATTGTTCATGCTATGTTCAAAAGTTTAAAGATGTTGTGGTCATTTGTTGGTGCATTTTTATTATTGAACTAGCATTTCGGCTCCTATAAGAGTAGTGTCAGTTTCACAATAAATGGTCGTAATCAAAGACGGAACCATGTTTCAGCTGCTAAGAGCACTTGCATTAGACGTTTTTAAGGAATTATATATTTTACAGTTTTAAATATATATATTTTTTATCCTCAAAAAAAATTTATTTTATTTTGTAGAATATCTATCAAAAAAATAAATAAATTTTGTATTTCATAGAATGCGGTATAAATGTTACAGAATATGGATGAATACGATAGATATAAAGAAAAAATTTCAGATTCAGTATTTTATATAAAAAAAAATAGATATCTGATGCGGTGTTATTTTTCCTAAATCTGAATGTTAAAATCTCTAAAATATAGTATTTAAACAATTTACAGTATCTACTGCAAGTATTCTACTAGACTATATTGAAATAATTGGTTGTGTTGGATTCAGATGATTTGATGAATTAAACTAGCCGACGTAGAACTAAACTTTTAGTGTAAGGCTTAGCCCTCCTAAGTATTATACTTAGGTCCGGACTTGGTCGTAATTCACTTTATATCGTTAATAATAGTATTGATTTACTAATTAATATGAGTATATAATGTGAGTATATAATATGAGTGTGATCATGTGAGTATATAATGAGTGTGATCATGTTCAACGGTGTAAAAATTTACTGTGCCAGTTTCTCATCATCATTTTGTCTTAAAACTAACATTTCCGTTTTTATTAGCAAGAGACCTAACTCTCTACCACTCTTTGACACAAATTAATTAGAGCAATAATACAGGCACAACGAAAATACACAATCAATTGATACAACAATTATCCACAACATTGATTATTTTGAGACCTGGATCAATCAATATGGATATCATAAAAATTAATAATGTAAATCATTGTTGTGCCAATTGGTTGTGTATTTTTATTGTAGTTGTATTATTTCTCAATTATTTATTCAACCTTTTCCATATTCAATTTCAATACAAATTCTCTATATTTGACTTAGTGCCTGTTTGTTTACACCACTTAACACTTATTCTTAAAAGAATAAGTGATTGTTAAAATAAGTGTTGTTTGATAATACTTTTTAACATCTCTTAATTAATTAAGATCTTCTGTATTTCCTGTGAAAATTTATGGAAAATTTTAAGTGGTTGATGAACTACTTAATGCTGAATTTTTTCAATAAATCTACGTTAGGTAGGGGTACACCCCACACCCATACCTACCTCACACCTACACCCCACCCTCACCCTACCCCCAACTCCACCCCCATCCACCCCACCCATACCCCCACCGACCCCACACCCCACACCCACACAACCCATACCCCACACACCACACACCCGCCCACACCCTCACCCACCCATACCCATACCCCCCCCCCACACCCTCATACCCACCTACACCCCCCACTCCCACCCTCCCTACACCCACACCCAAAGACACACACCACACCCACACCCACCACCCCATACACACACCCACACCCACCCATAGCCACCCTTACACCCCCCACAACCCCCGGACCCACACCCACACCCATGCCCACCCGACACCCACCCCCACACACAACACACCCGACACCCACCCACACCCCACCCTACACCCACCTACACCCCCTATTACCCCACACCAACACCCCTACCCACCCTACGCCCACCCTTCACACACCCACACCCACATATACACTCACGAAACAAATTCTAATTTCAAATATAATAAATGTTACCAAACGATCTAATCAATTTCGATCTTAAAATATTCGATTACTTAATTTATTCAGAATTAAGACTTCAGATTTCAGTCTTCAGTTTTAACAAACGGCCCCTTAGCCACAAAATAAAAACTTGACCATCAAGCTCTCTCTTTCTCTCTCCCATTTTTTCACCTATATATATTCTTTATTGCCATCTCTAATACTTCCCCCCATCAAAAGTTCTTAACACCTTTCTTTATTACAAAATACCCACACACAAAAAGTCATTTCAAAAGCAACAATTTCTATAAAATATTCCTTTTATCATCAAGAAAATTGAAGTTGCAAAAATAAAATGCAAAGATCAAGAGTTATAATGTTCATGGTCATGGTAATTTTTGCTTGTGTTGTTACTTCAAGTGCAAGAAAGTTGAAGCCAGTGCAAGAATCAACAAACAAGAAGATATTTGAGCCATCTTTTATCGAAAGAATGTTTTTGCTTGCTTTTTCTAAGACAGAGGCGGCACTTGCCGTGGCAGCAACTACGAGAAGCAAAGAAAAGCTTGTCGGTCACCTTGCCAACCGCGACCGGATACTCCGATCAGTTCCGAGCCCGGGAGTTGGCCATTAATATTGTCATTTTATATTGTTACGATGAATAATAAAACTTCCATTTTTATTTCTTTATTTTTAATTTGTTGTGACTTTTTTTTTTTGTTGTTGGTGATTGTTTTCAAAGTGATACTTACATTCGTAGAGGGTTTATGCGGCTTTAGAATTATGAACATGTAAATGTATAAGCTGGAGAATATTGGAACTTATTCTTTTTCTTAGATACAATGTATGCATTCCTCTATTTGGGTTGAGTGTTTAATTATATCCAGAAATAGTAATTAAACTTTGGATAAAATTTTGAAGAAACTTTATATCCATAACATTTTTATAGAAACATGGACGGATCCAGCCCCTAGCCCACCCGGTTTTATTTTCGGAATGCAACATAGTTAGTTGTTTTAATCCAGCCAACCCGAACATATAAAGATAGCCCAATTAGACCACCCGACCCCCAATTCATGGTCATCTTATAACCATTTTTGTAAAGTTGTAAGTAGGAATGTTATATCAATTTTTATACATCATAGCTTTTTCTATTTTAATTTTGTGTCTTTTTCCTTACACGCATTCTTACTATGTAAAACGTATTCTTACAATTTCAAAATTTGAAATTTCAGCACATCATATATGTAATATTGTTCGTCAACATAAATCTAATAATTTAAAAATCCACCTATCGCATAGCATAAATTTTACAATGGTCCTGGACCAAATCCTAGTTGGTGTGCCAAACCAATTGGATTTAAAAGTTTTGTGGTAGTCCACTATGTTTAAAAATCAAACACCAATCGTGTTTTTCTAAATTGATAACATGGTGATCAAATTACTTGATACTTGACCACCATAAAACTACTGTTCTCGATAGGTTTAAAGAACTCGTTTATTCATAGTGTAAAATATAGAACAAGTTTTACTTAATTCTAAGTCATTTTCCTTGAAAAATAAAAGTAATCACTACCACCTTGTGTATTTTTTTTTCCACCAAAACGAAATTATCTCATTTAGAGAACAATGACCTACACATGCACACGGTGTGACTTGAGCCTCACCTTAACCATTAAGGTAAACTTCATTAGCCCTTATGTATTTATTTAGTAATAGATGAGTTGTACATGTGATAAATCTGAAAAGTAGTAATGTCTCATATAGTTAAAGTTGTAGAATTATCACCCTCAAATAAGTGTGAGACATAAATGTCTTGTCAACTCGGATTAGTTCTTTTAGACAAAACAAAGACGTCGGTCTAAACAGTTGACCGGATTTTTTATGGCACACTTAGCGCTACATGACCTGATGTTTGGGGCGTTACGTCGTACACCTTCTTTATTACATTTAATTAGTTCTATTAATTCACTAGTAATCAATTAAATTATAATCAGTATTATAAATTCGTCTAGTAATCAATTAAATTATAAAGTTGATTGTCAATGAGAATGCATTTACAAAGATGTCATGATTTTGAGTCTATAAGAAAATATTTTTGTCAAAAGTATATTTCACTAGTGAAAGTGAAAATTAGAGTGAATTTGAAAGTGATTTACGTTGGTTTTGTGCTGAAAATCAACGTAATTCACTTTCACTTTCATTTTCACTAGTGAAATGTCTTTTTTGACAAAAATCTTTTTTATAGTCCTTTTTCCTTGACATCTTTTATATTGTGTCACTTAGGACCCTTATCCCTAAATTATAATCAATATTATAATTTCGGCCGATCGTTCAATTTCTTAGACTAGCAAATAAGAGAATTTTTTTTGTACTCACCGCAAGGATTGGACCTCAAATCTGTGTCCCACATTCTCAGCTACTAATTCCAGAATAATGAATGTTAAAGTGATTCGGAATACGACACTTGGCAGTATTTAGCGAATACATCAAACACTACCATAAAACAAGCACGAGTATTGCACAACTATGGAATTATGTGAGAAATTAAGATTAAATCACTCATAGTCTATATTACATAATGAAATAAAATGTCTTTATTAGATGTCCAAGGCCCGGGAACGGATTCACCGCCATATGGCTGACCGGCAATTACTAGCGATTCCGGCTTCATGCAGGCGAGTTGCAACCTGCAATCCGAAATGAGGACAGGTTTTTGGGGTTAGCTCACCCTTGCGAGATCGCGGCCCTTTGTCCAGGACAGTTACACTCGAAATATTTTGGACACATTCTTTAATCGAGACATCTTATACTCTCAATAACTTCACCATGACATAACATATTTTAAATGTATTATCATAAATTCAATCCTTGTGTATATAACTACTTACGCACCGGGTATTATGATAAATCATAAATAACTTAGGAATTTTCAATGATATGTATCTAAATGCTAATATACATTTTAACAATAATAGTTGTCACATATTAAACAATAATGATTATAAATTGTCTTTTTCAGACACTACGACTGACTGCAAACAAGGCACTGACCCAGTAATAATTAGTGTGGTTTTTAATTCAGAGATTTTGGGTTTGAATTTCAGTGAGAACCCAAAAAAAATATATGCGCGTATGATACTTATCTGTGAAAAAAGAGGGGAAAAAAATCCACTACGACTGACCAAGAGAAATAACCTAAAATATTTGATTTTCGACCGGCGGAGCAATGTCTTTCTATTGCATTTGCATGGCATGGAATTACTTATTACTTAAAATAAAATAAAAAAAATCATCGGCCCTGTGTTGAATGCTTTGGTTTTTAATCCGGAGGATTCGAACATCAGCGGGGACAAAAATGTTCATGTGTATATTTCGTATAAAAAAAATAAAAATAAAAGAAACTTGATTTTTTTTTTTTAAATCTAAAAATCTTGAAATTATACATACAAAATTTGCCGGCTGCTGAGCTCATCCCAGACGGCATTCATAAACCTATGTCTTTATTAGTAAGATAGTTAACTGTCTACACTAAATTTTTTAATTTTTTTTTATCCACATATTATTTTTTAACTTTTTCAATATTTATTTCAATACAAATTCTTTCTGTTTGACTTGATCCTCAAGCTCTTTTTTTCTCTCTCCCATTTCTTATCTATATATATTCTTCATTTTCATACCTAATACTTCCCCCCATCAAAAGTTCTTATAACACCTTTCTTTATTACAAAATATATACCCAGAAAAAAAAAATCCACGAAATTCCCCTTTGCTTCCAAAAAGCTACAAATTTTCAAACCGAAAGTCTCAAAAACAACCCCCTTTATCATCAAGAAAGTAAAGTTTTCAAGAAAAATGCCAAGATCAAGAGTTATAATTTTCATGGTCTTGATTATTTTTGCAAGTTTTGTTACTTCAAGTGCAAGAAAGTTGATGCAAGTTCAAGAATCAACAAACAAGAAGATATTTCATGAGCCATCTTTTATTGAAAGATTGTTTTTGTTAGCTTTTTCTAAGAGAGAGGCAGCGGCAGCGGATGCCGGAAATGAAGCAAAGATCATCGACCACCTCGCCAACCGTGACCGGATACTCCGGTCAGTTCCGAGCCCCGGAGTTGGCCATTAAAATTCGTCATTTTATACTGTTACGGTGAATAATAAAAATTTCCCTTTTTTTATACTTTAGTTTACATTTTTGGGATTTTTTTTTTTTGGGGTGATGGTTTTCAAAGTGATAAACTTGTATTCATAGAGAGAATGCATTTGTAAATGTATAGGCTGAAGAATATAGGAGCTTTTTCCTTTTTACTTTTGAGATGCAATGTATGCATTCTTTTATTGAGGTTGACTGTTTATTTACATTCAGAAATGATAAACTTGGAATGAAATTTTGACAATTAATATGTTTTTTTACTTTTCCTTTTGGCCAATATTTGTGAAAGTGCTACACACATGAAATGTATACATATATATACATGTCCGGGAATAAGCCAATAAGGTCACCGTCACGGCATCAGCCTAAGGCGCTCGAAAAATGATTAAAATTTTAGGGTCCTGATTTTTCTTTTTGATCCAATGAATTTATTAGTCTAAACATTGACTTATCTTTTTAAAACCATTTGTTTTCTTTCGAAATGCTCCGTTTTGATAAATTAGCCTAGAGTCTCTGAACACTCGGGGACGTCTCTATATATACAAGGACGGACCTAGGGGTCAGCTCGGGGTGCTAAGCTCGTCCCGTTTTTATTTTCGGTACACTAAAAAACATATATAATCCAGTCCGACACAATTAATCATTTAGTCCAGCTCACCCGATCATACAAATATAATCAACTAGGCCTCCAAATATCAAATCCTGATTTCGTCACTATATATATACACTCTCTATGCTTCCAACGAATGAAACCAGTTTCCTTTTCCCATTAAACCTTATAAAGTATGGAAGTTTTGACATTTACTATGAAGGTATTGTAGCTTTTTGTCATTGGTTTTATCGTAGTTTGTCAATAACATAATAACATGTTTGGACACAACTGGCCGGCTTGTTCACCCACATGCCCGTCCTAAAGGGGAGATCACTATAGACCTTAACTAGGGCATCCTCCATTATTATAAACTGTGGTATAATAATGGCATTTAAATAATTGATCCAATTAATAGTAGTATTTGTTATCAGAAATGATACATTTATAATTGACGTCGTTCATTACATCTTTCCCTACGATGATGTAACGTACATAAGACCAACATCTCGGTTTCAGGTTTTAAATGACACATTTTCAACCTTGATGCATTACATCTTTCACGGTAAAAGATGTAATGCATCAAATACCAGGTGTTTGCATTCTTAAGTGATAAAATACGTAAAAGGTGGGCATTCGGTTGGAAAAGCTAAGCGCGCTCGCCGGGAAGGAGGTGTTCATCAAATAATTGGCGCTTCAGGCTATCCCCACATTTATTATGCAGTGCGTTAAGATCCACACTACTCTCATACGGGAACATGAAAAACGATTAGGGGGCTTTTTGGGGGATACTCGACAACAAGCGCAATGTACATAGGAAGAATTGGGAGAGTTGTTGCCTACCGAAGAACCTTGGGGGTTTGCGATTTCGCGATTTGGAATGTTTCAATGTGGCCTTGTTGACAAATCAGTCTTGGCGGATTTTGACCAGCCCGGGCTCGTTGGCGGATCAAGTTTACATGCAAAGTATTTTGAGGATAAAGTACCATCCTTGCAGCTGGGTTGGGACGTCGGCCGTCCTTTCTTTGGCGCGGCATTCTCGAGGGGCGGGATCAATCTGTTGATCAGTGGAATGAGATGGAGAGTGGGGGATGGGGACTCGGTTTATGTTTTTCATGATGCTTGGACTAGTCGATAGCCTTCGTTCCGTATACCTTTTGCCGGGTATGAGCTTCCAACAGACTCCAAGGTCTTAGATTTATTTATTCCCAATTATTGGGTGTGGGATGTGCATCGGGTTCGGCAGTTATTCAGGCCTTGGGAGTCAAACACCATTCTTGAAACCACCATTGCTCCTGAAGGCTACCCAGATAGGCGGATCGGGCACTACGATCGTAAATGAGTTTATATTGTTCAGTCCATGTTCTTATTGGCCTTATCTCTTTACATACATTTGTCTGTTGGGCCGACTACATCAGGATGGGAGAGTCGGATTTGGAGAAGTTGCTACCAGCTTCTTGTGCATCCGTGTATTCATCACTTCATTTGGAGGTGTCTGCATGATTGTTTAGCTATTGGCCACGGGCTACAGAGGAGTCATATGAAGGATGGTCGTTGCCTGGCGTGTGGGGAGGGGCTGGAAACTTTGCGACACATGATTTTCGAGTGCGAGATGGCAACTAGGATTTGGAGGGTGTCGACATACTATGGGGTCTTAGGGTGTCTCCGTTCTGCTACCTTTGCGTATTTCTTTGCGCGGTTGTTGGAGGAACGGGGAGTTCAAGACGCTGTGAGATTTGTGTGGCTCATGTGGGGGATTTGGAAGGCGCGTTGCTCGCGTAGTATTTGATGATCAGGCAGTCTATGTCTCTGCAGCGTGCACATGTTCTCTAGCGGCAGCAGCTGAGTATGTACGTTCTCACATGCGCGAGCGGTACCGAGTATGTAGAGGCTACGGAGCTTTATCGGAAGCCGACCTCATCCCATCATCTGGTAGATAAGTGGGTGCGGCCGTCAGAGGGGGTTATCAAGGGCAATGTTGATGCATCAATTACTTGCGCAGCCGCGGGGATTGGAGTTCTTTTCCGTGATTCTAAGGGGCAGTCCTTCATTCCTTTGCCTACCACTTTGATCCAGGAGACCCGGTGGAGTACATGGAGCTCAAGGCTCTCTCCTTGGCTTTAGAGGAAGCGCGATAGTTGGGGATCTAGCGATTCGAGGTAGAGAGTGATTGCTTGGCGTATGTCTCGCGGCTCCGCAAACCTGTAAAAGACCTTACGGCACACGAATGTTTAGTAATTGATTGTTTGACTTTACTCTTTAGCTTTGTATCTGTCTCTTTTACTTTTATTCGGCGTATGAGAATATCTCTGCGCATCTCTTAGCTAAACATGCTTTGCAAGTTTCGACTCGGACATCTTAAGGTGCCTCACCCCCCTTGATGACGTTTTGTAAATTTGTTTGGCAGATCTCGATTAATAAAAGTTTCTTTTTCCTCAAAAAAAAAGTTTGCTTTTTATAAATTAAAATTTTTAATGATTTACCTTGTAATAGCTAAATATGTTTTAGTTAATTTCATATATTTTCATGATTTTTGACATTCAAAGGAAAATATAAAAACAGAAAAATTATTAAAGGACAATCTTGTTCAGTGTTCACCCACGGTTTGACCGTGACATGTTACCTTATTTAACCATTTTTTCGAAGCATATTTTTTTTTTTTATTGGGTAAAGTTACCTTCCTCTATTGTTAAAAAATTATATTAATAAAAAAAATTACAAAAAAAAATGGGTCGGAAGGACAAAAGTAATATTTTCGTGATTATAAAGCGAAAAAATCACAATTGTTATTTTAAAATTGTTATTTCACGTGTTAATGTTACTTTGCGCACAAACGCTTTATAGCCTATTTTTGTTTATTACTTTTATCTTTAAGTTGCCTTCTATCTCGATTTTTTTAAATAATTTTATCCTTCTGGATAAAAATCTATAAACATAAAGGTTATAAATCATCCCCTTTAATACTTTTCTTTATTCTCCTAATTTGTCGGTAACTTTTGTAAAGTTGATTACAATTGAATGAATATGGTTTGTTACGTCATCAAAATCATCTCACACAACAATATCATAATAAAATATCATTTTTTTTGAAAAAAAAAATCATAATAAAATTTCAAAATGAGGATGTGGCAAATAGGGGAGTAATCGAGTCGAGTCGAGTCGATACTCTATAGGGCTCGAGCTCGACTCTACTAAAAAAATTCCTGATCGAAACTCGGCTCGAGCTCGATCGAGCCAAAAAAAACAAGATCGAACTCGACTCTCTAAGTACTCGATATAGTTCGATTCGGCTCGTAAGCTCGATTATTTTCCAAGAATTCGTTTAATTTTTAACGAAGTATGGTAAAATCGAGTTTGACTTGTCCAATAATCGACTCGATTAATATTTTTTTAATCATGAAAAATAATATTTTATAATAAATTTAATTAATTAAATAATTATTTTATCAAACTCGATTAAGCTCGCAAGCTACTCGGTTACTATATTTTGAAACTCGATTACTATATTTTGAAACAAAAAACCAAATCGAGTCTCGAACTCGGCTCGGTTAATTATTCGAGTAGCTATCGACTTTAGCTCGAACTCTCGAAAAAATCGAATCGAGTCAATTTTTATCTACAAAATGACACTTTTTAACAACCAAACTACATAGCTTTTAATACTAAATTTTTTTTTAATTTTTAAATTCGGTGGGGTCGCGCCACGCGCCCTCCCCCCACATGGGTCCGCCCCTGACGAGGCTTATGATGATATGACATTTCTCTAAATAAAGGTCATGTGGTATATGTTATGGGATTGCGAGTTGACCGGAAATGTATAAACCATTGTTTTTCGGTCGGTTTTATATAACGAATCCAATTTAAGAAAATAAAAACCGTTTAAAACCGGACCAAACCGGATGATATATACACACAACACACACTCACACTCACACACACGCGCACACACACACCTACATCTAATGCTTTAAAACATCTACACGCTTTTTACTATCTATCTCAATCTATATGAACTTTTTACGTGTAATATAATAAATCGCTACATAGTTAATTTCATAGTTAAAAAAAAACATAGTTAATTTCATATCCTACATATTCAAATTTTGTTGATCATTTCACCGAAGATCCTTTGAAAAAATCTTGAGTACATTTCGGTTCACAACTCATTTACTCGCCCTTCTCTTTATACTTGCTCAACACCTGGATGCTCATTTGGACTTACTTCTCTCAATGAATATCAAATATCATAATAAATAAAAACAATATCATAATCAAATATGAAACGAGACTTATGATGATATGACATTTATGTAAATAAAGGTCCAATAACGTATTAGGATGTGGTATATGTTATGGGATTATTGAGACACTAACGCGACAAACTCCAATCAAAAGTAAATCATATACCACAATCTTATATAGTATTTGGACCTATGACGATGTCACATTGGTTTATAGGGTATTACCAGATCATTAGTGGCATGTCATGTTGTGTCAAACATTAAAGAATTTACAGTAGATACAGTAAAATGAGATAAATTTATAAAATAAAGATTTAAATAATTCTGATCCTTAAAACATCTGCAAGAGAACTTTACTCATTTCTGTAAAATATAGAATATTTAAATTTTAAATTAGTGTACCGCATAAAATACATATTCATTTGTTGAATTACCATCTTTTCCAAAAATTTGTTGGGTATAATTATCAATCTAACATGATGTCTAATAATTTTTACCAAGCAATCTGAACACTTAAATCAGATGAACATGTATGAACAGAAAATTAGTAAAACGAGACAAGAAAACTTATTGACTGAGGCGCGTAGAAGGATGTCCTTAAGAATTTTTTGCCCCGATTATGTGTACACGGTATGACAATCGTCTCCCAAGGTCAACACTCATCCCTTCTTCGGATTGTTGCACTTCAATGAGAAGAAGACGGCGAACCGATCATATTCTGTAAATCTCTTCTTGTCTCGAAAAATATGCAAAGTAATGACCCGAATGTTATGAATAACATAATTAAGAAGCCGGCCTTTGAAAGAGAATATTTTTTTTATGGAAAAAAATTACAGCTCCATTTTCACTTGTGTGCTAGGATTTTATAGGAAAAAATGGAGGTTATTTACTAACAGTTGCATCTTTTCAAAAATAATTCAACCGAACATGTGTAACCTTTATGTGGTTACAACATTTCACCAAACCGATGCAAATCTTTGTCACATGTCCATTCGGATTTTTCCCCCTATTATTAATTTTTTATTCAAAATTCTCCAAACTGAAGATGATGATGAGGTAGATAATTAACATTATATCTCAATATGCTCATCAAGTGTGGCTGTTTTTTTTTTTCCGCTACTTTGGTTCCCTCTTGTAACTTTATTTTTAGCATCTTGCTGATATATAAAAGTTTCTTGGCTGTTAAAATAAAAGTGTGGGCCTATAGGAACGGAGGGAAACTCGTGTTAACTTGGAGCGGAGTTTGAACCTAGTATTTTCTGCTCTGGTACCATGTTGAATTATCATCTCACTCAAAAATCGAAAGGTGGTAATTAATATTATATCTTAATATCATTATTCATTAAACATTTAAATTCTGGTGTATTTCATTTTTTATATATAAATTTTATTATTGTTCCGCATAAAAAACATATTCATTATTCATTAAACATTTAGATATTGTGGTGTATTTCATTTTGATACAAAATAACGGTGTTCACACAAGCATCGAATGTCTACAGACGAAGAAATGCACGAAACCACAAAAAAATTTGGATTCTTTTTTTAATCAATAGACAAGATTTATATATATATGTAGGGTGTGAAGTTAGGCAAAATATATGCTCTGTATGTATGTGTCATAATCTCTCAACAGTTTTCTTTTTGTATAACTTTTAATGCATCAATAATTACTGAATCCAATTTGCCAAAGTTGGTACACCCACTAACTAGTGTTTTCATTTAACACACATGCATGTGCAATAAACACAAAAACTATTATCGACAAAATACAACTTTAGAGTCAAACAACTGAAAACTTGTGTTTTAAAATATTGTAACGGATCGTAGAGAATTAATATAATTTTGAAAAAGAACGGATGTAAACAATTAATCAGATACATAAATAACAAGAAGCATATAGATTTGACGTGGTATCTGTATTATGTCGACGAATCCACGTACATAAACGAGGAATTCATATATTATAATCAGAAAGTTACAAATTGTTACAGTAATGATGGTATTTGTAGTCTTGGGAATAAAACTCTAGCCGACAAAACAATCAATTATTGATTTACTAAAAAACCCCCGGATGCAGCTTTTCCAAATTCATATGAAAACTGCCAAACGTAACCAGAATTCTGACGCGGAGCTGACAACAGGTGAACACAAGATTCGGACGTGATCACCAGACATCAACCGAGAACTCCAAACATGATACTCGGCTGAGTATACAAATCCATATTCAGATTTTGAGGTATTAGTTAAAGTCATCATTACACAAAATATTAGAGAAATGTGTCTATCAAATTCAAATAAGCTATTCTTGCCGTCGAACATCTTGGTTATTAATCATCGTAAAATTTATCACAAAAATTGTGAACTTGGAAAATGTGACAAGTCAATCAAAGTTAATATTTATGTCTTTAATCCATAAGTTATCCTGTTATTACTCAATGATTTTATTCAACTAAGGTATTCTGTTTTTTATGAGAGGCTTAGTTTAAAATTTTGTTAAACCAAACCTAACCAAACCAATTTAAGACCGAACCAAACTAATTCAAGAGTTCGAAACTATCAAATTAATGGGAAAACCCACTCCGAAAAAAAAAAAAAAAAAAAAAAGGAAACTTCGGAACCATTGCGGGATTTTTAATCGTATTTTCAATGAAGAAAAAAAATGTAAATCATATACATATTTATTTAAAAACATTTAATTTACGTACATACCGAACTTTATTAAGTATGACCTGGGGGTATTGTTTTTTTTTTTTTTTTTTTTTTTCTTAAGGGAAATCTGGGGGTACTTTTGAGTTTTGACCGTCAATAATTCAATGATTTCTGTGTTGTGGTCCAAAGCAACTTTTGATATAAAAACATTTCTACTGTCAACTATAAACTTCTTCTAGTTTAATCATATCATAATTAAAAAAATCCTTAATCCTTTCAGTTTCTAGGTATATCAGCAGCTTTATAATTTAATTAGTCCACCACTAGGAAATTAATTATAGGGAGGTATACCTAGAACCGAACACATTCGAACATTCTATAAAAGTATGTAAGGACTATGCAAGGACTCTGCTCAAAGTATGTAATTTCCTACGTATAAAGTATTTAATTTCCTAGCAATCGAAGTATGAACACATTCTAGGATACTCCGGTCAGTTTCTAGGTATAATTCGAACACAACCACAAAATACCCACATGTGAGAGCAAGGACTAAGGCATGGTGAATAGCAAGCGCCTCTCCGACTATAACATCAAACTCACCTTCAAGTTTTCTTGAGAAAGATTTTATAACCGCACCATGACAATTGCGCAAGATACCACCGATTGCTGTTGAAGACTCATTAAAGGTGGAATCCACGTTAAATTTGAGACTATCACTTGAGAGTGGTATCCATTTAACAGGTAAAAGGGTGTAAGTGGGGTGTTGCTTGTCTGGGATCATAATTGTAAAGCAATCATCGGCTTCTGCAAGAGCGAGGGATAAAATTGTACTAACATGAACGGGTTTCGCCTAAAATATCCAATCATTCCGATCCTTCCATATGTTCCGAGCCTTTCTTTAAATTTGGTTTTTGGTAAGGTTGAATTTAGGTCGGTTTGAGTTTCGGTTTGATTTGTGTAAACGATTTGGTTCATAAAACATAGACAAGACCAAATCCAGTATAATTCGTATTGCTTTGAAATCAAAACCAAATAATTTGGTTTGCAAATGGTTTAGATCATTTCGCTTTGGGTCGACAAGGCTTTCGGTTAGGATCAGTGGCGGAACCAGGAAAAAATTTCGGGGTGGTCTTGGTGTAAAAGTTTCGGGGTGGTCTTGGTATATAGAAATTTCGGGGTGGTCTTGGTCTTGGTAACATCGAGAAAAAGACACATAACATACTAATATTAACACTACTACTAAAAAAATTTCAAAATTTGGGGTGGGCTTGAGACCACCCCTTTGCTAAGGTGGTTCCGCCCCTGGTTAGGATTGGCTTATTGTCTTTCGGGTAAACTACCAATTTTGATACTACTATTTTGTTGAAATAAATCATATTATTGCATTAAATCAAAATTACAAGCACATGAAATAGCAGTCTCAAGTCCCCAGATGGGGGAGGGGGGATGCCCAAACGCGAACATCCTTATCAATCAACCCAACCTGAGCAAACAAATGAGCAGGCACTTCGCTGCTGCGCTTAATGAAACAAAAATAAATTTCGTTGCTAACTCTAAATAATCAATGACGAGGCAGCCTAGCGTCGATAAGTCCTTCTTTGGATTCTGCAAACGCTAGATACACAACATACACTTTTTAGCACAAACCTCTCGTCACCCCGCCGATTCACAACAGGGCCTCACAAAATTTAAATCATCTCCAGAGCTTCGACATTGTTTAATCCATCAACATATTCGGAGTTGGCATGTAGGATCCGGACATCACGGTCTCAGAAGACCAGGCCTTGGTACGGATATAAGACCCCACAATACTCCTCTACCTCAACTCTGAAAGAAGAAATCAAACGGCCTATATCCACAACCTCATTGTCAAAGAGCCATACACAACGGGACTTCCACATTTTCCACGTCAAGGTCACGAGATAAGAAGTCATCTCCTCATGTAATTATTTAAGGTGATAATGATTATGTGGAATTGGATTAAGCTAAGGTCAATTTCATTAACTTAAATCATGCCTACTTAAAACCAACAATCGGGTTCCACAGTTCCACTTATGTTGTCTTTGTTCGGAAAATTTGAGAGAGAACAATAGCAAACCACATGCAAAAATGGTCATTGTTTTCCATTAATTACTCTTTCCCTTCCCTACATTGCACGAAGGTCTTTGTTTCACAATAAATACTTTTGCTTTATCTTGTTTCTATAATACAGTACTCCATTCGTTTTTTATTGATGTTAAATTTTTTTATTTTTTATTTAATGTAATATCATTTTCAATACAACAATTATTGTCTTTTTCTTTCTTTGCATTTATTTATTACAATGCGAGAAATAAAAAAGAAATAAATTATATCTATGAACTTTTTAATCATTTATAATGTGATTTTCTCAACTATATTAGTTAAATATAAACGGTTGAAGTAAAAATTATTATTACTAATACTCAGTGGCGGATCCAGGAATTTATTCATGTGGTGTTATCGGAGTCTAAAATTATATTTTTTATCCAAAAAAAAATTCAGTGGGGTCACCGGAGTCTAAAACATCAATTTTTATCGACAAAACGATATTTTTAACAACAAAACTATATAATTTTAATACTAAAATAAAAACAAAAACAAAAATTTAAAATCCAGTGGGGTCACGTGACCCCCGGGACACGTGGATCCGCCCCTGCTAATACTCCATGATACAAATCGCACTAATGCTAACACGTTCACATCTCTATCAATAACTTGGACAAACTTTAATGATGAATAGGGACTTCTTTTGTTTTATTTGTTTCTCTCAAAGAAGCTTTTTTATTCCCTCAAAAAAATAATAAAATCTTTTTTATCATTAATTATTTTAATTAATAGCTATTGTGAATCGAAGAAGATTTTTGAATGGTGCACAAGTTCTCCGATCTCTAACAGGTTTTAGTTTCAAGAAAAATTCACAAAAACCCCGCTTCGTTTAAAAGGAATTATTAAGGGAAAATTCGAACATTACGCTATTTGTTTTACGGAACTCGCATTTTATGCTCTTATATTTATAAAAAAACGTCTTTTAACCCACGTTTAAACGTCATATTGACCACCCAAATTTAGGCGGAACCGCCCAAAATCGCCCTCTGGACTGCCCACGTAGCCTTACGAACCGCCCAACTGCTGTCTCGACCGCCCAGGCGGTACCACCCATTGTCTTGGCTGTACCGCCCATTTTTTTGGAAAAACATTCCCACTTATACCCACTTCTCCTTCCTCATTCACATCTGAATTGCACCTCTGGCGACCATATTCTCCGATCTGCAGGTTTATCAATTTCGCCATTAATCTAGAGAGTATATTTCCTTTTTTTGATTTTGCATTTCCTTAAGAACATGAAACCATCTGATTTTGTTCTCATTTTTCATGATTCCTGATTTATGGAGTAATTAAAAAAATTTATGCTGCAAATTTTTGGTACCGACGATATTTTCAGATGGAGAAGAAGGAGATGATAGAATGGTGAAGAAGAGGGGTTCGACCATGATGCACCGACACTTCAATCTGGTCGTCGTGTTCCGTGTTCGTCACAAGACACGACACGACACTTTCGGACACCGTGTCCGACATCTGTCAGCTGATTAAATTAATATTATTTAAAAATTAAATATCCGACGCCTTTCGGACACACTGTCGACACTCCCCGAAACGGTACCGACAGTTCCGACACTCCTGAATCCAAATTTTTTTTTAAAAATTCTTTATTTAAGTTTTTTTCAATTAAAACATTAAAATACACGATTTTATTTTTATAATAATTAATAAATAATACGCCGTATCAAGATATATTTTTTTTGTTGATAATCAATCAATTTAACAATTTGTAATATTTTGAAGGCCAATCACAATTTCTTTTGGCACTGTATAAATGTTCAATATCTATTCAAGATATTTATAGAGTTTATCTAATACCTATCTTATTTTGTCTAGTTTTTTCAGATCTTTACGAATATTTTTTTTGATAAATTGAATTTTATTTACATTAGATATATATAACGTGTCGGCGGCTTGTCGTGTCCTTTAATTTTGAAATTAGCCATATCTCCGTGTTGTGCGACGTATCCGTATCCGTGTCTGTGCAACATAGAGGGTTGGACTGTTGAAAAGGACCTATGCATCCGATTTTTATTATTATTAAACAATTGGGTGGTACCGCCCAAACTTTAGGCGGTCAGGACAACAAAACGGGCGGTGCTTAAGGCGAGTTGGGTGGTTCCACCAAAATTTAGGCGGTATACATGGTTTTTAAGGCGTAGGTTAACTGACGCCTTTTCAAATATAGAAGTGTAAAACGCGAGTTTCGTAAAAAAAAAAGTGTAATATTCGAATTTTTCCAATTATTAAATACCCCACATCAAAGCTATTGATTGGGCATCAGAATGGCATTTAATATCTGAAAAATTGAATACTGGCTTTTCGAATTGTTTTTTTTCCTGATAATGGATTCGGTTTTCCAGACATTGAATATGTTGAACAATCATATTTCTTAAAAGCTTAAACTAATTGAAAGATAGATAATTAATATTATATATATATATATTTATTAGAATATTTTATATATTTAATGAGAAGACAGATAATTAACATTTTACATTTTTTTTCTATGTTGTCATTAACCCCCCCCCCCCCCCCCCCCAAACACACACAAGTGTACCTCTATGACGGAAATGCAAGTAGGTATGTCTCATTGATCGCTTCATAGGCCAACATATAATAGACAAATATTACAAGTGTCCATTTCACTAACTTATGAGTCACATGTTAAGGAACACAAAATAGTGTAGATTCTTAGTGTGCATGGATAGAATAAATGAGTACCTCTAGCTTTAATACATTTGCACATGGAAAAAAGCCTATTCTTCTGGGATTGGGATTGAAATTGATTGGTACGAAATTCAACAGCAATTTTGGGTGGATTGCATGCATGTACTTCTTTTCAAACTAGGAAGGTCCCCCCCAAAAAAAAAAAAAACCTTTAACGGCACCACATAGTATTTATCATGCAGTCATACCCCAGAGTGAGTGGCAGATGCATGTATGTGTAACGCCCCAGACCCCGGATCTAGTAGCGCTAAATGAATCATAAATGGTTCAGCCAACTGTTTAGACCGTCGTCCTCGTTTGGTCTAAAAGGAATAATCCGAGTTGACATGAACTTTATGTCTCACACTTATATGGTGGTGAGCATTATACTATTTTTTCTATATGTGAAACATTACATTCTCACCCCATTATAAGGACCGACGTCATCGCGGGACGGCCAAGATCGTTCCCGGATCGTCCCTACCGAGGAGGTAATTGGCGCCATCCTTACACCGTCTTCTTGTACGATGCGATGCGCGCATAGTTCCGTCGATAGTCGGCTCGGAATACCATTCTGTAACGCCCCAGACCCCGGGTCTAGTAGCGCTAAATGAGTCATAAATGGTCCAGTCAACTGCTTAGACCGTCGTCCTCGTTTGATCTAAAAGGGATAACCCGAGTTGATAAGATATTTATGTCTCACACTTATATCGTGGTGAGCATTCTACTATTTTTCTATGTGGGACATTACAGTACAAGGGACCCTTCTAAAAAAACCTATATATTTTAAAGTTTTTTCGAACCCCGTGAAAAAAATTCCAAGATCGACCACTGTCAGGGCTTGAGGTTCGACTATCCAGAAATCATTATCGTATTTGATTTTTAGAAAGTCGAACCTCGTGTAAGTAAGTGTGAAGTGATGTTACTAAAACTTTAAATTAAGAAAAACATTTTATCGGGAAATGGAAGAAGAAAATAAAAAACACTAAGCATGTTCAATTTCTTTCTTAGTTTACAGGATATTTTGGGACATATTACGATTAAACATTGTTTAGACATTACGACTCTTGCATTCGAGTCGAATTTTGATATTTGAAATGTTGAACCTCATATGCGAAGTCACACTATGGTGCCACTGAAAACTCCCGAAAGAAAATAATTTATTAGATAATGGACGAAGAAAAATAATAAACACTAAACTACTGTTATTTTATTTAATTTTACTCTTTTTTTTTTCTTTTTTTTTTCGGGATACTCTGAGGCGGGGAGTTAATAGGATGAGACGTTTGCTCTTTAATTTTACTCTTTTAATTTTACTCTTTTAATAGAAGCGTTAATCTTGGAAATATGCCCATAATAAAGTACACGCTACATATATAAGTTGATATACAAAAAAGACGCATAAAATGATCTGAGCCACATATTGAAAGAAAACCTCTGTAAAACAAATATATTTCAACCGTTGATCGACAATTCTGTATATGTTTTATACATTAAACGGTCATTAGCAATTTCGTGATATCAACAGAACTCACATAAATTATAAACTCTAAAACAATATCTTTTAAGATCAATTTTAGAAACAAAAGATGAATAGTGAAAAAATGGACCCAGCTGCTTCTAAGTTGATTTGGATCTCATAGATATTTTGTTGGGTTAATAGATTGGGGCTTTAGGCCCACTGAAACGCTTTGATCCATTCTTATTGGACCTGCTAAAAAGCTCCGCATATGGCGGGATTCGAACTCAATACTTCTTAATCTTTAGGCCTTAACTTCTATCATTGTGGTTTGTCTCATCGACGCAATTAATGGATTGTTACTTACACGTAGTTGTAGATTGGATACGTTTATTTATTATAAGAGGAAAGTAAACGTTTTTAAGTTGATATCCGTACTCTTGTATGTTGTTCGACTTATATTATCAACATATATACATCATGGAGTGTTTTCAATTATTCGAATTCGGCTCGATTATACCGACAAAATTTTATGCACTTTCAAGCTTGGACCAAAATTCATGCAGCTCGAAAGAATGGTAAGCTTTAAAGTCTCGAATTCGACTCTTCCAAAAACAAATACAATAGAATATAATATTTTTAAATGTAATATAATAATGCTATATAAAACTCGTGAATATTTCGAGACAATATTTCAAGTATTCGAGTTCGGCTCGTTAATTTTGATAAATTGATTGAATTCGGCTTAGTCATATTTGAGTGAGTATTTCGCAAGCCGAACATCAAGCTGCTCATGAGCGGCTTACACCTCTACGTAACCAATAATGAAAAGAGTGTGAAGTGATACATAGAATAAAGTAAACATATGAACTGGATGTATCATTTCACGTAAAAAAATGTATATATGATATCCCACGTTGGAAATACAGAATAAGCATTTATCTACTTATAAGTGTGAGACATAAGATCTTGTCAACTCGTTTTAGCCGTTTTATGACCACACTTAACGCTACCAGACCCGTGGTACGCAGGACTAACTGTCACACCGTGAGAAGCGGTTGGAGTCACCTCTAGATTCCTCTAGTAAGGATGAGTCTGGGACAAATCACGACGACTCCCTTTGCTTATAGGGGGAGAGAAGAATGTGATATTCCACATTGGAAATATGGTAGAAGAATTCATCTCCTTATAAGTGTGAGACATAAATATTTTGTGTTATATATATACTATAGTAGTGTATTTGTTTGCTAAATTTCTGAGATGAACAAGATGCAATTTATAGAAACATAAATATAATGATGAACACATGGCATGAAACTTTATTCATATATTCATAACACTACAACACATAGCAGAAAAAAAAAATGCAGAAAGCAAGTTGTAAATACGAAAACTTATTGTGACTGAGGCTAGTTTAGAACTATGTCCTTAAGACATAATTGCCCCTCCTATGGTGCACACGGTTTATAGCAATACATCTCCCAAGATACAACAGTCTACCTTTCCGGGTTCTTGCACTAGAATGAGGAAAACAACGAGATTATCTCTGACAATGCAAGTGTTTGAGTGTTTGTTTTTGCAGAGTAATGGTATGATTAATGCTGTGTTATTTTCATTCAGAAGTGTGGTTTATATAGGCAGAGATTGGAGGCAAAGAATCTGTTCAGAATTCGTTAGAAGAGAGGGTTGTATCTGTTAAAAAATGACAGTTGGAGCAGTTTTTCCTGTCATGAAACAGATGGAACTCGAACTGATGCCTGTTCTAATTTCGGAACTGATACATTGCTTCTGATGTTGCATTTATTCAAAATTAAATGTTGAGCTGGTCCAAAAAATTAATATTGAGCCAAGCCAAGCCCAAAGCCTGAGCCCGCCGGGTGGCGGCGGCGGCGCGCGCGTGTGTGAACCAACAAGCATCTAAGTCCTCCCTCCTTCACAAAATTCTCTTGCCCTTCTATGAAAATCTCCCACTTATATAGTGAGCAACTTTAGTTTCAATACCTATGTGGGACAAATGGAACACACTTCCATTATAACACCCAAATAAACTACTATACCTTTAGACATTAATTTCTCATTCACCCAATATCGGAATCGAGTGATTCAAAAGTCTAACATCAATTACTATCTTAGTGGTTTCCAATAATAGTTTTAGCTCCCGGAATTTCATTCCACAAGTCATTCAAATTTGAGCCTAAAGTGGACTATTCGCCACATACATTTAGACCCGGTTTGAGCTAATTAACCATTAAAGTTCCAACAATCCCCCACATGAATGAAAATTAATGCATATGTTATACAGACTCTATAGAGATAACAAAACGGAGTTCTATTGCATCGGGCGAGGTGGTTTGCTGCCTTGAACCTTTCCTAGTAGAATACCATCGGACATACTCGGCTAAGCAGTGAACTAGGTCTTGAACTGCTCAGGCTTTGGTGCATGCCTAGACAATGATACCCACACAATAGACCCCCTGGACTTCTCGAAGTTCTCATGGTTGTGTCCATTTTGGCCTGGAACACCTTGGTTTCAGAAAGTGTGTTAGAGAATTCAACCCACAAATTCTCACAGAAGCGGCCCCACTTCCACTTACATAGGTGACCTCCTATAAGGAGTACTCTGCAATACACCACTTGGCTTAACCAAGATATAGGAATCATTAAAAGCTTTATGCTTAACCTAAACCTTCATCAGACAGCACTTTTGTTCTGACAGAATGGGTAAGTGTTAACTGTCCCTCGTAACTTAGTTGTCCCTTTTGAACCATGATCTTGGGATCTCCAGTCACTATGGTTGGGTTGCCATTATAAGGGAACATGCGTAATAGGATTAAGTCCCATTCCGTTTGTCAAGATTGACATCTGATCTCTAGGTAAACCTTTAGTTAGCGGATCCGCAAGATTCTCCTTTGATTGTATGTAATCAATGGAAATCACGCCATTAGAGATCAACTGTTTGATGGTACTATGTATACGACGTATATGTCGAGACTTACAATTATACATACAACTTTGTGCACGTCCTATAGCCGACATACTATCACAATGTATGCCAATTGGAGAAATTGGCTTTGGCCAACAAGGAATATCCTCTAAGAAGTTCCTAAGCCACTCTGCCTCTTCTCCAGCTTTATCCAATGCAATAAACTCAGATTCCATAGTGGATCGAGCTATGCATGTTTGTTTTGTTGATTTCCAGGACACTGCACCACCATCAAGAGTGAATACATATCCATTGGTGGATTTTGAATCCTTACAGTCAGATATCCAATTTGCATCACAATATCCTTCCAATACTGCAGGATATCTTGTATAATGTATTCCGAGGTTCATTGTATACTTCAAATACCTTAACATCCTGTCAAGGGCTGTCCAATGATCCTCACTTGGATTACACGTGAACCTACTCAATTTATTCACTGCACAAGCCAAGTCTGGTCTTGTACAATTTGTAATGTACATCAGACTACCAATCACTTGTGAGTATTCCAATTGTCTTACAAGTTCACCTCTATTTTTGACTAAGTGTTTACTTAAGTCAAGTGGAGTTTTAACAGGACTCTTGTCAAAAGCCTTAAATCTTTTAAGAATAGACTCTACATAGTGAGCCTGTGACAACATCAATCCATCAGATATTTTTGAGATTTTAATCCCTAGTATAACATCAGCAACTCCCATATCCTTCATCTCGAAGCTCTTAGTCAACATTCTTTTAGTGTTAATGATGATCTCATGATCACTAACCATGATTAGCATGTCGTCCACATACAAACATACTATCACGTAGGCTTTAGGTGTTGTCTTTATGTAGACACACTTATCACATTCATTGATTCTAAATTCATTTGCCATCATTGTTTGGTCAAATTTCAAGTGCCACTGTTTAGGTGCTTGCTTAAGCCCATACAGTGATTTCACAAGTTTACACACTTTTCTTTCTTGACCTGGAACCACAAACCCTTCAAGTTGTTCCATGTAAATTTCTTCTTCTAACTCACCATTTAAGAAAGCTATTTTAACATCCATTTGATGGATTTCCAGGTTAAACAACGCAGCAATGGCAATCAGAATACATATAGACGTAATTCTCGTGACTGGTGAGTATGTATCAAAATAATCTTGGCCTTCCTTTTGTCTGAACCCTTTGGCTACCAACCTGGCCTTGTATTTATCAATAGATCCATCAGCTTTCATTTTCTTCTTGAAAATCCACTTACATCCAAGTGGTTTATCTCCGGGTGGAAGATCAACCAACTCCCAAGTATGATTTTGTAAGATGGATTCTATTTCACTATTGATAGCCTCTTTCCAGAATGGTGCTTCTGGAGTGGACATAGCCTCAGCAAATGTCCTTGGATCCTCCTCTACCATATAGGTAAGGAAATCAGGACCAAAAGACGTTGAAGTCCTTGTCCTTTTACTTCTTCGAAGTTCCTCCGTTTCCTGATGATCATTTGATTCATCGTGTGTTATTTCATCCGAAGTTCTCTTAGAACTTGAACCTTCTTTCTCCTTGTCTTTGCAAGGAAAGATATCCTCAATAAAAACAGCATTCCTTGACTCAATAATTGTATTTACATGAACGTCAAGTATGTCTAATTTATGAACCAGAAACCGATATGCACTACTATTATTTGTGTAACCAATAAAGATGCAGTCAATTGTTTTTGGCCCAATTTTTACTTGCTTAGGTTTAGGTGTTTCTACCTTTGCTAGGCACCCCCACACTTCAAGAATTTTGTAGTTAGGTTTGTGACCCTTCCACAATTCATAAGGTGTCTCATCCCTTTTCTTGGATGGTATTCGGTTTAAAATGAAGTTAGCCGAGAGGATCGCTTCCCCCCACAAGTTCTGGGGTAAACCCGAACTAATCAACATAACATTCATCATTTCTTTAAGTGTTTTGTTCTTTCGTTCAGCAACACCATTTGACTGTGGCGAATATGGTGCGGTTGTTTGATGAATTATTCCGGATTCCGAACCAAATTCATCAAAAGGTGCATCATATTCTCCACCTCGACCACTACGAATTACTTTAATTCGTTTGCTAATTTGATTCTCAACTTCATTTTTATAATGCTTAAAAGCATCCAAGACCTCATCTTTACTACGCAATAAATACACGTAACAATATTTTGTGCTATCGTCAATAAAAGTTACAAAGTACTTTTTACCGCCTCTGGTTTGTACAAATTTTAAATCACAAATGTCCGTGTGAATTAAATCTAATGGTTCATTAAATCTTTCAACACTTGGAAACAGTAATTTTGTCATTTTCGCTTCAATACATGTATGGCATTTTTTATTTGCATCAAATTGTATTTAGGCAATAAATCCAAGTTCATTAGTTTTCGAACAGATTTAAAGTTTGCATAACCTAATCTACAATGCCATAAATTAGAACACTCAAACAAGTACACGGAAGTAGTAGCATTCTTATTAGTATCAACAGAGTTTACAGACTTAGGCACTACGGCCTTAGGAATTACAGTCATAATATTAAGTTTAAACAGATGGAACTCGAACTGATGCCTGTTCTAATTTCCGAACTGATACATTGCTTCTGCTGTTGCATTTATTCAGAATTAAATGTTGAGCTGGTCCAAAAAATTAATATTGAGCCAAGCCCAAAGCCCGAGCCGGCCGGACGGCGGCGGCGGCGCGTGTGAACCAACAAGCATCTAAGTCCTCCCTCCTTCACAAAATTCTCTTGCCCCTTGGGGCTTGCCCTTCTATGAAACTCTCCCACTTATATAGTGAGCAACTTTAGTTTCAATACCTATGTGGGACAAATGGAACACACTTCCATTATAACACCCACATAAATTATTCTACCTTTAGAAATTAATTTCTCATTCACCCGATATCGAAATCGAGTGATTCAAAAGTCTAACATCAACTACTATCATAGTGGTTTCCAATAATAGTTTTAGCTCCCGGAAATTCATTCCACAAGTCATTCAAATTCGAGCCTAAAGTAGACTGTTCGCCACATACATTTAGACCCGGTTTGAACTAATTTACCATTAAAGTTCCAACATTTTGTCAACTGGAATTAACCTTCTTAGACTGAACGAAGACGATAATCCAAACAGTTAAGCGAATCATTTATAACTCTTTCAACGCTAGCACTAGATTAGGTAGATGAGTAGTGTAAATTTATTTTTGAAATTGAAAATAATAATTTATTTATTTATTTATTTTGTACCGGAGGAGACAAGGAAAGACGCATCTTCTGGATCTCGAGCAAAGACAAAAAGACAAAACTTCATTGAGCAGCCAAATTTATTGACCAAGTTTCCACATTTTAGGAGAATTTTTGTCAATATAATACATATATATTATCAAAACATTTTTTATAATACAACTACTTGCGTAAATTAAGGAAAAAGTACAAAAAGCATTCAGATAGATTCCTGAAAAATGTGTACTATTATGTACCCTGATTCTAGAAAGAACCAACATGAAGCAGTTGGGATTAGAATTTTTCTATTTTTCTACCATGTGTGTGTCCTTTTGGGGCATATGCATGTGTGTGTTGCAGCTGGTTCTTTTTCTAGCTTTTTAACTGTTTATATCCACGCCGGTTTGTTCAATCTATATAGTAATCTTCTAAAGTCTACAATTGAAGCAAGCAACTGTCTGAAAATTTGCAATCATCTTGTGACAAACAAGCTTAACAAGAACACGAGGTTTAACGTGTTGTTCGGTAATGTGTCGATTAAACCAGGATACAAATGAGAAGATTATATTATGACCAGAAGGTTTACATATTTGTGCAATCGAACTTGGTTACAAGATATGCGTATGTATAGCTATGGATTCCTAACCCTAGCCGTAATGACACACTAGAAAAATTGACTAAAACATCTTCTACAGATGTAATCTTTCAGACTCAAACGAAGAATAACCGACGTAACTAGATTTTGACTCAAAGTAGATTCAGACATGAACACCAGACTTCAGACGGATACTTATCCCACATCAGATAAGAGTCTATGTTGTCTTCAGATTCAGATGTAATCACCAGACCTTAGATGTGATCAACAAATTCAGACTTGATCACCAGACCTCATGCCGAGAATCATGTCTGATTCTCAGCTGAGTATTCAGATGCATACTTCAAATTTTATACCAGATTAGTATGCAACTAGATTCAGCTCTGATAGATAGATTCAGACGCAGAGATCAAATCACCTGACTCACAAATCTCCACCTTGACTTGAACTTTCGTTCAAACACATACATAACCAGATAACAGGTGTTATGTGACAGATGTACATAACTAGATCTCCTCTTTCTTCATACTCAACTGCTTTAGATGTGATTCATCCAGATGAGAAACTCACTTCAGACGAGAACCTCCAGATTCAGATGAGATTCTATGTTGTCTTCAGATTCAGACTTGATTGAGCTGAGAACAGACGTGATCAACATATTCACACTTGATCACCAAACCATATGTGATTACCAGATTCAGACGTAATCACCTCAACTGACAGCACTTCAACTGAGTTCTTCAGATCCGCTCCAATCAACGAGATTCAAATTTTCAGCTTTAAATGCATGAGATCAATGCACTTTTACACTAATAATTTTCTTTTCTTTATATTTATTTTTTTTATTATTGTCGTTAAGTAATATACCTCGAAGCTCGTTTCCTAACAACAAGGTTAGT
Source organism: Gentiana straminea (assembly GCA_036785695.1). NCBI lineage: Eukaryota > Viridiplantae > Streptophyta > Magnoliopsida > Gentianales > Gentianaceae > Gentiana > Gentiana straminea. The sequence goes on from JAVUPR010000042.1 coordinate 2,742,825, forward strand.
TAGTTTGACAAGCGATGCAATTGTCAAATATTTTTTTTTCAAAGATAACATTTTTCAGAGCAACAATTAGTTCTTTTTTTATTTCTCAGTTGTCCATACTTATTACTATATGAGATCATTGAGATGTTATGAATAAAACCGAATTAATTGTATTTGACGATTTCTCAGTCGTTTAATTGTAAAAGTTAAAATATTAAATCACTTCCTTCATGCGTGTAAGATAAAAAGAAAGAGATCATTATGTAACTATATAAGCATTAAAATACGATGAAACAAAGTCTCATATTGTAAGTTTGTAATCCACGCTGAGTCTGAAAGCCGGAGGGTGGAGGTTCGAGTCCCGTAAATGGCCAACCCCTTTCAGTAAGAAGATATAAGAAGCAAGCCCCAACTCCAAGCTGCTAGGCGTCTGATTAACATCTCATCGCATTCTTGTGGGATCGGGGGCGAGGGGACCCTTCCGGTTAGGGTATAACCGTTTTTTTATATTTATAAATAATGCATTTAACGTATTGTATTAGATGCAGGATTTGGGAAATTAAATGTGTCATTTATAATAAACAACTTTTTAATTGAAAAATAATATATGTACTGCATATATTGTGTAGTGTATATACACTACCTATAGTGTTCTTATTGATTAAACCGTATTATTTAATCTAAGGATAAGAAGTGTATAGTGACTATCCACTACACATTATGTGTGGTGAATGTATCACATTTCTTTTTAATTTTGTGAAAATTAAAACATGCTACTATGTAGGTTCTTCCAACCCTAGCCTTTGTAACACAGGACCAGGAATATGGTACAAGGAATAAAACTAGAGAATGATGAATCTAGAAAAGCAATATTATAGAGATGTAAACTATTATTATACTAGCTAGTAGTATCATGTAGGAGTATTCAATGGGTTATTCTGATGCAGGGAGGCTTCGATAGAGAGCTGCATACGTGACAACATCTGGACCACACAGTTTCATGCCACGTATGCAATTCCCTATTGAGGATGAAAGCGTGTGGTCGAGATGTTGCCACGTGCGTTCTCTATTGAAGTCTCTATCGAATAACCCATGTAAACTATTATTATACTCGAATAATCCGTATTCAAGATACCCCCACACTATTATTATACTAGCTATTATTATAAAGTTATAATAATAACTAAAAAGATTGATTTCAGAGCAAGTTGTAGGGTTTGGTCAGTCTATGTTGCTTTAAGATAACAATATATGATAAATATTTTAATCAATTCAAATATGTCATTAAATTGAATTGTATGTCAAGATACAGTTACATTCGAATATATTTATACCCTTAATAGTTTCATAAATAAATGTTGACGATACTCAAAATCGTCACCAGTAAAATTGGATCAAGAACAGTGTAAAAGTTTTCCTGATGATAACTCAATTGCCGTAACATGTGGCTTTATTGATAAATTATAGTTGAGTCGATGCGTGATTGACTGCCTACATTCCCTTGTATTGTAAGATATCAAGCTATGAACGTAGTTATGAATGTTAATGATGATGATACTTTTATAGGGCTCCTGCTGGATATACAGAAACCCGAATCCGGATCTGATCCATAATTGGACCGTCAGATCTGATTCACAGCACCGATCGAGACACTCGATCATGCACAACGGAAGCTACGAATTAAATTCGCTTGCGATTTTACTACGATATGATCCACATAAATAATTAATATAACTATAAGAAGGTTGAAGATTTATCTAAACGGAGAGGGATAGTAAATCGACAGAGAGGGAGAAGCCGTAATTTTCCGGATTGTATCTCCTAGCGACGACTGGTGGATGTCGATCCTCGCCGTAGAACCTCCTCGAATACGCTCCAAGAAAAACCTTAGGTTTTTCTTCTCTTAATGGCTAGAATGAGAAACTATTTTTTCTCTTCTTTTTTCTTAAGTGTGGCGCCAATATAGTTGTTTTATTGTGTTGGGAGGAACTCTCTTTATATAGGAAAATAACTAGTCAAGAGAGAGTTATCATTTTCACACACAATTACCTATTGTCATAAGGAAAAGATATTTACCATAAGATAAGATATAATTTCCAAAAAATCAATCTCTTATCTCTTTTCCATTAATTATCTAACAAATAAATAATTAATTAATTACACATATGACATAATCTAGAAAAAAATTATTTTCCTCATTTATCACAAAGTGAGGCGCCACTTTTGCCAAAATAATAGAAAATGTCTTTTTTATTTTACATATTATTTACCAAATAAATAATATTCGCATATTCATTAAATAGACTAACTATTTAATTTATCCTCGAGGTTCCATAAAACGAGAAAACACTCGCGTGTTAGGAGCCAACCCGGGGACCATGGACCTATAACCAGTAGCTACAATAAATTGAATAAAATATTCATCGAACATAATATTTCTACTCAACTTATTAATTCCGGAATTTCGCCACCATAAATCCGAAACTGAACTCTATCGATTATAGATATAACTTATTTTCAAAACGTTGAGTCGATAAGTGTCCATTGATATAATCATTACATACTGACTAACCCTCCATAGACCATCCGTAATGAAGCAGGATTATTTCCGTAAACATTCTTCAAAACATCTTATCATTATTCACTATTAACCCACTAGTGATCAATTAATACATAACCAATATGAACTCTGCGGATCGATCAGTTTCTAGGATTAACAAATAAGGGGATTGTCTTTCTACTTCCCGCATGAAGGAATGAATTCCATGTCTGTGAGATACACACTTCTCACTCATTCCAGAATAGTGCCAACGTGAAAGTGATTCGGACCGCGCCTCTTAGAGATTCTTAACGACACATCAAACCCTATCTTGAAACAAACAGGAGTCTGTAATCACTTTAGGATTAAGGTTAACCCATATATGATCATCTTGTGATTCAATGAGATTTTTCAATCACGGAATTATATGAGAAATGCAGATTAAATCGGTTCAGTCCTATATGACTACATCATATATAAATGGCCCACTTAGATAACCAATATCAACGGTCCGGATAAGACGGTCACACCATAAAGTGTTCTAGGCGCATTAATGGTGGTTTAATCAATAGACCCCATACTTTGATTAAGTTCATCACTGACTAAAAGTTCAAGTGTATCACCAATTCACCATAAACTTAATCATCACGTGTGTCACACACTAAGTTATATGGCTACATATGATACGACTTGGGGATTTCAGTAGTGTATTAAATATAAGCACAAAGCAAATAATAAGATGAAATAAAATCTGTCATTTATTAATTATAAAAACAATTACAGAAATTGTCTTCCGGGTGCTACTTCCAACAGCTCCCTCGTGGGAGGGAGTTGATTGTGCGGCCATTGAATTCGTGGTAAATGGTCTGAAGCGGTTTTGAGGGTAGTAATGGTGTAATCATAGCCCTGTCCGCATAAATCATGGAACTGTTATATGATCATGCGTTAAAGTCTTGTTGATTGTGTAACTATCGTCTGAGCTTGTTGAAGACTTATACTGAGCTGTGTGTCCCGAACCGAGATGAGTCTACACCATGTCGATGGTACGAGCTGGTAATTATCTTGCTCAAAATGACAACATAAGAAAAAGGACGACATGTGCCATATCGATGACTTAAGAATGTTTTACACATTGTAACAAACTTTTTGCAAAGGTCGATGCCTGTCCGAGGCCTGAAATACTTTTGGGGTGACGGGATTTGTTTCACTTAAAAGATCCGAACTGCGTCTTTAAGTGACATGTATATGATGCCGGGTCTTAGCCACGTTGAATGGTAATCATACATCATTGATCATTAATGAAATCATTTAATTATCTTATATAGTGTTATATGAGTAAATAATTGGTAAATTTGATCTTTCTTGTCACTTTGTTTTGCACAAAAATCGAACTGAGTAATTGTTATTATCACAATGGCAACATCGACAAAACTCTACACGTGACATTTATCAAAGCTCACTGTTAAGTAAAGAAAGTCACGTCAACATTATTCATCTCAAATATAATGCATGTCACCACTTATATTAAATAACCGAAATGGCGCAAAGCGTCATGTCCCTTACAGTCGAGGTGATATAGGTCATCTTCGATTATTTATAGCCAACGTGTTCAAGTTATTAAGATGAAGATTGTGCAAGTGTTGGGAGAGATGACCCACACTTGAGGGAGCGTGTTAAAATGTATAAGATGTTAATTATCAACCTACACATCGATTAAGCTTTTGGGAGAGATGGTAGTTCAACATGGTATAAGAGCGAGAGATCCAAGGTTCAAACCCCACTCCAAGCACAGTCACCCAAACAAAAAAATAAAAAGATAAATGTTGGGCATCTCTAAAAAATATAATAGGCTAACACTTGAGGGAGAATGTTGAATATATAAAATGTTAATTATTTACCTCCTCAATAGCTTAAGATTTTTGGAGAGACAGTAAGAGACAGTAATTCATCATGGTATCAAAGCAATAGGTTATGGGATCGAATCCCGGTGTCAACATTATTTTCCCCATTTATATAGTGCAAGTATTGGGAGAGATGACCCACACATGAGGGAGCATGTTGAAGTCTTTAAGATTAAGATTGTGCAAGTGTTGGGAGAGATGACCCACACTTGAGGGGGCATGTTAAAGTGTATAAGATGTTAATTATCAACCTCGATCCCCATCAACTTAAGCTTTTGGGAGAGATGGTAGTTCAACACGACGTAAAGCAGGTCATCCTCAACCTCGGATAGCCGTTATTTCACATTAAATGGGTATCCTGCACTCTACGTAGATCTGTTAACGAATAGACCGTTCGTGAACAAGCTCGTGTTCGGCTCATTAGTGTTCGTGATCGTTTGTTCGTTTAGGTTAACGAGTTGGGCTCGAATATGATTGTAGGCTCGTTCGCTTAACGAACACGAGCTTGGTTCGTGAACGTTCGATTATATTCGCGACGTGCTTATGTAAATACATCAATTTACATAGTAACCCTACCTCAAACAAGGATAAGTCATTCATTTATCTGATTGAGACTATGTATTGATTTTATATAATATTTACACATTTTTATAATGATTATTGTAGCGTGATATATGTAATATTAATCTATAACTTGTTATTTTTGTATTTGCACTTTATGTTTGATACCTTCTCGAACCGAACTCGAGTCATACTCCAGTTGGAAGACAACATTATGCTTAACGAGCCGAGCTCGAACATTTCATCTTTGAAACGAGCCGAGTTCGAACACATTTTTTTGCTCATTTAAGAACGAACGAGCTCGAACGAGCTTGTGAGCTAAACGAGCTCGAACGAGCTCGTGAGCTAAAGCAGCTCAAGCTCGAACCACCAATACTTGGTTCGGCTCGGCTCGTTAACAGCTCTAACTCTACGTCACGAACTGTAACAACTCCATGATATTCGCCTGCTACATTAAACGTGTGGTAACATCTTAACCCACGATTGTGCACTGTTAAGGCCATATTTATATGATTATTAAGGGTATATTTCATTATTATTTTCCCCACATTTGCATAATTTATATAAGAATTAAGGGTTTAAGTGTAATTATTAAGTAAATGTCATTTTAATATGGTTATTTGCAAAATTGGTTATTTTAAGTGTTTAATTGATTTAATTATGATTATTTGGATTTCATTACATTTTGCAATGTTCATTTATCTTTTAGGAGGCTTAATTTCGAGATGAGAGAGGATCAATCAAAGATATGGGAAAATAAAAGAGATAAGGAAAGAAATCAATCAAGATAAAGATGGAAATATCAAGAAATCCGTTCTGCATCAAGACGGACGAGCGTCCATGCAGCGTCCAGTGTGGACGGGCGTTTGGTAATTAGGACGAGCGTCCAGCGAAGAAAAGTTGAACAGAGAGTTTGGACGGAATCTGAACGAGCATCTTTATAGCGTCTAAGGCATCTTGAACGGGCGTCCATATAAGTGAACGAGCGTCCGGTGCCGACTTAAACCCTAACCGACTTAGCATCTATAAATACAGCAGCAGCCCCAACCCTAAGGAGATACTTTTTACACAACATTGAGATCGCAATTTTCACCCAAGCTGCGCCCCCAAAAACCACTTTTACACGAGAGATGAACTTCTCCAACTCAACAATCATCTTCAACATGATTGTTGGCTAAAAGCCTTGCAGTGAGTCGACGGAGGAAGCCTATCAACAACACAACCAACTAGAGGAGTTCGATACTAGATGAGTAGTGAGTTAATTCATAGTTTTTCATTACTTTGGATCTGTTTTGCATTGTTATGTTTTATTGGATTATGAATTTGATGAAACGATCTATTTATATTTGATGCTTGGATTAATATATGAAAATATATTATTTAAGTTCTATTTTGTTCAAAGTAATGCAATTATTCGTGTTGTAAGAGATTAAGCATGTTTAGTTGAGTAAGAGTTTGGAAACAATCTCGTGATTTCGTTTTGATTGCATGTTTAGTTTGTTTGAAAAGATAAACGAAACCCTAGAATTTGGTTGAAGAAATTTAATTGAATTCGTGAATAAATCACTACTAAAAACTATGTCTTTTTAATCACCGTCTAGTTGGATTGTTGGTTGATAGGTGGAACCTAGTCGCCTTCTTTGTGTTTTCCTTTAATTGTTTATTAATCGAATCGTTTAGATTAAGTTTAGTTTAAGTTCTAGTTATATAAACCCTAGTTTCCTGCTGTTTTCGCACTTTTCTGCTTCAGTTCATAATCAGACGCTCGTCCTCAATAGCAGACGCTCGTCCTCAATAGCAGACGCTCGTCCATTAGATTTAGTTTCCAGACGCTCGTTCATCAAAGTGAACGTTCGTCCGTCTTTCTGTTTTCTTATTTTCTGCTTGTTTTTATTCCTGTTTTAGTTTCGATTCTTAGGCTTAGGTTTTAGTTAGTTTCAACCTTAGTTTAGTTAATAATTGTGACATAATCGATAAGAATAATTGTTCCTTGATCCGATAAACATTCCACTCCCTTAGGACGACCCGTTAACATCCTATACTACGATCCTTATACTTGGGGTGTTTCGGTTATAAATTGTAAAACTCGTTTTTACCGAACATGCACTATATAAAAGCATAGTCTTCCTCATTTTGTAGGTGCGCACACTTTTACCTATTGAACTCACAATTTTCATAGTTAATTACTTATATCAAACTGATTTGAGTGTCGGAGGGTCTACCCGGAGAACAAACTCTAGGGCCCCTTACGCCTTGTTTGTGTTGTAGATTCGTTTGTAGGCTCATTGGATCATACTCGGACAATTTTCGACATCATCAAACCGCTTAACACAATAACTGACTGAACATGACATGGTATTGAGACCTCTTTTGACGCGTACTTTATTTAAAGAGAAATCTCATAGCCATATGATAAATCGAATCCTTATTATATCTATATTTTTCGTGTCAAAGTAATTATGACATTATATTTATCAAATGCAATGACTATGTGGGCTCGTAGACTCTTAGTTGGACATTCAAATTATATAAGTTGCACTACGTACACCTCTATTTGTGTCTTCTATATTTCTGATTGATTTTAAAATAATGGTAAACTATATTGCAAATTTTAATGTCCAGATGATGAAAGTGGTTTCCATTAAATTATAATAGATCTTCTGTATGACTGTTTTTACATATGATGATGATGATGAGACACACAAATTGCTTGCACTCCCAGTTCCCCATGCGCCATCATCATTTCATTTTCCACCATATGGGTCGGGTCATCAATTAATAATAATAATAATAAAACAGTCTTTAAATAACATTTCATTATACTTTAAATGTGAATCGAGAATCTTGTTATTTGATGATGTTGTGCTAATAACAAACATAGTAATTAAACTTGTTCCTTTCTATTATTTTATTCTATTAAAAAAAATAGTTGTGACATTACACATGTAAACCTTCTATTTATTGAAGTTTATTGGCTGACTTCCCTGAAACCGAATTGTCTATGAAACCGAATATATGTGTATGTACACATATACATACACATATATTAATTTTAAAGTTTACTTTTGCATTCATAATGTATCACATATTTAACAAATGAAATGTACAACATGCATTCAGGATATTAGCTTCTTCTACTTAATAAAGCGCTACAATATGTTTACATATGGGGATATCATAATGCAATTATACAACTAATTCCTAAGCTTAAGCTATATAAACTATTACATTTAGCTATAAATTAAATTTTACCTAAAAGTAGTGTTGGGAAGATCCCATTAAACTTTGTACAATTTTCATTTCCTCATCTAGATATGAAAATCTATAGTGCAAGACCCTTCATTTACTACTACTACTACGTTCTAAATAAATGTTACAACGTGACGTGACGGCTGATATGATTATAAAATTGTATATTGTTATTAAATGAACACCCATTTTCACATCTTAAAATATGTGTTTCTACGTCAGATCGGCTGACACATCATGTTTTGTGAATCATTTCTCTATTTGAAAGTGTTTGAGACCTTCTGGATCATTGAATTACGACAATGCTTCGAACTAGGATCCTCTGTAGTGAACATATATGATGGATGGTACAGTGATGTACATCCAACCGTACACTTAAAAGCATCATCTCCTTATTTGAATGTTATTGAGAACTTGTAGACCATAGAATCACAACAAATTCTTTGAACTCGAATCCTCCGCAGTGAACATGTACGGTGGATGGTGCAGTGATGTGCATTTGACCGCACACTTAGAATATGAACTAACGGGTTTGACTCGCATGCATTCAACTCTTGATAAAACTTACATCATTTCATTGCACCATCCACCGTACGCATGCACCATAGAGGATCCGAGTTCAATCTCTTCGAGCCACATATGCATGGAAACAAGTATACATGATCAAGGAATTCGCTTGGATGCCGATGTTGACGGGGATGGATATACCTGACATTGCACCACCGTTTTCCCAAAATTAAACCCCGGAACCACCGTAAACGCCGCCGTGACGCCACCACCGACCGCCGTGAAAAACTCATTCGTGACGCTCTGCATATACACCTCAGAAAATCTACAACCCTTTTTCACTTGAAAAATACCAACTTCTTGATCAAATGAAAATGCTAAACAATGTAGAATCCAAACTCTTCTCCCCATTTCGGCAAAAACCTTGAAAAATTCAGTTTCCGGAAATTCTCCATAATTCACTAATTTCCTCTGATTTAAATTCCCAGCAAATGAAAACTCCATTTTTGGATGAACCATTAATAAATACTTGGATTTCAAGAATTTCCCAAATAATGAATTGGGATTACTTTTAAGAAATTGAATCAAATTTACTGATTTCAAATTCTTGAATTCCTCAAAAAAGAAGTGATAATGTCCCCCATTAAAATCATGCTTTATATTAAAGCCTGCGTCACTAAATCCACCAAAAATTTCTCTGCAAACAAAAGATTCAAAAGCAAAAGCTTTATGATCTTTCTTGAAAAATTTCACATCTGGCTGAATTGATTTCACAGCAGAATCAACATCCCAATTAGCTGATTCCATTTCTCTAATCAACAATTTAACAAAATTCCTAATAGATCTCAAAGCATAATTCAAAACCATGACAAAATCTTTAACATTCGCCTCAGAAAACAGAACAGAGTCAAGAACAGAGTATGTCCCACTAGCATTGATCTCCAATTCAATTGCTTTATTGTTTTGAACACAATCCCTCAATTCTTTTTGCAATGAAGAAATCTGGGCTTCTTTTCTTTCAATCTCATTCTGCATTTTCTTCATAGTAATCTCATAAGTCTTCATCAAAGACTGTTGTTCTTGAATCTCAGATAGCATAAGAGTCACATGGGATGGTGACAAATCAATTTGTCTCCTTAAAAATTTGTGCTTTAACTCAGATAGTGATTTGAGTTCATTCACTACATTTTGATCAGCTATTTCAAGGGCTTCATTGTTGTAAGGAAATTGAGTCATTTGAAGCTCAGCATAAGCTGCTTTAAATGAAGAGATTGTAGCAAAAAGCTTGGCAATGAAAGCTTCCATTGCAGCTCTGTTTCTTGAATTTCTTTTACAAGATTCTTCATTTTCATCACCATCTTTGTGAAATTGATGGGATTCACAGCATTTGAGGTTTTGTTGAGGGATTAGGAGACAAAAACTATGGTTTTTTGATGGTTTTTTTGTGGATGATTTGTTGAAGTGAATAATGTTGTGGAATTTCTTGGATAGTTTGGTTTTTGCTGAATCCATTTGAATTGGGGAGAAGAAAAACACAGAGGAGAGGAATGATTGATTTTATTTTTAATAGGAATGAAAAGAAGGAATAAAAAGGATTAGTAGGTTGATGTGGATCCGGGTTTGGGAAACGTGGAAGGAATTTTGAGTTTGTTGAGAGGGAAAAGCGATGAAGGAAAAAGTAGTTTGTTGTATGAGTATTTTGAAAATGATTTTGTTGTTAGGGAAATTGTTGCTCCTGCCGCGGCGAGTAACACAACGTATTTTTACACGTAATTGATCGTTATGATGATTTATATTTTGATATAAAATATTAATATATATCTCCTCATCGGCTTAAGTTTTTTGAAGCGATGATAGTTCAATATGATTTTAGAGCGGAAGCTCCTGAATTCAAACCACGCTGGGCCTCTCACTTCTTACATGCCCCACACTTCCTAAAAAAAAAATCAAATATTGGGTCTCTCTCCCCTCTTATAGGCCTACATTTGAGAACGCGTATTGAGATACAAAATGTTAATTATCTCCCTCCCATCAGCTAAAGCTTTTGGGAGATATGGTAATTCAACAATTTAATTATGTTGTATGCCTATTATAATCAATTGTCTGTTGTGGTGGCAACATGACCTTTATAGCTGTTAAAATGATCTCAAATTAGACACTTGTTATATTAAGAGATGAATTTATCTTAACTCATAACTTGAGTTTGAGGATGAGCCCCGCCCCAATCCACACTCTATTATATGTTGATGAGGAAGATCTTTTACATATTGGTGACTAGTGTACGGTTCTTTAATGTCGGACTCTTTGTTTATAGACTCACACTTGAGAAACCTGAGCGACTCCAGGAATTTAATGATACGGATCGAAAATTTGTCATATTTTATAATTACTAAGCTTAATTTATATATTATAGTTCAATACGGGTCAATAGGGATCAATATATAAAAATAAGGGGATCGGTTTCATATATAAATATGTACCTAAATTTTTTTTCTACTGTAAAATTTTTTTAGCAGGTCAAGTGACCCATTTGCTTACATGTGTAGCCGCCCCTGTGAGAAACATGTAAAATGGATCACACATTAGACACTTGTTATTGTTTTCTCCATCATACTTAAACATAAAATTCTCTCACGTCATAACCTAGCTCTTCAGATACAATCCTTCATCGTATATATGGCAAGGCTAGGTTTTCTACGGTAGTTGTGACAACGGATATTGTTGGAAATAATATTTGTGTTTTGATGATGATTCGTCACGTATTTAGTACTGTCACGGATTTTATTAACACAAAACAAACAAGTAATAATCCGGTTAACCTCAAGTATAAGGATCGTAGTAATAGTGGTTAATGCCGGGTCGATCTTACGGGGAACTAAACAGTTGTGATTCCTAGTTTTTGTCTAACCTAAACTATGTCACGAAACTAATCTAAACAGTGAATAAAACGAACAAAGCTGAAAATAGAACTAGACAGAGGATATAGTCCAAAGCTAGGAAGAATACGGGTTGCGAACCTTTAACTAAACTAATCTAAGATGCAAATAAAAGTAAACTAACTAAACAAATTCAAGTTTTTAAGGATTTAAATCAAATGTATAACGAACAAACGAGGATTGATCCACCTATCCAACAAGCATTGATTCCCTATCTCGATTATATTGTGGTTTTTATCTAAGTTGTGATTCACCTCATCTAAATATGAACCCTAATTCCTTATAAAGTTCATCTATTAATCCATTATCTTCCGATGCAAGATTAACGCGTTTTCTAACCAAAGGTGTCAACTTTATGTTTATAATCTAGCAATTAAACCTATTAACTTCCGTTAAGATAGATTCAAACACTATTCCTATTCATGGTGATCTAAGGTTTATAGAGATTTCCATCAACAATAAACAATCAACACATGCATATCTTCCGATATAAGAGCAATTAAACAGAATAATCATGAATAAAGAAACAACCTTTAATAAAAACTCACAGTATAATCGATGAAAACGAAATCAACAGTTGTTGGATGGCTTCACAATACTCGTTTGATGAAGCTTTTAGCTTCTGAACATCCTCAGCAACTCAAAATTGCAGAAACAGTGCATAAAAAGTAGCTAATTTAATCTAGATCTAAAGTGCATAAATCTGGAATAAGAGGAAGAAAAACGCAGCCTAAAGCCGCCCCTAGGTTTAGGGTTTCGAATAATGTGTATATTGTATATCATATGTGGAGAAAACAGCTGCTATATATAGATATTGAAGTCGGTTCAGCAAAGTCGGTTGACGGACGCTCGTCCGCTCTGGTGAACGCCCGTCCAGATAGATCTGGACTACTTCAGACGCCTGTTCAGATAGCGTCCAAACTCTCTGTATCAAAATCACACCACCGGACGCCCGTCTGCTTTATCAAACGCCCGTCCACTCTGGACGGGACCTAGACGCCCGTTCAAGATGATCGAATTTTGATTTCTTGATCTTTATCTCTTTTTTTCTCTATCTCATTCCTTCATTATCTCTTTTATCATCAATTAGCTCGAACTTAATCAACTTTTGATCATCTCTTGAGCCTCAAACATGTATCTATAACACATAAAAACATCGCAAAAATGTAATAATGTCCGAATAATCATAAAATCATATTAAAAGCACCATACCGGAGTCGGTCACAGGGAATCAGGGTATCTAGTTCATTAATTTTCCTAAGGTTGATACAATTATTCCTAAACCTAAACTAAAACGGAAAATAAACTGGACAGAGGATTGTCAGTCCAAATCCAGGAAAATATCGTTGCGAACAAAAGCAAATAAAATAAAACTACAACTAAGAAAACAATAAAACTAACTATCATGATAATGACTGAAGCGAATCAACATAGAACAAACATGATCCACCATCCCGCAACCCTTAATTCTTCCCTAGATTATCTTATGATGATTCAATCAAAGTTGTGGTTCACCTAATCAAAGGTATGAATTCCTACTTCCGTAAGTAATCCGTCTATCAATCTCATCATCTTCCGATCTATAGAGATTAACGCTCTCAAAACAATGTGCAAGATTTATTAGATCTAACAACCTAGAGATCTAACCTATCAACTTCCGTTATGTCAAGTTTAAAAGTCTAATCTTTCCTATGGTGATCTAAGGTTTACACCGATTTCCATCATACGGTAAACATCAAATATCAATACATCTTTCGATATCGATTGCATAAACAAATAAACAAAGGAAAGATACAAACCGTAAATAAAATCACTCACAAGATTATCCAAGAGAGAAATCAAAAACGCTGCTGAAAAGTAACCATGGATGCTCCAGTTCACAGCTTGAAGGCCATCAGCATGGATGAACAAGAACAGAAAAAAAAAACGAAAATAAAACCTAATCTAACCGCCACCCCTGCCTCCCAAAAGGGGGCTGGGGCGCCTAGGGCTCCTCTCTAATGTTTGTGTGTCAAGAGGGATCAAATTGTTATATCAATAATGTATGTCTTAGGGTTGAAATCGCGCTGGTATTTATAGAAAAGTAAGGCGGCGGCTGCTATGTCGGCTCAAGGACGCCCGTCTGACTTTCTGGACGCCAGTCTGGTGCCTCTGGACGCTCGTTCACTATGACGTCCCTTGGCTGCCTATCTTCACTGATACACTGCAGAATCGTCAAAATGTTGTTCTGAGAAGTCCGAATATCCTCCAACCAGTTTCGAACACTGTTGGCCATACTCAACCTCATCCGGACTGAGGGAGATAAAGTAGGAAGCGAGGATGCTCGAGGCGGTGCTGATGACGAACCAGGCTCACGTGCTACCTCAGCCTCAGTCTGACCCGAAGACTTACTCTTTTCCCTCTGTATAGGCCTCGGGTTCTTCGGCTTATGATCGGCTCCAAACTCAGGCACACCGGCGTCAATACACAAACCGTGAATCAGGTGAGGGACGATCAAGCTCCGCGTATAAACCTTCTGGTTGATAGATATCTCGTCGTATAATGCTTGTCCCACATCCACATTCAGGCCAAACGTCAATGCATACAGCATGCCTAGGTCACCAATATGAAAATGTGTCAAGTTGTTTTTAGGCAACAACCGACTCTGAATAAATCGACACTGGACCTTCCAGTCCTCCGTCCAGGTCGTGGTGACTAACTCCTTCCGGTCTCCTCCCGGCCTCAATGTCCATGCTACATCCGGGCAAACTCTCAACCTTAACTCCTCCAAAGGATCCTGCCCCAAAGTCTGTCTATGTACAATCTCCTCCTTGTAGTCCCGACCCTCAAAAGCTGCCAACCCATACTTCTTATTGATCACATCCGGCTTAAAAGGAACTTGTACCCCTCGAACCACAACTACTCCCGTCTCCAAGTCGGTTTCCGAGCAGTTAGCGTAAAATTCCCGAACGAGGGAGCCATTTACCGGGGTAGTCGGGATAGTCATCAAGGCTTCCCATTTCCGGTCCTTCAATAATTTGACAAACCCTGGATCGACCTTAGCTTCCAATGTAGCCCTTTCTATCAACATAGTCCGTGAGAAATAGTGCTTTGTGTACGCATCGTGGGCCTTAGGGTTCACGAATCTACGAGGCATAGGCATAGGGGGGACGGTTTTGGCTTTCTTCCTAGGTGGAGCAGCCCTAGTTTCAACAGGTTCCTCTTCTCGAGGAGCATCCATAACCTCCTCCACCCTAGACGAACCTCCACCTTTCTGAGCTCTAGGTATCCTTACCAAAGGAATATCATCGTCCGTCTCAGACTCCGAGGTTGGTTCATCCCTCAAAGTAGTCCTAGTGTGGGTGGCTCTATGAGGTTGTTCTCGAATACTAACACCCCGGTTAGGATCAACTAAGGTAGGGTCGAACTCTTTGCGTTTCTTTCCGGCCTCCCTAGCCACTTCCTTACCATGTCTCTTCACTATTTCCTTCTTACGAACCATTATGTAATCCTAGACTAAACCACAACGATCCCAAAACAAAACAAGGTACCCGTTTAACATCCAAATCGGGATTTCAAATCAACCAAATCACGAACCACAACCATCCATTATCAATAACCAACCCATTCATCACCCACATCATCATCACAGCACCAACCAGAAAAAATCAAGAACAAAACGAAAGAAAGAAAACAAATAAGGTTGTATTCAAGTGAACGAGCCGACCCAAAGATCAAACTCAGAAAAACGTGAACAAAATAGAGAAAAGTTGTTACTAACTTACCGAGTAATGTGAGTAGATGCTGATCGAGATGACGATGAGTCCAAACAACACCAAATTGTCTCCCAAAATCGAATTTTTCTCTCAAAAAGTCGGACCGAAATGGGTGCTGATTCTCCAAAATGATGGTGCGTTGGGGAATTTGGTTCTTAAAATCGATGAGAAGGGATCAAAAGCGGCCTATAGCAACTTAAAGCGCCCAATTTGGTTTAGAATCGAAGATTTTAGGGTGAGAGGAGGAAGGGGAAACGGTTTTCGCGTTTGAAACTCTGAAAATGTGAAGGTTCATGCGTTGAGGGAGTATATATAGACTGGGGCTGGACGGGCGTCAACATAACCGGATGGGCGTCCACTGGGAAATTGGATGAACTGGACGGGCGTCCTGATATTCAGACGCTCGTCCAAACTGCTAAATCAAATACAGGATTGGAGGGAGTATATCAGACGGGCGTCCAGGCTTAGTGGACGCTCGTCCAATAATTGGTCTAGGCGGACGGGCGTCCAGGCTTCTGGACGGGCGTCCCGTACAGAAAAATGCAAAAATTATAAAATTTCATACAATTTAAATCCAAACTTGCATTTTCTCATTAAACTTAAATAAAACGTCAAAAATACAAATGAAAATCAACGAAGTACATAAAATCACTAGAAAACAAGTAAGAACAAATAGAAAACAGTGGGTTGCCTCCCACCAAGCGCTTTTGTTTTACGTCGTTTGCTCGACGAAACAACCTAAGAACGCTAGTTATCGTAAATGGCCGACCAATCTATCACTCGAATAAGACGGCGGAGCATGTCAATCGCCGGAGGAAAGTCATACTCATCTTGCAAACCCCAATCCTCACCAGCTACATCAACACCTCGAAAATGTTCAGCGTGCAGCACTAGCGCTAAATCTGTAAGCATCGGATCATTGAGGATCGTGTACGGACGTCCTAGAGCCTCCTGTAACTCCTCAGTAGTGAAGTCTCCACCTCTCGAACAGCGGGGAACAATGAGAACATAGGTGACAGTCTTGACGCGGGTACTAATGTCAAAGTCTACGTGCAAAACGATAGTCCATCCCGGTCCGTCATCTACAGTAATTAGTGGGATCCTCCTAAGGAAAGGTAACTCATCTGGTAGAACTCCGAAATCCATATCTAGAAAGCACAACTAACTGACAGATATAAACAAAAACAAAACTTAGTACGCTAAACTTAAATACTAAAACTGAAATACAAAACTACAAAAGCACAAAACAAAACGACTAAAACTAACGATATCTAGGATGCTTCCTAGTGGCGCTTTTGTTTAATGTCGTTAGCTCGACACCGTTTAAGCTCAGCCTGGATCAGGCCATTTAACCTTTCTGCCAGCCACTACCTCGTCTAGACCTTGATCAGTAGTTTGGCTGCAGAAACAACATCTAACACATGGGGTAAAACCTTTAATAGCTTTCCACACACGCTTAAACTTCCCCATGGTTGACTTCTTCATTCTCTGAGCCTTCTGATGACGCTTCAACTGACGCTCCCTCTCAAACTCTTCCATATCCCAACTACCAGCTAGAACTTCTTCAGATTGACCACTACCGCCATCCTCTGAAAACAGGTCGGGTGAAAACTCGTCGAATTCTTCGACTTCCGTAGCACCACACCCGAGGATATCGAGGAAACGGACAATCAAAGGTTTCTCTTTAGGCTCACCAATATAGTGCTTGCACCTTTGACCATTTACTCGAAACGGTTTACCGCTATAACCACGAAGTTCTAGAACGCCTCCAGGAATGATTTGGAGAATCTCGAAGGGACCGGACCAACGTGTCCTCAACTTTCCAGGAAACAAATGTAACCTAGAATTGTATAAAAGAACTTGTTCGCCGACGTGGAATTCTCTCTTCTTAATCTTAGCATCATGGAGTAGCTTCATCTTATCTTTACTAATCCTGGCACTTTCGTAGGCCTGGAGTCTGAATTCGTCCAACTCATGCAACTGCTGCAGTCGATGTTTTCCACAAGATTGGGAATCAAAGTTCAGAAACTTTATAGCCCAATAAACTCTATGTTCTAACTCGACCGGCATATGACATGGCTTACCATAAACCATTTGATATGGAGATGTACCCATAGGAGTCTTATAGGCAGTTCTGTATGCCCATAGTACATCATCCAACTTCAAACTCCAGTCCTTCCTATGACTGTTAACCGTTTTTTCCAGGATCTTCTTAATACTTTGGTTGCTTCTCTCAACCTGACCACTAGTCATCGGGTGATATGGTGTACCAGTCTTGTGACGAACACCATACTTTTCAAGGACTTTCTCTAGGGGTCGGTTGCAGAAGTGCGTCCCTTCATCACTGATCAAGGCACGTGGACATCCAAACCTCACGAAGATGTTTTTCTTTAGAAATTTCATGACTGTCTTATGATCATTGTGAGGAGTGGCTTGAGCCTCCACCCATTTTGACACGTAATCTACTGATGTATTATTTTTATATGATTGAATTTACGTGATTTTATTATGTTTTATCGACAAATTCTATATAAAATATATGAAATTATGATATAATTAGTATAAAATATTAATCTTTATAGTTTAGTATAGTTAGTAGTAAAAGTTAGTATTTATAGTAAAAAGTTGTAGTTTTTGTACCGGTTTTAGTGACCGGAATATTGTGTCTATTTTACACGGGTATTGTGTGTTTATTTCATTGCAGAATCCTAAGATGAGCGAAATCCCGAGTACGGACACTTTTTGAAGTCAATTCAAGTTGTTGGAAGGGAGTTATAAAGCGTCAACGATATAAATGATCAAGGGAATAATTGTTTCGAATCTCGAAAAAGGACGTATAATACAAATGGCTCATCGAGAATACGTTTTACGAAGAAGTGATCTTGATAAAAGTTGTAGAGAATTCAACGAGCTTTTCAACGGAAGTTCGATTATGTCATTCGATATCAAGAATTCAAGTTACGATTTTTAGAAGTTAGTGTGTAATTATATATAATTATATATAATTACAACACATGCTAAGTGATGATTAGGGAGTAACATGCTTGCACATGCTGATAACTAACTGTAATGATTGTCATCATTACACCGGACCGATCCGGCAGATTTTCAGGACCGGTCCGGGAAGGATCTATTTCTATAAATAGAGGAGATCAGAGCTCACTTTCAGTGTACCAATATATATATACAATATCCTATATATATTCTCTCCCTCTTCTTTCTCTTTTTATTTTCTTTTCTTTAGTTTGTAAATAGGCCTTATGCCAAAATAAATTAGTAGTAGTAGTATCGTAGTAATGCTCGGGAAATTCTCGAAGGTTCGGTGTTGCTAAAGTCGTTGTAATATTCCGGAAAAGACGATTTCTGAGTCAACAGTTGTAATCGGGTAATTTCTATAATAATTATGTTTGTTATTTTCTTCTTTTTAGTTTTTATAATGTTATTAGGCTAAATCTAATAACTAGCCAAAGTTATGTAATTGTATTATTTCGATCTTTTCGGTAATGGAATGCTGTTAAAATAAAATTGACTAAAATTGAGTTAAAATGAATCTTTTTCTATTTCGCTACGTAACGATAATATATTCGGAATGAAGTAATCAATCATGATGAATACCACATATAACCTGATGATGAACTGACCAGAGAAGTCAGGATATGAGTAAAAATAGAAAAACCGGAGGGTAAAAATGGCCGTCTGATTAACGGAATCCTATTTCCTACCCGGGGGCAGATTTGTCCTGGAAAGATAAATCTTATTAAAATTTGTACTCGAGATCTTAATAATGTTAAAATCACAGTTTAATTGAAACTACACCGTTTGTATTAAATCGATCCGCTTGACAACCGGAGCCTCTTGAATAACATCGGCCATCGACAAATGGAATCACCTCTTTTATCCGGGGTAGATTTGTACTCGGTACTGTTTTGACTAACTAAGTTTAGCATGGGGCGAGTTGTGGACATTGGATCGATGACTTTTGACATATGACAATTTCATACGCTCGTGTGAGGAGGAATTGTTGACATTAGGAGTACACCGTTTCATTTGCTCAATTGGACCTAAAAAGGAAGATCGAACACATTCCATTAAATGAAAAGATTGAATAAATTGATTACATATACTTTGGCTAGTCTAGTCTTTAAACTATATATTGGTATCTATATATTTATATATATATATATATATTTTACTATTTATGTACATCTATATATATTTATATATCTATATATATTATATTAGAATAACTTTTAAATTACGCATTTATTTTATGTTGGTTAGAGTAGTAGTAATTTGTGTTATAAAATTGCGGTTTAGATCGAGTTAATAGCAGCTATTTGGTGTTTAACCACACTTAAAAGAATTACCATTTTTTTCCCTGAGGATTCGACACCTGACTCACCACTTTATCACTACAATTTGACCCGGTACACTGCCGGTTAGGATCTGTATAGCCTAGGTAATGTCCGTCAGCTTTCTGGCGCCGTTTCCAAGGTCTGGTTTCGGTGATGTCAGTATTTTGGCGCCGTTGCCGGGGAGACAAAGTCGCTAATTTTTTTTTTTGTGTCTATGGTTACTACTTGTATTAGCTTAAAATTCTCGAGGATAAACCAACACTCTTCTTATCACATTTCTTTTTTTATATTTTTCGTTGGTATCTACTTTCTTTTAGTACCAATTTTCTTCTTCTTTAAAACTCGAGCATTTTTTTATTTTCGTTAGTTGATGACCAGAAGCGGTAAAGCCTCACTTACTCCTTATAAGCCTGATATAAACGCTTACGAAAGGCAGTTGCGGATAGAGAGTAAACGTGGTCAAACCAGCTTAGGACTCCTTGGAAAATCTCCAACGGAATCATCTTAATAAAAATAAAGAAATGGCTGAAACTAGTGATGAAACAAACGAACAGAGGCTAGATCATGCTTTAGGGCATGGCCAAAACCCTGTTAACCCTAATAATAATCAGAATAATAGAATCAATCAAGGTCAGAACCAGAATAATCGTAACAATCCGCCAAACCCGAGACCTATCTGTGATCAAACTGTAAGGAGAAACCAGACTAATAATCCCATACTTTTACCAAATGAAGGAGCGAATAATTTCGAAATTAAGTCTCATCTTTTTGGTTTAATTGACGCAAGAGCCCAATTTCTAGGAGAAGATGATGAAGATCCACATCATCATCTCTATCTGTTTGAAGAAGCTGTGCAATACGGCCAAAAGTCAAGGTGCTCATAAGGAATTAACGAGGATGACTATGTTTCCTTTTTCTTTAAAAGGAAGAGCCCGAGATTGGTTTATGTCGCTTCCACACCATTCGTTAACTAGTTGGGAGGATATTCAAGCCGAATTTACGAAACAATATTTCACTCCGGGACGGAATTTGGAATTAAAGGTCGAGGTTGCTAATTTTAGACAAGGATGCGAAGAAACACTTGGGAATGCGTGGGAAAGGTTTAAAAAATTGTTAAGAGCTTGTCCCGATCATGGTTATTCCTTAGATATGCAAATTCAACTTTTACGTCGTAAATTAAGAAAAGATTCACGTGCGGATGTAGATCATGCATGTGGTGGTTCGTTAATGATGAGTGAAGCTCAAACGAGTTTACGATGCTATAGAAAAGATTTCCAAAAATAACGAGAATGTGGGAAACCGGTTCTAGCACTAGAAAAGTAGCTTTTGCAGAAGAATGTACGTCAAATACGGAAGTTCTAGCACACTTGGAGAATTTGAGTAGAAAGTTTGATGGATTACAACAAGGAAAGAATAAAAATTCGAGAAAATAGTATGCCAATTTGAATACTCAAATCATGATAATGTGTCATTAGGGATAGAAGAACCAACGGGATATTCAAGAGAGGAAGTGAGTTTTCTTCGGCGGCATAGGAATTTGAACAATGCATATTCAAACTCATTTAATGCTATTAGAAGAGACCACCCAACTTTTAGATGGTACGAAAACCCTAGTAAGCCGGGACAACCGCCGTATCCGGTTCGGTATAAGAATATGAATAATAATCAAGTTTATCAAGGAAATACATCTAATCGAATTTACAATCATTACCAAGATCCTATCTCGGCATACCACTCAAAGTATACCGGTAACTCAAAGTTCAACTCAATCTACGAAGGGTTGAAAAATGGGAAAAAGCGATGGAAAATATGATGGGTGTAGTATCTACTCAAGCTAAGAATATGGAAACAATGATGACTTCTATAGGTTCAGTCAGTAAGGACATGAGTTCAATGAAAACATCTATGAATGGACATGATACCAGAATGAGAACGATAGAAGCTTCATTAAGGAATATGGAAGATCATTTGAGTAGGGAAGGTGAACGTAACAACAATAGACCTCCTGGAGGATTACCAAGTAATGCGAAAGAAACCCAAGAGAGGTAAATGTTGTAGTTACGAGAAGTAGGAAACTCTATGGTAGTAATGGAGTAGAAAACTTCGGGAATAATGAAGTAGAAAATGATTTAGATAAAAATGAAAAGACTAAAGATGAACTTGACTTTACTGATGAGGAAGAAGAAATCATAGAGAATTTCTTGAAAAGGAATAGAAGTTTGGAACCTGAGAATGAAGGTGAAAAATGGGTAAAAATCCCTAGAATTTTGAAAGACCCCATGGATAAAGATTTAAGAACTTTATTTAAGGAACATTTGAGAATAGAAGATAAAGAAAACAAGGATGAAAAACAGGAAGAACTGAAGGAATCTGAAGTAGAGATTGATTCAGGGAATATTTTAAAGGAAAAAATTCAAGAACCTGAAACATGGCGATCAAGTAATATTCCAAAGGATAAAGGAAAAGAGAGAATGACTTCGAAACCAAAGGTTATAGATTTAGAGTCTTTACCTTTTCCACCTAAAGATCAAATTAAAAAGATTAAGACTGATCAGAAGTATGCTCGTTTCCTTAATACTTTTCGTCATATTCATGTTAATATCCCTGTTATCGAAGCTCTGATAAATATGCCTGCCTATGGAAAGTTTTTGAAGGATATACTATCAAACAAGAAAAAATTAGAGGAATATGAGAATATATGCCTAAATGAAGAATGTTACGCAATTACGGCATAAGTTACCACCTAAAGGCGAAAGATCCTGGAAGTTTTACGATTCCATGTGAAATTGGAGGATTTACGTTTAAAAAGGTCTTATGTGATCTTGGAGCTAGTATAAATCTCATGTCTTATGAGGATTATAGAAAGCTAGGCATAGGAAAGCTTACTAAGGCGAAATGACTCCGCAAATGGCAGATAGATCGATTAAGTACCCTAAAGGAATTATTGAGGACATATTGGTTAAAGTAGACAAGTTCTATTTTCCAGTAGACTTCGTAGTTATGGAAATGGAAGAAGGATTTTCAGCGCCACTTATCTTAGGACGTCCATTTCTAGCTACAGGGAGAACTTTAATCGATGTTCAGAAAGGAGAATTAATTTTGAGAGTCAATGAAGATGAAGTTGCTTTCAATATTTTCAAAGCTATGAACCATCAATATACATCACCAAGAATCATGTTCTTTTATAGAAGATATTCATTCTGTCTATGATAATCAGTTACCAACTTCTGAAGACAAATTAGAAGAATGTTTAACTTTATCTATCTATAAAGAAGATGAGGAAGACATTGAAATGAAAGAGATAATCCTTTCTCTAGATAAAGGAAGTTTTACTTTTAAACCACCATGGCATAAGTATTTGGAGTTAGAACTAGAAGGACCAGTTCTTAAATCATCAATAGAAGATCCGCCGAAGAATCTGGAATTGAAACCGTTACCTTTAAATCGAAATATGCTTTTCTTGAAAATGATAACCTTTTACCCAGTTATTATTTCATCAACTTTAACGGAGCAACAAGAAGATCAATTACTAGGAATGTTGAAAAAGCATAAGAAAGCTTTTGGATGGACAGTTGCTGATATTCGAGGTATTAGTCCTGAGATATGTGTTCATAAGATAATTCTAAAAGAAGATGCTAAACCTTGTATTCAACCGCAACGCCGCCTCAACCCGAATTTACAGTTAATCGTTAAGAAAGAGGTTATTAAGCTATTAGAAATGGGAATAATCTTTCCTATATCGGATAGTGAATGGGTAAGTCCAACTCAAGTTGTACCAAAGAAAGGAGGTTTCACAGTGAAAGAGAATGATAAGAATGAAATGATCCCAACAAGGGAAATTACAGGATATCGAATGTGCATTGATTTTAGAAAACTAAATGATCATACTAAGAAAGATCATCATCCACTTCCATTCATAGTACAAATGTTGGAGCGTTTAAGTGGACATAAGTATTACTGTTTCTTAGATGGTTATTCAGGTTATTTACAGATATTCATTGCGGCGGGGAGATAGGGAAAAGACTACTTTCACTTGTCCTTATGGAACTTTTGCGTATAAAAGAATGCCGTTTGGTTTATGTAATGCTCTGCTACGTTTCAAAGATGTATGATGTCTATATTTTCGATATGGTTGAGAAATTCTTAGAAATTTTTATGGACGACTTTAGTGTTTACGGAGACTCTTTTAATGGCTGTTTGTTACACTTAGAACGAGTATTACAACTGTATTTGTGAGGATACCAATTTAGTGCTTAAGCGGGAAAAATGTCATTTGATGGTATCGAAGGAATTGTACTAGGTCATAGAATCTACGAAGTAGGAATTGAAGTTGATAAAGCTAAAGTCGAGGTAATCGAGAAATTGCCTCCACCAGTTAATCTAAGAACGTTAAGAGGATTTCTTGGACATGCGGGATTTTATAGGAGATTTATTGCAGATTTTTCAAAGATAGCAAAACCTCTAAGTCATTTGCTTGAAAAAGAAGTATCTTTTAATTTTGATAGTAAATGTATGGAAGCATTTAAGACCACGAAAGCGAAGTTGATTCTTGCACCGGTATTGGTGGCACCAAGCGGGATTTACCTTTTGAGATTATGTGTGATGCAAGCGATTTATTTGTAGGAGTACATTTTAGGTCAAAGGTATAATAGAATTCTCAAAGCTATTTACTATGCATCTCATACGTTAAATGCGGCTCAACTAAACTATGCAACTACGAGAAAAAGAAGCTGTTGGGTTGTGATTTTTGCCTTAGATAAGTTTAGATCGTATATTGTTGGCTCTAAGGTAATAGTTTATACGGACCATTCGGCATTGAAATATTTGCGAGTAAGAAAGATGCGAAACCACGTCTTCTTAGATGGATTCTCCTACTTCAAGAATTTGATATTGAGATTAAAGATAAAAAAGGAAGTGAGAATGTAGTAGCGGATCATCTAAGTAGAATGGAAGCGAGGAAGAAATAGGAAATGAAATTAAGGATTCATTTCACGATGAACATGCTTGTTTAGAATCGATATGCCTTCAACCATGCGGTTATTAAAGAAAAGAATTCCTTCTAAGGAAAATTCACCTTGGTTTGGAGATATCATTAACTACTTAACTTTGTGATTACATTCCGTCTCATTGGACTTGGCAACGAGAAAAAGAAGTTCTTTTATGACTTAAAATTTTATTCTTGGGAGGAACCGGATCTTTTCCGTAAATGTTCGGATGGAATAATCGAGAAAATGTGTGCACGATAATGAAATTTTAAGTGTTTTATCGTTTTGTCATGATCGTGAGGCGGGAGGTCATCATGGAGGTTGGAAAAGCTGCTTTTAAAGTCTTGCAATGTGGTTTTTATTGGCCTACACTTTATAAAGATGCGTATACATATGTTAAATCTTGTGAATCATGTCAAAAATGGGGAAATATATCGAAAAAACATGAAATGCCTATGCAACCTATTTTAGAATGTGAGTTATTTGATGTTTGGGGTATAGATTTCATGGGACCTTTCCCTATATCATTTGGAAAAAGATTTATTCTTGTAATGGTAGATTATGTTTCGAAATGGGTAGAAGCTGAAGCTCTTCCCACTAATGATACCAAGGTTGTCATACGATTCCTTAAAAAGAACATATTCACTAGATATGGCATTCCGAGGGCGATCATTAGTGATAGAGGGTCACACTTTTGCAATCGACCATTTACTAAGTTAATTGAAAAATATGGTGTAACGCATAAGTTAGGAACGCCTTATCATCCGCAAACCAGTGGTCAGGTAGAGGTGTCGAATAGAGAGATTAAAAGAATCATAGAAAAAACAGTGGATTCAAACCGTAAAAACGGGCAGTTAGACTAGATGATGCGTTATGGGCATACAGAACAGCTTTTAAAACTCCAATTGGCTGTTCTCCCTACAAATTAGTCTTTGGTAAATCTTGTCATCTCCAGGTAGAGTTAGAACACCGAGCATTACGGGCTATTAGATTTTTAAATTTCGATCCTAAAAAGTTTGTCGGTGATCATAGACTACTTCAGTTAACAGAATTAGAAGAATTTCGCCTTGATTCATATGAAAATGCTCGAATCTACAAGGAACGCACGAAATCCTTCCATGATAAGAGAATATATAGTCGTGAGTTCCATGTAGGTGATCGAGTGTTATTGTACAATTCACGTTTAAAGTTGTTTCCGGGAAAGCTTAAATCAAGATGGACGGGACCATTTAAAGTAACACGAGTTTATAAATGCGGAGTTGTTGAACTAGCGATGGGAATACAACTTTTATAGCCAATGGTCACGGGGTGAAGCTATTTACGGAAGGTGAAGAAGTCTCTCTCATAAATGAAGTGATGTTGTTGATCGACCCTCCGAAAGACTAAAAAGCAGTGCTCTGAAAATCTGAAAGTGTCAAATTACCAGGTTTTATCTTTACTTTTATATGTCTAAACTAGTTTCGTCTTTTACCGGATAGACGTAAAAGAACTGGATGTCTTTTTTAGATAGATTAGGAGTTTTTGTTTTGCTTTTGAAGTTTGGTTTTAATAGAGATATCGCCTTTACTATAGAAGCCTTAGTTTTTGAAAAGAACAAGCAATTGTTGAGAGAGAAAAAATTGAAAAAAGTTTGTAATGGTACGTCGAGAAGCTCGATAAAGAGAAGGGCTAAGTTTTTAAGGAAGTGCAGAATCTGTGGAAAGATTGAACACAATGGGCAATGTGGGAAAAATATAACTCAATCTCAGAGTGAGTGTTTGAATGTAATTAAGAAGGGAACGATTAGGTGGTTAACCGAAAATCCCGATGGACTTCCAAGACTTAATTCAAACGCTACATTTCTAGGATATAGTTTGCTTGAACGGTATGTTAGAAATCTGGAGTTTAGAGAAATTGAAGAATTAGAAACCCCGTAAGTTCAAGTCTTTTATTGTTTTTAGTTTTATAAATTTTTTTGCATAACTTTGAAAATTTTATAAAATTGGATCTTTATAAAATTAAGGAGTTTTATAAAAGTTTTATAAAAAGTTTTAAGTTTTTAGATATTTTATAAAAATTAATATAAATTTATTGAATTTTTATAAACTTTTAAATAAGTTTTATAAAGATTTTATAAATTTTGAGAAATTGTTATAAAATTTATAAATTTTATTATAAAGTTTTTATTGAGTTTTATAAGTAAAAAAAAAAAAAAAAAAAAAAATTTTCGAAAAAATCATAAAAAATTTCACACGGACCGATCCGGCCCTTACACCGGACCGATCCGGGATCGATTTAACCTAAAAAGACGGGATCTTTTCTTTCTTCTTCATTTCTCCTCTTTTCAAACAGCAGCCGCACCACCACCTCCACCCCCAAAAATTTTCTTTTTCTCTTCAAAATACAAATTAAACTAAACCATTACATATATTCTTCCTTTTTACTCTCCTCTCTTCAACACAAGTGAAAAATTTGAAAAAGATCGAACACAAGCTCCATTTCATCCCGGTGGCTTATACGACTTTTCCGGCCACTTTTCACCGTTTTGTTCACTATAAGGTATAATTTGTTTACTCTAGTTATCAATTTCATGATTTTTATAATTTTTAGATTTATTTTCAACTATTTTGATTTTTAAGTGTGTTGTGACATTTTATTTGTGTTGTTTTTGTTTGTTTTTTTTTTTTTTTTTTTTTTGTTTTATTATTCCAAAATTCGTAGAATGGCCTCATCTAGTCGAAAAATCTCTAAGAAACGAAAGCCTAATATTCCAATAGAAGTACCGGTAGTAGAATTAAAAGAGTTAACACCGGAAGAAGAATCGGTTAGTTTTTTGCTACGGCTTCACCTCGAAGCTAAGAATGCTTATAAGAATATCTATAGTAAATGTGGAGTTGTGTTGGAAAGAGGCTTAGATTTTGATGACTTAGGAGAGGAGGTTAGGCGTATTTTTGCGAGACGCCAATGGTTGGATTTTGCGGCTCGGAGGACGGGGAGAGATCAATACTACCTTAGTGGCGAGTTTTATGCGGTTCTGTCTACTTTGACACCCACCGAGGGTAGTATGATAGAGTCTATTCCCTTAGGTCTAGACATGTTTCTTTTAGTCCGGAACTTATTAATCTTGTTTTAGGGGTAGAAGTTTTTCCGGATGAAGAGGATTACGGAAATTTGTTTATAGATTAGATGATCTGCTATGTATGAGCGATTGCCTCAGAGCTCGGAGGGAGTTTGATGCTACGGCGAGTGGGTGGACAACGAGATTTAATTATGGGAAATGTTTTAGAGATGCGAGGGCAATCAAAAGATTTTTGAGCCATACTCTCATCCCGCTACCAAACACACCGCCTTTGGTAAAGAAGATTTATGCATTACTTGGGCGATGATTCATGATGTTAAGGTGGATGTGGGGAAGATCATGTATAGAAGGGTTTTCGAGTTTATTGTTACGCCAAGGCGGGGAGTCACATGTACTTTCCTGGCTTTATTTCGGATTTATGTCGTAGATCGGGAGTTCCTTTCTATCTAACGATAAGTTAACGATGGCAGATGAGTCCCTGATAGGCCCTAGTCTGAGGAGGTCTCCAGAGGGTTCGATAGACTCGATAGTTAGACGTAGTGCACCTCCACCAGTTCCACCAGTTTCAGCATTTTCATCTTTTTCTGATCAGCAGCAGTCTTCTTTTCCAAACACCATTACATACGATATGTTTCAATCCTTAGTGTCAGATGTCGCCCGAGGACAGGCTAATATGGCTTTGTTTGCTGAGCAGAGTAGGCAGTGGAGTGATGATTTACGTAGAGGGATGTTGAGACATGAGCAGATGCATCTTGATCCTTCTTTCGATAAAACTGCCTATCCGCCCTGTCAATCTAACCCATATACGTTACCAGAATGGATAGCACCTATTCCACCATCTCAGAGCTTTCATCATATGCCAAATCCTTTTGAAAGCCAGTCTAGTGGTCAGGGTGTCTTTTATACAGGTTCTCAGGGTGCTGTTACATCTAGCTGGGGAGGATTTTCGGATTTTGCAAGGATGACGTCAAGTATGAGTTCGATAGGTCTCGACAGTTCAGTTCGGACCACGACTACGTTTCCACAGCCAGTTACGTCATCGGTTCCAAGTTTGAATGATCCAGTTTATCCAGTGAGGATGATGATGTTGACATTATTTGATTTCGTACAACTTTGTTAATTTTAAACATTTTAAATACCGTTTATTTTATTTTCCGCATTTTAATTTTATTAAATACTAAGTTTGCTAATTTAATAGTTTTTCGTTTTCTTAATCGTTTTATGTCGTAGTAGTAGATTTAATCACTTTTAATAGTATTTAAATATTTCATAAAAAAAGAAAAAGAAAAATATATATATTTTCGTATGTCGTTTTTAAAATATAATTCGTGTATCGTTTATCCGTATCATTTAGATATGTTTTATTTTAAACTCTAATAGCCGTGAGCCTATTAAAGATAAACAAAGAGAACTTGAATTTTACAACCTTCACACGGTAAAAATATCTTAAAGCCGGACCGGTCCGGTCAGTTTCAGGACCGATCCGGGAGTTAAATTGCTTAGTCATGATTGAGAGTGTTAATATGCAGACACGTACACTCTCAATTTTGTCCATTTAAGGAAAGCCAGCTGAGAGTGAAAAACTTGCAAATTCACTCAGTTACTTTCACCTTTCTATCTGTTAAATTGTTTTCATCTGTTTCAACTAAAATGTCAAACCGATCATCACCATCAGTCAATTCATACGATCCGGAGGCAATAGATGTTTTTGTCCCGGAGTCTAGCGCTTCAAATGTTAATTTGTTGGTGAATGCGAGGTTTGCAAATTCTCCAATATTGGTAGAAAGGGGTATCAATTTTGAAAAAATTGATCAGTTCGGAAGGGATTTAATTCAGAATCAAGGATGGAGAAAATTTGTTAAGCATCCTCGAGGAAGAATTAATGTTTCTATTGTTAGGGAATTTTATTCGGCTCTTTCTCTATTGTTACTACGGTAGATCCGTCACGACTTATATATCGTTCGTGGTACACTTATTCACTGTCACCTCGTATTATAAATCATATCTACGAAATACCGATTTTCAATCAAATCCATAATCTTCATTATGAATATCAATGGACATTAGAGAACTCTTGTCACGTTGTTAACTATGTCACGGAAGCTTTTCCGTATCTGTTTCCAGAGTTCGATCAAAATTATGATTCTACCACTTCCGCTCTACCTGCTCATCTGAGAGCATGGAAACGCTTCATTAACTCGCGAGTCTATCCGACTAGTGACTTTGCGTGGGTTAGTGATAGTGAGATACTTCTGTTGTTTGCATTGATAAGCGGAGCTCATGTGGATTGGGGAATTTTGATTTTTAAGACGGCAGTGAACTTTGCAGTAGAGCGATATAATGATGGAAGGCCGATGCCTTTTGCCTGGTTGATTTCAAGATTGTGTGTTCATTTGAATGAAGTCCCTGAACTTACCTCTGACGAGATATATCCGTCTCGTGATCATCGTAGAGGATTGCTACCAGTGGAAAATCCGGGTTGTTCGTCAACTATTTGAGATAGTTGTTAGTGGTTTTATTTAATTTAGTTTAAGTTTGGTTTGCTTTAATAAGTTAGAGTTGATTAAGGTTAGTAAGTTAGTTGGTAAGTTTGTTTTATTTTGAAATTTTTTTTTTTTTTTTTGTGTAATAGTTTCTTTTTGTTTAATATATATGTTGTTTGATTTTAATATACACGTATTATCGATAATTATAACGATCATCTATAATTTTAATTTAATTTTCGAACCTACTTTTTCATACTCATTGAACATCGGGACGATGCCACTTCGTAAGTGGGGAGTAGAGTTAGGTTTGAAAATTTCATTAAAATTTTCGAAAAAAATAAAAAATAATTATAAAATATAACCTTTTTCATATAAATTAGTACTTTAATTACTTATTTCTTAGTTTTAATTTTTTCTTGAATAATTTAAGTTGGTTAATATATGAATAAAAATGATATAATTTGAGAAGATTAATTTTTGATTTAGTAAAATATATTAGATATATAATGAATATGTTTTATATCTTTTATAAGATTTTTAAGATTTTGAGTATGTATAACTAAATAATTTTTGTCAAATATTTCTTTTATGGAATTATTCAAGTAATTTTCAAATTTATAAATAAATTTTTAGATAATTTTCTTTTTAAGATAAATTATGAATTTGGAATCAAAATTAGGAATGATGATTTTTGGCACCACAAAAATATAACTATAGCCAAATAGCCTACCTGAATAAAATTTCCAATTTTTGACCCCACCTCAGCTTTTTAAAGAGTGATCAAGACCTCACTCGGAATTTAGCCATTTTGATTAACTAGAAATTTCCGACCCTTAGCTTGTTTTGTTCTACATTTCTTTGCATCCTTCGAGTTTGTACGTACTTATGAGAGGAGATGATGACAAAAAGAGTTAAGAGTTGAGAAAAATGGTATATGCTTTGAGATTGGAATGAGTTCGGATATGTTAGTGTCCTATGAAAAATTTATATTAGGAACAAAGCACCATTTTTACACGAATTAATCAAATATCGGTATCTTCCCTATCTTTGATCGACAATATAAAAATAAAATATATCGGTAGTAGCTACCAATGATTTGAGTGCAGTAGGGTGTTATCTAGAAACGTCCTATATCACTATGAGGTATAAAGCTCCCGATAAAAATTCGAATCATAAGATCTCAAGAATAATTACGGGTTTAAGGAAACCGGACTCGTAATTTTAGATCGAAAGAGTAGTACTCCGATCAATCTTGATGAAGCAATGCTTGTAAAATTTGATTATTTTCTACACACACTCACGCTTTAGTTCTTAATATTAAAAAAAAAAAAAAAAAAAAGAGAGAGAGAAAATCGAAAAATAATTGGAATAAAAGGATGTTACTAATCGAAGCTTGTTTTTGATCAAGAATGTGAAGACGTAGGTACGTACGACTTGCATCTTTCTCTTTTTGATTTCCTTTTCTATCTTTTCGATTAACTAATGTCCTATCCTAATATATTAAGCCAATGTGTCTTCTATCGACTTAGTTAATGATTCCGAAATTCGTAATAATCGAGATAGAAAGTATTTCTAATATTTTATTTATATTTCTGAATTATTGCATGCATGTTTCCATCTAATTCATATTTGATACTTAATTCATTTAAGTTATATAATCTTTCTTTCTTAAATTTCTATAAAATTTATAAATTATATGTTTGTAATATTGACGATATATATTACTTTTGAAATTTTAATTTGATCAATTATATTATCTGTTATTTATATATTACCGCTTATTTTTGCTCGAGGACGATCAAAAGCTAAGTGGGGAGTAATTTGATGTATTATTTTTATATGATTGAATTTACGTGATTTTATTATGTTTTATCGACAAATTCTATATAAAATATATGAAATTATGATATAATTAGTATAAAATATTAATCTTTATAGTTTGGTATAGTTAGTAGTAAAAGTTAGTATTTATAGTAAAAAGTTGTAGTTTTTGTACCGGTTTTAGTGACCGGAATATTGTGTCTATTTTACACGGGTATTGTGTGTTTATTTCATTGCGAATCCTAAGATGAAGCGAAATCCCGAGTACGACACTTTTTGAAGTCAATTCAAGTTGTTGGAAGGGAGTTATAAAGCGTCACGATATAAATGATCAAGGGAATAATTGTTTCGAATCTCGAAAAAGGACGTATAATACAAATGGCTCATCGAGAATACGTTTTACGAAGAAGTGATCTTGATAAAAGTTGTAGAGAATTCAACGAGCTTTTCAACGGAAGTTCGATTATGTCATTCGATATCAAGAATTCAAGTTACGATTTTTAGAAGTTAGTGTGTAATTATATATAATTATATATAATTACAACACAAAGCACAAGTGATGATTAGGGAGTAACATGCTTGCACATGCGATAACTAAGCGTAATGATTGTCATCATTACACCGGACCGATCCAATGATTTTCGGGACCGGTCCGGGAAGGATCTATTTCTATAAATAGAGGAGATCAGAGCTCACTTTCAGTGTACCAATATATATATACAATATCCTATATATATTCTCTCCCTCTTCTTTCTCTTTTTATTTTCTTTTCTTTAGTTTGTAAATAGGCCTTATGCCAAAATAAATTAGTAGTAGTAGTATCGTAGTAATGCTCGGGAAATTCTCGAAGGTTCGGTGTTGCTAAAGTCGTTGTAATATTCCGGAAAAGACGATTTCTGAGTCAACAGTTGTAATCGGGTAATTTCTATAATAATTATGTTTGTTATTTTCTTCTTTTTAGTTTTTATAATGTTATTAGGCTAAATCTAATAACTAGCCAAAGTTATGTAATCATATTATTTCGATCTTTTCGGTAATGGAATGCTGTTAAAATAAAATTGACTAAAATTGAGTTAAAATGAATCTTTTTCTATTTCGCTACGTAACGATAATATATTCGGAATGAAGTAATCAATCATGATGAATACCACATATAACGATGATGAAGCGACCGAGAGAAGTCGGGATATGAGTAAAAATAGAAAAACCGGAGGGTAAAAATGGCCGTACGATTAAAGGAATCCTATTTCCTACCCGGGGCGCGATTTGTCTGGAAAGATAAATCTTATTAAAATTTGTACTCGAGATCTTAATAATGTTAAAATCACGAGTTTAATTGAAACTACACCGTTTGTATTAAATCGATCCGCTTGACAACCGGAGCCTCTTGAATAACATCGGCCATCGACAAATGGAATCACCTCTTTTATCCGGGGTAGATTTGTACTCGGTACTGTTTTGACTAACTAAGTTTAGCATGGGGCGAGTTGTGGACATTGGATCGATGACTTTTGACATATGACAATTTCATACGCTCGTGTGAGGAGGAATTGTTGACATTAGGAGTACACCGTTTCATTTGCTCAATTGGACCTAAAAAGGAAGATCGAACATATTCCATTAAATGAAAAGATTGAATAAATTGATTACATATACTTTGGCTAGTCTAGTCTTTAAACTATATATTGGTATCTATATATTTATATATATATATATATTTTACTATTTATGTACATCTATATATATTTATATATCTATATATATTATATTAGAATAACTTTTAAATTACGCATTTATTTTATGTTGGTTAGAGTAGTAGTAATTTGTGTTATAAAATTGCGGTTTAGATCGAGTTAATAACAGCTATTTGGTGTTTAACCACACTTAAAAGAATTACCATTTTTTTCCCTGAGGATTCGACACCTGACTCACCACTTTATCACTACAATTTGACCCGGTACACTGCCGGTTAGGATCTGTATAGCCTAGGTAATGTCCGTCAGCTTTCTGGCGCCGTTTCCAAGGTTAGGTTTAGGTCTGTCATCTACGCAGACTAAAATGTATTTGTTACCGCAGGATGATGGGAATGGTCCCATAAAATTGATACCCCATACATCAAAGACTTCGCATTCTAGGATGGGTTTCAAAGGCATGTCAAAACGCCTTGTCAGAGTACCGGTTCTTTGGCACCTATCACAAGCTTTACAGAAAGCTTCTGTGTCCTTAAAAATCGTAGGCCAATAGAAACCGGATTGGAAGATCTTAGCAATGGTTTTCCACGGACCAAAGTGACCTCCAGTGGGTCCACTGTGGCACTGCTCAATAATATCGTGCTGCTCAGATTCTGGAACACATCTTTTAAGCAGACCATCTTTACAGATCCTAAAAAGATAAGGTTCATCCCAAACGAAAGATTTCAAATCAGAGAAGAACTTTTTCTTCTCCTGATAGGACATTTCCGGATCGAGATAACGGGCATGAAGGTAATTGACAATGGAAGAATACCATGGAACATCAGGAGGACAACCGTCGATAAGCATAATGTTCTCTAGAGGAAAGTAAAGATCTATATCATCTGGATCATCCTTTTCCTCACTTAACATTCTTGAAACGTGATTAGCCACTACGTTCTCACTACCCTTTTTGTCTTTAATTTGGACATCAAACTCTTGTAGGGTCAGTATCCAACGTAGTAGGCGCGGTTTAGCCTCTTTCTTAGTCATCAGATAACGCAAAGCAGCGTGGTCAGTCCACACAATCACTTGAGCTCCTAACAAGTAACTACGAAACTTGTCCATAGCAAAAACTACGGCCAATAATTCCTTTTCAGTAGTAGTATAGTTAACTTGAGAAGGATTCAAAGTGTGACTGGCGTAATAGATAGGCTGGAATTTCCCGTTAAACCTTTGTCCTAAGACTGCACCAACAGCATAGTTTGACGCGTCGCACATAAGCTCAAAAGGTAAGTTCCAGTCAGGTGATATAAGAATTGGAGCAGATATTAAACGATTTTTGAGCTCCTCAAACGCTTGCTTGCGGCTCTCATCAAAATTGAACTCAACGTCCTCCTTAAGTAAAGTAGACGGGGGCTTGGCAATCTTGGAGAAATCTTGAATGAATCTTCTGTAGAAACCTACATGTCCAAGAAAACCTCTCACTTCACGCACATTCTTGGGATAGCTCATCTTCTCGATAGCTTCTACTTTTGCCCTGTCAACTTCTATACCTTTGGCGGATATTTTGTGGCCAAGAACTATGCCCTCATCTACCATGAAATGGCATTTTTCCCAATAGAGTACTAAGTTCTTTTCCATACATCTGGACAACACTTGATCAAGATTGTCAAGGCAATCATCAAAAGACTGGCCAAAAACTGAAAAATCGTCCATAAAGATCTCCATACACTTCTCTACCAGCCCGTCAAAGATGGCCAGCATACATCTCTGAAATGTAGCTGGAGCATTGCAGAGACCAAATGGCATTCGCCTGTAGGCGAATGTACCATAAGGGCAGGTGAAAGTGGTTTTCTCTTGGTCAACTGGATCAATGGGTATCTGGAAATATCCTGAATAACCATCAAGAAAGCAGTAGAATGCGTGCCCCGCCAGACGCTCAAGCATCTGGTCAATGAATGGAAGGGGGAAGTGATCCTTCATGGTTACCTCATTGAGCTTTCTATAATCGATGCAGACTCTGTAACCAGTAACAAGTCTCAATGCTATTTCCTCTCCCTTCTCATTCTTCTCAATCGTAATTCCTCCTTTCTTGGGAACTACTTGAGTTGGGGAAACCCATTCACTATCAGCGATGTCATAAATGATTCCCATGTCCAGAAGCTTAATGATTTCCTTTTTAACGACTTCTTGCATATGAGGGTTGAGCCTCCTGCGGGGGTTTGTCTAACACATTTAGCACCCTCATTAGTCTTGATCTTATGCATACGGATGTCCGGAGATATCCCTCGATATCTCCTACTTGCCATCCAAAGGCTTTCTCATTCTTTTTCAAGACGTTGATCAATTTCATCTCTTCATACGAGACGACTTGACGGATATGATTAACGGAAGCTTGTCGCCTTCTCTTAAAAACACATACTTTAGATGTTTGGGCAACGGCTTCGAGAACCAAATCGGCGGGGGGTCTTCCAAACTTGACTTAAGATCTCCACCTTTCAACTCAACATCACCGAGCTTACTCGGTGGTCCCACCGCCTTGACTTCTCCTCTCAACGGTTCTTCCTCAAAATCGGCTACTAATTGATCTAGATTGACCATACCATGAGTATTTAGATTATCAACCAATCGCTCATATTCGGCTTCTACGACCATGACTTGCCGATCCATATAATCGGTGAAATCATCGTCATATAATCAATGGAAAAGCCGGTTGGAGGGCCAGAAGGTACTTGAATGGACTTTAAGACGTTGTAACTCACCTCTTGATCACCAACTCGGATAGTCACTTGCCCACCATCACAATCGATGAGAGCTCTAGCTGTAGATAAGAAAGGTCTTCCAAGAATCAGGGGTACGTTTTCATCTTTCTCCATATCTAAAACATACCAATCGACTGGAAAGGTAAACCTATCAATCTGAACCAAAACGTCTTTCAGGATCCCTGAAGCTTTCTTAGAGGATCTATCAGCGAATTGTAAACTCATAGTAGTAGTGGGTTCTAGAAGGCTTTGTAAACCGAGCTGTTTGCATACAGACATTGGCATAAGACTTATAGAGGCACCTAGATCACACAAAGAATTAGGGAAGACTAGACCTCCCATTAATACTGTGAGTACGAACTTGCCAGGGTGACCTCTTTTAATTGGTAAGTCTTCATAATTAATCATGGAGCAATCCTCACCAATTTGTCTTTCCATGCCTGCTAACTTCTTTTTCGAAGACACAACATCCTTGATGAATTTCGTATACTTAGGCATCTCGACCAAGACTTCGGATAATGGAAGATTTACCTGAGTGTTTTTCAAAAGGTTCAGCACCTTTCCGTACTTTTTGTCCTCACTCAAGGAAATGTTGCTTTTTCTCGGTGGAAATGGAAGCTT
The DNA here is from genome assembly GCA_036785695.1 of Gentiana straminea. NCBI lineage: Eukaryota > Viridiplantae > Streptophyta > Magnoliopsida > Gentianales > Gentianaceae > Gentiana > Gentiana straminea. The sequence goes on from JAVUPR010000042.1 coordinate 2,780,013, forward strand.
CTTAAGGTCACTCTCAGAAAAGACTTTCTTTGAGGATGCACTTACAGCTTTGTCTTCCAGATCTTTCCATCGAACAGTTTTTTCCGATTTCTTTGTAGTCAGGGGATCAGCCTCCTGACTTTCGCTTGCTTTTTCGGTCCTCGGGATCGGCCACTTGAGGATTCCCAACTCTTTCACCTCTCGGGGGATCGGCCACCGAGTCTTTTCTTGCAACGAGAGGGGAGTATAGGTGCTTAGCTTCCCTCCGCCTTAACGGTGGCGGGGAGGGGTTAGTGGTTTCCCTGGTGGGAAGGACCACTAACTTGAGTACCGCTTCTTAGATTCATCGCACTGGCCTCCTCTTTACCATATTGCATTGCTGGCACGAGGTCAGTACATTGGCTGTTGCTTATATCGGCTTGAGCAACATGACCGCCCTTTGGATTCTTTTCAGTAAAACTGGGTAGATGCCCGGGGGTCTTGAAGCTAGCGCTCATCCAAGCTGCCTATTTGCCTCTCAAGGTTCTTATTTGTACTCATAAGGAGCTGAATATTTTTGTTTTGCTCCTCTCGAATGAGTTCCATTCGGCCTTGAGGTCTCCGAGCTTGAAGGGCCTTGGGAGTTTGGAAAAGTTTGAGAGTATTCTTTGGTTTGGGCCGATTTTGAAAATTAGAATTGGAATTAGAAGGCCAATTTCGGTTGAACCTTTGAGTAGGATTGGAAAAATTCGAGCTTTGGTTACGAGCAAAACCGGGGTTCCTATTGAAACTTTGATTCGTATTGAAATTCGAATTAGAATTGGAACCGAGAAGATTGATTAAACCCATGGTTTTGGAAATTTTTTTGGCCGAAACTTGATTAGACCTTTGGTTGTTCGGCCATAGAACGCATTCACTTCGCATTCGTTTGTCCGTTCATAGGACAGAATTTAGATGTGTGCCCCATATTGTCACAGTTCTGACATGTGACTTGATTGTACTGTCCATAATCATGAACAGCATTCACTTGATAAGGAGCAAGGGGATTAAATTGACACTGGTCCTTCATATGGCCAGTCTGACAGCAGTTTTCGCAGTACAGAACCTGAGGGTTCTGTGGAAAAGAGGAAGTTTGATTTATCGGATTTGAAATTTGAGGTGCTGCCATCTGCTTATGCAACATGGCGATCAAACTTTGCATGTTTACCTCCTCAACCTTAGGAGGAGGGGGTGCTTGAATAGCTTGATAGGATGGAGCATAGTTATATTTAGCAATGTCCTCGAACAATGCCCATCCCTCTTCAGGTGTTTTCTTCAAAAACGCCCCACCAGATGAACTATTGACCATGCCTTTTGTAAGCTCGGTCAATCCACTAAAGAATGTGTTGACTTGCCTTTGCAGTGGCAAGCCGTGGTGGGGGCACTTTCTCAGCAGAGATTTAAATCTTTTCCAGCAATCGAAGAAAGATTCATTCTCTTTTTGGTAGAAAGTGAAAATCTCGTTCAAACACTGGGCTATTTTCGAAGGTGGAAAGTATTGACTCAAGAACTCCTTTTCGAGTTCAGCCCACGTGGTGATTGATTCAGAGGGAAGAGAAGTATACCACTCCTTCGCTTCTACCTTGAGAGAAAATGGAAAAAGTTTCAGCTTGATTGGATCCTCACTCACTCCTTGGATGCGTGTAGTGCCACATATCTCTAAGAATGTATGTAAGTGGGTATGCGGATTCTCTGATTGATAGCCATGAAAAATTGATGCATGCTGCATCATCTGGATAAGTCCCGGCTTGAGTTTGAAAGTTTGTGCAGTAATGGTGGTAAGACGATAGCCGGGTTGACGATTCTTGCACCGAGGCATGGCGTAGTACGCAACGTTCGTCTATCCTCGGCGGCCATTATTACGAGATCTTCGATTTCCTTTGTTAGGTTTTGTTCAATTTCTTGATCGGTTGAACTTCCTTCGCCAGAAGGATCGGCAAAACGAAGTCTTCGCCTGTTGGGTCGGACTATGGTCCGCTCGAGGTCAGGTGAAAAGAGTAGCAGTCCTTTCTGACTTCGAGTTTTTTATAAACTGAAACCCAACTCAAGATGTTGAACCTAAAAACTAAAGAAAATTTAAAAGCCTAGACTAAAAATTAAACTCTAAGAAAAGAAAAGAAAAGAAAAGAAAGGAAAGGAATTAGGATTATTTAAGAAAAAAGATGAAACAGACGGGCGTCCAAATGTTTGGACGGGCGTTTGCCCAACTTTCAGACTGGACGGGCGTTCAGATCCCAAACGCTCGTCTGGTCGTCAGGAAACTTGAACGGGCGTCCAAATTTTATGGACGCTCGTCTAAGTTACTGAAAACAGAACAAGATTGAAAATTTTCCAGCGGACGGGCGTCCAAGATCCCAGACGCCCGTTTGGTAGCGGGAAAACTAGAACATAAACAGAAAATTTACAGAAAATAAAAGGTGTTAAGGAAAAACAGAGAGAGAACAGAGGTAGAAAGAAACAAAACGAAAGAGAGAAAATCTAATCACAAGAGAACTAAAGAAAACCTTAAACCCTAACTAAAAACCCTTAGTAAACTAAACCTAAAAACCTAAAATTCCAACTAAAAACCTAACTAAAACAGGGATTTAAAACACAGAAAACAGAAAAACGAAAAACAAAAAACTAGGCAACCGTTCGGTTCCCCGGCAACGGCGCCAAAAACTTGTCACGGATTTTATTAACACAAAACAAACAAGTAATAATCCGGTTAACCTCAAGTATAAGGATCGTAGTAATAGTGGTTAATGCCGGGTCGATCTTACGGGGAACTAAACAGTTGTGATTCCTAGTTTTTGTCTAACCTAAACTATGTCACGAAACTAATCTAAACAGTGAATAAAACAGAACAAAACTGAAAATAGAACTAGACAGAGGATATAGTCCAAAGCTAGGAAGAATACGGGTTGCGAACCTTTAACTAAACTAATCTAAGATGCAAATAAAAGTAAACTAACTAAACAAATTCAAGTTTTTAAGGATTTAAATCAAATGTATAACGAACAAACGAGGATTGATCCACCTATCCAACAATCATTGATTCCCTATCTCGATTATATTGTGGTTTTTATCTAAGTTGTGATTCACCTCATCTAAATATGAACCCTAATTCCTTAGAAAGTTCATCTATTAATCCATTATCTTCCGATGCAAGATTAACGCGTTTTCAAACCAAAGGTGTAAACTTTATGTTTATAATCTAGCAATTAAACCTATTAACTTCCGTTAAGATAGATTCAAATACTATTCCTATTCATGGTGATCTAAGGTTTATAGAGATTTCCATCAACAATAAACAATCAACACATGCATATCTTCCGATATAAGAGCAATTAAACAGAATAATCATGAATAAAGAAACAACCTTTAATAAAAACTCACAGTATAATCGATGAAAACGAAATCAACAGTTGTTGGATGGCTTCACAATACTCGTTTGATGAAGCTTTCAGCTTCTGAACATCCTCAGCAACTCAAAATTGCAGAAACAGTGCATAAAAAGTAGCTAATTTACTCTAGATCTAAAGTGCATAAATCTGGAATAAGAGGAAGAAAATCGCAGCATAAAGCCGCCACTAGGTTTAGGGTTTCGAATAATGTGTATATTGTATATCATATGTGGAGAAACAGCTGCTATATATAGATATTGAAGTCGGTTCAGCAAAGTCGGTCGACGGACGCTCGTCCGCTCTGGTGAACGCCCGTCCAGATAAATCTGGACTACTTCAGACGCCCGTTCAGACAGCGTCCAAACTCTCTGTATCAAAATCACACCACCGGACGCCCGTCTGCTTTATCAAATGCCCGTCCACTCTGGACGGGACCGGGACGCTCGTTCAGGATGATCAAATTTTGATTTCTTGATCTTTATCTCTTTTTTTCTCTATCTCATTCCTTCATTATCTCTTTTATCATCAATTAGCTCGAACTTAATCAACTTTTGATCATCTCTTGAGCCTCAAACATGTATCTATAACACATAAAAACATCGCAAAAATGTAATAATGTCCGAATAATCATAAAATCATATTAAAAGCACCAAAATCAACCAATTTTGCGAATAACTTATTTAAAACCTCATTTACTCAATATTTCCGTTAAACACTCGTTTCTTATGCAATTTAGTACAAATACGGGGGAAAATATCATAGAATATAACGTTATAAATCGTATAAATTCACCCTTAACAAGTACGATCACTTACAACCCATGATGATGAAGTCATAACAAACTGTTGTAGTGCAAAATGAAAGAAGAAGCAAGAAATAGTCTAGAGAAAATGTATAAGTTCTATCTAGAGTTTGAACTTTGTATAGGTTGTTTCAGACAAACATTGTAATAGATAGGAACTAGACAAACAGCTGAGTCACAACAAGAAAACTGAGTATACATTTGAAGAACTGAGGGTTCAAACTCAGTTATGAGAAAACCGAAGAAGATAAGTTCGCTGAGGGACACAGACTCAGTTGACTCATCTAGAAGACTGAAGAACTGAGGGACATAGACTCAGTTATCGAAGACCGAAGAACTGAGGTGGAAAACTCAGTTAGAAGCTTATTAAGTCGTGACTATAAGTCAGGATTCAGGCAAGTCTGTTGTGACCTGAAACTGAACTATAGATCATGTAAAGCTGAATAATCTTAAGGACAAAGATTATCAGTTACCAGGAAAAGAAGAAACTAAATGGTGTACTTTGACTTAGTCAATTAAAGTCGGATGTCAAATATACAAGGTACTCAGTTTTGAAGAAGAGTAGAAAAATGAGTTAAGGCCTTGTTGGATTTGAATTATCAATACGACAAAAGGTCGTACATATGAACGTTGGCTAAACAACAAATGTAACGGCTACAAGAGCTAGTGACCGTTACATCGCCCCTATAAATGCACAAGAGAATCACTTGAAGTAAGGGAGAGAGAAGGATCTAAAAAGGAGCTTTACAAGCATATATCTAAAGATCTAGATCTAGAAAATCAGATTGCATATCTAGAAAAGGGGAAGCCAACAGAATAGCCTTGGAGATTATAAAGAAAGATCCAGTAACCCATTAAGGGGGAAAGAAGGCATCTTGGAGCTACAAAGCCAGATCCAGAAGAAGCAAACATCGCACTGAATTAATCTCTTGATTAATTCTAAACCTAATCTTTATGAAAAAAGGTTGGCTGTGCATAGTCTGAGGAGAGCAACTCCACATTTCCTCATACGGTTGCAATTTGGTTGCCACAGCTGTTGGTTCAGTCTGTGGACTGTGTTTGTGTTAGTGGTGAGCTGGTGAAGGAGCCATTCCACCTCCGAAGGATCAGTGTGCAGAGTGAAGGGAGCTATCTCACCTTTCTTCATTATGTGTAGACAGTGAAACTAGGGTGTCGTGAAGGACTGTCATTGTGCTAGGATTTTGTAACAGTTATCTCAAGATTCTAGTGATACCTCCTACACCACAGGAGAAGGGGAGACGTACGGGATTACACCACCCGGAACTTCCATAAACAAATCTTGTGTTGATTTACTTTATGCATTTATGTTTGTTTTATTTATTGCGTAATCATCTCATCATTTCACTCAGCAAACACTAGACACTGAGTCCGCACAGAACTGATACATAGGAGGTTAAGATTTTCATTGACACATATATTGCACAAAAGGCTAGTTCTATCCGCTGCCAGTTAACTAGACTAAATATAAGTCAGTATTGACTTGTACTCAGTTATGTTAGATGAACTCCGTACAAGTTAAGGGACAGGAACAAAACTGAGCTGAGCATCAGTTTGAGTTTACTAAAAACTCAGTTCCTGGGGTATTTTCAGTTTTGGAAAAGTTTTTGGTGACAAGTTTATTCACCCCCCCCTCTAAACTTGTGTTAGCCTTTCTAAGGGACCAACAATTGGTATCAGAGCAGTTCTTCCTTTTGGGGGAGATCCAAGTTGTTACTGCTTTATGAGATAACTGAGCATCAGTTATTTCTGATATCAACAATTAGTATCGAAGCAACCAATTGTTGAAGACCCCTCACTATATCAGTTGTAAAAGCATTTAGTTTGATTTTAAATGGATACATCTAGAATTAGAAGTTGGCTTATTCACCCCCTGACTAATTGTTTGCAAAATGTATCTGATTTTCAGGATCAAATAGTTGAATGGTTTAATGATTCTCAGGCAAGTCCGGAACCTCAACTCAGTGATGATGTGGATAACAATCTTAATGTACATGTTGACAAATACAGAGGAGTTCCATCACTAAGAGATCTCTCAGAAGAAGAAGAAAAGAAGTTGTTGCAAGTAACTGTTGATATTGAAGAATCATTAGAGCAACAAAAGAATGTATAGTCAAATCTTAAAACTGTATCAAACCATCAAGAAAAGGTACATTCTTCAACTCAGTTATCATTCGCTGAACTCAGTCAAAGAAACTCTAAGCTTGTCAAGTTAATCGATAAACTCACGTTAGAGTTGAAACTAAAAGACATAGAACTTGACAAAACAAAAGATTGGAATGAGTTTCTTGAAACTGAGATGTCAAATCTTGCTGAAAGATTAATGTCTAGTAAATTTGACAAAGGCAATGATGATTCCCCACCCCTACCCAGTCTTAAGATTTCTAGGAGTGCAAACTCTAGACATCAAGATACTGGAAGACCTAGTGGATTGTACAAAGAAATTAAAGATGTAAACTCTAAAGGAATCCTTGTGAAATCAACTAAGGTCGAGCGTAATGGTTTATCAAGAAAAGAAATGAGAAAGCTTAATTCTTTCATTGAAGAAACTGAAAGTAATACTTCAGTAACTAATTCAGCCGGACCCAAAAAGATATGGGTACCAAAGAAAAATTAAAACTATTTTGCAAGCTGAGTCAGTTCTCAATGCTGAATCCTGAGAAAACCGACTTCCAAACAAAAGCTGATGAAGGACAAATTGGTCAATAGAAAAAAAAAACTTTCCAGCTACCATCTGACGCTTGAGCTGACATGACAAATCACTCGAAGCCACGTGTCAATCTAGGAGAAAAAGTAGATGTACATCCCTACAAATCTCATTGATTGTGACACGACTCTCATTTTGAAAACGATTGAAAAACGCAATCTTGACGAAATCACGTTCAATCAATTTCAAAGCACTCAAGATTCTACCAAGAATTCCTAATTCAGAAATCCATGGAGCAATACAACATTGATGATGGAATCACCACAAGTCTAGATGATTTCTGTCAAAAAATTTCAAACTCCACTCTATCAATTCGGATTGTAAACAAGATCAAGAAAATTCGAGGACTGGAGAATTTGATTGATACAAAGTTCACTACTTTGTGTCCAGACGGCATCAAAGACTTCTACAAAAATGCCGAAATCACCGATGATGGGAAGAGTTTCAGGACAACGGTTCAAGACAAGTGCATTACTGTTAATGAACATCTTCTTTCACTAGTATTTGGTTTAGACATAATCGGAGGATCTTCATCTCTCACAATTGGAAATGAAGAAAAAGGCAAGCTTTGGAAAGTCACATCACTTAACAAGGACGAGAAAATTTTCATTGGATCCATCTATCAACAGAGACAAGAATTCGCATTCTTGACGATCCTTCTGACCAGAAATGTCATTGGTCATGCTCGGAATTTCTACACTCTTTCGACAGATAAACTAAAGCTGATCTATGCTATATGGTTTGAAGAGAGACTGGATTGGAACAAGTTTGTTCTCAATCAATTGATCAAACAATTTCAGACGAGAAAGAGAAAGCCAAAGAAAGAAAGGCTACTGGAGAAATATTTTTATTAAAAAAAGGATTCACTTATCTGGTTCAAAGGATACTAGATTATTTCTCCATTTCAAGATCCACAGAAACAGAAGTGGAACACAAATCAGTGTCCACTGGAGTGAAGAAGAGGAAAATTGTTGAAGAAGAAAGAAAAGAAACTTTAGACTCTAGCTCAAGAAAAACTGTAAGTTTGGATGACAGAACTCTGAGAAGACAGAGAAGAATGTGAAACAAGTTTCGGGCAAAGAAAAGCGGCGAAGATGCAATTCAGATTGATGATGAAACTGAAGGAAGTGAACGTGAAGAAACTGAAGAAAGTGAACTTCCAACTGAGACGCATGGAGAATACAATGAAGAGCAAAGAGAAGCCTTGGAAGATGCTGAATTTTGTGAGGCTGAGTATGAAAAGGAACTGTCAAGTCATGATGTTCATTTTCATTATCATGAAGCCAGCTCCTCATCTCAAGTTCACGAAGCATCCACAAGCAAATCTGCAACTGAAGAATCTCAACGCCAATCAACTCTGATTGAAGAAAGATTGGAAGTAGCAAAAGAGATCATCGAAAGTCTGATACAGACTCTACAGCAGAAACTTTTCAACCTACATGAATTAATTGGAAAAGCACATTATTCAGGTTTGAACAAATACTCAAACATCATCACCCTGCGAAAGTTATTTGAAGAAAGCTTTCGCATATCTTCAAACAAGGGGGAAGATGAAGCTGAAGGTGATGAAGCTGAAGGTGATGAAGCTAAAGGTGATGCTAAAGCTGACAAAGCTGAAGAGGTTTATGCCAGACTATTGGTTGAAGAACAAGATAGACAAGTAGATGCTGATCTACTGACTATTCAACAAAATGAAGAAGCAGTTGATAATCTGATTGAAGAGCTAACTGCAGAAGAAGCTTTTAAAGAAACAAGAACTGAGGAAGATGAAGAAGCCTCAGTTAAAGCTGTGTTGAATATCAGAAAGAAGCTTGTAATCTGTGTCAGATTTCTTGAAAAGTTTAAGGCAGATAAAGGTAAAAAGATAAAAAAACTGAGGGGGAAGCTGAAATGAAATCAGAAAGAAAGGTTGAAAAAGAAAAACATAACTTGATTTCAGAAGAAGAAGAAAAGATGATGAATGAGGAGATTAAAGAGATCTTGATAAAGCTCAAAAATCAAGACAACGTAGAGGCTAATCGATTGATCAGTGAATATCTGGAAATCAAGCCTAGAGATGGTGAATGAAGAGAAGAGGGAAAATAAAGAAGACTTATGGAAACAAAAAGAAGCATTTTCCTTGGTGAAAAGATGTTTTCTATTGAAAAAGAAAAATTGTAATTTGACCAATTATTCAGTTTGCTGTGTAATAAACTCAGATTGTTCTTAGTTTGTTATTTTAATTTGTTATGATTTCTTGCACTATTCTTTTATTATTGATTTTAGGGAGGGTTATGATACATCATCAAAAAGGGGGAAATTGTTGGAAATAATATTTGTGTTTTGATGATGATTCGTCACGTAATTAGTAAGATCACTTACAACCCATGATGATGAAGTCATAACTAAATGTTATAGTGCAAAATGAAAGAAGAAGCAAGAAATGGTCTAGAGAAAATGTATAAGTTCTATCTAGAGTCTGAACTTTGTATAGGTTGTTTCAGACAAGCATTGTAATAGATAGGAACTAGACAAACAGCTGAGTCACAACAAGAAAACTGAGTATACATTTGAAGAACTGAGGGTTCAAGACTCGGTTATGAGAAAATGAAGAAGATAAGTTCGCTGAGGGACACAGACTCAGTTGACTCATCTAGAAGGCGAATAAGCGAGGGACACGGACTCGGTTATCGAAGACGAAGAACCGAGGTGGCAAACTCGGTTAGAAGCGATTAAGTCGTGACTATAAGTCGGGATTCGAGCAAGTACGTGGTGACCTGGCGAACTATAGATCATGTAAAGCCGAATAATCTTAAGGACAAAGATTAGTTACCGGGAAAAAAGAAAAGAATGGTGTACTTTGACTTAGTCAATTAAAGTCGGATGTCAAATATACAAGGTACTCAGTTTTGAAGAAGAGTAGAAAAATGAGTTAAGGCCTTGTTGGATTTGAATTATCAATACGACAAAAGGTCGTACATATGAACGTTGGCTAAACAACAAATGTAACGGCTACAAGAGCTAGTGACCGTTACATCACCCCTATAAATGCACAAGAGAATCACTTGAAGTAAGGGAGAGAGAATGATCTAAAAAGGAGCTTTACAAGCATATATCTAAAGATCCAGATCCAGATCCAGAAAATCAGATTGCATATCTAGAAAAGGGGAAGCCAACAGAATAGCCTTGGAGATTATAAAGAAAGATCCAGTAACCCATTAAGGGGGAAAGAAGGCATCTTGGAGCTACAAAGCCAGATCCAGAAGAAGCAAACAGCTCACTGAATTAATCTCGATTAATTCTAAACCTAATCTTTGTGAAAAAGGGTTGGTTGTGCATAGTCTGAGGAGAGCAACTTCACCTTTCCTCATACGGTTGCAATTTGGTTGCCACAAGCTGTTGGTGCAGTCTGCAGACTGTGTTTGTGTTAGTGGTGAGCTGGTGAAGGAGCCATTCCACCTCCGAAGGATCAGTGTGCAGAGTGAAGGGAGCAATCTCACCTTTCTTCATTATGTGTAGACAGTGAAACTAGGGTGTCGTGAAGGACTGTCATTGTGCTAGGATTTTGTAACAGTTATCTCAAGATTCTAGTGATACCTCTTACACCACATGAGAAGGGGAGACGTACGGGATTACACCACCCGGAACTTCCATAAACAAATCTTGTGTTGATTTACTTTATGCATTTATGTTTGTTTTATTTATTGCATAATCATCTCATCATTTCACTCAGCAAACACTAGACACTGAGTCAGCACATAACTGATACATAGGAGGTTAAGATTTTCATTGACACATATATTGCACAAAAGGCTAGTTCTATCCGCTGCCAGTTAACTAGACTAAATATAAGTCGGTATTGACTTGTACTCTGTTGTGTTAGTTGAACTCCGCACAAGTTAAGGGACAGGAACAAAACTGAGCTGAGCATCAGTTTGAGTTTAGTAAAAACTCGGTTCCCGGCCTGGATTCGATTTCCTAAACTACCTATCTGGTGTTTTAAAACCGACATACTGACTGATTTGGGTAATTTGATAGGGAAGACAGTGAGAATTGATACTTTCACTAAGGAGAACATAAGAGCAAGATTTGCTAGAGTCTGTGTGGAGGTAGACTTAAGGCAACCTCTGGATGCTACTGTGGTGCTGAATGGGAGAAATTTCAAAGTTGAATATGAAGGTCTACAAATGATATGCTTTGATTGTGGAAAGTTTGGCCATAGAGATGAGTCTTGCCCTCTAAAACCTCAGATGGATGCCCAGGAAGGCGATAGCAGGCAAGCTTCGATCAACACAGCTCCAGGTCCAACCAAAGAGAAACCTTATGGACCCTGGATGATAGCCCAATCGAGAAGAAAGTGGAACCCGACCAAAGCTAGTGCCTCTCACCCAAAATCCAGGCCTGTTCAACAAGAGGGACCAGAGGAACAAATACAAGTCAATGGAAACAGATTTGATGTTTTAAATGAAGAATATGAGCAGAATGATGAAGTCATGGGCAATGCTGACAACGAGTTTACCCCATATGCTGTACAAGAATTAAGAGGAAAGACACACGCTGTAGCATCCCATGGTGGACAGGTTTCTACAAGAGAGATTAACAGGGATCAAATCTTAAAAGTACACAACAAGAAGAGGACAGCGGATGACAGAAATATAAGCAATACGACTATTTCGAAGATGGGCAAAGACTGTGAAGGTAATCCTTCTATCCTTCAAACTGAAAAAAGAAATACTGAACAAGATAGTCTGCCTCTCCCTTTGAATACACATAACCGACGGGCTCCACCTGGTAAAACTAAAGGCAGCACACGAATGGCTCTCATTGATGTGTCAAACGGACCCAACAAAACAGGCATCCCCACTGATGTTAGTTCTATTTCTAAACCTCCTCGTGAGTCTAGTACAAGTAATAGAAAGGGTGATGTTAATATCAAATTCCACCCCCCTGACACTTCCCAAACAGTCAAACATCAGTCCATGGAGTTAGACCGTACTAATGTAAATCCTTTATTTGATGATGATGTGAGTGGTGATCCCACAAATTACTCTGTCCCCCTGTCTCCATGAAGATTATAGCCTGGAATTGTAGAGGGGCCTCTTCTGGAGACTTCCTTCGACATTTACAGTCTCTTTTGTCTCAGGAAAAGCCTGATATTCTTTTTTTGATGGAAACCAGAAGCTCTAGTGACAGGGCTTGCCAAATTATGAGGAAAACCTACTTCACCAACCTGTATGCTGTTGAAGCAAGGGGCTATGCAGGTGGTTTATGGTGTTTCTGGGTAAATAATAATGTACATCTGTCTTACATAACCTGCACCAACCAGTCTCTGACCATGGCTGTTATGAAGGGTCAAGAGATTGACTGGATGCTAACTATGGTCTATGCCTCGCCCATTGCTAGTGCTAGAAATGAAATTTGGGACTACCTAATGCGGCTGAAGGACACCTTTGACAAGCCTTGGTGCCTTCTTGGAGATTTTAATCAAGTGGTTTATCAGCAAGATAAATTGGGAGGAAGAGCAGGAGGGGGCCTCAATAGAGCTAAACTCTGGCTGTTTCTACAACATTGCGACTTAATGGAAGTACTCTTCCAAGGCCCTAGGTTCACTTGGAGTGGCACTTCAAGAAATAACAAGAAAATCTTACAACGTTTAGACCAGATTTGGTGCAACACCTTATGGATGGAAAAGTTTAGTACTGGTATGGCCAAGCACATGCCCCGAACCTATTCGGATCACAACCCCATCAGCCTTGTTACTGAGCTCCAACTTCCTAAGACCAAAGTTCAGAATTCCTTCTTCTTTCAGAGAGCTTGGATGGATCACTCAGATTTCGAAGCGTTTGTCTTACATAACTGGAAAGAACAGGATAGTCTTTTTGATACCATATCCTTCTTTGCCAGGGCCGCAATCAGCTGGAATAAGAATGTGTTTGGTAACATTTTTTCTAGAAAGAAAAAGTGCCAAGTAAGAATTGCAGGTATAGAAAGAAGCATGGAAAGAGCTCCCTCCAACTTCCTTGCCAACCTTCATGATAATCTTAAAGCCGAGTTGACTGACATTCGGGACAAGAAGAAACTTGCGGCATCAAAGATCACAACTCCAATGGTTATCGAAGGTGAGAGAAACACACACTTTTACCATCTCGTCCACAATCGAAGGCAAGCGAAGAAAAGAATCACCGCTTAAAAGACATACACAATCAATGGATTTATGATCCGAGAAAACGGGGGACATGGTCAAGAACTTCTATCATACCCTTTACCAGGCGGATCCCACACTGCCGACATTGCCACGCGATATCACACGGCCCTCTCTGTCCACGACTGAAAAACTCTGGATGAATAGGCAACTGACAGAAAAAGAAGTAGAAGATGCAGTTTTCCAGATGGGGAACTTCAAGGCCCCTGGTCCAGATGGAATCCCAGCTTGCTTCCTAAAGAGGTACTGGCCTATTGTCTCTCCTATGATTCTCAAATTCACCTATGATGCTTTCTCCAGTGGTACATTTGACGAGCGAATGAATGAAACTTTGGTCACTTTGATACCCAAAGTTAATCCCCCCGAAAAGGTTGAACAATTCAGGCCCATTGCCCTTACTAATGTTTGCGCTAAAATCATTACTAAAGTTTTAGCAAACAGATTCCAGACGATTATTGGTAAATTGGTAAGCCCCACTCAGTCGGCCTTGATACCCGGAAGAGGAAGCACAGGAAATATTATTATTGTCCAAGAAGCTCTAAATCAGTTCAAGCAGAAAAAAGGGAGCAAAGGTTGGATGATGCTTAAAATAGATCTTGAGAAGGCTTATGACAAGGTCAACTGGCAGTTTCTTGAGAAAATACTGGGACATTTGGGTCTTTCTGACATTATCATACGGCTGATTATGCATAGCCTCACCTCTAACACTTTGTCCCTGCTATGGAATGGCAATAAATTATCTCCAATCAGACCTCAGAGAGGCCTCCGACAGGGAGATCCGCTAGCACCTTATCTCTTTGATCTTTGCATGGAAATTTTGAGTATTCTCATTGATCATTACATTCAGATTGGTAGATAGAAAGGTATCAGAATTGGTAGACAAGGACCTCTGTTGTCTCATCTTTTCTTTGCCGATGATCTGATCTTATTTGGAGAAGCCACCGAATCACAGGCAGATGTGACCAAGGAAGTCCTTAATATTTTTTGCACAATTTCAGGACAGAGAATAAGCACCCAAAAGTCTAAATTTCATACCTCCAAAAATACTACAGGGCAACTAAAGACTCTCCTTAGTCAGAAGTTGGATATGCAGCATACTGAAGATCTTGGCAAATATCTTGGAGTCCCTCTGCTCCACACCAGACTGACCAAAATGCGGTTTAACTCCATTCTTGACAAAATGAAGAAGAAGTTGGCCAGCTGGAAAATGAAAACTCTATCTAAAGGTGGCAGAATGATCCTGATCAACAGTTCTCTTGCAACACAACCCTTCTATATTATGCAAACTTTGAAGATACCTTCAGGAGTAATTCAGGCGATGGAAAGGATATGCAGGGATTTCTTTTGGGGCGATGAAGCAGGGAGCAGAAAAATGCATTATTTAGCCTGGGACACCCTTTGTCAACCTAAGGAATCGGGAGGCCTGGGATTCAAGAAACTTCACGCTATGAATGTGGCCCTTCTTGGTAAACTGACTTGGCAGCTACTTATAGATGATCACTCTTTATGGGTCAGAGTTCTAATCCAGAGGTATGGTAGTCCCTTTCAACCTCCCAAAGCTACGCCTCGATTACTTGGAAGACTATATGCTATGTGAGCAATGCGCTTAAAGACAAATTTGATCTTGTTGATGACATCATTATTTGGACCGAGGCCCCCAATCAACGGTACTCGGTTGCCTCGGCCTATAATGTACCGATACAACATAATCCTTCCAACTTTGATGATATTTGGTCCCACATCCGGAAGCTCCCGAGTCCTAATCGGCTTAACTTCCTTCTTTGGCAAGTCACTCATAATGCCCCGCCTACTATGGATTTTACGTTCAAGAGACAGGTGAGCCCCTATCCGCTATGCCCCATTTGCCAGGTGAATGACGAAACAAGTATGCATGCTTTACGTGATTGTAACTCAGCAAAAAATCTTTGGCAGACTTTACTCCCTCGCGAAGAGATTACCACTTTCTTATCCGTTCAAAACATTCAAGAATGGATAACTGCTAATATGAAGAAACTCCATGACATTAGAGATTGGCCGTATATCTTTCGAGAAACGATCTACACCTTATGGTATTGGAGAAACCAATTGCAACACGATAGTCAAGCAATTCGTCCTCCATTGTACATCCTAGTTTCCACAATAATTAGGAGAGTCCGCAATCTACGACTAGCTTGGGAAGATGATGTTTAGTTAGACGATTACAATGTTTTCCTCTTCTTGTAATTGTTTGGGTTTTCCCCTTCTTCTTTTGAAAACTCGGTTCCCGGGGTACTTTCGGTTTTGGGAAAGTTTTTGGTGACAAGTTTATTCACCCCCCCCCCCCCCCCCACCACCCCTCTAAACTTGTGTTAGCCTTTCTAAGGGACCTACAGATATCATAACGACCGACACAACAAACATATTAAGACGTAACATATGTGCATGGACTAGGTTTTCTAAAGTAGTTGTGACAATGGATATTATCACAAGTGACACAACAAACATAGTGAAGACGTAACAGGGTATAATGGGAGTGTCACAAAAATAAGCAACACAAGGCATAACAAAGTATAGTAAGTGTAACAAAACAATGTAATGACATTTTCTATATTTCAGATGTTTATATTGTGTTTCAATGTGTTATGTAATTATGAGAAATGGAAAAGAAAAGATAAAAAAGAGTTCGGACTCTACTTTGATTATATTATAGAAAACCTTTTATTCCTTAAAATGCAAAACATATAATATAGATTGTTATTTTGTTACATGCAAATATCAAACATGATTGCTTAAACCACCTCTAATAGTAACTACTCATCAGCTAGTGGATTTACTATAAAAAAACCTCAGACAAATCCAAGTTTCAAACTCTTTTGAAATCATATCCAATCATCAATATATATTTTGGCACCTATTTTAAGGTAACAATAATATATAATGATAGAAATGCTACAGTAACACGGTAGAAAGTAATAGAATTCTACAGCAAAAGGAATAGATCATGGAGGAAGAAGAACATGCATATTAGCTACTTAAAAACTTAGAGCACTCGGAGTAGCATCTTTAAATAATCGTAAATTACTAAATCTGTATTTTATAGATTTTAACGCTTCATAGTTGTAAATTAGGATATCTTGCTTTTTTGAATTTATAGCATCTATAAGATTTGTATTACATGCAGCATTCCCATAGATATGCAGACTTTCAACTTCTCTTTATTAATAAAGATTCTAATGTATTTCAATCTTAACATAGATTTTGAAAACACATACTAAAAATAGTTTTTGAGTTTACAGTAGAGAATCTGTTAAATACACCGATATAAATGTTCTAAAAGTTGATTGAACCGTTAGGAAACAGGGAGTATCTTGCGCAACAAGTTTCAACCCCTAGTAATTCATAGTATATATTACTTACAGATTATGCTGCTATTACAACAGTTGTGGCACAACGAGTTACGTAAAGCGTACATTATTTGATCCTTAATTATGATGGATCTACGTTACGATCAATGGTGTGAATATCTGTTATGTCACTCATTATAACACAACCGTTATGATATATTGTAAGATTTCTCGTATACATACGACCTTAGTATTTGTAGTAGATATGATATAAAAGATTCCTACATACAGTGTATTGATCAAATTTTTTAGTTTTCTTGTTCATTGTGAGTTGTTTGATTTGTTTTTTCTTATTTCTTTTTTTTTATTTATTTCTTTGGTGCAAAGATCATATCTCTCGCCCACAAGATCACTACATTTCGACCAGACAGATGGTGATGATGAAGTTAAACACAGTGGCACAGTGGCCTCTTAGGTTGGATGACTAGAACTCAGTGTTCATCATAAGTCACTCTTTACGAAGCTAACTCTCAGACTGCGACTGCCATGATCCAATCTTGCGTTCTCAATCGTCATTCGTCACCTGAATACCAACTCAAGAAACTTGATCAGTTTTATGTAATATAATATGTTCATCTTTTTTTCATGAAGTGCGATTAACAAGTTTTCATGATTGGCAATATTGCTTTGTAAATCACAACACGTACATAATATGCTTCTTATAAAGTATAACACATAATATACTGTTTATTTATAAAACTTATATATGACGACACATAATTGCGCCATTAGCAATTTCAAATTGCTTATAATTTAAGTAGACCTATACTCATAAGTATGTCTGCTAGATAACATTATAACTTGCAGCTTAAATGACAAGCCCCACCTCCCTCCCTTCCTCCCCACGTACGGTTCTTTATCAATTATTATACAAAATTATTATGACAACTCAGGCAAATAGTAATTTCCACTAGCAAATTATTATTATTATCCGTGCAATATAACATAGGGGGAATTTATAAATCCATCAAATGTTTTTGATTATCTTGTTTCATTCTTTTTCACGCGTATTACAAAGTTTTTTGGGCTATTATTTGCAACCCATCGAGTTTACCGGTGCACTGTATGAATTTCACATAATCGATCTTTTGAAATTCGGTTTTAGAGTCAAAACCGACTATTCCAAAATCGATTTTCACAATACACCTACGGAACTCGGTTTTGGCTCCAGAATCGATTTTTATAAAGTCGATTATACTGTGATGAATTAGTAGAGTCAGCGTGCATCGTGTAAATAATGGCTCTCAAATTTTATGTAGTGTGTTAAACACCAAAGCATGCAGAAAGCAAACTAGTAAACGAGGCCTCAAAGCAATGCTTACATATGAGAAAGAATTGGTGAAATTCTTTATTTGTCGAGGTTTGTTCTTTATTTTGATATTTTATTGTAGTTGTTGTCTGGTCAAGTATTGGATTGGACTTGAGGTCTCATGTCTGAGTACCTTTTTATCTTTGATGAATAATTTTATTAATTTCAGCTCAACACCCTTCACTTTTACCCATTCTTTGGCTACGTTGTTTGTTGTGGTTTATGTTTGATTTGTGTGTTGTAGACTTGTAGTCCAGCCTTGTGCTGGGTCGTAGTCTAGCTTTAGGCTAGGTTGTAGTCCAGCGGTGGGCTGACTCATTTAGTCCAGCGGTGTGCTTTTGATCGGTTACCGTTTGGTTTTTAATAAAACTTCCGACCTTTCGAGGGAAAAATATTCATAGCGTTCGACTTTTTGATATGGATGGATCATATGGAAAGGTGTTTTTATTTGTATCACAACCGATTTGCTAAATGCATGTGCACCATCGTAGAATCAATCCTGTGAAAGTCGAATGTACAAGGCAACATTTGACCTTCCCAGTTTCAAATCTAATTCGACAGGGCGGGAAGTCGAATGTTGCCTTGTATATTTCACTTTCACACGATCGATTCTATGAAAATTGTTGTAAAACATTAACAAACAAAATAAGAACAGATAAAGAAGAACTCCAAGACACGCAATTGCATTATCTTTAAGGATATGTTTCGTCCCTCGCGATTGTCACTTAGGGACCGAACGAAAATATCTCTCAGGATACAATGGAGGTGTTTGATTCAAACAGTGACTTATTTGAATCAAACCCGAGATCACTCAGAAAATTCTGATGATGTTGTTCAACAAGTTAATGATTCTTGTTTGCATGTTGTTGCCTTTTATAGGCTAAAGGTTCCACATACACGAAGTGAGGTACTTCTACGCGAAAGAGTAGGTTTCATCTCTGTTCGGCCAAAAAAACTACAACTCTTGGCATCGTGAGGTGTATCTTTTCACAGATGCATCAATGAATCCAAACTAATGCATGTATCTGAAATGCACAGATGTATCAATTCGAATTGAATAGGTGCATCCGTTCAGCTAAGGGTGTTTGATGACGGTTAAAATAGTCTATCCTACGACATCAATATTCTATTCATTATGAGCTAAAAATAGTTGTTTCGACCTATAAATATGAACCATTTGAGTTGAATATCATATGTCGGGTTCGTGAGTCGAGAAATCTGCACTTAGCGTTTATTTTCCATATTTCGATATTATTTCGTGTATTATTTGATTATTTTCAGGATACGAAATATTGGGCTGAGCATCATTGAGGAATATGGAGTGGAATGAAAGAAAGAATTGGGCCTAGGGTATTCTAGAAGTTATTCCAAGTTAAGTCGGCTGAAGAAAAATGAACAAATTTGCCCTCGGTTAACCGAGAGCCGGTGCCGGTTTACCGAGATTCCAGATCCTTCCGAAACGTGTTTTCTTGGAGGAGGGGTAGAACTAGATGTTTCTAAGTCGGTTTAGGTAGCTATAAATAAGAGGCTTCGCCTCAGAATTCAATGTACCCAAATTATTCAAGGCAAATTATGCAATAAAAGTTCTTTGTTCTTTATATTATGAGTTCTGGTCGGAGAGACGACGGAGTCGCCGCCTAGGGAGAGATCCGAGGGAGATCTACGCTCATCTTCGAGGGTATGATTTTCTGTCTTTTCCAAGATGTAGATCTATCGTTGTTATATTCGACTAGTATGTTTTAATTGCCTATTTAGTTTAATTATGTAGAAGTTAGTTTATTTTACCCCATGTGTTATAGATCTGATTCGTTGGTGAAGAAATCATGAAATAGTAGTTGCGTTCTTCATATCTGCGACGGTCTATATCGCTGGATCTGAATACCTAGTAAATTACTAAATCATGATAATCGGCGCCAGATACGTTGATCGATAGATTTATTTACATGTTAGTAGCCTGATCAACTATTTGCATGTCTTCGTAAACTAGCATGAAATACGAATAATGAAGTGCTATGTTTGGACATTATCTAGATGGACCCTAGGAACGTGCTGATCAGTGTCGACAGCTGTCTAGGCGGGTTTACGGTATGAGTTAGCGCTCAATATCGACATCTCTAGTTCTTTATGCATATGGGCTATTACAGACCAATAAAGAGGGTAGCTTGCGTATAGATTGTCTACTACCATTGTCGGAGTAGATAGGGTTAGGAGTTGTACCCGTAGCTAAACAATGAATTAAAATTCATCAATGGGGAGGACTATTGCATGTGTGGGGGGGAATAACTAATTACTCATAATTGAACTAATACATTAGAAACTCGTTTTTACTTCATGTGAACTAGCATAATGATCGGAGCTAAAATTCACCCTTCAAAAACAATTTATAAAGACTCGAAACCGTGGATAAACTAACTCTCTAACCGGCAGTGTACCGGGTCGATTGCTAGAATAGCTACAGGAGTACGAGGTCGAACCAAGGTAAAAGTGTTTGCAAGTACCAAAGTGAACGTATTACTTAGTTTAGGTTATCAAGATTTTTAAAGTATTTGTTAACTACAACGACACTCAAATGATTCCTACTAACAAGTTTAAAGATAAGAAAGAAAGAAAGAAAATTAAACTATTAGGTTATAAAGGTACATTAAGGGACATAGCCGAACCATGATCAAAATAGCTAGTTTCACCCCAAGGAATGACAAAACCGGGAGTGTGCATTAAACGAACGAACTCTTGCTTTCAATTTCACGGGTGCGAACTCCTAATCCCGGTGCTAAGATCTGAACAACTCTCTCCTAACACCTTATGCCATGTTGACTACCCTTCCCTAAGGAAGATTCATCAACAAGACAGGATATGCACTAGAGCCGCTTTAAACGTTAAAACGAGTAACCTCACTCTAAGCAGTGATCCTAGAACCCTTTTTCCACAACTCTCTATCTGAACAACTCTTTGGAGTGATGTGTGTGATTTTGACCTAGGTGATCAATCTAGCCCAAATCTGTTATAACAAGTTCTAAGACATGAAACATGCAAGATACAACAATAAAAAACACTACCCACTCCCAATTTCATCACCCAAATGGTGATTTCACCAAATTTCACATGATTCGACTATGAAAAGGGATTAGCTACTCATTATACTAATCAAAGCATACACAAAACAGTAAATGAAAGCCATAATAAGTAAAAGAGAAGAGAAATTTACCATAGAAACAAGAATTTCGAATTTGAGATCCAAAAAGTACACTTTGAAGAACTAATTAAAAGATGGTGACTTAGAAGTTGGAATGAGAATTTGAGCTTGGAAATGGAATAATTAAACTATGTTTATGCTAATCTATGCTAAGAGAAAGTGGAATAATCCATTACAAATTTCGAGCAAAGAGTGGGTATAGTTTAATTAAGAGAGGGGAGAATAATATGATGAAATTCGATGGAAGTGGGTGTTTATAGGGGAAAAAACTGTAGAAAATGGCCCCAAAAGCACGTTTGAGAGGTCCCCAAACGTGCGTTTCGCTTCATGTACTCGCTGTTCAAAAATTAGCAGTTCAAACGCACGTTTGAAACCTCCAAACGCGCGTTTGAGATTTGACATTTTTCTGGCTACAGTAAAACCATGATATCTTTGCGTGTAGAACTCCGATTTGAGTGATTCAAAATGCGTTGAAAATCTCTTTCAATTATCTACAACTTTCATGAATAGACCATGACTACAAAATGCCTCCATAATAGGTTAGATTGCTTCTGAACAGAACGTAGCGTGAAGATACCAACTATTTTTCTTCCTTTTCTTCATTTTTCTTCTTCCTTGGCTCATTCTTGCACCTTGATCATACTTCTCATCATAAATATTCGGCTTCCGGGTTCTTGTGACACCTAGACCCTAAAATCTCATGAACGAACAACACACACAAACGATTCCGGAGGGTAAAAGTGCTCGGGAATGGGTTAATATCACTAAAAAGAGGTAGTAAACCATCAAAGCAACGGATTTACTCCCCGTGCTATAAACTCACGATATTACCCGAAAATGGTCTAAAAACACCGAGAATGTGCTAAAAGTGGGATAAACGGGGGTGGAAAATGCACCGAGAATGTGCTAAAAGTGGAAAACCATCAACCACCCCACACTTAGCCTTTGCTCGCCCTCGAGTAAATTAGGCGTTTTAAAACCAACCAAGGGATTCAACTTTGTGATGTAGGTGCTACTACTCATACTCTCGAGGTAACCACAAAGTAAGAAACATGAACATACACACACCGGTATAACATTATCAAGAAAATGGACTGTGTGTGGTGCCAAGCCAAAGCCAAGTGCTCAAAATGATTGTCGGGGCTTGAATCCCGACCAAAAGTCTACCAACCGTTTCATACCCACTAGCCTCTCCACTAATCAAGGTCACTAAGTTTGGACACGATCGGGTAGGACTTGAAGGGTTATAACGTTAGGCTAGGGTAATTTCGGTTAATCGAAAAGGATATTTTGGGAACTGGAGAAAAAGAAGTACGAGTGAACCTAATCAACAGGTATACCACTTCATCTCTACCATACAAACCATCCAAACTCCTCTTTGATTAATTTAAACACCTTGGGAACCATAGGATACTAACATACCCGAACTCATTGCCACACTCAACTATGTTTCAAGTGTTATGAGGCGAGATCTAATACATTAGCACCTATCTAACTATCCTAACTCCAACATCATTAAAATCACTTCCGAGCTCATTTCTTTGATTCCAACCTTTTATTTCTATATACTCCAAGCTCTTATTCATTGAGAACCTCTCAATTTATTTTGAACTTTGATTGATCTCTTTCTTTTCTTTTCTTTTTTTTTTCTTTTTTTTTAAAGAATGAAGGAAGAAATTTCACAGATTTTTCTTTTCTTATTGGGCCAAACCCAAACACTAGGACCAAATGAGCTCCTCTTCTCCTTATAGCTCAAAACCGAGAAAACACCAACCCATCATAAAACATCATTTCTCCCACCCCACACTTGCCTTAGCAAGTGTGTTCTAACAGAAGACTAAGTCCACTCGTAGGGTATAAATGAAGGAAATGTGACCATAATTAAGGCTCAAGGTAGGTTTCTGACTGAGTAACAAAACGGCTATAAAATGAATGGTGGTCAGACCATTCTATCAAGGCTGAGAGGGGCTACGAAGGTCTAACGTTTCGGGATAAGGCTTATTTGGCTATGGTTGGTCAAAGAGACGCCAGGACCGTCATCCCGTATCCTACTTAGGTGAACCTTTCTATTTCACCTCGAGACTAGTGGTATGTGAGGTGGTAGTAATCAAATTGTGCACGAAGTGTAGCTTACGTGAAATTAATAAACTCCAATCTCAAGATAATATCAAACCGCAGTGTACACGTTCGGGGTCCCTACTAAGGTGATCACCACTCGAATGTGAAAATAACACAAACAACACGGTGTTGAAAACCCTTGAATTTTTTTAAAAATTACCCAAAAATCGACTCGAGCCCGGTCATAGGATAAGCATACTACATATCAAGCACATTTAACAACAAAACCAAGAAAACGGCTAAGTCTCCCACCCCACACTTAAACGAAACACTGTCCTCAGTGTGTGAGAGATAAAAAAAGAGTAAAAGACTTAGCTGTTTGACCAAAACCCGGCAGAAAGGCGCACAAGTAGCCTACGTGACATCTTCTAGTAAGCTCCATCTCGAGTATCTAAAACCATAGAAACAAAAACCAAGGCAAACACATGCACGGGAAAAGTCCACGTGCCAAAAGATGGTGATAGATACGAGATATATAAAAATAGAAGCCATGCCACAAACAAAGTATCAAAGCATATCAACCATACTAGACGGGAATCGCACTGGATGTAAAGATAATCAAAAGAAACACAGAGCATCCACGCATAAAATAAGGCCACAGAGGCTCACATAAAAACATCCCCGTCTATGTACAAAAGCCGGAACCAAAAGGAAATTCTCACCCCAACCTCTCTTTTAATACAAAACTCTCCCATCTTGCACCCAAAGACCACCCCAAAAACATTATTACTACCAAAAAGGTGGGTTGCCTCCCCCAAGCGCCTTTGTTTTGTGTCGTTGGCTCGACGGGATGACTTATATAGTGCCAATTTTTTCAAAGTTATACTATTGGCACAGGCGAGAAAAGGTAGAAGTGCTTTGTTTAACGTCGTTAGCATCGACGTAATGGCACTAAACGGACTTATACCTCAAAAGACTCAAAACAACAATTCAAATATTTTAT
Organism: Gentiana straminea; assembly: GCA_036785695.1. NCBI lineage: Eukaryota > Viridiplantae > Streptophyta > Magnoliopsida > Gentianales > Gentianaceae > Gentiana > Gentiana straminea. The sequence continues at coordinate 2,804,050 of JAVUPR010000042.1, forward strand.
TTCAAACAAGTATCACCAAAGACATCAACAAAAATCCGAGCTCAAAAAGATCAACAACTCAAGAAGACTAAAAATAACAAGCATCACGGAAACCGAGTTCACTAGAAACTTACCTCTCATGGCCCTCGATGTTACCTCTTCCCAACTCGGGAATCCTCTTTTGTCAAAATCTCTCATCACCTTCTTCTTGTAATTGCCATTCCATGGTAGTTGTCCCCATTTACAACTTCTATGAGCTCCATCTACTGGTGAGTACACAAAATCGATCGCATAATACTCATCAACACAAGGTGGAAGAGTGTAATAATCCGGGACCGGCATGCTAATAATCTCCACTTCTCCCGGTAGCTCTACCATAGATGGCTCTTCAGTCTCATACGATTTCACCACACTCTTCATAATGACATCTTTATTTACTTCCATTGGGAGTGAGGGTGAAATGGGCGATCCCAGTTTCTCTTCCGACTCTAATTCTGTCTCATCAAACAGTGTGCTCAAATCTATCATACACCCTTCGAGGTCATCATTTTGCATTTCTTCAGGAGGTGGTGTAATAGATAAAATTTGCACCTCTTCCATCTCCAAATCTTGCACTTCCTCTTCATCCCAAAATGAGCTATTCTCATCACCAAAGAATTCTTGCTCAGTCATAACAATGGTCGGTTCCACCACACACTCCACCAAGGCTTCATCAATTTTCATCTCAAGGGGTGAAGGTGCAGTAGGTAGAACGTGAAGCCTGCTATAATAAAATATCGCAATTGGAGGTGGCACTATGAGCAATCCCAACTTACTATCTGGCTCAGAAATCTCATCATAGCAAATTGAATCATCAACCTCACTCTCAACCTGAACTTCTTCAGTGATAACATCATCATCCCGGACCACCTCTATTGCACATGTCTCTTCCTCTTTCTCATGCCTCCTCTTTTCAATCAATTGCCCCATCCTGTCTTCAAGATTTCTTATGTTGGAGTCAAAGCTTCTATTGAATTCTTTCATATCCTTGTTCATTTGAATCAAACTCTCGTTCAATTGAATCAACTACTCCATTTGAATGTCGGTGAAGCCTTCTTGTGGCATGGGGGGAAACTGATCATACTGACTTTGATTCATTGGAGGTGAGTAGTAGGCTTCTTGCCATGCCGACTCGATCAAGTGGCTGAATCGGGTGAAGCTATCAACGCATTGAGTATGAACACCGTAATCGATAAGCACTAGTGGTTCGGACAACCCTCATAATGTTGTGGCTCATAACTTGAATAACCATAATTTTGACTTTGGCATGCACTAGGGCACCGATAAGCCCATGAACCTTGGTTACTCGTCGTTGATGCGAGGTTGAGGCATGAAGCGTTGTTGATAACATTGTTCAAGTGCCCGAGGTTGGTAGGGGTATTGTTGTTCGGGTGAGTAGTATTGATTGAAAAATCCATCCATTTAAGCTCAAGCTGCAAGATCTCAGAAAACTACAAGAGCACAATCACGGTATCTAGTCGCCACCACCACCGCAATAGGTGGTGTGACTTTTCAACAAAAAACCATCATCAAGAAAAAAAAGAAAAAAACCTAGGCCTAAGCTTTAGGTTCACTTGCAAGATATCACAAATAGCACACAATTCCCCGGCAACGGCGCCATTTTGATCGGAGCTAAAATTCACCCTTCAAAAACAATTTATAAAGACTCGAAACCGTGGGTAAACTAACTCTCTAACCGGCAGTGTACCGGGTCGATTGCTAGAATAGCTACAGGAATACGAGGTCGAACCCAAGGGAAAAGTGTTTGCAAGTACCAAAGTGAACGTATTACTTAGTCTAGGTGATCAAGATTTTTAAAGTATTTGTTAACTACAACGACACTCAAATGATTCCTACTAACAAGTTTAAAGATAAGAAAGAAAGAAAAAAAATTAAACTACTAGGTTTTAAAGGTACATTAAGGGACATAGCCGAACCATGATCAAAATAGCTAGTTTCACCCCTTGGAATGACAAAACCGGGAGTGTGCATTAAACGAACGAACTCTTGCATTCAATTTCACGGGTGCGAACTCCTAATCCCGGTGCTAAGATCTGAACAACTCTCTCCTAACACCTTATGCCATGTTGACTACCCTTCCCTAAGGAAGATTCATCAACAAGACAAGATACATACTAGAGCCGCTTTAAACGTTAAAACGAGTAACCTCACTCTAAGCAGTGATCCTAGAACCCTTTTCCCACAACTCTCTATCTGAACAACTCTTTGGAGTGATGTGTGTGATTTTGACCTAGGTGATCAATCTAGCCCAAATCTGTTATAACAAGTTCTAAGACATGAAACATGCAAGATACAACAATAAAAAACACTACCCACTCCCAATTTCATCACCCAAATGGTGATTTCACCAAATTTCACATGATTCGACTATGAAAAGTGATTAGCTACTCATTATACTAATCAAAGCATACACAAAACAGTAAATGAAAGCCATAATAAGTAAAAGAGAAGAGAAATTTACCATAGAAACAAGAATTTTGAATTTGAGATCCAAAAAGTACACTTTGAAGAACTAATTAAAAGATGTTGACTTAGAAGTTGGAATGAGAATTTGAGTTTGGAAATGGAATAATTAAGCTATGTTTATGCTAATCTATGCTAAGATAAAGTGGAATAATCCATTACAAATTTCGAGCAAAGAGTGGGTATAGTTTAGTTAAGAGAGAGGAGAATAATATGATGAAATTCGATGGAAGTGGGTGTTTATAGGGGAAAAAAATCTATAGAAAATGGCCCCAAACGCACGTTTGAGAGGTCCCCAAACGTGCGTTTCGCTTCATGTATTCGCTGTTCAAAAATTAGCAGTTCAAACGCACGTTTGAAACCTCCAAACGCGCGTTTGAGATTTGACATTTTTCTGGCTGCAGTAAAACCATGATATCTTCGCATGTAGAACTCCTATTTGAGTGATTCAAAATGCGTTGGAAATATATTTCAATTATCTACAACTTTCATGAAGAGACCATGACCAGAAAATGCCTCCATCATAGGTCAAATTGCTTATGAACAGAACGTAGCGTGAAGATACCAACTATTTTTCTTCATTTTTCTTCTTCCTTGGCTCATTCTTGCACCTTGATCATACTTCTCATCATAAATCTTTGCCTTCCGGGTTCTTGTGACACCTAGACCCTACAGTCTCAAGAACGAACAACACACACAAACGATTCCGGAGGGTAAAAGTGCTCGGGAATGGGTTAATATCACTAAAAAGAGATAGTAAACCATCAAAGCGACGGATTTACTCCCCGTGCTATAAACTCACGATATTACCCGAAAATGGTCTAAAAACACCGAGAATGTGCTAAAAGTGGGATGAACGGGGGTGGAAAATGCACCGGAATCACGTAAAGTTGACTCCCATCACATAACCTTGCTAGTTTGAGGCACCAAATTTACTACCGTCTATATTATAGTTGGTCGTAGACCATATTAGTGATAATTAGACGTTCTTACGAGTCTCTATGGGATCGACCTTGACTCGCCAATACTCTACTACGATAGACCTAGTCCTATTGCTAGTAAGTGCTTTGCACGCGATCAGTGTTTAGTTTTTGGGCGCATTAATTGTCTCCGGGCCACCACGAGTTGGCGCTGCCCTCTCGATCCATGAGAAGGTCGAACCCCGTTTTGTTATGGAAACCTGACTGCAAACAATAACAATATATGAAAAAATATCTTACAAAAATGATGTGGTGCACCGGAATGTGTGAAACAACGGATAGATCTGTTTTGGTACGAATAAAGACCCTTATGAAAAATAAAGATCTTAGATTTGTAGCTTCAAGAATTAAATTTCCGAGTCACAAAAATGAAGCGTTTTCTATTTATGCTATAGAAAAACTGAGAGACATACTCAATTATATCTATATGATTTTTCATAAATTGATGGTCGGTGCCGGTAGTGGCATTAATGGTTTGCATGCTATCCATAATGGCGGTTTTTTTTTGTGTTTTTGGATACTATGATGCAAATTGGATATCTGACTCCAAAGATTCAAAACCACGTATGTATTCACTATTGGTGGTGATGTTGTGTCATGAAAATCCACAAAGCAAACATGCCTAGCTCGTTCCACGATGGAAGCTGAGTTCATTGCATTAGACAAGGCAGGAGAAGAAGCAGAATTGCTTCGTAATTTCCTAGAGGACATTCCATGCTGGACAAAACCTATTGCTCTAATAAGCATACATAGTGATAGTAAGTCGGCTATAAGTCGAGCACAAAATAGTATGTATAATGGTAAGTCTCGACATATACGTCGCAGACACAATACTATTAAACAACTGATCTCTAATAGTGTGATTTCCATCGATTTTGTTAGATCGAAGGAGAATCTTGCGGATCCGCTTACAAAAGGTTTACCTAGTGATCGAATGTCAAAATTGACATTCGGAATGGGACTTAAGCCTATTACGACAAACTTTGTAATGGTAACCCAATCATGTTGACTAGAGATCCCAAGATCATGGTTCAAAGGGACAACTAAGTTACGAAGGTTCAGTGAACACTCACCCATTCTGTGAATAAAAGTGTTATCTGTCAATGGTGTATAAGGTTAAGTGAAAACTTTTAATGATTCCTATAACTTGGTTAATTCAAGTGGGGTATGTCAGAATACTCTTGTTAGGAGATCACATATGTAAGTCTGAAGTGGGGCAGCTTCTGTGAGAATTCAGAGGCTAGAATTCTCTAACGCACTTTCTGAAACTAGGGTGATTCATGGCCAAAATTAACACAATCATGAGAACCAAATACGGTGCTAAGGGAAATATGGTGTGAATGCTATTGTCTGGTTTTAAAATAAAGGCTGAACAGTTCAAGACATAGTTCAATGAATAGCCGAGTAGATCCGATAATATTTCACTAAGGCATGTTCAAAGCTAGAAGCTACCTCTCATGATGCAATATTTTTCTGTCAGAAATCTCTTCAGGGTCTGCATTTGCATTAATTTCCATTCATGTGGGGGATTGTTGGAGAAAAATAGAGGAAAAGAGAAAATGATTTTTTAATCAATTTTTACAATCATTTTATGAGCCAGTTTCGATTACACTCTTGTATAATTTATCAAGAGTTTATGATGACTTTGAAATCTACGTATGATGTAGATGAAGACATGTCTTTGAATCATTCAATTCGGATATCGGGTGATGAGAAATTAAGGCTTGAAGTTGGTTAGTTGAAAAAGTTGAAGTGTTGAAACTTGGAAGTTGAAGAGTCAACTTCCTTAATCCCATATTGGGAAGTGTGCTAATATTTTCTCAATATTTAAGTGGGAAAAGTTAGTTAAAGGGTATAAGCTCCAAGGAAAATGGAGAGAGTTCAAAATGCTTTTAGTTAGACGATGTTCTGCTAAAATTGCCATACGCGCGCGCGCACGCCGCCGCCACCTGCCCGTGCCCGAGCCCGTTGACCTTGGGCATGACCTTATGCTTGGGGAGTTGGGCCTTCATGGGCCTGAGGCAAGTATTAATTTTTTGGACAAAGTTAGATTGGATTTTGTCAAATAAATTAACTGATAAGTAATTCGAGCTGAGTAGTAATACAAATTCAATTCGAGCTGAGTCAATGATACAATTTCGATCCAATTGAGTCTCTTCATTTGTTATCTGATAACTTCAATGTTGAGTTAGTGGAGTTAAAAGGCTGTTGTTGCTTTATTACTTTAACTGATGCCTGATGCCTGATGCCTGATGCCTGAAATTGCTGGAGTTAAATAAGTTAGTAGAGCTCTTTCACCTGATGCTTTCAATACACTTCAAGGCTACTCCTCACTATAAAATGGTCTTGTACTACAATGGGAAGTACATAGAACTACAAGATAAATCATTCTTCATGCATAACAAATAGTTGAAGAGTTTTTCTGAAGTACTGTCAGAGTTCGAAGTTGTTCAGGAGTTGAAGTACCTCCCTCTTGAATAGGTAAACTAAGTAATCTTGGGAGACAATTGCTTAAGGATAAAGTTCATCTCGCCTAAGTCCATTCCATATATCCCATCTTTTTTTTTTTTATTTCTTTTCTTTTATTTGCTGTAATTGTTCTAGTTCAGATAAATAAATAAAAGTGTTCTTTATATTTCTGTTTATTTATTTTATTTGCATACGATACTACGGGGGGATAATATGTTGATGATGAGCTAGATAGTTAACATTTTATATATCTCAATATATATATCAAGAAATTTAATAGTGTGGATTTAAATCCAATATTCAAATGAGTCAAAATACGAAGAAGCCAGAAGAATTATAATGTACATCTTTCTTTTAGGTTCTTTCCACATGTTCAATTTTGGGAAAAATTCTTGTGCAGAGACTTTCTATTAGAACGGACTGTCGGATGAATGCCATATGTAGAAAACAACAAAACTGTTTTGTTGGTTTGTACACGTGACAGTTATCTGATGATCCGTGCGAATAGAGAGTCCATACAACCAGAATGTCACGAATTGAACAATTAACCGGATAGATTATCAAAAATTAGTGGTAGAGGAGAGAATAAAATGGAAACGAAGGAGAAGAATTTTATTGATATGGGAGAAGATCAGACTATTACATTCAACATGCCCCTAATGACATCCGTTTACACCCTTATAAGCTAACGACTTAGCTGACGTCACTTTCGAGTTAGATGACATCATAAACCGCCAAATATATAAATTCGAAAATACATATAAAAATTATAATAAAAGGTAATATCGTGACATATCATTTCCCTCAACAACCACCGTGTCCTTAAGGTGGTGAGATAAAAAGCCCAAACAGGACCGGGATCCCAAACGAAGTCCTTCAAAACGGCAGTTGTCACAAGAATAAAAGCTTTACTACAGCCCTATTGATGTTTCCAAAGGCATAACAATTTGAAGGTCCTGAGCATTTCTTTATGTGGGTTCATTGTTGTAACATAGCCACTCTGTTGTAGACCATTGATAGAGTTGAAGTACACTATCCCAAATTTGAGCCAATGTAGGGTTTAGACTTTTGTGGTTGGGGTTGAAATTCTACAAAATGACAAGCACAAATATCCTCATAGAAACAACAAAATATTCCAATATCCCCACGGTATCACCTGCACCTGCTACACTATCTTTGAAAGCAAACCGGCTGATAAATGTAAATAAGCTCCCCATGTGATGGTTGTATGCATGGTCGTATAAAAACTCAAAAGAATGATAAATGATTGCTAGAATATTCCCATCACCAACACTCTTAATCCTACCAATATCATGTAATGAAGCCAGCAGTAAGTTCCACAGTGTTGAAGGTTTTTGGGATCTGAAACACCCTTTCAACATTGCCTATCATTATCAGCCCAATTATCTCAATGTAGTATCCTTAAGTACCACATCATTTCCCACTCTCTCAAAAACATCATTGTCCTCAATGATGTAAACAAAAATGGTGCATAGACCCGGATCCCACACAAACAAGAAAAATCCCTTGGTTTGAACAATCACCAATAAGCTAACAACTACCCGGTTCTTCTCTGAATTTCCGTGGTCCAAGCTTGCAATCAGATCCCGAGAACTATGGTAGACTCTGTCCGCCTCAAATTGAAATATCAAGACATCTCCTGGCTCGTTGGAATGCCCTCTATGGCATTGATTATCAAGTAGATGCAGAGGTTCCCAACCTTCAAAACTAACTTCTCTTATGTTGGAAATGGGCAAGTACGTAAAATAAGCGATTAAAAAGCTGAATGGTTTTCGGTCCTCGACTGTTTCTGTCACATCTACAATTCCCCAACTATACTTGCACATAGATATGACAAGCTGAATCGCCTTCCTTGACATGGCGTCAAATTGCATAGAAACATTTGTATGCGATGCTTCCACTCCCAAGGACTTTAGAACAATTGAAGTGCCATTTTCAAACCTGGCTATAATTTGTTGAGCCCTCAAATACATCTTTTTATGATACTCCTGTATTTGCTTCCAAATCAAAAGGTTGCAATGCTTGAGAGTCTCATTCCACCTAGCACACTCAGATTTTAAGGGTTTAAACCTCTTCCTCATTTTAAAGCACTTGTCTCCTTTATAACACAAGTTAAAACTCTTTCCATTTCTTCACAAGCAACTTCCCAACTAGGTGAAATATGTAAGGAAGTGATTCTGACATTCTTAGGATGAGTAGGCAAAAACCAATGAGCCTTTGCATCTTTAAAAATTATAAGAACTCTTAAAGTCATTACAACACCACTAGTTGTCTCCATATTGTGAAGTAAGTCAAACAATGAGTTCACAAGTATTGAAATGCTTGTAGGAACAAAAACACCCATTCCAACACAACTAATCATTTTATTCAGAACACTAATCTCTCACTATTCTTTTCTCCTTTATGATGTTCCTAACCACCACCACGGCAATACTGACCCCGAGCTCTTCCAACCATAATGTAGTTTCTTTGATTGCCTTGTTGGAAAATGAAGTTTCCACAAAGAATTCATCTACAGAGCAACCCATTCGCCTTGTTCCAATCTCAATAAGACCAATTTTAAAAAATGCTCGATCAATTAGAAATATAACAAAGATCGGCGAAGCAAAACATGAGACTTAGATGATCTCCTTGATACTCAAGGGGATTACAACCCATATGGAGCGCAAAATATCCACCGGGATCAAATACGAACATTAATATTCCATTAACCCAATAATCAACATCCAACTCGTGATTTTTCATATCTACAAACATGGACTTAGATGAGATATGAAATGAACTAACCTGTGTTCTTAGTTTTGACATTTTATCGAACACTTTGTATGCGTCATCCTCCATAAAATTTTTTCCAAAAACGACTTCTATAATGGATGACACTTCTTCAAACCATGCCTTAGTTGAACCGTTAATCGAACCATTCACAGTAGCTTCATATTGAGAGCTTAAAACTGATTGCAGATCAACAAATGGAAGCACATCAACTTCCTTGCCAACATTGCCTGCATTTCGGTCACTTTGCTCAACTAAGAATGGCCTTGGCAATTCATCGAACAGGTATTGTGCATATGGTTCATTTACTTGTTCCTTCAGAATCTCTGTAATTGAAGTAACGAAACGAGATTTTCAACTTGCCGCACTCCATTCGGTTTCACATTAGGCCGACTTTAAACATCCCAAGACATTTCATCGAACACTTTGCTCGCTTCATTTCGCGAGCAAATTTACCACAAAAGAACCATCATTCTCTTCCAATTCCCGCATTATGCCATCTCTAGTTGTTTAGAGTTGCGAATCACCTCAACAACCGGGATTTCTGTTGATATGGCTGAGTTAGGATCTTCATTAATGGGAGGTGACTGCAAAAATGCAATTGTTGAAGTGGAAATGGCTTCAGTCTGATGCTTCTTCTCTACGAATTTTTCTTCCGTTGAATCGCAAATATCAGCCCCTGGAATTTCAATCGGGATTTGGCCAGTCATTTCATCGATCACATTTCTTGCTCTAAGATCCTTAATGACCTCTTCTACAAGAATCATAGTTTCATTAAAATTTTCTGCGTAGTAGGCATCAATCAGCCTACTCATACTTGATCGACGCTCACTTACTCTTAGTCGAATATGCCACTGCAAATTACCAATAAAGTCATCTATATAGCTCGCTTCATCGTCTGGGTGACCAATGCAGATCATCTCTTCTTTCCAATCACAAAACCTCTTGTAATAATCCAAAACACGCATCGCAGTATGTTGTATGGGTCTGCGCAATCGGACGATCCTACGCTGCAAATCTGACATTTCCGCAACTGCAATCACCATTGTTTTGAAAAGAGCAAACAGAGATGGAAGACCAAAACGGAGAAGAAATAATTGGCGGAGGAACGGTGGCTCTGATATCAAATGTCACGAATTGATCAATTAACCGGATAGATTAACTGAAATTAGTGGTAGAGGAGAGAAGAAATTGGAGATGAAAGAGAAGAATTTTATTGATAAGGGAGAAGATCAGACTATTACATTCAACATGCCTCCAATGACATCCGTTTACACCCTTATAAGCTAACGACTTAGCTGACGTCGATTTCTAGTTATATGACATTATAAACCGCCAAATACATATAAAAATTATAATAAAAGGTAATATCGTGACACAGAATTACCCCAATTTTTGGATTCATTAATTACCGTAATTCAAAGGTTTGTTTTGCAGTGATGATGACATTATAGTTTAATTAAACAAACATCTAATAGATTGTAAAAAAGTCATTAATGTCATATCTCCCTTACATACGATCCTATGATCAAAACAGTATTTCATCTTCGGAAGAAGTTTTAAAAGAGATAGATTATTTTAAGAAAGAGTTTGAGATAAAAGATTTTGAATATAGCATGGTTTTGCCTTGGCCTATAGCACCGGTACTTGTCCCCCGACGGGTATCGAAATCTATTATCAGCCATACAATACATTAAGTAAAATAAAAATAAAAAAACAAGAACACACTTGGACCACAAACATCAAAATTCAGGGGATGGGTGGGGATAATTCGGTGTGCCTTAATCATTTTTGATATATTTATCACACCCGGAAGATATGGTTTATGTACATCAGTTTCTTTATAAAGAGAAATTTTTTGAAAAGAATTTATATGGATAAATGACGTCCACAGAGTATTCCACTCAGGGGCGGACCCAGCATAGGAGAGGGGGTGCATGGACCCCACTCAATATTCTAGGCGAAGTTACTAGTATACCCCTCTAATAATATTAAAAATATGTATGTATACATTTCAGACACTTTTTCATGTAATTATGTGTTTAGTTCAATTGGTTAAAAGCTTTATTATACACCCTAATGTCATTGGTTCGAATCTTTGGTGATGCATGTTTTTCTCACCTTTTATTTTTTAATCTGGCCCCCACTAGAAAATTTTCCTGCGTCCGCCACTGATTCCACTTCTAATGGTTGTTTGATCACTTGATATTAATGAACTTTTTTTTTTTTTGACCATATGAAGAAAATGAAGATGTTCATTATCCTTAGAGCAATAGAAATGGTCTCTTCTAATGGTTGTTTGATCACTTGATATTAATAAACTTATTTTTTTGACCATATGAAGAAAATGAAGATGTTCATTATCCTTAGAGCAATAGAAATGGTCTATATTTCCACATTGTGAACTTTACTTTTTGTCAAGGAGCCGATGGGAATTTTTTTAAAAATTTACAAAGGTGTAAATAATGTCTATGTGAAATCCTTGACGTGAATGGCAAAATCTTTCTATTCATTTTCACCTTCACATTGTCACTTTTTCCTCTTATTTTGAAAACTATTGTAGAATGCATTTGAGGTGGGAATATAATCTTTTGCCATGTAGACATTTGTAACTCCTCATGAGCTTTAGCAATATTGTTAATCAATTCCATAATAAGTACTGTTTTATCCACCCCAACTCCACCGAAAAGTCCTATTTTTCCTCCACGCGACAAGGCGTCAAAAGATCTACTACTTTAATTCCTGTTTCAAAAATAGATAATTTTGTATCTAACTGTATAAAGGCAGGCGCAGATTTAAAAATGAGAGATATTGTCCGAGTATCTACAAGCCCTAAATTATCAACAGGTTCTCCAAACATGTTGAAAATTCATCCAAGAGATAAATACTATATAGAAGATAAAGATCATTGTATGTGCTCTTAAGTACCATATATCTCAATGCTATTGATTGATTAATGTATCTAGTCAATAATATTTGACCAAATATCTCTTTCTTCATGTTTTTTTAGTCACCTAAGTTTACCTCGGCTCCAACAAGACAATAATGAAATGTAATCAAACACGTGTTTTGATATCTGTAAGGGACAATAAACATTAGACTATTTTATTCAAAAAAATTCAAATTCAGATGCCGTTGGTCATATAGGTACATGGTATTTATCTGATTCTCAAATAGAAATGCCACAACTTGGATACTTGTTCTTAAATAGTGATTCATTTTCATGACGCTCAACTAAATAATCTCTGGTTACTATATCATGTAATGCTGAGATAATAGTTGTTCATGAAGTCACTCGAGAATCTTTTTTATTAGGGGTTATTATTTACATCCCGTCCTATTTTATCGGTACACCGCGTCGTTTTTACATAATCGACCTTGTGAAAGTCGTGTCTCGAACCAAAAACCGACTTTTTCAGGGTCGATTCTGACAATGCACCTACAAGAAAGTCGATTTTTGTCTTCAAAACCGATTTTCACAAAATCGATTTTATCATGATTCACAAGTAGTGTGTATCGGTAAAACTAGTGTTGTGCAGAGAAATGCACTATATATTCGGATAGCATCATTGACATTTGAACCTGAAATATCATGGCTCGTTGACAAAGATAAACCAACAATATTCTACTAAAATAAGTGAAAAGAAAGGTTACAAGAACATAGTAAGGATAAGAAATGGCTGCAACATTTGGGGCTGCATCTCCTCCATTAGCCCTATCTTTACTAGAAACCAACCCCTCAATTTCACAACTTCATCAAGCACATGCATACTCCATTAAAACTGGCCTTTTTCATCACCCTTTAGTCGCCAGCCGCCTTATAACCACTGCGACCACCGCCACTGACAACCTCTTCTATGCTCACTCCATTTTCAGTCAAACTCACCAACCCAACACTTTCATGTACAATACAATGATAAGGGCCTACGCTACTAGCTCAACTCCACGTTATTCTTTTACCCTTTTCCTCAAATTGATTTCTGATGATGATTATTGCAATGTGTTTCCTGATAAGTACAGTTTCACTTTTATTCTTAAAGCTTGTGGTTTTCTTTGTAGTGTTGGATTAGCTCAGCAAATTCATGGGTTCGTTACGAAAACTGGGTTTGTATGGGATTTGTATTTTTGTAATACTTTGCTTCATGTTTATGCGAAATGTGGGTGGTTTAAGGATGCAGATGTATTGCTTGATAGAATGCCTGTTAAGGATGTAGTGTCGTGGAATGCTGTGTTAAGTGTTTATACTGAAAAGGGTTTGATGGAATTGGCTCATAAGTTGTTTGATGAAATGCCGGTTAAGAATTTGGAGTCCTGGAACTTTTTGCTTTCTGGGTATGTGAATTTGGGTTTGGTGGATGATGCACGTAAGGTGTTTGATCAAATGTTAGTTAAGGATGTTGTTTCTTGGAATGCTATGATTACTGGATACGCCAAAGCCGGAATGCATCATGCGGCCTTGACAGTATTCGATGAAATGCAGAGGGCTGGAGTGAAGCCTGATAGTTGTACACTAGTGAATTTATTGTCTGCTTGTGCTGGCATTGGAGCTCTTGATCAAGGCGAGTGGATACACTCGTACATCGATCAGAACAAGATAGAAATCAAAGGGTTCATAGCAACTGCACTCATTGACATGTATTCAAAATGTGGTCACATTGAGAAGGCACAAAAAGTGTTCGATGAAACGTCTGAGAAAGACATTAGTACATGGAATGCAATGATTGCTGGTTTAAGCTTTCACGGATTCGGACAGAATGCTCTACAAACATTCTCTCAAATGGTTGCCAATAATGTTAACCCTAACGAAATTACTTTCATAAGCCTCTTATCTGCATGCAGCAAATCAGGTTTACTACCCGAAGGTTGCGAAATCTTCAACAACATGCTTTCAATGTACAAAATTGAGCCTTCAGTCGAACATTACGGATGTATGGTGGATTTGTTCGGTAAGTTTGGGCTTTTAAACGAAGCTATCAAACTTGTGAAGAAAACGTCGGTAAAAGACGTCCCTGTGCTTTGGGAATCGCTTTTGATTTCTTGTAGAAACCATGGAAATGTTGAATTAGCAGAACAGATTGCTATGAAGCTGTTGGAGATTGATCCCAAAGATGGTATAGGTTATGTGCAATTGTCTAATGTTTATGCATCAATGGGTAGATGGAATGAAGCTGGTAAAGTTAGGAGAAAAATGAGAGAAAATAATTTAAGTAAAGAGCCAGGTAGTAGTATGATTGAGGTTGATGGAGTTGTCCATGAATTTTTAGCTGGTGAAGGAATAATACCTTAGCCAAAAATGTGATTTTTATCAAACACATAGTGCATAATCCTTGAGCCTAAGGACGAAACCAGGATTTCAGGCTAATAGACTATATTCAAATCATTGGGTGGTCCCGACATAATTATGCAGTTAACTAACTTTGGTTGGTATAACAAGTATATATCCACTATCTAGAATGTCAAGTTGTGTGCAAATTAGCATGTACACACCCATGGTAGACAATTCTATTCTCAATCGATACGTATCAGATACCGACTCGATATTAAATATAAGTATCAATGCATCATAGACGTTTCTAGTACGAGAAAACTAGTTTCTTCACCATAAAGAAATAGATATTATATTTGTATAAGTATCAATGCATCATAGACGCCTCTAGTACGAGAACAACTAGTGTCTTCATCGCAAAGAAATAGATACGTATCAGATACATACTCTATTAATACAAGTATCTATGCATCATAGACGGCTCTAATATGAGTACAACTAGTTTCTTCACCACAAAGACAATGTAACATATTGATATTCTAGATTTCATACACATATAAGATAATCTAAAAGGATATTACAGGCATCAATTTACAATACAATAACCATTTTTTTATTTTAAAAAACCTATCAAAAGATCTAATCATGATCATGATACATATCACTCAATTCAAACCATACTTGCCTAAAAACTTTGATGATAAGATCTTTAATATTTATTTCACGATCTCTCTCCACGCATAGCGCCATTTCAAAGATCCGCGAGAAGAGTCTAGACAATCGTATCCGGTCCTTGGGCTCATTCGATTGAAAGAAATCCATGTTGGTCGATTCATCATTGAATTTTCTCCAAATAGCTCTTGGCCACGGGCGATCTCGTATCGCATGTAAAGCCGATTCTTCCGCTTCTCCGCATAGATTACACATGCTAGAATTAGCCACGTGCCGATGGTAAAGAAGCTCATTAACTGGTAGGGCATTGTGACACAAGTTCCATATAAAGTGGTTGCCACGACTTGGGCCTTTGAGTCGCCAGATGTCTTCCCATATTTTCTCCTCCTTGCCAACAATGGTCTCTTCAAGCTGTAAATGATAGCCAGAGCTCACCGTATACATCCCTTTAGGGTGATCTTTCCAATGGGGGACAGAATGGGACGGGTCAAGGCCTGCATTAATTAAGTGAGCTGCCGATTGAATGCTTCTCCAAGTGATGGAAGCTCCTTGTTTACATGGCAAAAAAATATCCCCATACTTTGCGCGAAGGACTTCTACCCAAAGAGCGTCCTTATTACTAATAAACTCCCAGGCCAGTTTAGCAAGAAAAGCATAATTCATTTCTGTTAAGCGACGGAACCCCAAACCACCAGCTGCTTTGGGAAGACAGAGCTTGTCCCAAGAAATAAGATGCATCTTCCTCTTGCCTTCTTCCGAGCCCCAATAGAAGTCCCTACAGATACGTTCAAGTTGCACAATGATCCCAATCGGAATCTTTATGGTCTGCATGAAATAAAAGGATTGGGATGACAAAGAAGTCTGAATCAAAATAGCTCTCCCCGCACGTGATAAAGAATTCATTTTCCACGTCGACAATTTACGCTTGAGTTTATCTACCAGAAAACTGAATGTGGCAAGCTTTAAGCGACCCCGAATAAGTGGCACTCCCGGATAACGGCCTAGGTCAAGTGTATGTCGCATTTCAAGGGCCTGGCCGATATTCTCGCTTAATCACAATTTAGTGTCAAATAACAAGCCAATAATTTCTCAAGATCTTCTGGCTTTTCAATCCTTTTAACTACAATCATTTCAATCATGGAGTCTCTGAAATCTCTTCTTGGATCAAATGAGTTCTTCATTACAGCATAGCTATCATCAAATACAACTTTCTTTTTCTCCCTTTTCCTAGATTTCTTCAGGTCCTCTATTGCCCTGATTTTGCATTCGATTTTCGCCATTGTTCGTGGCGAATAAGGTTTAGTCCTCTTCTTGTTGTACCTCTTTTTCTTCTTACAAATGCTAATTGAGCCTGTGATCTCATCATCTTTTTTGATTTTGATATCTTCCAGAAATCCGGGATTTTCGGGCATTGTACTAGAATCATCCAAATTCAGAACTTCAAGCAAGGATTCTTGTTTGATTGAGCCAAAGTTGCAGTTTGGGTAAGAAAAACTGCGCCTTTTTCGGGTTATTGGGTCGGGTTGAACTTCAAAGATGATTTTTTCTGCTTCTTTTGCTGCAACTTGCTCTGTTTTTTTTTCTCCTTTCTGGGATTGTTTGAATTTGTTAAAGTTTTGATCTTTTGAACTAAATTTGCATTTTGGGTAAGTAAAACTGTGGCTTCTTCTTGTTCGGGTTATCCGGTTGGGTTGAACTTCAAAGATGATTTCCTCTGCTTCTTTTGTATCAATTTGCTCTGTTTTCTTATCTCCTTTCAGGGATTGTTTCTTTTCCAAATTTCTTGAATTGGGTTTCTTAAAGCTTTGATCTTTCTGCAGAATCACCTCTTGCTGCTGCATTTTCTGCTTGGGAATCTTTTCAGAGCATCCGCCATTGATGAGCTTGAATTTTGAGAACCAAGAAATGGGAAAAAGATGATTGATCAAAGAGGAATGTGATGAATTTGATGATCCCTTTTTCTTTCTTGCCCACTTCATTGCTTTGCTATAAAAATGTGAATTTTTATCTTGATTTTGGGGTTAGTGAATTTGAAGAAATGTTTGGATTGAGGAAATGGGATAGTGGGAACATAGGCAGTTGAAAAAGAAATGGATGCAGTTAAGAGAGTAGCTAGAGATTAAGGATGTGGACTTTTTGGTTTGTTGTTATTTATTTCAAAAGAGTAGCCCGCTCAAATTCTTGTGACCACATAGCCACTTTTTCTTACTTTTCTTAAATTTGAGTTTTGTTTACACACTTTGCTTACACTCTCGAAATTTGGGACATTTTTATCCGGAGAATCTCCGTATACATCGAATCGTTAGATGAATGATAGTTGTATAAGAATGAAGAACAATATTAGTTTTCTTGTATATATCTTGTATATACAACAGTTTACTGCACGTACGGACAAAGGCGGACGCAGGATTCCGGGTAAGGTGGGCGATACTATAGGCGAGTGTGAATTTTTAGGGGGACAAAAAAAAAACATAACATACATAATAGTGTTTTTTCCGGATCTAAGATTGGGCGCTTGACCCCCCTCCCCTCCTCCTACATCCGCCCCTGCGGACAAGGGCGATTTATAAACGAACAATATTTTCTGAAAAATTACTAAAAGACCCTTCGTATTTGTTAATATGTTACATTAATGTGTTATATATTATATTTACCTGTTATATTCAAATTGCATGTATGCTCTAGTAATTGTCATATCAATTATATTCAAGTTCAAATCCCCTTGGCTCTATTTTTTTTATGAAACTTATTTACTTTATTAAACTTTGGATTTTATTTTATTTTTACTCAAAGTTTCCACACTTATTTCCTCAAAATTTCTTAACATATTAAGATACTGTAAAACCTCTATAATTTAATATAGTTGGGACCGGAAGATTTTATTAATTTAGAGAGGTATTAATTTATCGATAAATTAATAATTATTAATTTATAGAGAGTTTTTTATGTCAAACAAAATTAAATTTTAATTATATAAATTTAAATAGAATGAACTGTACTAATTTATGTATTATATTTAATTCAATGTACGGTACATACAAGATTCAGTGTACATACATTAATTTGATTCATTGTATTTTTACAACAAAAATATTCAGTGTATAATAGTGATAGCATGTACTACCGTGTATATAAATAAGATAAATAAAATAAAATAAAAACAATCATACCAAACAATGGCTTCTCATCTAAAAGGTGTCGCAAAAGCAACAATGACTGATGAAATAAGAAAATCATTATGTGAGTACAAAAGAGATAATTCCTCATGCACTCAGAAAGATCTCCAATTGTGGCTGAAGACCTTAGAAGAAATTGCAAATACCATTCTTGAAAATAATGCTGAAGATGATGTTGAAGACGATACAACACATTTGGAACTTGTTACACGTTAAGAAGCACTCAACGCATCAAAGGCACTTAACAACTTTTTGATGCAGCTCGAAAGCACCACACCCGAACTTTTGGATGCAATAAGGAAGATTGGAGATGAGTTTCAAGCAGATTTAAACTTTAAGAAAAAACAAACAACAATAGAATCATATTTTACAAAATTGTAACATATATATTTTTGTGATTATGGAGAATTATTAATTTATGATATTATTGGGACTGTATATCTATACAGGGATTTTCTAAAAATTATTATCTTATTATCTTATCGAAATTGGTCATTTTTTGAACTGGCCCAAGTCGGGACCGAAGAAAAATATTATTTTAGAGAAGTTATTAATTTAAAGAGTATTAATTTATAGATGTTTTACTGTAATTGATATGACAATCAAAAAAAATTATACAATCCTTTCTTATTACTTTTATTCTTTTTTCCCTCAATGTTTCCACACCGGAGATAATTGATATGATAATCAAAAAGAAATTTATACAATCATTTCTTATTATTTTTATTCTTTTTTTTCTCTGCATATTATAAAAATATTCATATCAATTATTAATATGGAAAACAATATAGGTTATGTCTCTTTATAATATAAACTCACAACAACTTTCTTATTGGTATTTAGGGGGATTTTTTGAACACTTTTTTACGACAATTTATTTAGAATTCCGCCCCCTAAACCATAATCATGGCTCCGCCCCTACATACGAACGGTGCAGATAAGAATTTCTTGTTTTATTTACCTAGTAGTTTCACTTAAGTAGTAATTGATCTGATACGCATCGGAAAGTCTTAAGTTTGATTCGTATAAAAGAGTCATGTAGAAAAGCTTTGAACAAATTAAATCATTAAGTGAAAGAAGTTTTTTTTTTTGGTAATACAACCTTTGTATAAACTTTGTAGTGATATATATATATATTATGATGGTAAAGTTTGTGTCATTAAAATATAGTTCATGACATGAATAGTACTCTCACTAAAACATTTTTAACAACAGAAATTTCCATCATTATTCTACCATTCACCCCTCACTAAATCATGATTTAATGATAATTTATAGCCTCACTATAAGGTCATTTGCCCATCACGAAATCAAAATTTAATGAGAATAGTTTTCCTCATTATAGGGTCGTTTTCTCCTCATTATATACATTTTATTGATGAAATTTACCGTCATTTCTAATAGTGAGCCCCTCATTAATTATGTCCATCATTCTTCTTAAAAACATCCAATGAGAGGATTTTTCCATCATCAAACATCTTACAAATAAAAAGAGTTCCTACCAAATAGAATATGCTACATTGACAACACAGATTGACAAATTTAAACAAAAACTTATTCAAACAAGAACATCACATGCATTTATTTAATACCAACAAATGATTTATTGATAGAAATCAACAAGATGTTGAAAGTTTAACAATCTGTGTTGCCACAAAAAGTAGAACACTACAAATCGCCACAACGAGTACAAATGATAATCTGGATGCAAGCTAACAAAACTTAGATAAAACATGGTTCAAAACAACAAAATAGTTTCTCAGAAGGACTTTCCTAACTTCCTGCCTGAAGAAAACCAACACCTCTACTCAGAGCTGGGAAGAGTATTATTGCTAGCACGATCCAAGTAACATTGAAGAAACTGTAATAAAGCAATTTTAACTACTATATCATAACAAAAATGGCCAAAATATAATGAGACAAGAAATTCATATAAATTGTATACACACAGGCTCATTATAATAAAATTCCACAAGGAATCACTTTCTATGACACCAAAAAGACAATAGTTTCTTGAGCTAAGGACATGATCCTGATGCAGAGCAAAGAATTGAAGTGGTTTATCCAACCAAATTCTTAAATTATAAAAAAGAAACAAAAAGAGCAGATGCAAAGCTTTAGTTCACCACAACTCTATTTGACATAAGAACCTTAATAAGACTCAAAGAAGACTAAACATAAAAATCAGTTTGATCAAAACATACTTAGAAGGCAGACCAACTAATCTGATAAGAAATAGAGTCCTAGCTAGTCATGTAAATATATCAAACCCAGTAATTATTTCTTCTTTATTAACAAGAACTGTAGAACACCTGTACAAAAGCTAAATGAACTCAGTAACTAGAACAACAATGTAACAGACTAAATAAAGTGGGTAAGAGAAGAGAACATATGCCACAAAAATTTTATGAAAGCAAGATAAACTGAAGACAACATAGCTTCAAGTGCATCTTTTCTGATTTCAATAGCTTCAAGTGATAGTGAGTCTTATACTTGAACTACAAATGACCAAGAACGTGTATTCATTATTTCCCAATTTTAAATAGACTAACCAACAAGAAAGATGGATCCTACACTGAAAAATGTGTATAAATGAAAATGTTATGTAGTTAAAGGATATGATACAATGTAATAAGGATACGAAAGGAATACACAAGTTACCTTATCATAGCTCTATTCAGGTTCTGAAGGATATATAACTCCACTACGATGTTCTTATCACACATCAAAGATTTGACAAAGTAGTCTAGAGAAGCAATGTGTGCCTAGATCAATCCCCTGCTTCAACTCTGATATCCCCTGATTCAACTCTGATCTGAATCTAACACTTGCAAAGCATTGCACAAAACATATATTCAGATATCACGTTTCATGCTCATGTAACATAATGCATAATTCACAATTAATGTCTCTTAACTATCATGCACATACAAAACAAGTTATACATAAACAAAATAATGCAAAACATGAAGCAGACTACTTATCAAACTAAACACTAGCAGACTGAACATGTACTATGCATTGCAAACATGCCTAAACATCAATAAAACATATGCAAATCAGTCTATACTTCTTAGCAATTTGCCTCAAACAAGTTACCAAACTTGATACTAAGACTTGACCAAACTGGTGCAAGACTTAAAACAAC
Source organism: Gentiana straminea (assembly GCA_036785695.1). NCBI lineage: Eukaryota > Viridiplantae > Streptophyta > Magnoliopsida > Gentianales > Gentianaceae > Gentiana > Gentiana straminea. Next base: position 2,825,056 of record JAVUPR010000042.1, read on the forward strand.
CAGAAAGTACCGGTTACACTCAGCAGACTGATAAGCATGACATATGCACATTGTTGTATAAAAGGTCTTCACATATGATATGAGAATGAACTTAGCACATCATCATGTGTGATATAGGTCATCATGGCATAACAACTTACACAATCATTTCATATTTCATTATCACATGACATGTTGTGCACATCAAGCTGCTTACATTCAGAACAGAACAGGTGCACAAAACAGCTTGTGGACAAGATGCATATATAATCAGGTACTTAAAAATAGATTGCATTGTTTCACACGTTGCATGCTCAAATAGATGCATAAAACTTAGGCATATTCAGAATATAAGATAGCATGCAAGACATATCACAAACATGACCAAAAAGAACCGAAACAAAGTTGATTAGAAATTAAGGAATCTTAGCTTAACTTAGGCATACAAGACATCTAAGCAGACATACTTGGTATTCTGATAGAAACTTAACATAGCATAGAAAACAACCAAAGTCTATAACCATACATAAGTATATATCATACTTGGAATATATACGACTCATACGACCAGTTTAGCAGACCTGAACATATTTCATCTTCGATGCAATCCTAAACATACTTAACATACAAACATGTAGACTGGTTTCGATGTATGCAAGATTCAACATCAAGCAGGCATTATGGACTAGAAACATGCAGAATGACTTAATGCTTAGTCTATAAACTCTAGCAGACTTTAAACAGACTGAACTCTGGATAACCATATCAACATGTAAGACTCACATGAATCAAAAAATTACAAACAGACTAAACTATGGAGACTGTTAAACAGGAACATAAATTGAGGTGTTCAAGACATCAGGGGAATTTTACTAAGGCGAGCAAACCTGATAGATGCTTATGTAATGGCACACAGGTAAAATGGGTACAAAAATGAACATACGCAAGCTCTACCTAACCACTACTCTGTTTTATACAAGCATAAGAACCTTAACAGGACTCAAAAAAGACTGGACATAAAAATTAGTTTAATCCAAAAGGCACACAACTAAACTGATATGAAATAGGGTCATAGTCATGTTCCAGGCTCAACACCGGTAATTATTTCTTCCTTCTTAACAAGAACTGTATAAAACCTATACAAAATATAGTCAAACTCAATCCTTATAACAATAATAGATAAGTCTAAATGTAGTGGGTAAGAGAAGTGAAAATTCTCCACAATATGAATCTGAAATTTTATATTCCTCTCATACTTTCTGAAGTTCATACTTTCACTAAAGTATACATACTATCATAAGACTAAATTCTTAAAGCATACGTTTCCATCACCATATAAGCATCCAATTCATCTTATTATAGCTTTTCTTTTCTAAGGAATACACAAGCGAAGTCAACAAAAGTGACAAACTACATAGTAGGGAAAACTGAATTTGAAGCAAAAATTACCTAATTTTTGAACCAAACCGATTATGTCTCTTTCATGGGATTTGTTTATATGCAATTCACATTGAAGAGAAAAAGTTCTCTTTTACCTTAAGAACATCTTTATGTGAATCTAAGATTCCCTTTTCAATTCCGAAAAATTCTTCACTTATTGAGATAAGTGCATCACAAAACTTGTCTAAAACTACTTGCACGAGAGATGGACATAAACTTCCCTGTAATGACATAATCAATATTAACGAGATGGACATAATCGATATTAACGAGTGATGGACAGAAACTTCCCTGAAATGAATCTCTCAAATTGAACACGAGGGGAAAAGGTTCAGTCTTTAGCACTGACTTCACGTTGAAAACGTGTTTCGGTGGTACAATTACGCACAACAACGCAACGGCACAAAATCGGGACGTTAATCAACTTCGTATCAGAATAATAAATGATAAGAAAACGATTTAACTGAAACGAATTCACCTTCTAAGGAGCGTTAATGCGTATCTTCGAAAAATAGAGCTTTAAAAGCTCGTATCAGCATCGTAACAAAGAAAGGTCAAACCTTTCATAGTCCAAACTGTTAGATATTTTATTCACAAAATCTGTTTTTTTTAATTTTGTTTTCAATGTGTTGTTGCACACTTGTCGCCGAAAAAAAACGGGGTTCGACCAGACACACCATTTCGTAGAAGGGATATTTCATTGGGACACACCATTTCGGTGGTGCATGTTCATTGTGACACATCCTTTGAAGATGAACTGGTTTGTTCTTTCATGAAGAGGTACAATGTGTTTTTTTTCGTTGTCTATTTATAGACATCAGATGCATTCGAAAAATGTTCAAGTTTTTGTCATAAGCATCATCAGCACAAAAAATGTATTGTGTCTCTAAGTTGTACTCCATTGAATCCTGAGAGAGATCTAAAACATCTCTTTAAAGAAACGATTACGTGTCTTGGAGAATATTTCTATCTGTTAGTTTTATCTTATTTTTCTAACAATTTTAAATAGATGTCTTCATTCAAGGATCTGAGTTTGAATGATTCTGTGGCACCATCGATTCAAGTCATGAATCAGGACTTGGTTTGTCTTGATCATTTTGATGGACACAACTTTACTCGCTAGCAAGAGAAGGTTCTATTTTTCCTGACGACAATCAAGTTGTCTTATATTCTGGGTGATGATCTTCAACCTGTTGAAGACGAGCAAGAGGACGACACTGATGAACGCAAGAAGGAACTGCAGGAACAAAGGAGGAAACGAAAGGATGATGATTTTCTGTGCAGAGGACACATTCTGAACGCACTGTCTGATTCCGTGTACAATGGACATAGGGCAATCGAGACAACAAAGGAACTATGGGTGGCGCTGGACAACAAGTACCGAATTGAAGAAGCAAGCAATCAGAAATTTTTGATTGGTAACTACATTGACTTCGAAATGACTAATAGTAAGTCTATTCTTAGTCAAGTTCATGAATTACAATCTATTGTTTCTTAATCTTAAAAATGCTGAGATAACTTTGCCTGAAGCATTCCAAGTTGGAGTAATTATTGCGAAATTACCAACTTTGTGGAATGGTTATAAAAAGAAACTGAAACATGATGAAACTAAGCACACTTTGGAATCCCTCACGCGTCATCTACGTATTAAGGAAGACTCTCGAAACGAGAAATTACTGAATAGGAGGCTGAAAAGGCAAATATGGTTCAGGGCTGCAAACCAGGAAATAAAAAACGCTAGAATTTTTCGAAGGGAGATCAAGCAGAATCTTCTAAGAAAAATTCATAGGTGATTGTTATTACTGTAAGAAACCTGGTCACACCGCTCGTGAATGCCGAACTCGCATAAAAGACGAAAAAGGCAAGAATGACAAGTCGACAAAAGATCATGTCAATGTTGTTGATGGCAATGATGATCAGAAATTTGTAGCAGTTGTGGAGGAATCCAATTCTGTTGGAATTGATGAAGGGTGGTGGCTAGATACTGGTGCTACAATCCATGTAAGTAATAACCGATCCGAGTTTAAGATTTACAAGGAAAGTACCGATGAACAAGCGGTGAAAATGGCAAATGATGTGCAAGCCAATGTTATAGGTATTGGCGAAGTGGAACTTAAATTCACTTCGGGAAATATGTTAACATTGGCTGAAGTTCTTCATGTTCCTGAGATGACAAAGAACCTGATTTCTGGAGTTCGTCTCAATAAGGCTGGTTTTAAGATGGTGTTTGAATCTGATAATTTGATTGTAACTAAAAACAATATCTTTGTTGGCAAAGGGTACTCTTGTAATGACATGGTTAAGATGAATGTAATGAAAAATAACTTTGCTTATGTTTTCGATTCTTCATCTTTATGGCATATGTTAGATTAGGACACGCTAATTATAAATCTGTTAAGAACAAGCATAATTTAGGAATAATTCCTAAATGTACGTATGACAATGTGGGAAAATGTGAAATATGTGTTCAAAGCAAAATAACATGTAAGCCACATAAGTCTGTTGTTCGCACATCTAAATTACTTGGTTTAGTACATTTTGATGTTTCTGATTTACACAGTAAAGTGTCTCGTGGTGGTCATAAATATTTCGTAACTTTTATAGATGATTTTTCGAAATATGCTTATGTGTATTTATTGAAAAGTAAAGATGAAGTCTTAAGCAAATTTCTGATCTATAAAGTGGAAGTAGAAAATCAGTTAAACAGGAAAATTAAAGTGTTACGTTATGATAGAGGCGGAGAATACCAAGTAACAGAATTATCTAAATTTTGTGAGGCCAACGGTATTGTTCACAAATTTACTCCTCCGTATTCACCCGAATCAAATGGAGTAGCAGAATGAAAAAATAGAACGTTAGTAGATATGGTAAATTGCATGCTTATCAGGTCTGGTTTACCTGATTATTGGTGGGGTGAGGCAATCTTAAGTGCATGTTTTATTCAAAACAGAATTCCTAAAAAAAATGTTAAAAAGACTCCGTATGAATCGTGGTTTGGTCAAAAACCTAACATAAGTCGTATTAAGGTTTGGGGTTGTCTTGCATATGTAAGAAAGCCTAATCCTGAAATTACTAAGTTGGGTAGTAAAACTTATAAATGTGTATTTATAGGTTATGCTAAGAATAGCACCGCATATAGATTTCTAAAGTTAGAATCTTATGATATTATTGAGTCTATTGATGCTGAATTTTTTGAGCATATGTATAAATCTTCTGTTGAGAAACTTGGAGATAATATTACTCCTAGTACTTCCAAGAGAGTTCGTGAGGAATCTCTTGATGACTCTCCTATGGAATCACAAGCGGATCCAGAAATAAGGAGAAGTAAAAGTCAAAGGAAAGAAAAAAAACCTTTGGTCCTGAATTTGTGACAATTTTACTTGAAGGTGATGTAAATAATATTACACATCAAACCAAGTTAATGATTGATGATAATGATCCTGTCACATATTCAGAAGCCATTTCCTCTAATGATGTTGTTTTTTGGAAAGAAGCCATAAGAAAAGATCTTATGATAGTAAATATGGGTCCTCACCACCCATCAATGCATGGTGTTCTTCGGCTCATCGTTACTCTAGATGGCGAAAATGTTGTTGACTGTGAACCAATATTGGGTTATTTGCATAGAGGGATGGAGAAAATTGCGGAAAATCGAACAATTTTACAATATTTACCTTATGTAACCCGCTGGGATTATTTAGCGACTATGTTCACAGAAGCAATAACGGTAAATGGCCCCGAACAGTTAGGAAATATTCAAGTTGAAGACCACGGCTCGAGTGGGATTCACCAAGTGTCCGGACTCGAGCGCCCACGTCGGCCGTCGTCGAGTCGATCTCGGATACGTTAGCCAGTGCTCCTGGGTCCACATTCCACAGGTTACTTGGGAAAGGGGGCAAGGCCCATTTAAGGGTATTTATGACAATAACTCCAGCCGCCCTTAGTTCTAGGGCAGAAGAAGGACATGTGCCTATAAATACATAGCTCCGGGAACTACGTAAGGCTTGATTCCTGGACTTTCACACAGGATACGTAGGCAATCCAAGATACATTCTTGGACTCAGCCATAATACATCAAAAACACCATCTTTCGTTCATATTTAGCCATCTCGATCTCTTACAGCTCATCCTTAGATTACACGTGGCCTCAGTTCACTGGTGGTGCATTATTTAGCATCGTCATTTGGCGCTAGAAGGAGGGCCTTCTACCGGTGAGTTGGTAAAGAGATTGCAATGGTGCCGCCAGCAAGGAAGAAACCGACGAACAGCAAGAACATGCAGATCGAAGAGCACACGGATATAGATCCAGCGGGGGTTCCCTCACAGATTCAAGAAGTCCCCACCGGATCTAGACCCGCGATTGCGCATCCCTCCCTGTGCCTCAGCTTCCCCCACAGCTGCAAGACATGGCAGATCACTTGGCATCTTTGGATGAGGACGCCTTGAAGCGGGTGGTAGCCTCGGCGTTTATAGGTAAGGGAATCTGCAATCCCCCTGTTGAACACCAGTTAGACCCTCCAGGTCGTAAGGAGATTGATAATGCTAAGGGAAAGAGGCCTGTTGGGGTTGAAGAGGAGTGTGAGGAGGGCGCGATTGAAATCAGCGTGACTAACACCCGCAAACGTCCTGAGCAAGAAAAGCTTCAGCGGCAGGTCGAGGATAGCATCCGAAACGAGTTCAACCGCATTGTGGGGAAAGATCAACCCACCGAATGGCTTGAGTCGCCATTTAGTCCCGAGATCGAAATATATACGATGCCCGAATCCTTTAAGCCGCCAAAGATGGAGCCCTATGACGGTACTACGGACCCAGAGGACCATCTATATCGATACATATCTTTGATGAGGTTGAGAAACGCCAATGACGCCATGAAGTGTCGAGCTTTTGATACGTTGCTCACAGGTCGAGCTCGGGAGTGGTTTCACAAGCTACGTCCCGGATCGATCTCTAGCTTTCTACAGTTGGGACAAAAATTCCGAGACGCTTTCATTGGGAACAAGAAGTTCCATCTTAGTGCTACCCACCTTATGAACATCAAGCGGGAAAAGGGGAATCTACTATCGACTTCATGAGACGTTTCAACCTCGAAGCCATGAAAGTGCATAATGCCAGTGATGCGCTGCAAGTTAATGCCTTTGTGGGAGGTCTGCGGAATATGAAGCTGTATGATAAGCTATCCAAGAAAATGCCGAATGATATGGATGAATGTGTGAACATAGTCCATAGATTCTGCCAAGGTGAAGAGGCAGTGCGTCTGCACACCATTTCACTTGGCCTCAGCTCGAGGAACGACTCCCGAAGCCAGAACAAGGGTCAGCCTAGGGGTCGGAATGAAGAGAGCAAGTCCAACGTCTTTGATCGACTGACAGCTCCGATATCGGATCGGTTGGGAAAGAAAGGAAATTTAAAAGACCGAGACTTTATCCCCCTCAACCGATCTCGGGGAGAGGTATTGGCAATCATGATCAAGAAGAACATCGCTAGGACACCTAAGCCGATGTCTAAAGATCCGGAGAAAAGGAAAAATACTCACAAGTATTGTGACTATCATTGAGATGTGGGGTACGACACGGAGGAATGCTTTGATTTGAAGAGGGATATCGACGCCTGTATCCAAGAGGGTCGATTGGATGAAGTCGTTGACGAAGTCGAAAAGACGAGCCGAAGGGCCGCCGGGAGTACAAGAGAAAGAGCTACAACGGAAAGAAAGATCGGTCTCCACGTCGAGATAATCGGAATCGGCGGGAAAGGTCATCCGACCCAACCTACACAGAGACAATCGCCGAGATGACCGTCAAGAAATTCGTAACCGAGATCCTCATCGAGATAATCGTGCCGGATATGACGTTAACACAATCGTGGCAGAGCATGAGTCGGATCGACCTCGATCAAGTCGGCACTCGTTTGACAGGACGAGAGAGTCAAAAAAGATCAGGTTGACAACGGAAGTAGGTTACGGACCCAAGGACGATGTTCCGAGTTCCCACAGTCATAGCGAGGGATTAGTGATCGAGGCAGTAATAAGCAGAGGTCGAGTAAAAAGAGTTTGTGTCGACAGTGGAAGCGCCGTTAATATCCTTTATTATTCAGCGTTTAGGGCCATGAGGTTGAAAGATGAAGATATCGTTCCGTTATCTACCCCTCTTTTTGGATTCACAGGGCAGGCCATCCACCCTGTCGGGTCGATCAGTTTGTTAACGACGGTCGGAGACGGAGAAAAGGGACGGACGATGGAAATGACCTATGTCGTGGTTAAGGCCCCTTCAGGGTACAACGTGATATTAGGTCGACCGGCTTTATATGATCTCAGAGCTATTATCTCGACTTTCCACAACAGCATGAAGTTTCCCACCTGGTACGGTACCCATGAGGTCAAGGGAGACGTTGAAGTAGCCCGGAATTGTAGTTTGGTTACGATCAAAGGAAAAGGAGTTGGGCAAGTGCTAGTTGAGGAGTTGATACCTGAGGAAGAGGAAGATCGAAGCTGGGTTTCTGCCGACCCGACCGAGGAAGTTCGAGTTTGGAAGGAGGAAGAAGGTCAAGGGGTCCAGATCGGGAAGTGGATGCCACACCCCGACATGAGAGCCTTGGTCGACCTCCTGGTTGAGTTTCGAGACGTTTTTGCGTGGAAGGCAGATGACATGCCTGGCCTATCGGCGGATATAGCTATGCACCGGCCTTAACGTCGATTCTAAAAAGAAGCCAATACGGCAAAAGAAGAGAAATCTTGCACCGATAGAAAAAAGAGCGGTGAAGAAGGAAGTCGACAAGTTGCTCGCCGCGGGGATCGTGAAAGAGGTATTTTATCCGGATTGGTTGGCCAACCCAAGAGTGTTGGTTAAGAAGCCGATCGTAGCCGGCGAATGTGTGTCGACTTTACAGATCTTAACAAGGCATGTCCCAAGGATTCTTACCCGCTACCGAAGATCGACCAGTTAGTCGACTCGACACTGGGCTTCGAGGTATTCGGGTTCCTCGATGCGTATAGGGGTTATTATCAGATCTTTATGGACCCACGGGACTCGGAAAAAACCGCTTTTATCACGGAGTTTGGCACGTTTTGCTTTGTTACGATGCCGTTTGGGCTTAAGAATGCAGGGGCTACTTATCAACGGGCCGTCAACAAAATTTTCAAGAGGCAGATAGGTCGGAATATGGAGGTTTATGTGGATGATTTATTGATCAAGAGCAAGTCCTTGGGACAGTTTCTTGTCGATGTGAGAGAAATTTTCGAAGTATTGCGAGCAGAAAAAATGAAGCTCAACCCAAAGAAATGCACATTCGGAGTTCGATCAGGGAAATTTCTAGGATACATGATATCGAGAGATGGGATCCGAGCTAACCCAGATAAAATTAATGCTCTCAAAAGCATGCCCACACCTCGGAATGTCAAAGAGGTGCAAAGGTTGACAGGTCGGATGGCGGCTCTAAACCGTTTTCTGTCGATATCGGCGCAGAGAGCTCTACCTTTCTTCAAGATTCTGAAAAAATCTAGTCCGTTCCGGTGGGACGGGGAGTGTCAGAAGGCGTTTGACGATTTGAAAGAATATTTATCTGATTTGCCAACGCTGTCCTCACCTCGAGATGGAGAGAAGCTCTTGGTTTATCTAGCAGTCTGCGAGGAAGCGGTAAGCGCCGTCTTAGTTCGAGAAGGAGACCGGGGACAAATCCCGCCTATTTTGTCGCAAAGCCCTACATGGTGCGAGAGGTCGATATACTCCTGCGGAGAAGTTAGCGCTGAGTTTAGTTCATGCGTCGAGGAAGTTGAAGCCATACTTCCAAGCACATCCTATTGCTGTGGTTACTGACCAACCGTTAAAACAAATTTTGGCAAAGCCCGAGACATCGGGTCGATTAACCAAGTGGGTTGTCGAGCTAGCGGAATACGACATAGAGTTTCTACCTCGAACAGCCATCAAGGGTCAAGCTCTGGCTGACTTCTTAGCAGAAGGGTTGTCGATTCAGTTAGAGCAAGGAAAACAGTCATCAGAGGAGCAGTGGACACTCCACGTCGATGGTGCCTCGAGTAAAGAGGGCCGGAGGTTTGGTTTCTTGCTAGTTAGTCCGAAAGGGGAAGAATTTCCGTATGCACTTCGGTTCGAGTTCAAGGCTACGAACAACGAAGCCGAACATGAGGCCTTAATCACAGGTTTAAAGCTAGCATCGAAGTTGGGAGTCGAGAATCTTCTGGTATACAGCGACTCTCAACTCGTGGTAAATCACGTGCGGGGAGAGTATGAAGCTAAGGAAGAATCAATGAAAAGCTATCTAAAGGTTGTTCAGGGGTTAATGACGAAATTCAAGACAATCCTAGTCGAACAGGTACCTCGGAGTGAGAACAAGCGAGCCGATGCGTTGTCTAAGCTCGCGTCGAATTTCAAATCAAAGAGGAAAGTTCTGGTTGAGATGCTAGCGGAACGGAGCTATAACGAGGTCGACGTGCAGCCCGTGGTTCAAGGATCGACCTGGATGGACCCTATAGCACTATTCTTGAAAGATGGAATGCTCCCCACCGATAAATCTCAAAGCCGGGAAAATCCGACTTCAAGCCTCCAGTACGCTCTTTTCGATTATGTGCTTTATCGAAAATCATTTGTAACCCCTTGGATGCGATGTGCATCGGAAGAAGAGGGGGCTTATCTGCTCGAAGAGATACACCGAGGGGTCTGTGGTAATCATTGCGGAGCTCGAATGTTGGCAAGGAAGTGCAACCGGCGGGATATTTCGGCCGTCAATGCAAAAAGATGCGAGTCGATTGGTAATGAGTTGCGAGCCTCGCTGCTGTGTACACGACGTGGTAACTCATCGGCAAGCACGAGAAATGAATGCCATCGAGTCTGTATGGCCGTTCGATGAATGGGGAGTCGATATAGTCGGACCTCTACCTCGAGCTCCGGGGAATTTCAAATACGTCGTCGTTGCGGTTGATTATTTTACTAAATGGGTCGAGGCCAAAGCTCTTACCGACATCGGGCCCGGACCATCAAAAAATTTCGTGGGAGAATATTTTGTGTAGGTTCGGAATTCCGAAGTATCCGGTCTCGGACAACGGGACTCGCTTTCTTGATGATAGAGTGCGTAATTGGTTGAAAGAATTCAGGATCGAGCACAGAACGACGTCAGTGGCCCGACCTCAGTCTAATGGACAGGTCGAGCAGACAAACAGGCAGATAAAGTTTGGATTGAAGAAGCGATTGGAAGATGAAGGCCGAGATTGGGGCTCGGTTACCCAAGTATATTATGGTCATATCGCACAAAGACCCAACTCAAAGCAACCCAAGAAACTCCCTTTGCCATGGCCTATGGATGTGAAGCCGTGATACCTGCAGAGATCGGACTAGCATCGGCTCGGGTTTTAGCTTATAATGTCGAAACTAATGCTGCCGATCTAAGAGAAGAAAAAGACAATGTCGAAGAGAAGAGGGAAATGGCGGCGTATCGGATGGCCAGTTATAAAAGAAAGATTGCTCAGTATTACAACGCAAGGGTGAAATACAAATACTTCCAAGTAGGAGACCTCGTATTGAGAAAAAATGAAGCCAGCAAGCAGGACCCAATAGGCAAGCTCGAGCCGAATTGGGAGGGTCCGTATAAAATCTTGAAAGTGCATCCTAAGGGGTCATATCAGTTGGGCAGGTCGGATGGAAGCACAGTGCCTCGAACTTGGCATGCCACCAACCTTAGAAAGTATTATTTTTAAATTATTTCTTATTTTCATGACTTTTGCAGTTCTGCCTTCATCAGATGTAACAGGTCGATATGACATTGTATTGCGATTCCTTTTATAAAGCATGCTTTCTTTTCCTTTTTAATTACGCTACATGTGCAAGACCGTATGAAAAAGCAAAAAGGGGGCAAATGAAAAAGCGCAACAATCGACCGAGACATCAATTCTCCGACCCGAACAACTCGGCACTGTATGGTGAAAAAAGCCAAGTCATTGACAGTGCTTAAGTCACCTCGAGACGATTAAGCTGAAGGAAATAGTGAATAAAGCCAAGTCACCGACAATGCTTATATCACTCCCGACATGCCAGTAAGCTACGATGCTAAGCAGTCGGCGGATTTAAAACAAAATAGTGAATAAAGCCAAGTCACCGACAATGCTTATATCACTCCCGACATGCCAGTAAGCTACGATGCTAAGCAGTCGGCGGATTTAAAACAAAATAGTGAATAAAGCCAAGTCACTGACAATGCTTATATCACTTCCGACATGCCAGTAAGCCACGATGCTAAGCGATCGGAGGATCCCACGATGGATCCTTAACTCGGCTCGATCATAAGCACCACGATGTGCCCGATCAAAAGCGAGAATAGTCGAATCGAGCTCCGACCCAAAAGCCAAGTCAAGCCAACAAGGCAAGACAATGCTAGGTCGACTCATACTCAAGTGTACCGGGAGTCATGAACTCCTACTACACTTCGAGGGGCCGACGGGGAATTAAGTCCGAAGGACTACACCCCATAAGGCAACATTTTCAAGGGAATTAAGTTCAAAAGGACTACACCCTAAACAAACGATCAACAAGAAACAAAAGATATTCAGTGAAAAGCATAGTGATGATTCAAATTCAAAGATCAAAATGCAAATTAAAATGTCAAGTCTATGGGATCGAAATGACCAAATACAAGTTTAGACAAATAAAAACGTAAATGTTATTACAACCAGATCGAATAAGAAAAGTTCAATAAAAAGGCGACAAGGGAAGAGCATCAGGCAGAAGGCTGGTTTGAAGTCGAAGCATTGGGATCGACCGGTTCATCCAACTCGGCGTTCACTTCACCGGCTCCCTCCAGGGCAGGGACCACGTACTTGTTATAGAGAGACACGCCAGCCTTGAAATCGGTGATGTATCGGCCATATCGGGGAATGGACTCTAGGTCATATAAATAGGCTTTGCCGATGCTCTTGACCTCGAAGTCAGGGACGACCATCTTGACTTCGTCCAGTGCGTTCGAGAACCCCCCCCCCTTCATGGCCTGACTCATCAGGAGCGCCAGGTCGTTATCAAACTCGTCAGACGTCAGGAAATCCTTCTTAGCTGCTTCCAAGCGGGTCGTGAAGCTATCGACCTCGAGCTGAAGATCGTCTCGAGCCTTGGTAGAGGCAGCCAGCTCAGCTCTGGTTTGATCCAGCTCCGACTTCACCGCCGCCAGCTCAGCATCTCAGCGAGATGTGTCTTCTCGTGCCTTAGACAGATCCGACTCCGGTTTCGGCGTCTATCGTCCAACTTATTGGCTTTAGCTTTCAGCTTCTCGAGATCCGATGTCAGCTTAGCAATTGTCTCCTTCTGCTCCTCTAAAGCTGCCGAGGGAGACTCGATTCTATTTAACGCCACTTTCGCGGCCAGACGCGTCTGCAAAAAAGGGAAACATTGTTAACTTCGAAGTCAGACAAAACCTTGAAGATACAAGGAAATGAAGGAAGACTCACCACTCGTTGACTCTTCATGATAAGGTCGTGTAGCTCCTCTGGAGTCATGCCCTCCATCTCTGCTACGTTCATCTCGGGGATCGCCTCAGTAGATTTTGGTGGAGCAAGGTTACGGGTCTCCTTCCCGACCCCATGTCTCACCTCGGATGTTTTATGGCGTTTTCTCGAGACGAAGTCATCTTCGGTCAGCTCCACCACATTAGCCTCGTCAGGCTGACTCCTTAAGATCTCAGATGTCGGAGCAGGAGTAGAAGAACGAGTCGTACCCCTTTGTCCGCCGGATGTGCCCGAGGAAGGCTTCTTCGACTTGATGCCAGCCATTTCCTGGATTGTGCGAGGATCTACCTTTTTAGGGTCGGGCATCTTTCCAACTGCCTCTAGCCTTGCAAAGTGTTCCACCGCGAACAAGAGATATGTCGACGTTAAAATAGCATTAAAAATCTAGAAAATACAAGTACAACAGTTCAACAGAACGGATAAGTCGCCTACGCAAAACTCGAACGTCCTCATCGAGTTCCAGATAAGCGCCTGGACCTGCCGTCTCGATGTCAGCAAACGGATATAGAGAATGTAGGTTCCGAGTCGCAACATCGGGATGAGCGCACTCGATGGTCGCGCACTCGCTGGGAATATCCGATTTGAGCCGATCATGCCATTTTTGCGGCCTTTGGAACCAAGTGTGTATGTCGATATCAATCAGACCATGTCGAATAAAGAAAAAGTTGGGTTTCCAGTCGCCATGAGACGAGATCACCTTCCTCACGAACTCCGATGCCGAGAGGACGCTTCGAAATGTATACCATCCCACGTCCCGCAAACTCGCCAAGGCAAAGTGCGACGGAATAGTCGAACCGAGAATTCAACCTTGGCGATTCGACACGCCAGCGCGAAACCCATTACGCTCCTGATCCCATTGGGAGCGAGCTGGGTGATGCAGATCTTGTAGTGTTGAAGGACTGCGATTAGACACGGGTCGAAGGGGAATCTTAATCCCTCTCTCAATTGCGCCTCGTATATGGCACAGAACCCAAGGGGAGGGTCGCATGCGAACTGGTATCGATCGTGTGACACTTTAATGTGGTTAGACGAGTAGGGGATTCCATATCTCAAACAGATCGCCTTGGCTTTCTCTGGCGTTAGATTTGACACACATCCATACGGTCCCGGGCCCGGCATTCGGTTTTGCGCCGGCAACAGTCGAGAAGATCCAACGGGTCGAGGAGATGTCTCCGCTCTCCCTCCTCTTCTTCTTCTCCGGTCGCTCTCTCACCGGAAGCGGTTGGATTCTCAGAAATTGTCTCTTCCGTCGATTCTACCTCAGTTTCAACAATCTCCTCTCTATTTTGGGAGTCACTATCGCTGCTAGACATGGGCTTAAGGAGAAGATGCAAGAAATAAAAATAAGAAGGATAATTTAAGTGAATTTAGGGCTTACTTGAACTTTCGGCTAAGAAACTGAAACTCGCTGAAGATTATAATGACGAATGAGAAACGTCAAGGTCTTGGACTCCTTTTATGCGTGTGAATCTTGCAAATGATTTGAAAGGGTGGAGATTGTGGGTAGTTATAGAATACGTAACGCGAGAATCAAGGGTAGTGGGCCGCCTAAAACGCTTCGTTTCCTGCACCCATTAATGCTAGTACAGTATGACGTCATCCTACGGCAGCCTAGATCGGGTAGATAGGACAGCTGCGTTCCCGCCTAAAGAAGACCACGTGTCGAGAGAGTTATTTAAATTTTCAGATCCGATCTCAGCATTCGAGATGAGCTTCACTCCGATCCGGGGGCTTATGATGATACGAGAATACACACCTCCACGTGGAATTATCCGATTGGTCCATCCGGGTTAGTGCACGATTGCGACAATCCAGATATCATTTGGATTCCATTAGTAATGAGGATTCAGAATATCACACTCAAAGAGAGATTCAACAACTAAAAGAAGGATCGATTCTTTGGGATCCTTCCTTTCTTCAAACGGAAGGAACAGGGATTGAATCAGACCGATTCCCGAAATGCCTTTCTGGCTATTGAACTCATAATTCATTAGATACCTTTTATGAATGTCAACTAAGTATAATTAGGATAGGATCCTTTAGTATCCCCCATTTTTTTAAATTGGACATGAAAATTTCCTTTCATTTTGATACATACGCTCTTGTGGCTAGAATTTCAATCTATCCGTGTGTTGTTATCTCTTGCATCCATTCACAATTTAGTTGTTCATCAAATGGATGTTAAAATGGATTTTCTAAATGGTGATTTGGATGAAGAGGTATACATGGAGCATCCCAAGGGTTTTGTTTTACCCGGACAAGAGAAGAAAGTTTGTAAACTAGTGAAATCTCTTTACGGATTAATACAAGCCCCTATGCAATGGCATGAAAAATTTAATAAAGTGATGTTGGCTAATGGCTTCAAAGTTAATGAAGAGGATAAGTGTATCTATTCTACGTATAGAAATGGTTCATGTATTTTGATTTGCCTATATGTGGATGATATGCTTATCTTTGGGCCAAACTTGGAATCAATAAAAGAGACCAAGCAAATGTTGGAATCTAACTTTGATATAAAGGATTTGGGGGAATCAAATGTAATCTTAGGAATAAAAATAATGAGGAAAGATGGATTTATATCATTAAATCAATCTCATTATCTTGAAAATATCCTTAAAAGATATGGTCATATGGATCATAAGCCAGCATCTACACCCGTTGATCCGAGTATCAAGTTAATGAAAAATACCGGTAGATGCTACGACCAGTTACAATATGCAAGTGTGATTGGAAGTCTTATGTATGTCATGCATTGCACAAGACCAGACATTGCATATGCAGTTGGATTGTTATGTCGATTTACTAGTAATCCAGGAAAAGAACTTTGGAACGCAGTTTCAAGAGTTCTGAGATGTTTAAAAGGAACAATCAATTACGAATTACAATATCGTGGTTTTCCCGTTGTTCTTGAAGGATACATCGATGGAAGTTGGAATAACATAGAATCGAATTGTAAATCCACAACGGGGTGGGTTTTTACCTTATGAGGTGTAACTGTTTCTTGGTGTTCTAAGAAACAAACTTGTGTCTCAGATTCGATTATGTTAGCAGAATTTATTGCAATATTAGCAGATGCAAGTAAAGAAGCTGAATGGATAAGAAATTTATTAATTGATATTCCATTATGGGACAAGCCATCCCCAGCTGTAATGATTCATTGTGACAATCAGGCTACTTTATTTTCAGTAGCAAGTAAGACTTACAATGGTAAGCAACGACACCTTAGTCTGAGACATCAGTATATTAGGGGATTACTTAAGCAAGGAGTAATCACAGTTGACTATGTAGAGTCAAAGAGCAATCTAGCTGATCCTTTCATAAAAGGACTGCCTAGAGAGATGATTGCAATAACATCGAAAGGAATGGGATTAAGGTCTATGAAACATTAGTTATCTTTAACGGGAACCCTACTCATGTTTTGAAAAATAACAGAGTTCAAAGGGTACAAACAAGTTAAAGTCTAACTAGATCGAGGCGCTAGAGTATTTAATAGATCCCATTCATAAAATCTCTAGTGTGAGTAATTACTGCATGGTAAAGGTTGAAATTAGTTCTTAATAAGTTCTTTCATTGGGAAAAGTGACTCGCAGTATCACTTTAAAAGAACTTACCTATGTGAGTGTGAAAGTCGGGCCGCTTTCTATGAGATTTAGACCGTCTCTTAAGAATTCATGAATCTCGGGATGTACGCATGGCCATTAATGCGTTGGAATGAAGATACACTGTTTTAACGGAATAGTATGTGTGATAACTCCGGTAACGTCATTATAGGGTCCTTGGTTCAAGATTTATTCACCACAGCGCCCTGATGTGACTTTGAGTTGTTTACACTAAGTGGAAGTTCAAAGCCAAAAGCTACTTTCATTTATGTATGATTTTCTACGATGATGCTTAGTCCGTCTGCATGAACTACGGTGGCTTGATCCCCAAAAGGGTACGTAGGCAGTCACTTAGGTGATGCAACCGCTCTTTACATACAATTTTTTTTTGTGAACAAATAGGGGGAAAATGTAAGATATTTTATTCACAAATCTGTTTTTTGTAATTTTGTTTGGAATGTGTTGTTGCACACTGAGTGCGACAGGTGTCGCCGAAAAGAAACGGGGTTCGACCTGACACACCATTTCGTAGAAGAGATTTTTCATTGGGACACACTATTTCGGTGGTGCATGTTCATTGGGACACATCCTTTGAAGACGAACTTGTTTGTTCTTTAATGAAGAGGTACAATGTGTTTTTTTCGTTGTCTATTTATAGACATCAGATGCATTCGAAAAATGTTCAAGTTTTTGTCATAAGCATCATCAGCACAAAAAACGTATTGTGTCTCTAAGTTGTACTCCATTGAATCCTGAGAGAGATCTAAAACATCTCTTTAAAGAAACGATTATGTGCCATGGAGAATCTTTCTATCTATTTGTTTTATCTTATTTTTCTAACACAAACCTTCACAAACGGCAATAGCACAATGCATCTAGACTGAAAGCAAGCTGCTTTTACATCTTCAATCGTATCAGCGTAGAATCGGGGTGATGAAATCCCCGATTCATTTCCTTTTACAACTCTAATTGACTCAACCAAGGCAGCTTCGGTTCTCATCATCGAATCTGCAAGATACGAAGCATTAGTGCATATAATCAACATAATTAAGTAAGGAATCGAGGTAATAATAGAACGATATCACCGAAATCCATTCAGAAGGGGAAAGACTAAGCCTTTCACGATTCTTCATCCAGAACGTGCTGTAAATCCAATGAAATTGAGTCATTGATTGCTCGATTTCAAACGAGAAGGTTAGGAGATGAAACACCATAGCCGGATTTCTGGGATTTGCAATCAATAGCATTGAATACGAGTTTTGCAGATAAAGAACGACAGAGGAGAGAACGGGATTAGGTTTTCTGGAAATGGAGGCAAAGAGGATAATAGTTTCTCTTTGATTTTGAGAGTTTTTAGTTTTTTAAAAGATTTAGGTTCTAATGTTAAGGAAATAATGGGAGGAAGGAATATTATTTATTTTTTTTGGTTTTTCTTATATCGAATAGTGACGGGAATTACTCTGGTAATTAATAATATTATAATTAATAATCATCTTTTAGCTATGTGATTATTTTTCTCTCACTAAAATCGCCTTTTAATGACTAGAATTACCTTCTCTCACTAAATTTTTGTAACTAATAATGCATTTTCTTGTAGTATACAACATTCTTATAACAAATGATCGTGTTATGATATATTATGAAAAATATAAGAGGAATGTGAAGCATGTTTCCACATTCTGGAGACCAACGGATTTTAAATTAGTTATTTACCCAATTGGTATCACTAATTTTGGAGCAGCAAAACAAAATAAGGATATAATGTGAATCATTCATTCTTTTTTTAGGCCTGGCATTTGCATGCTTGGAAGCAGCCTTGGTGTACTTTTTTATTTTAGTGGAAAAGAATAGTCTGGTCAGTAGAAAGTAGAAAAGTGTACTTGATTGAACTATTCAACTTTGAATTTGTTTGGGAATACTCAACACAATATGGAAGCGTAATTTCATTAAAAACTCTACCATATTATTGCATCAAGGCAGAATCAAAAGCATGACGTACATCATCCGGAGGAGGTGAAGTACCCAACACAACAAAATCACGATCAAACAATATTACTAATTGAGCAAGCAAATGAGGTGACATTGTGTCAGTACGCTTAAACAACAAGAAGAACATGAAAGAAAGTTGGATGTCAAAGCTAGACGATCCGTAACAAATAATACACCCTAACGAAGATAAATCATCAATCAGGTTCTGTAAGCATTGAATGCACGACAATGCATCACCCTCCAACAAAATCTTCTGGTAGCCCAGCTGCATCAGACCGCATTGTATTGCAATCATCTCTACAACCTCCACATCATATGATCCATGAAGATATTCCGAAATAGTCTGGAGTACTCGGCCATCATGATCCTGAAAATTGATACCGAAAGCACATCGATCATCTAGCATTGAAGCATCCACATTGCACTTCACTATACCAAAGGGTAGAGCCACCCATGCCGTCAAGTGCGGCTCACACAGAACACACAAGTGGTCCCCACGCAATGCCTCGCCATACTCTTCCACCTCCATGATTGAGGAACACACCAAATGCCCAACATCAACAAGTACGTGCTCATAAATCCAAGCACAACGGGACTCCACATATTCCACATCACAAGGAAATCAGTGTTCTCCTTATTTCCATTATGGATAAGATAAGCAAGAAACCCCCTTTAAGTCAACACAAGAGGCGAGGGCACTAACAATGAGTCTGTCGTTAACTCGCCTCCACACTGCTTGCGGGATATTGCAGGGAAAAAAGCTTGTGTTGAAAATTCTCCTCACCTGCACCACAAAGACCACATCCGCCACTTCCAACAATATTGCGCGCACTTAGGTTTGCACTAGTTGATAAACAATCATGCATATGCACCACCACATGAAATGCTAAATACGAGGCTTTACCTACAAACACCAAACGGCGCGCCAAAGACCACGGGATCCGGTAGGATTATCTATCTCTAAAGACTATCCATCTCTCAATTTTTTTTTTATTGACACGCGAAGAAATTTAAAGATCCATTGAGGATATTACTGATATTTTTATATTTTAACAAAAAGAATTTATAGATCTCACGGAGATGATTGCCCTCTCACCCCTCCTCCCTCCCCCGTCCCCCCTCTCCCTTTTTTTAGTATAGTAGGCATAGTAAGAGTTATCACATGGGTAACTTTTTTATGCAACTAGAATAAAATTTAAGAAGCATAGACCTT
Source organism: Gentiana straminea (assembly GCA_036785695.1). Lineage (NCBI taxonomy): Eukaryota > Viridiplantae > Streptophyta > Magnoliopsida > Gentianales > Gentianaceae > Gentiana > Gentiana straminea. Next base: position 2,844,770 of record JAVUPR010000042.1, read on the forward strand.
CACACAATACTCAAGAAAATCAAGGAAAATAAAGGATTTCTCATGCGATAGAGCAAAAAAAAAAATTTAAAAAAAGACAAGAATCATATATAGTAATTCAATTTAGAGTGGTAAGTTGACGGGACCGTAAGCATATAAGGACCTAATGCACTACACCAAACTTACTTGACATCACGTTGCCTATAATTGAGAAAGAATCGGGATATTGGATGTACTCAAAGATAAACATTTAGGAAACAAGAATGCTACTAGCACAACCTACATGGAACTAAAAAGGATGATAACTTATCTTGAAAGAAGAAATGAAGGGAAAGGACAGCCAGGGAAGAGACAGTGCATGGAATGGAAAAGTCTATCGGACTATCATCATCTTCTTCGTTGTCAGTAACGTTAACTTCAATCCAAAGCACTTAGACCTCGGTTCAATCTCATGCTTTGCCTCTTCCCCGTCTGTCCCGTCCAATCCGTTACATTTCATACAATATTGCAAATTATAACACACATACATACATACTATATATATATATATATATATATATATATATATATATATATATATATATATATATATATATATATAAACGAAAGAAGAGGAAGAAAGGATATATGTGCAAGAAAGTGTAACATTTTTTTTAAGTGGATAGAACTAAGATGGGGTGTGACTTATATAAAAACATAAGAAAAGCAGTACAGTTTAATTATTTATATTTAAATAAAAGTACAGTTTTGAAGTTAGTTAGTAGTACTACGAAATTGGCGTACTGCATGTACTTTTTTTTACAAGATTTAAGTTGTACTGCAAGCAGGAATGATATTTCCCAATCGAATCATGTGAATGCCATGTTAGAAATTGCTATCTAAATATAAAAAAAAAAATCTGAAAGTGATGTTTTATTATATATTGCTTTATAACAAAAAAAAGTACGTAGTCAAAACAAATACAGTATAAAAATAAAAATAAAGTTAAAGTTTAAACCGATACGAGTTATATATCACTATGTTTATAAGACGAATCACATTGAGATGCGGATATATGGATGAGCATTGTTTAAACGTATAAAAAGTTGATTATATCTTTCTGTCGCGCGGCTTAAGTGTTTAGTATAGATGATAATTCGACATGGTATTAGAAGAATTGTCGTTAGTTCAAATCTCTTTGCAAAGCGTAGTACTGTCTTTTGATTTATGTATTGTTTTAAGTGCTGGCCTCTCCCAACATTTATCGTGTGTGAGAGGTTTATAATGTATCCACACTCAATTATGCCGTGTTGAATTGTCCACACTCAAATGCCGTGTTGAATTGTACTCCCTCCGTCCTGTATTATAAGTCATTTTGGATATTTTACACGGATTAAGAAAAATCATAAATAAGTTGTTTTTTAATATTTCAATGCAAAATAATGTATTAGTTTTTGGGATTGACTTATAATATTGTATTGTTTAGTGTGAAAGTGAAAACAATGAATTAATCTTGTATTGAAATGTGAGAATGACTTATATTTTGAGACACCACAAAAAAGTTAAAAAGACTTAGGGCCTGTTTGGTAAACGAATTAAGTGCTTATTCTGAAGAAATTAAGAGGTGGTTACAATCAGAGGTGTTTGATAATATTTTTAACACATATTATATAATTAAGTGCCACTTAATTCTACATGTTAAAAGTTAAATATTTTTCAGCGGTACATATACCGCTTATATCTGAATGAAAGTGCCGGCTCTTCCCTCGTCCACCTCCCACATCCTTCGTAATAGGATCCATTATTCATCCATTTCTTTGCCTTACTTTTTTGTTTGTTTGTTTTAATATGCTTTTTTTTTCAGGAAAATATGCTTTTCTTATATTATTAAAATATTTTTATCATAGTCTAGAAAAAATTAAAAATATAGCATAAAAATTATAGCTTTTGTTATATATATACAAAAAATATTAAAAATAAAACATTTAATGTTTTCAGATTTATAGTGTTATCAAACAGTCTAATCAATTCCAGCACTTAAATTATTCAGTTAATTAATGTAATCAGACTTCAGACTTCAGATTTCAGACTTCAGACTTCAGACTTCGATTTAACAAACGACCCCTTATATTGCGGGACAGAGGGAGTATAAAATGTTAATTATTAACTCTTTATCATACTAGTTTATTTTAGAAAGATGAAAAATTCAACAAACATATAATTAAATGACGGTCTCCCTAATGAGATCAAGGGGAATGAGCAGAAAAAAGACATGACCTCCACTTCACTACTACACCACACATTTTTCGAGACGTGGGATTTGGATCTCTGAATGTTTAGTTTCTGTTCTGAGATGGTACAAAAACATGCACGGGTGCTTGACGTATCGAGGCATTTTCAAACAACAATATGTCATTCATAAAGGATAAATGAGAGACAGAAGAGCATATACAATAAGAAATGTCATTACATTGTCTATGTGGCAATGCAATGTCATTCAATATCACTCCTTATCACAATGCACTACAAAAAAAAGAATTTTTTGTGACAAACTTATCGTGAGAAAAGGTGAAATTGTCCCAAATGGGTAGTTTTTCTTCACAAAATGACTTTGGTTTGTCACGAAAACTTTAACTATCGGTGAGAAACGAGCATTATTGTCACCTAAAGCGTGACTCAACTTATAATCCTGGTTGGAAGTTATTTCATAAATAATATTAAAAAAAGGCTTTGTCACGGAATGTGTGTGTGTATATATATATATATTTATATAAAGCAATAATTTGTGAGATAAAACAAGAGCCCCTAGAAAGCCCTCGACTCACTATCCACTTTTCCATGTTCTCCTCCGATTGGCCGGCTCTCTCACAATCCTATCCGAATGTTTTGTTGATTACCTTACGAAGAACGGTCGATCGATCTTGTGATAAACCCCTAGCTCGATCGATCAATACAAGTTCGATAACAATACAAGCTCTTAAATCGATTAAGGATTTGCTTTCGCTCAAATTTCGAGCATCCTCTCGTATCTTGACGAAGAAAGCTTATGTTGTTAGATTCGTACTTGAAGGTTCTTCCTCACGAATTCTCGTTTCGGATCCGGATCCGGGAGATAGGTGAAATTTCTTCGTCTTATATGCCGGAGAAGGAGAAGATAGAAGATGCACATAAGGTGTTTGACAAATTGCAGCACACTTCTCCTTCAGGTTATTACTTCTACTCTATTTGTCAATAAATTTGGATAAGTTCCCTTCCTATTGTAAAACTCCATTCAGATTGTTCCAACAGTTTTCTGGATATGTTAATGTTGATGATAGGCAAGAAAAAGCTCCCTTCTACTATTTTGTTGAAGCTAAATTTGACTCTACTAATAAGCCTTTGGTCTTATGGTTAGATGGAGGTAAAAAGTTGTGATTTTTTTCTTTCTTTCTTTTTTTGAAGTTTCTTGGATTCAATTCTTCTCAATCGATTATTTTTGCTTTTTTCTTATAGGGCATGGTTGTTCTTCTTTAGATGTGGGTGCATTTTTCGAAAATGGTTGGAACTTCAAGTTTTGATTCGGTTAAGAATGAACATAGTTGGAACGAGAGGTATGAATTCAAAGAAAATTCCTTCTAAATTTCTAGGTTCATGAGATTATTTGAATAAAGAGAGTAAAGATTTTATCTTTTGGTCGAATAATGCATTTATGTAGAGGCCAATATGCTTTATTGGCTTTTTTTTTAATGGTGACTTACATATGATTATTCTAGTAAAACTCCATGTGTAATGTTTCTTTATTATTATTATTATTATTATTAATATATGATTGTTAATAATTATTTAATATTTTATTGTGTGTTGTATTATTTTTTAATTCTTTTGTAGGGTATTTATATATTTTTTAGGTTGTAGATTATTATTAATATTATTATTATTTAATTAAAATTTTCAATAATAATAATAATATTATTATTATTATTATTAGCTTTCTACTTTTTGAATATTTATTTATTTATTATTATTATTATTATTTTTTTTTTATTAATAAAATATGACTTCTAGTGACAAAGCCTTTGTCAATATTAAGCATTAATATAAAAATGTGTTTATACCTTTCGGTGACAACAACACTGAATTAGTGATAAAATGTTCATTATTTTGTGACAAAAGTTTTGTCGCAAGAAAAACTTTATGGTGAGAAAGTTTGAGGTTTGTCATGAAAAGCTTTGGTGACAAAAATACGAGATTGGTCGCTATTGAATTCTTTTAATGACTAATTCACTGATTGTCACAAGAGGCACCTTTAGCGTCGCTGCTTACGCAACAAACGCCGCGACAAAAAATATTTGTCACGAAAACTTTTGATGACGAAAATGAGCGCTTTTCGCGACGAATTTTTTTGTCACGAAAAGGTCTATTTTTTGTAGTGATACCTACAATAGTTCAAAAAGAAATTTTCACTTTTAATATTATAATAAAATTTTACCACAGAATTTGAGAAGAAAAAGAAATTATTCTAGTTGGTATAAAAGAGCTATTGTAAGTTTTAATTAATACCCACAAAGTCACTTATGCAAAAAGAACACATTACAACGTGAAAAATAAGACTATTGTACATGCTCCATAGTAGTGACCCAATACATGATGTAATATGTTGGCTTAGAATTTTCACACACATCACGAATAAATAGAGGGGAGGTTTTTGTGTGGTGTGTACTTATGTGCGGATGGCACGTGTGGCACACCACACACCACACAAAAACCTCCCCGTTACGTTCTGTGTTTTTTAATCAACCTTGGTTCGGGGAGAGATATACTAACCACAAAACCTCCCCGGCCCTGGGTTAGAGTCATGTTGTCTAAGTTCGTTGAAAACTTATACTGAACTGAGGGTCCCAGATCGAGGTGAACATGTACCATGTCGGTGGTACGAGCCGGCAAATATCTTTTCTCGAACTGAAAATATGAGACAGAGAACGACATGCACCATGTCGATGTTTTAATTAGGAGCGTCATGCATCTCGAACGGCTGCTCTTGTGAGACTAGAATCTATCTAAGGCCCAATGTGGTGTTGAACATGTTAGGTCTGTTTTACTTATAAGATCCGAACTGTATCCTTAAATGTCACGTATACGAGGTCAGATCACACCCACTTCGGTCTACATAATGTATTTCACGTATATATACTAGTTTCTCTATATATGATGAGCTATATGAATGGTTCTTTGTGCAGTGTTCAATAGATGACTATCAAGATCTTGAGTAAATGTTAGCTAACAATCGGTTCTTTAATTTTTTTAGTTTCTACATTTATTATTAATACAAGCTGCATGCTTCATGATTTAAAATTTTGATTTAAAACCATGACCGAAGATTCAAAACTGAAAATTACTTGAGTTTTCGAGTCAGAGTGATAGATTTGTGTGAATAACAAAAGCAATTGTCATTGAGTAAACACGAACCATTACAAGGAGTTTATATAGCTAGCCACAAGGCTATAAACGTAAATACAAAAATAATTAAATATAACTATCGTCTAATACGCTCCCTCAAGCTGACGGCGATGTGCGAAGGCCAAGCTTGGAAATGAAAGTAGAAAAGGATAAACACGGCAGCGGCTTGGTGAGAACATCAGCCAACTGATCAGCAGTGGCTACACGAGCAACGCGAACAAGTCCTCTCTCAACATGCTCACGAATGAAGTGATAATCGATAGCAACATGCTTCATGCGCGAGTGAAACACCGGATTGGCGCTTAACCGAAGAGCACCTAAATTATCACAAAAGATCACCGGAGTAGTCCGAACCGAAAAACCAAGATCCGCAAGCGAGATAGGTCGCCAAGCAATCTGCGCCGCGGTGTCGGCAACACATCTATATTCGGCTTCGGTGGACGAACGAGAGGCGAGGTTTGCTTCTTGGAGCTCCAGGAAATCGCATTCCTACCCAAGAAGACTATATACGCGAGAGGTAGAAGTATAACCGGCTTCCTATTCCCCCCCCCAATCGAATCGAGAAAGCATGCGAGCCAACGGCGAATCCCGATATAGCTGCAGACCCATAGTGGCGGTGCCGGACAAGTAACGCAACACACGTTTGACTAACATCCAATGGTACTCGGTCGGTGCATGCATAAACCGAGCCGGCTTGTTAACGGCGAACTGAATATCAACCCGCGTAAAGCATAAATACTGTAAAGCCCCCAAGATTTGACGGTACTGAGTAGGGTTTGAAAAAGCTAGAGAGACAACAGGATCACCAGAAAAGGCATCAGCAGGCATAGGCGTGGAGACTGGCTTGGATTCCTCCATATGAACCTGAGATAGTAACTCACGAGTGTACCTGGTTTGCGTGAGGAGCATTCCCAGAGCAGAATGTGTGACCTCAACCCCCAAGAAATACGATAAGAGACCTAGATCCTTAATAGAGAACCTAGAGCCAAGCTGATTAATAATACCCTGAACCCGCTCAGCAGAGCTACCTGTAACAATAATATCATCGACATAGACCAAGAGCATAGTAATACTGGTGGACGTGCGACAAACAAACAGCGACGAATCAGCAACCGAATTAACAAAACCCATAGTAAGAAGAAAAGTTTTAAGCTCATGGTACTAGGCACGAGGTGCCTGCTTAAGGCCATAAATTGCCTTACGAAGCTTACACACAAATGTGGGTTTTGTAGCATCCTCAAACCCAGGCGGTTGACTCATATAGACATCTTCGGCTAGTGTCCCCCGGGGAAGGCATTATTGACATCGAGTTGGCGAAGGCACCAACCCATGGAAACCGCAATACTAAGAACAATGCGAATCGTAACGGGCTTAACGACAGGACTAAAGGTCTCAAAGTAATCCAAACCAGGCCGTTGGGTAAACCCTTTGGCAACCCGGTCGAGCCTTGTACTTGTCAATCGAGCCATCCGGTTTCCGCTTAATTACGAACACCCACTTACGGCCAACAATATTCAAATCGACGACGGGGGAACTAAGGACCACGTATCATTGCGAAGAAGCGCACTATACTCGTCGGACATCGCAACGCACCCTTTGCGGACACCGCAAGGCCTCGCTTAAGGGTAGAGGGCTCAGTCTCAAGGTAGCGGTTTTGTAAGCGAGCTTGGAGGTTGAAGATGGTTCGAGGTTTGTATATTTGGTTGCGAGAGCGAGTTGTCATAGAATGTTGTGGTGGTGGGGGAGGAGGCGGAGGAGTGGAGGTGGAACCCCTTTGGAGGCATGGGATGAGCGAACAGGAGACGGAGACAAAGAAGGGCTATCAGATGGAGGAGGAGAGCTCTCGGGTTGGGCACTTGTGCTCTCGGTTGGGGGGGTTGCCGTGGGGGAGGGTGAGGGACCGGAACGACGAGAGGGTTCATAGTACTCATGAGGTAATAAAGCAGATAGAGGGGGTACAGAAGGGTCTACAGGAGTGGTAGCAAATGGGAATATATCCTCCACAAAGCGAACATCGCGTGATGTATATAGACGGGACGCAGATAGATCATAGCAAAGGTAGGCACTTTGAGTGAGGGAGTAGCCAAGGAAGACGCAAGGTTTAGAAGGGGACTCAAGTTTGTGATTATTATACGGTTTAAGCCATGGATAACACAGACACCCAAAGACTCGAAGTTTGGAGTAATTATGAGGATCCGAGAAGAGTTTAAGATGAGGGGAGAGCATGTCAAGATTTTTGGTAGGCATGCGATTGATGAGATAGACGAGTACCGCACCGACAGCGCATATGACCAATAGGTGATCGGCATGGAGGCATGAGAAAGAAGAGTTAAGGCAGTTTCAGTGATGTGCAGATGACGTCGTTCAGAGATACCATTGTGCTGAGGTGTGTAGGTGGGGGACGTGAAGTGAGAGATGCCGTGGGCAGCAAGGAAGGGGCGCAGTTTTATATACTCTGTTCCATTGTCAGAGTAAAGAGTTTTGATAGGAGTATCTAACAATTTTTCGACATATGTTTTAAATTTGACAAAGGTGGAATAAACATCCGATTTATAAGCTAACGGGTATAGCCACATGAAGCGAGTAAAATGATCAACAAATAAAACATAATACTTGAAACCATCAATCGAATAAAGCGGGGATGTCCAAACATACGAATAAATGACCTCCAAAGGTTTAACGGTACATAATGTCGAATCAGAAAAAGGGAGCCGGTGGCTCTTATTACAAAGACAGGAATCACAATAAGTAGAAGAGACAGAAGATAATTCTAAAAAATTATTCTTTGCAAGGCTTTGAATGACAGGAAAAGCTGGATGGCCGCAGCGACGATGCCAGGTAACAGCAGATGCTTTGGACGCAGAGAAGGCAAAGAGAGCTTTTGAAGACCACAGATAGGCCAACAAGTGAATAATAAAGACAGAATCAAATAATATCAAATGACAATCAATCATCATTATTAGCAGTATCCAAAGATATGGTAGCAATTAATCTTCAATTTTTGTCATTATCTCTAATACCCCCGCAATCCCATGGTAATGCAATGAACATGGAGATTGGCTCATAAGGAAAGCATGGAGGGATATACCCCTAAAGGAAAAACGATAGTTGGAGGGATGTACCATAGCAAAATTAAAAGAGTGGAGGGATATACCCTAACAGAAAGAAAGGCTTGGAGGGTTGTACCCTAACATAAATAAATGAGTGGAGGGATATACCCTAACAAAAATAAAAAGGAACGGAGGGCCATGCCCTAACAAAAAATAAAAAGAAGCGCAGGGTAGAAGGTGGAGAAAAGAAAAATAGAAAGGAGTTGAGGGTGAATACGGGTTTGTGGATAAGATAATGACAAGATTGATATTTATTAAAAATAAAAAAAATAATATGAAGAAAAATATGAAAGACACAAGGAGGCTGCCGGAGGCTTTGGTGGGGCATGGAGATGAGCAGCGTTTGCGGAAGGCCGTGCTAATATCGGCATTGCTTATATAGCTAGAGCTATAAACGTAAATACAAAAATAATTAAATATAACTATCGTCTAATACGAGCATGACAACCACTGTACACTCACCTACATGCATCTCACTCCGTTACTAAAATTTAATATGACATAAGGAAAACTAAAATAAAAATACTATGAATCAGAAGTAAATCATGATACAAGAGTTATTAAACACCAATATCAATCGAAGAAAATTTAAACCATTCAAATCATGTATCTTTTACACGATAAAATTAATATATATAAAACGAATTCGATGTATCATATCCCTCCACTCCAACGTCGTCTGTCAGGGCTCCAAAAACGACTTGACCACAACTTTTCTCCATTACATAGAGGAGGGAAATACACAAACATTGTCACACCAATCTTGCCACCTGTTGTAACATGTTGGAATATATTTTGTGTTACACGTATAGCATGTATCATTATACACATAATAAATAACATTAAGATTATCCCCCATGCTTCCGACTTTACTAAAATAAAAATGTAGAGTGCTATAATTATGTAGCAGACAATTGCTCCCACAATCTGTAATATCAAGTTTCTCCAATCAATAGCTATGTGTTCATCAATTTGAGCCTCCAAGTCTGTTCAAAAATTTCAAAGAAATTCAAAATTGATATTCAACACACACACACACATATATATATATATATATATATAAAAGTTAGGCTAAAATTGCTCTGGAGGACTAAAATTGCAACAAAAATCCAAGTTACACAAAAAAAAATTGCAACCAAACTGAACTAAAACACTAATAAGGTTAAAGTTACGAGACTAATTTTGCAATATATACGAATAAACTTAGATATACATTTTTTTTTTATTTTTTTTATGAAATACAATGTATGAAATATAATTATTGAGTCATGACTTCAACAAAAGACATTCAATATCATGTTTTAGAACACCAACAAAGCAAACTTAGATATACATAATAAATAGCATAGAAAACAAAAAGATTCCTATCTATTATCATTTTTTTTTTCTCGCAGATATAGAAAACATAAAAATTCTTGATTTGCCGGAATTAATTCACTGTTTTTCTTTTCAAAGCATTAATTTATTTTCACTCACCTGTGTTTTCGATATTGGTTGTATCTGCCATACTGCTCTTTTCTTCTTGAATAACCTGTGGTGCCTGAAATTATCTGCCGAATTAAACTTTTATATATTGAAAATAAATGAGTATTAACTAGAAGAATCTGTGGTGCCTGAAATTATCTGCCGAATTAAACTTGTATATATTGAAAATAAATAAATAATATATATATATATATATATATATATATATATATATATATATATAGAAGTGTTTAAGGGGAAGATAAATTTAGAGGATAAGTTACGTACAAGTTATGATATACAGTAAGTTTTAAGACAAACATGCATAAATCTGCTGGTTCAAAAGTTATGTCATTATCCTTTTTCTATAATTTTTCCTTAATTTTACATAATATTATGTCCTTGTATAATCATTTTGTGTATGATCGTTATTGTAATTATTAATTAATAAAGGATTTGACATGTCTGCTAAAAAATAAAGGATTTAATTTATATAATACATAATTTGGAGTTAGTTCTAAAAGATAGATCTTATCCTTTTAGACTTTTAGTATGTGATAATATTAGCTGTCTAATGCTTTACGTACTAATTAAGATAATTAATTAAATCTCATAAAATACCGAAAAATAAGAAAACCATTTTCTATAATATGTAGGAATACAAATTAACAATACAAATGTTTCTTCTTTTAAAGTGGATTAATACAAATTGTTTCAAAGTACCCAAAAAAAATTATGTACAAATGTTTTCTCATAAAGCCAAAACTGAAGAGTGGATCAAAAATTGGTTTGGAGCACATCCACATCAGCAAGCCAAGCATAGTGAATACTCTTATGCACTATATCTTTATTTTTTTTTAATTTTTTTTTTTGGGTGGCAGGGATGCACTATATATGATATATCTTATGTATTTTTTATGTGTGTATATGAGTTATACAAACAGTTGTTTTAATATTCATCACACCATCTACATGTGTGTTATGTCAACTATGTGGTAATTTCGATTCTATGTAATATATGTGATACTTTAGAAATATGATACAACATATTTTCAAATCATTGATTGTAATGAAATTTATACAAACAGTTATATCACCATCAATGTGTGTTATGTCAACTATGTGGTAATTCTATTCTATGTAATATATGTGATACTTTAGAAATATGATACAACATATTTTCAAATCATTGATTGTAATGAAATTTATATCAATCAATTCTATCTACATCATAATCAGTCAATTGATTCTACATCATAGTCAATGATATATAATGTAATGTATCAATCGTTAATCATGGTGGAAAATGTAATGTATCGATTGTTAATCATGATGGAGAATTAAAACCCAGAAACTTTACGTTAAATGCCTCCCTCTTTGCATGGGTAATTTTGTCATTTGAAAATATTAAGAGCTGAATTCCTTCTGTTTCATAACATGGATTTTGAGGATAAGGTATTCCTCTTATGTTGTCGAGCTCTTATTTTCTACAAGCACCGCTAAAGCAATGAATCTACTATGTCACGCGTTATCGCGTAACTTTTTCTCTCTGATGAGAAGTCAGGATGATGTGGCTTTTAGAATTTATACTAAAGCTCATTTGTGAGTGTACAAATGTCATATTTAATTACACGCACGGTTTCCAAAACAAGGCGTAACCAAAACACGTATCAATCAAAGAAGTATATATCATATGATCAATGGTGTAAATGGGTAATTAAACAGTTTTCAAAACTGGGCGTTACAAAATCACATATCAATTAATTAAGGGAGTTTTTATCATATGATCAATGATGTAAATTATAATCCATCCATTATTGTGGTCAAATCATTTCTCTCACCATGCACAATGTGACAAATTGTTTCACAATCATGAAGCCTATTAAACTCCAATATGTTTTTCTCAATATAAAATGCTTCTCACCTTTCAAAACAATATAAAATACTTCTCAACAAAATATTTTGAAATCTCATTTGATAACCGGTTTTTATCAATTTTATTTTGAAACCGGTTTTTGTCAACTTTATTTTGAAATCTCATTTGATAGCCGTTTCATAAACAAGGAAATGGCGTTATTATTTCATAACCATACGTATCATAAATAGTAAAAGATACCATAAAAAATTATTTTATTTTATTTTTACATTTTTCTCCTCTATATCATTCTTCATGCCCACTACCCTTATTTTAGGGGTAAAAAAATCAATGTCGTAGGGACAATAAACAAATAGTGCCTTTAAAGACACTACATCAAAATTTCTCATTGACCATACTATATGCTTCAGCAGATAGATATAATTAGTGTGCTGTCGCTAAAGGCCTCTAAATAAATAAAGAAAAAATCTTAATAATAAACATGGAAAAGATATATATTGTAAAACAGACCAAAGAAACATTGAATTTTGTATATTTCGACCCAATTTTAAATTATAAAAAAAATAAAATATTGTTCATCCATAAAAACAAACTACAAAAGTCCTTATTCTACTAGAATCAGTGGAATTGCTCCACCACTTTTCACATGCCTTCTTGAGTTGATATCTAAAATTGCAGCTGCTACAAAATGATAAATACTTATAAGAAGAAAAAATAACCCTAAAGATATAGTCATAATTCTACATTTATCACATTTAATTATAAACTGTAACAGTACTGACAATAAAAATGTGATGATGCCTATAACATAGTAACAATTTACTATGGAATTATTCATGGCCAAAATCCTTTGTTGCTCCTCTGTAGTTGCAATTACATTATTCATCTGTGCCTCCACATCTGTCAAAAACACAAGAAATTCAACGTTAATATAGGAAAAATTGCATTCGATTTCCTTTAAACGCCCTTCAAGTGTCTTTACGCTTGTGTTGTGTAAATAAGATTAATTATTATTCGAGTCGAGTATTCAACGAGTCGAGCTCGATCTTGTGAAATAATCGAGCTAAGTATGAGCTGAGTCGAGTTATATGGAGTATTGAGCGGGTCAAGTTCGATCTTGCTTTCTTGTAGCACGATCGAGTTAGCGCAACTTTATTTTTTAACCCAAGTTTTACATTATTCATTCGTGCCTCCACATCTGTCAAAAACACAAGAAAATCAACGATAAAATAAGAAAAATTTTGAAAAGTGTCCTGACAATTACGACAATTGAAAACGAGGGTTTTGTTGTTTTTTTCCATGAATTCGGAGTCATCCCTACGAAATTCGTGGAGTTTTGTACAACTTCGTAGGAATTACTATGAATTCGTATAAGGTATAGATACATGTATACCACATCAAAAATTATTGTTATTAATTTTATTGTAGGTTCCAATTACTATAATATTTCAGAATTTAAATGCCAAAAAGAAGAAGATGCATTTTGCAAATTAAAATCAAAAGCAAATAAGAATATATAAAGACCTGGAATTGGAACAACCCTTGCGTTTGCCATGCTGCTGCTTTCGTTTTTCTTCTGAGAATTGTGACAGATATATATAGAATATATAAGCTAGTTACTAATTATCTGACTTTATAAATCTTAATTTAGAGAGAAGTAATAGATTTAACCAAAGATTAGATAGACACTAGGGTTAGTTTCACACTAACCAAATTTAATTAGCCCGTTTTAGATATAATAATTAATTAATTATTTCCTTTTAAAACGATAATTAAATAGGAATATGAAAAAAAAGGATAATGATTGCCCCCAACCCCACAAAAAATAAAAAAATTGATTGATGTGAGTTGTGAGATGTACTTTATCTACAAATCAATAATTACAAACCTTATCACACTATTGGAAAATTATGTTTCAGTTGCTTACATGCAAGGAATTGTGTTTACCTAGGCCAGAGTCCAGATCATAAGGGTTACGAGTGTTTGGATGAGTCGGAGAGATCGTATGTTTCTAGAGATGTTATATTTAATGAGTGTAAGTTTACTTTTAAACAAGGGAGTGTCCACACGGAGGAAGTGTCCACTGTCCAGTCTAGCCATCCCACCATATGCAAACCAGATTTGAATTTAGAATTTTAAACGTAAAACATTTTCTGTTGAAGTCACTCAAATCAAATCCTGCTCAACCTTCAAAGGCATCTAAAGCACTTGACATTCCTGAGTGAAATAAGGCAATGAAGGAAGAATATGAAGCTCTGTGCAACAATGGCACATGGGATCTAGTTCCAGCATCAGAAAAATACCATATTGTGGACAACAGTTGGATCTTCAAGGTGAAATTCAAACTTGATGGTACGTACGATTCTTAAATACAAAGCTAGACTAGTAGCCAAGGGCTTTCTTCAGAATTATGTTGTGGATTTCATTGAGAGACATTGAGCCCGAGCTAAGGTTGCTACTATCAGAATCTTAAACGGTTAAACCCTAACCGTGAGGGCCCCCTCGCCTCCGATCCCATAGGAATGCGATGAAAGGTTAATCAGGTAACCTAGTTGCTCCAACATGGGCTGCCTGGTCGACCACTACACTGAAGGGTGTTATCAATCGGAAATCAACCCCATTACGGGAATCGAACCGCGGTCACTACAACACCCATGTCTTCACCACTAGGCCATATCCAGGGGATGCTACTATCAGAATCTTACTTTCTGATAGTCGCAGTCGTAGAGATAAAGATTGGCAGAGATATCTCCTTTATTTTGTTAATACTAATAATGAATTTGTGTTTTTACTAAACATATATATGGGGGCTCATGCCCCTGACCTTTAAATACGTTGTTCAATACTTATAAGCTTGATGTTATACGGAAAATTCTCATGCATGGATTTTCTATTAAATACCCTGTTACGTGTAGAAAAAGATAAAAAATAAAATTGTTTTATTTGCTTGTGCAGGTGTACAAACCATAATATTAAATGATGATTGCATCTTGATTTGTGGTCTGATATATATAATATTTCCAACATTACCATTTTCTAGAATAAAACTACAACCAAAAACTACTGAGGACATGCCGATCATTTATTCAGTGGAAAATGATGCATGAAGGCTTGTTTTACATCCTGTGTTTGATAAAAGTCCTGTGAGAGCTTTACATCTCCCCAGCCAGTTCATTCTTTGCTTCCTCATTGCTCTGCTGCCTTACACCATCTTCATGCTCATTGATTTCTTGTAAATATGTAGGCTTGGAGAATCGGATTTGGCCTACTGGTAATGGCCATTGCATTTTCTAGTGAGAATCAGAGTTCGATTCCTATCCCCGCCCCGAATAAAAATCGCCTTCCCGAAAAAACAAATGTAGGCTCAATCATAAGATGCATTCATCTGAGCTAAGTAGCAGAAGTTTAAACATTGTTTCACCAGCATTATAACAACCTAGCTACTTTCTGCTGGAATACAGCCTATATAGCTTATACTTATAACTGTAATACAGTCTATACAGCTTCAATCTTCGGTGTGTGCTTCAATGAAGATTGAAGAACAACAATAGTTTCAAGTTGAATTGAAGTTCTTTCTCTTCGAATGTGTGCACAATAATAAAAGATGCTACGAAACACCGAAAATATCCTGAATTGCCTGCATATTCATATTCATATGCACAATGAATAAGCAGCAAAAAATTGCTGTTTATAGAGCTTTTGAGAATACAAACTATACGAAAATTTCACTGTATTCGATATCAAGTATTACAATAAAGAATTGGCAACATAAAACAGAGGAGCTGTTTCTTGATTTGCATAGAATTCTACATTTCATTGCCCATCAAGACTACAACTTGAAAACATAAGGGGGGGAATATAGTTCCAAGAAACAATGAAAATCAAAAGAATGAGAAATAAATTTGGTGTGGTGGGGGTAGGGGGTGAGGGGGGTATTATGTTTCTGATTTCAGTTTATCTTCTTCAGAGACATAATTCTTGACAGCTTCCCTCAAATCATCAGTCTTATCAAGATGTTCAAACAAATTGATCAACTTTTTCAGCTCATGATCATCAAGATCATCCATAAAAGGCAGGATCGGAATGGCGTTTTCAGGCTGAAAGGTATAAGAATTGGGATTGTCATCAACAATCACTACTCTGCTCAGATCTCTACCTAAATCAGACAAGTCTTTAACATACTTCCCATCCACTTCTTTGCAAGATCCCCTGTACAATCTGTGCGAAATCATGCGCTTTGTATCGATCCTGTCAATCACTAAAGAAGCGTACTCTTCAATCCCAGCGGTGAAAACAACAATCTCAAACTTATTGCTCAGAAACTCCAGGAATTCATCCACAAAAGGCCTCTTCAGTACAAAGAACTCAACTTTTTCACCCTCTATAACCGGCCTAACGATGAAATCGAACTTTTCTGGAGGCGGGTTCGGCCTGGAATGCACCAGCGTCTCATCCAAATCAAGAAAAACAGTTTTCTTGGTAGGAGAAAGCAACGGTGGGAGAGTACTACATGGGTCATTGAACAAGCATTTCCGAATTTGGGGTTTTGGTCTTTGAGGACTTTTCTCAAGCAGCTGGTAGCCTTTCTTTCGAGGGCTCTTTCTTGGAGTTCCAATGCAAGCTAATCGTTTGAAAAACTTGGCGAGGCGGCGCTGGCAAGTGTAGAGAGAAGCAACCACCGCAGAGGCGGCGGAGGAATTCTTTAAAGGCGATTTCTTGCGTCCCCGACGTTGGTGGTTGTTGTGGAGGTGGCTTCTGATGGACTTAGTTGGAGTTTTCTTGATGATTTTGGACACCATTTTTCTCTGAGATTGAGAATTATCGGAGGGGAAAAGAAAAAGAAAAAATACAGGGGTTGGTATTTTGGTTTGTTGAGGGGAATAGTAGGGTGCTTTTTGAATTATTTTGGAGGGCAACGGTCGAATTTGGCTTAGCTGGCAAAGTTTGCCTGTTGGGTCCGGAAAATATTTAATTAGAAAAAGGAGGACTGATTCATTAAAACGGGAAATAAGGACAACTCTACAAATTGTGCAGTATGTCTTGGGGAACGGCGGTTCTTATTCTTATTGGCCCCACGTCGAATTTATTTTTGAGTACCGTTAATATATTTGATTTTACAGACATTCGATGGTGGAGAGGTGGGATGCAAAATTCATGGCTTCACAAACTAGTTATTCAAACCTTTGGGCAAGAGCTCGACGCGAGATACACCCAATTACGAGGATAGATGCACATTCAATAATTAACGGGGGTCATAACATTTTCATATATTTTATAGGTCGTTTAAAGTTTAAACGAAGCATCGAAGTCAGGGGCGGACTCAGGATTCTGGGTGAGGGGGGACGATACTTTGGGCGAGTATAAATTTTTAGGGAGGCAAAAAAAATACACAATATACATAATAGTGTTTTTTCGGATCCGAGGGGAGACAATTGCCCCCATAACACCAATGTACATCCGCCCCTGATCGAAGCCATGAGCAAACCTCTGATTCGAGACGTAAGATTACTCGTCTCAAGCGAGTTAACCCATGCTTTTGACAGATGGTCACCGCAATCCTTCCGATGAAAATGCTTATCATATAGTATGTTATCTCTCATGCACTCACACTGATTTAGTCACATTGCTTACATGACAGTAATCTGTTACCATCTTGAAGTCCACGATTCTAAGGGTACAAAAACCTCAATGTTAACACTCTTTTATATACATTTGAATTTTGAAGCATACATAAATTCTTCGATTGTTTACTGCAGGGCCAGCCCACCCATTAAGCGGGCTAGGTGGCCGCCAAAGGCCCACCATCAGGTCGGGCCTGCAGTTAAATGTTTTGTTTAAAAAAAGTCGTGTAGGTCCAATTCAAACCAACTTGATATAATGTGTTAAAAAATTACATGAATTGGTAAATGTTCAAATTAAATGCCACTAATATAATGTGTTAATAAATTACTTGAATTGATTAGGACCCAAATTTATAATAACTCAGATGCATCAATTCGAATTTCATAGGTGCATCCGTTTAGATATGGGTGTTTAGCTTTCGGGGCGTTGCCCCCAAGGCCCCACGAGTTGGCGCTATCCCTTCGACCAACTGCAACCTGACCGGGACGGTCAAACCCCGTTTTGTTACGGCAACCCAACTGCAAAGTATAACAATATATGAAAAAATATCTAATATCAATAAATTTGAATTTTGTATCTACAGATATTATAAACGCAATGTTGAAGTAATAATTTGAAAATATGTTTTCGAAAGGAAAAGAAAAACTTCAAACTGAAAAGCTCCATTCGGCGGGGCCCAAAAAACTCTAGAGCGGACCCTGGTTTATCGACATAAAGCATAGGAGGGGCTTAATGGTGAAAAACTCCACCTATTTTGAGGCATTTAATTGGAAGATTGTTCAAGGGACCGTGGACACAACAAAGGGAGCTTAAAGGCCGTGATTGGTTTCTCATCCCTAAGAATACTGAGAAAGGGGTTTGACACTACAAGTATCATATAAGAAAGGGACTCATAAGGCGGAGAACGAGAGTGGGTATGGCGACTTGCCAACTTCTTCTAAAACTTTTGGGAAAAGAGGTAAAGTTGAAGTATCTAACATTCTCGGTGTATACTAGATTCTCATCATCAATGTAAAATATGAATATAACATTCTCAGTGTATACTAGATTCTTCTAAAACTTTTGGAAAAAGAGGTACAGTTGAAGAACTAATATTTTCGGTGTATACTAGATTCTCATCATCAATATAAAATATGAATATAAGTATAGTAATCATGTGCTCGAGATGATAGAGATATTCCATGCATTTAATAGACATCGGGAATCATTATGCACATCGACCATTTTGCAAATGCCATTAAAATACCGGAAAAACTTCAAAGGTGCGGTTATATGCTCAAGACAGTTACGAGTATCCACTATGGCAAAGTGGATGTGGTTGTATTGTGAACAAAAAGCTGACACACATTTATTAATATTTTAATAGAACACATTTGTTTACTACTATAGCTCATGTTACCACACTTAAAGAAAAAAATGTGAGTGGATGTGTATAGAATCACTTCACCTCCCACACCATGTATCACCACAATGTGTTTAATTGAGCTATAGGAGAGAATATGTGATACCACATACTTTTCACACCGTGGAAGACTAAGCCATAGTGAGTACTCTAAGAATCACAACGTTCTCGATTAACATCAAAAATCACAACACTTTCGATCAACATCTAAAATCACGATGCATGTCGACCTCTTTTCGATTCTCGTTGATACCGTAAAAGACGATTCCTAAATAATGTTTTGACACATTGTTATCAAAGCTTTGGTAACATTAAGCATAATTTAATGAGATTAGTATCATCTAAAAATTAAAAAAATTAAAAATCTTGTTGTACCAAAGCCCACCTAATTATCCTATAATGGGCCTATTTAGTAGTTGCAACTATACAAAAACCATGTCGTTTTGAAAATTAGGAGGAAAAAATGACTCGTTCCGGCTGACTGGTTGTATCAGTAATCACCCGTTTTTTCATCTCTCACATTGTAATAAATAAAGGGTAAGCAAAGAAAAAGATAATAAATATTGCTTAGCAAATTATACTACATCACATAAAAAGAGAATTATTGAAAATGACACATATTGGACTTAATTAGGCAAAAAGGACATTCAAAACAAACACTTAGTTATAAGGACAAAAATTAGGTAGATAGACCCAAATACCCTTAATGAAGAAAAAAGACAAAAAAAAAAAAAAACATGCGCATGCTTATTTTCTGTAAACACTCGCCGAACATAGTTTGCGTGGATATATTTTTTTTTTTTTTTTCAAAAGCAGGTGCTGAAAATATGTTGTTTTTTTTTTTTAGTTTATTTTATTTTACCGATGCATTGACCACCGCAATGCATTGACCACCGCAATGCATTGACTACCGGGATTCATTGACTACCGCGATGCCGTGAGCACCGCGATGTATTGACCACCGCGATGGTGTGAGCACCCGATGCATTGACCACCGCGATGCCGTGACCACCGCGATGCTTGACCACCCCGGATGTAGTGACCACCCGCGATGCATTGACCACCCCGATACATTGACAGCCGCGATGCAGCATCTTTCACCTTAATTCATATTTTTATGCAGTGACATCGGCATTCATATATGCAGTGATATCAACATTTTATGCAGTGACATCGGCAATCATATATGCGCGACATCAACAATTTATGCAGTGACATCGGCAATTAGATATGCAGTGACATCAGCAATCATATATGAATGACATCAACAATTTATGTAGTGACATCGGCAATCATATATGTAGAGACATCACGATGAAATGACACCGCGATGCAGTGGCCACCCCTGATGTAGAGACACCGAGATGAAGTGGTCACTCCCGATGCAGAGACACCGCGATGCAGAGACCATCGGGATGCTTTGATCACCGGGATGCAGTGACATTTGATGAAGCAACACCATGATGACATTTGATATTTTTCCGACTTAATTTCATAAAATCGATTTATTTTCTTCATAAAATCGACTTCAAATGGCTATATCTTTTGATATAAAACTACGATCAACATAAATCTTTCACCTTAATTCATATTTTTATGCAGTGACATCAGTATTCATATATGCAGTGATATCAACATTTTATACAGTGACATCGGCAATCATATATGCGTGACATCAATAATTTATGTAGTGACATCGGCAATTTATGTAGTGACATCAACAATTTATGCAGTGACATCAACAATTTATGCAGTGACATCGGCAATCAGATATGCAGTGACATCAATATTTTATGCAGTGACATCGGCAATCAAATATGCAGTGACATCAACATTTTTGTTGAACTTTTTGTCCCGAAATTAGGAAGATTTTTCAGGGGAAATCGAGCTTATGAGCCGCGTCGAGCTATATCGAGTACTTAGCCAGTCGAGTTCGATGTTGCCTTTTTATGGCTCAATCGAGCCCGAAACAATTAGCAAATGTAGAGCTCAAAACAATTAGCAACACGGATTAAAAAGATATTTCAAGCAGACTCCACAAGAGTAGAAATTCAGAATCAGGTTACAAATGAACTAATACACAAAAGTTTAAGTTTCAAATTCAGCAAATGCAGGGATGTATTAATTCAGAAAAATACTCAGCAGGTTCCAAAAAATGATAAAAAGTAGAACAGTGCTATTACAAGATTATAGCAAACTCAGTACATTAAAAGTTTACATAGTGCAGCAGATTTATGAAAATTACAGCAGGGATCAAATCTGATACAACACTAAAGACAGAGGATCAAGACTGAACTATCAGTGAAGATTCAAGAGAGATAATCAGATTGAAACCAGAATATAAGACACGAATCTTACTAAGCGAATACAATGTTCGGTACTCTAAAACTAATGCCTATTGCTATTACAGAGCATTCAACAGAAGATACAAAGCAGGTTATCAAGGGCAATGCAGCAAGACTCAACAAGTAATCTGAAAATAGCAGGTGCAACAAAAAATAGCAGGATTTGCAA
Source organism: Gentiana straminea (assembly GCA_036785695.1). Lineage (NCBI taxonomy): Eukaryota > Viridiplantae > Streptophyta > Magnoliopsida > Gentianales > Gentianaceae > Gentiana > Gentiana straminea. The sequence continues at coordinate 2,866,152 of JAVUPR010000042.1, forward strand.
GTAGTAGAGGATTCAGCCAATTCAAAGACTTGTAGACTCAATACACCACAAAGAAGGTCTTTCGAAAAAAAAAAACAACAACAACAACAAAAAAGGATCAGCCGATCGATGGTGAGAATGGTGGGTGAGAAGGTGAGGATTGTCAATCGCAGCCAATGACCGACGGTGATTCCTCATCGGAAAATCCATTTTCAGGCTCTATTAGATTGTTGTCGGAAAATCAAATTGAGACACGAAGAATAAAATATATCTCCATTTTATAACTCCGAAGCTCCAACAATGGAGACTCCTTCTCCGTCAATCTCAAGGCGCCAACAATGGAGAATCTAATACCTACAAAATCCGTCGCAGCAGAGGCATCGGAGGTGATTGATGACCTCCATCTTTTTAGGCAGAAGTTGAAGCGTATTTTTCATGGATGAAAAAGAAATCGATAAAATTGAGGGGTAATCTTGTCCAATAACATTTAATTTGTCCTTATAACTAATGATCTTTTTTAGGTGTCCTAAGTGCCAAATTAAGTTCCAAAACACGTCCTTATAAACAAATAACACTAAAAATAAAAACAAAATATTCTCGATAACTACATCGGTTAATAAGGAACTTATTTAGGGCTTTTATTGGCATTGTAGAATTGATTCGTATACCATGATTGTTTAGGGCATGCAAAAATATTATTTCAGGCATCACGATTATTTTACAATGAAATGAATGTAGCTGATATAAATGTTCCCATCCTTACAAAACGTTACCACACGTGTGGTAATGATGTTATTTGTATATTATGAGCTTTAGTGCCTGTGATGTTAGTATATTCACTGGTTCCAATGACGTTTCTACATGTGAGGTGTTTAAGTAATTTTGTTACATTCAAATAAAAAATCAAACAATATTATGCACAAACAATTTTATGGTAGTAGAACTCCACGTACTTTATTTTAAATTGATTGTCACTATAAAATTTAATGAACGGTGATTGGGACCACCTCTAAAATCCTCCTCCGGTGGATCCTGGTGAGGATGACAGTTTCTTAAGGGAGAGAATGTAATGTCCTATAATTGAAAAACGAAAGAAAAAGTACTAAGATATAATTAATATTGAGAATTGAGATATAAAGAACTTGTTAATTTGGGTTAACCATTTGAAGTCAAGCAAAACGATTGTCCTCAGCAGTGACTGAATTCATTATTACTCAAATAGCGCCGTTGGATTTGAGTTGTGGGACGTTACAAGTATATAATTAACATCGTCTCATAATTTATCAAAGTGTATAACTCATTAATAGATATCGGTTCCACCATGCTTGAATATTTGATCTATCATTGACCATTAACATAGTAAACACCTTAACACGCCCGTTAAATGTGGCATATAAAAAAGAGTTAAGCTAATATGCACAACTTTCACTACATGTATTCTCATCATTTATCAAAGTGTATGACTTTCACCATTATCAAAGATGATAAAACTATAAAGTAGAACATGCAGTGAACTTGCGTAGTGGATGTATATCATTGGCCATTTAACATATTAAACACCTTAACACGCCCCTCAAGTATGACATATGACTGTAGACATTAAAAAAAAAAAAATTAACACATTAAAATGTTAAATGTCACATTTGTCCGAGAAATTAAATTATTTGATTATTTTCTCCAATTAAATTATACGAGATAATAATTAGAATATATTTCTTTTTATCCTTTAAAAGCAAAGGATAATTAATTAAAAAATTATTATTCCTAAATAAAACTGTTGGGGATAATACTTAATTATTAATTATCTGGATTAGTCAGTGGATTCGGCCTATCAAATCCAACAGACGAGCAAAGAGCCAACTTGAAGCAAAAGATTAATAAAATAAACAAAAGAGATGATTAAAAAAATACATTATCTCTAGTTATTAATTATCTATTAAAAAAATAAATATAAAAGATAATTAAAGTATTATTATCTCCTTAAATAAAATAAAAAAGATAATAGTAAATTGAACTTCTTATTATCTTTTCAATAAAAAGTATAAGATAAATAAGAAATTAAAAGGATAAAAGCTTAAAATGATTATCTTATTAAATTAAATAAATAAGAGATAATCATTATTAGTTTATCCTTTAGCTATTCCACTCCTATAAATAGAAGGGCCTTAGTCATTTGCAAACCATCAAGAAAAATCAAGAAAAGCTAAGGAAGCAATAACCAGAAGGTGGAGAAAATCTACAACAACAAAGGGTGAAAGAAGTCAAAGCATCAAGCCCTCTGCTCCAACACCAAGAAGAAGGAAGCAAAGATCTAAGAAGCCACAAGCCTTCAAGTTCTTCAAGAAACCTTCAAGCAACATCCGAAGATCCTTCCGCCAAGTCTGGAGTTCTTCACCAACAACATCCGAAGATCCTTCCGCCAAGTCCGGAGCTCTTCACCAACAACATTCGAAGATCCTTCCGCCAAGTCCGGAGCTCTTCACCAACAACATTCGAAGATCCTTCCGCCAAGTCAGGAGTTCTTCACCAACAATATTCGAAGATCCTTCTGCCAAGTCCGGAATTCTTCAACCAACGTTCGAAGGTCAGCCGCTATATTCGGAGATCTTCAACAAACAAAGGAATCCTTCCCAACAAATCGGAAGAATATCATCAAGATCCAAGATCAAGTCACCGCGACCCTCGGAACCAAATCAAAGGAGAATCAAAGGCATCCCGTAAATATAAGGATTTTGCTAGAGATTGTAACCCGCTTTACTTGAAAATTAATAAAATTATTTGTTACATATTTTCTTGTCTTCTCTTTTATATATATTGCAGGACAACGAAATTTGTGTTACAAATTTCTGGCCCGCCCAGTGGGACCAATCTCTCCTTTCATCTCTCCTTGCTGAAAATCGAGAACGAATGGCTCCTAAGACTGTTGTTCCAAAGGATGTCACTGCCAAGCAGGATGCTACTTCCAAGGCTGCACCTTCAAAAGCCAAAATTGCCAAAGCCGCTGTTGATTATTCATCTCAAGAACAACACTCTGGCCCGGTTACCCAGAGCATGGCAAAAGCACGTGGGCAAAGACCAACTCTTCCACAAACAACTTCTGAAAGGCCAACATCGCCGTTGATTGCGGACGTCATGATGACGAGTTCCATTACACTCGAGGAGCAGATTGCCAACTTGGCCAAGGCTGTCGAATCCCTCACAAATCAGATTCAAAATCAAGACTTTGAGATCACGAAACTTGCAAGCAAACTCGATTCCCCTGCGGAATCAAACAAAGGAAAAGAAACATCGTTTGATGATCATGAGGAGAATGATGAATCCTCAAAAGATCAGGAGAATACTAAGTCATCCACCCAGGTGAAGAACTTGAACATAGTTCAGGAAGGCACTTCACACAATCAAAGCGCCAGGCCTCTCACATCCGTAGGCGACTAGAAGATCTCCCCTGATGGAACCATTTTTGTCAGCCAGTTGCAGGAATTCATCATGGGTACCATCAAAGACAAGGTTGGAGGGACCACCGAATCATCCCAGACCTATGTCAAACCTTATACACAGAGGATTGATGAACTAAAGGTGCCTGCCGGGTAACAGCCTCCAAAGTTCCAGCAGTTCAACGGGAAAGGCAACCCTAAGCAACACGTGGCCCACTTTGTCGAGACTTACAACAATACCGGGACCTATGGAGATCACCTGGTGAAACAATTTGTGCGCTCCCTCAAAGGAAACGCCTTTGACTGGTACACCGACCTTGCCCCTGCCTCTCTAAATAGTTGGGAGCAACTTGAGCAAGCCTTTCTCAACCGCTTCTACAACACTCGTACGACGATCAGCATGGTGGAGTTGACTAACTCTCGCCAATGGAAGAAAGAGAAAGTTGGTGATTACATCAATAGATGGAGAAGTCTAAGCCTCAACTGCAAAGACCAACTCTCCGAAGCCTCTGCAATTGAGATGTGCATCCAAGACATGCATTGGAGATTGCAGTACATCCTCAAAGGAATTCTGCCAAGATCTTTTGAGGTGTTGGCCACTCGCGCCCACGACATGGAGCTGAGCATTGCCGCCAATGGAGGTCAGGCCCCTGTCTAAGACCCTACGAACGGAAAAGAAAAACATGAATTCAAGAAATCCGTTAAAGCCACTCCCAATGTAGAAGAGAAAGAGTCTAACGCTACAACGGTGGCGCCTGTCAAAGTCAACAACCAGGCGTCAAAACAACCTGAATGGAGGAAGGTTGAGCCGCGACAAAATGAAAGGAGCAGGCTAACCTTGAATGAAAGGCAGCAGAAGAAGTATCCCTTCTTTGATTCTGATCTGCCCACGATTTTTGATGAGTTGTTCAAACTAAAACTCATCGAGCTTCCAGAAACAAAGCGCCCTAAAGACGCTGCTAAAGCTCACGAAGGCAACTACTGCAAATACCATCGCCTGACCGGGGAATCCCATTGAAAAGTGCTTTGTCTTCATGGACAAAGTTATGCGATTGGCCGAAGAAGGAAAGATAGTGCTTGAAGAAGAACAAGCAAGCACGAATCAAGTCAGTGTGACGGAGCCGGTTAATGGTCAATATGTGACCATTCAATTTGGATCAATTGATCCTATCGAGATTAAGCTTCCAATAATTCCACAAATTTGTGAGAAAAACATTGAAGCATCCTACAGAAAAACAAAAGTGGTGGACAAAGCAATGAAGGCCACCAAACCAAAACAAGACGAGGATGGATGGATTCTAGTAACTCGCAATAAGAAAGGAGTGATGCCTCACCTCGAGTCAATAAGGCCGAGAACCAACTACTCCAAGGCAGCCAAACCAAAGAGAAGTCGAGGGGCTATGACAACTAAGAAGGCATCGAGAAAGGACAAAATCCAACCAAATGAGCTTCTTCCGGAAAAAGCCGAGTACAAAAGTCCTCGCACTCCAGTCACTTTACTAGAATATATGCCCAAGAAATTTTTTGAAGCCGAGACTATTAAAATGGATTCGGAGGAAGAAGTTGTCTTATGTCATGCTACCCACGTGGAAGAAGATGACGAAATAAGAGAGGAAAAGGACTCGCAAACTGAAGAAGAGTCTTCACTCAAAGCAAAGATCACTTGCACGATCGAGATCACTTCACCAGACGATGATATGTTGTTAGGGGCAGCACCCCATAATCGCCCGTTATTTGTCACGGCCTACACTCGTGAGCAGAAAGTCAACCGAGTATTGCTAGACGGAGGATCGGCTGTCAACATTTTTCCATTCCGAGTGATGAAAGATTTGGGAATCACAATGGACGAACTCTCCGACAGCCGCCTGATGATCCAAAGATTCAACCAAGGGGGCAAAGAGCCATCAGAGTGATATGACTTGACATCCTGATTGACGAATTAGCTTCAAGCGTGATATTCCACGTGATCGACGCTAGGACATCTTACAACATGTTGCTAGGAAGGCCATGGTTACATGAGAATGGGATCGTCCCTTCAACCCTGTTAGTAATATCATCCGCAGCGGAATCGATTTAAGGATCTAGATCTATAAATTACACGTAATAAAATAACTAGATCTACTCTACAAGGGGGTTGTAGATCATACCTCTTGGATCTCAAAATCCAAGTTGAAGAACCGCAATAGGAAGATTACAAGTAGATGTGAAGAGCACCACGATCTTCCGTACGTGTGATCCAAGCAACTCCCGGTGGAAGGAAATCCTCGTCTCGAATCCTTCCGATATGCTACCCGGAAAAATCTCCAAGATTTTCCCCAACCCTCTTGGCCGAAATTTCTTCCTCCTCTCTAAGAGGTGGAACTCGAAAACATTGTTGTGTATTAAGGCTTGGAAGAACTCTCTTTATATAGGAGAGTAAAACTTAGCCTCCAAGGATTTAATAATTAATACAAAATCAATTATAATAATCTTATTAAATAAAAGATAATTCCATAATATTCTAGAACAAATCTAGAATAATATTTATCTTTATTTCTTTCCATAAATATTTATCTAATAAATATTTTATGCACATGTCTTATTAATACACAAGAAAACAATTTTTTGTTCCATAAAAAAGAGCATGGGGCGAAATTTCTAATATTGACCTAGTCAATATTAATTTTGCCATAACACAATAATTGGGCCAAGATTATGAAAAATGTCTTTTCCACATATTTAATTATTTAGCCCAACTAATTTAATAGTCCACTAAACAATTAATTCACATATCGTTTTAATAAAGTCCAACAAGAACTAAATTAATATTATTAGGATTCGACGTCCGAGAATAGCTATCTTTGTATTAGGAGGCACGTCGGGGACCATGGACTAATAATCGGCGGCTCCGATAAATCAAATAAATAATTATCTTACGAACGAGAATAATTATATTCGATAATCAATCACGGGAATATGCCACCATAATCCCGTGAGCGCACTCCTCCGATTATGAGATTATATTTATCTCCTCACGAGAACAATAATAAGCGTCCATTGATATAATCATTACATATGGATTAATCCTCCATAGGCTTGTTCATTCTAAATCGGGAAGTTACCGTTAACCCTTTCTAGAACCTCTTATCCTTATTTACCATTAACCCCCTAGTGATCAATTAATTCATACAACTCTTTGGTAGCTAATCGGTGTAATATGAACTCCATGGATCGATCGGTTTCTAGGATTAACAAATAAGGGAAGCGTCTATCTACTTTCGAAATGGAAGGAATGGATTCCGTATACGTGATAACACGGACTACTCACTCAATCCGGTACAATGCCAAGATGGGGTAATTCGGACCACGGACTCGGTGTAATCCTTAACCGTCAAGTCAAACTTCATGCGATTCAAGCGGATTTGCGCGTGATCACCTCGGGATTAAGATATATCCATAAATATGATCATCCATTGACTCGACAAGACTTCTCGATTACGGAATTATATCGTGAACTCTAATCAAATCGGTCCAGCCCTATATGATATATCTATCATATATAAATGCCCCATTAGGTTCTCTTAACCGAATGTCCGGATAAGACAATCACACCTATTGTGTTCTGGGCGCATTAATAGCACGTTAAAGGAGAGACCCGATACTCTCGATTAACTTCACTACGAGCTAATTGTATTTTAAGTACATCTTCACTAACTCAATCCTCCTGTGTATATCCCATACACCGAGTTAAGTGATTACATAAACGATATACTTAGGGTTTTACGTAGTGTAAATACTATTGTCACATCGGTGATTATGAGAATAATAAATATGAATAATAATATCATTTCATTTATTAAATAAAACAATTACAAAATTGTCTTTCGGGCATCACACCTAACAATCTCCCACTTGCACGAAAGCATGTGATTAATTGTTTGAGAGCACACACCCTATTATTTAAAATACAACAAACTACATCTCCCACTTGCTCTAAAGCAATGGAGACCCATCCCGTATTCTAGTACCCATTAAGCATATCATAACCATTTCAGATGACAAAATACACTCCGAGTGTGCCGTCGTAGGATAGGTCGGTGACTCGGGGAGTACCTACATCTAAATGTCATGGGTCTTAATGATTAGTCGAGTTGTCGGCTCGAGACGATCCGTAGAATCGAAACGTTACCGGTCCATCTAATCATGTGGTGCGAGTAAACACGAGCCCGAGATCGACTTAACGATCATCCTCAATCGACTTAAAGTCAAAATCGGTGTATCACACATATCCAAGTTCACACATGAATATGTCCGCATATTGTTCCTCGTTCTCTCAAGATACTAAAGGACATACTAAACTTGCTTTGTTAACCGCCGAATCTAAGATTCGATCAAAGTTGACGTTCAATAAACGACCATCTCTTACTAGAAAAGAGAATCTATCCCATTTCTCTTGATCCGAAGATTTAGAGAGTCATTCGAGGCATAGGGTAGAACTTCCTCGTTGAATGTTGCATACACGGATGCATCATCTTAACCAATAAGATGGATGGGAAACCGGTGGCGATTCTAATGAATTCGACCGAGTCAAACTCTTCGAGAATGTTGTCCAAATCTCTGTTGCGAGAGAATTGTGGTATTGTCGATTCGACTTCGGATAGCACACCCATGTTGTTGCCAAGCGGGTGCGGTGTTATCCTTCACAAACACTAATATATATTTATATATTCACTCTTTGTACTAAAATTGATATCCGATCTACAAAAGACTTATCAATATTACGGTCAAATCCACATATTATAGAAATATATGACTTCCAATGACCGAGAGGTTTGCTTTTTAACCACAAAGGACATAAGCCTTGACGGTCATTACGTCATTAGTTCATAAGGCAATACCCTTACGTTTCGAATGAATCCGGACTCCGTTTGTTTGGCAAGAAAATCTCGGGGAATCACCCCTATTTTACGCTTTTGAACGAAATCAAGCAATACTAAGTGGTAAGAGAGTTCAAGGTCGATTAACTCTCTACTTCTTAGGGAATTACCCCTAGACCACTCAATCTTTGCTGCGAAAGATAAACTTTCCTATTCATTCTACTCTTTTCCGTGTAGATCCAATTACTCCCCTTTGGGCTGAGACACTCGGGTGGTTCTACAAGAGTATGAACGAAGCTGGAGTACCGAACTCCATTCACGGGGTTATGGCTATTAAACCAACCTCTATTATCGAGAATCCTATCTTGCTCACAAAAGAGCCATAGGTCATCAATCGATCCTCGGACTACAAAGTCCATGAGAACCCGTAATTGGTAATGGATAAACCATACTCCCAATACTTCTTGGGTGGATCGAAATTACGATCTAGTTTAGTAGTATTTAGTGTTATCACCAACAACCGATGTTGGATGTGGTCGATTTTAATCGTTAGTAACTACCTTGAGTAAACGTACTTCAAGGTTCAAGGTTTTTTGTTTATGGACTCTATCGAAAGGATGCAACGGTATAAGCTGTCTCTTTCCGATTTCAAGAATCCTATATCTAACCTTTATACTCAATAGGTTAAAAGATATATCACGAATGGTCATTGACCGAACGTCTGCGCGAAATTCCCAGTCTTACCTTCAAGCACCGTGTGCTAAATGCGTATATTTACGGAAGTGGGGTGAACCGAATCCACACCTTATCCGTAAATTCCAAAGCATATTTTAGGTAGACTTCTCGGTCTTACATTTCAATGTAAACCATTATTTCGCTTCCAATATCTTTATTGAGTTAAGCAGTGTATTGTAGCACATCTAAAAAACTATGTAAGGCAATTTAACGGTTTCTCACTTAGTGAGAACATGTCACTATAAGGCAGGCTGAGCATCAGTCTCGAGGACTATGAATGGCCTATTCCAAGTATAGAATACTCTATCTCTGTTGAAAACAGAGAAACCTCAAAAATATTTTGGATAAACTTACCGGAGCGTTTGAATAGTTATCAGACAAGAAGTCACTACTCGGAAGCTCCTACTAGCTTGTATCTTTCATCAGACCCCGAAGGTCGTCATGAACAAGCTATGTTTCTTCTTTATAACCATTATCCTTTCCCGATTGAAAGGAAACTTAGTCATTGAACCTTTGAGACAATATAACCAGACTGGGAGAAAGGAATCACCCGAGCCGGTCTTCGAGTCTTGTCTTTTAGGGACTATGCACTAACTATGGAATATGAAGAAGCGTTTATCTAAATATAGAAACCAATTGCTTTTAATATTTCTTAAGATGTGTTTTATATACATATTTCAGCAATTGTAAGTGGTTTTGACTTTATCAAACAAAAGTCCGAGTCTTGGATTCGTACTACAAATGGTATATTCAGTTTCTATACGACAAACAAATTATCGTATATAAGGTAAATCCATTCGTTCCAACGAATCTTAAATGGAAAATAATTTTCCCGCGATATCCAAGGATTGAATCCGAGATTCATTTCCTTATATCACTCCCACTATTCTAGCTAAAATTAACTGCCCGTTGTTTACTCTTTTAATCGTTAAATGCACTGCTACCTTGTTCTTCCAAAGAACTTAGCTCGAGAAAATCGCCAAGGATTTATAGGTTGGTGATCCAAAATCACTGTCCTTATCCTATGATTTTCAGTTAATTTTCGGTTCAGCCTTAAAATTTTCTCAGTTTAGGTGACTAACACTTTTAGACATATTCTCCCATTCTTGACTTTCCATGAATGGAAACAGTCTTGAACTAGCGGTTCGTTTGAGTAGACACTACTCTTGAACCGTGGGATGTCTATTTCGAGTGTTACTCGTCTGGACTTCTCGGATTTTCTAATATACCAGAAAAAACAACAAATCATATTAAAGCTCCCACTAGTTTATCGGTTCCAAATACCGTCTAACGAGCAATGCTTTATTTTTTATGATTTTCCGATTTTTTCGATTTAGAAAATATTTCGTACATAGTTCCAATGTTTCCAGAAAAACAACAAATCATAGAACTCCCACTAGTTCATCGATTCCAAATATCGTCCAACTAGCGACAGTTCATGACTTTCCGGTTTTTCAATTAGAACGGTTACGTGTGTAGTCAGTTACACTTTTCTAATGTTCTAGAAAAACAACAAATCATAAAGCTCCCACTAGTTCATCGATTCCAAATATCGTCCAACTAGTAATACTTCATGATTTTCCGATTTTTCAATTAGAAAATTTCTCGTGTAATTACTACACATTCAAAATTCACTAGAAGAATTCCAAAGTCCGAAATCACCTTTGATCAAACTAAGTTTGTCTTTTGTTTGATACGAATGACATTAGTGACATACCTTGATGTCACTCTGGTTTTTAAAAGGCTTAAGAGAAAATATCTCTTTCGAAAAATAATTGCATTATCGATTAAGTAGTTCAACGTCCTAGTTACTTTCCACTTTTTAACGAAGTCAATACTAGTCAATCATAAATTTTAAGCAATTTAGTAAGGGATATAATGCTGTAAATAAAATGACATATATTAATTCAAGTTAACACTACAATATTTATTTTAGGAATTGTAAACTAAAATTAAGTCTACTCTACCATTCCAAGGTTTTAACCTCGCATCTCAGTGCCGCCGTAGGGTAGGTCAAAGAGATGACGGTTAAATCGAGACAATCTCATCAATGAATAACTTGTGAGAATCAAACATCCCACGAGAATCGAACATCCCTTTATTCATTGACTACCTTCCTTTTTTAGCCTAGATATTACCAAAAATATCCTTTATGAGTGCGACCTACTATATCGGATCTCTTAGGTACGCCCCGAGTGTGCCGTCGTAGGATAGGTCAGTGACCCGACGAGTACCCAGAAATCCTATCCTTTCGGAGACCAAGCCATGAATGTTGATAGGGGTGAACACCATCCGTAGGGGGACGAAATCAAAGCGCCGCGAGGCGTCACCCTTCTCTCACTTACTTGTATCTATAGTAGATGCCGTGGGGTTGGTTTGTCACCTCCCCGCTCCCACTCAATATTTGGAAGTGGTGGTGGGTTAACTAACCACGTCTTTTTGATGTTAACATAAAAGCACATCAAATCAAGGATTCCGAATGGTGTCGGTAACGTAGGCAAGCCTACCCGTCCTATTCGTTGGAACATATGTGACAGTCGGACGAAATCGGGTCAAGACAGCCCCATTGAGATAAGAAGGAATCACCCCTCCGTTCTCCGGTGTAGCTTAGTCTTGCCGGACCCCCGTGCATACATCACACTAGGAGGGTAAGTCGGTCGAGCCTAGCTCAGTTGACCACCCAACCTATAAGCGAACCGTTTTTATCTAAGATTTATTGTTCTTTTACCATCATTTAATCTCGTAGACACTACGAATTGAAAACGTGATCTCGTTTGGGCTTTAAGGCGGTTCACCGAGAACACACACCGAAAGGCTTAACGATTTCATAACCCGTCCTCGGATCTTTAATTAGTTACTAAATTAATTAATTACGACGTATTAATTAAATTTCAACTAATTACACGAGTTTGTATACATGCCTATTTTAATTACCAAAATTAAAATTCTACATGTATGCATGGAGTGGATTTATGATATGATCCATGTCATGGCAATTCCGATTTTATATCTGTTTTATGATCAAACACATAAAATATAAATTGCGGAAAATTTAAACACCGAGATGGATCGTTGGTACCCCCGACTAACCTATTTTCTAAGGAAAAGTAAAATTTAATCTAAGTCTTCAAATCTCGATCTTCGAACTAGATCTTGAAACATCCAGATCTCGAACCTTCGATCTTGACACGAACCACGAACGACGAGAGAGGAGGCCGTAATATACCAATATATTAAAAATATATATATATAAAATTGTTTTTTTTTTGTTATTTAATTAAATTCACGGTTGATCCAAAACTTTTTTTTTTCCGGCTAACCTGTTAGGTTAAAAAAAAAAAAAAAAAAAAAAAAAAAAAAAAGAATTAATGCGCATGCAATACCATGCATACATTAGTGATATAAGCTGCCGGCAACCCTAAAAAATATAGAAGCTGCCGCAAAAAAAATTTTGTGCCGTGACATAAAAAATTTAAAAAAACAACAACAACAATTTCGGCCACCTCCCGTTTTACCTTCTTGATGATCTTCATCACAATGATCTTCGTCGTCTCGAACCCGGAACAAAATAAAAAACAAAAGGTACTACCTTTTTACATAATTTTTCGAATGACATAAAATAAATTACACATCCTATGCTCAATTGATACTAATCAAAAGAGCTACAAAATAGATTTACCGGGTAAACAGTACCAACACCAATCCATCTCTTCAACCAAGACATTCATAACATAAAAAGTGAAACATAAATTTCGGCCCCCTTAAAAAAAATTGGGACAAAAAAAATCTACATGTTTTCCACTCCTAGATCTAATATTTTATACGTATAAATATAGATCACCCTAGCGACCCTCTGATACCACTGTTAGTAATATCATCCGCAGCGGAAGCGATTTAAGGATCTAGATCTATAAATTACACGTAATAAAATAACTAGATCTACTCTACAAGGGGTTGTAGATCATACCTCTTGGATCTCAAAATCCAAGTTGAAGAACCGCAATAGGAAGATTACAAGTAGATGTGAAGAGCACCACGATCTTCCGTACGTGTGATCCAAGCAACTCCCGGTGGAAGGAAATCCTCGTCTCGAATCCTTCCGATATGCTACCCGGAAAAATCTCCAAGATTTTCCCCAACCCTCTTGGCCGAAATTTCTTCCTCCTCTCTAAGAGGTGGAACTCGAAAACATTGTTGTGTATTAAGGCTTGGAAGAACTCTCCTTAATATAGGAGAGAAAAACTTAGCCTCAAGGATTTAATAATTAATACAAAATCAATTATAATAATCCTATTAAATAAAAGATAATTCCATAATATTCTAAAACAAATCTAGAATAATATTTATCTTTATTTTTTTCCATAAATATTTATCCAATAAATATTTTATGCACATGTCTTATTAATACACAAGAAAACAATTTCTTGTTCCATAAAAAAGAGCATGGGGCGAAATTTCTAATATTGACCTAGTCAATATTAATTTTGCCATAACACAATAATTGGGCCAAGATTATTAAAAATGTCTTTTCCACATATTTAATTATTTAGCCCAACTAATTTAATAGTCCACTAAACAATTAATTCACATATCGTTTTAATAAAATCCAACAAGAACTAAATTAATATTATTAGGATTCGACGTCCGAGAATAGCTATCTTTGTATTAGGAGGCACGTCGGGGACCATGGACTAATAATCGGCGGCTCCGATAAATCAAATAAATAATTATCTTACGAACAGAATAATTATATTCGATAAATCAATCACAGGAATATGCCACCATAATCCCGTGACTGCACTCCTCCAATTATGAGATTATATTTATCTCCTCACGAGAACAATAATAAGCGTCCATTGATATAATCATTACATATGGATTAATCCTCCATAGACTGTTCATTCTAAATCGGGAAGTTACCGTTAACCTTTTCTAGAACCTCTTATCCTTATTTACCATTAACCCCCTAGTGATCAATTAATTCATACAACTCACTTTGGTAGCTAATCGGTGTAATATGAACTCCATGGATCGATCGGTTTCTAGGATTAACAAATAAGGGAAGCGTCTATCTACTTCCGAAATGGAAGGAATGGATTCCGTATACGTGATAACACGGACTACTCACTCAATCCGGTACAATGCCAAGATGGGGTAATTCGGACCACGGACTCGGTGTAATCCTTAACCGTCAAGTCAAACTTCATACTGATTTAAGCAGTTGACTGTGATCACCTCAGGATTAAGATATATCCATAAATATGATCATCCATTGACTCGACAAGACTTCTCGATTACGGAATTATATCGTGAACTCTAATCAAATCGGTCCAAAGCCCTATATGATATATCTATCATATATAAATGCCCCATTAGGTTCTCTTAACCGAATGTCCGGATAAGACAATCACACCTATTGTGTTACGGGCGCATTAATAGCACGTTAAAGGAGAGACCCGATACTCTCGATTAACTTCACTACGGGCTAATTGTATTTTAAGTACATCTTCACTAACTCAATCCTCCGTGTATATCCCATACACTGAGTTAAGTGATTACATAAACGATATACTTAGGGTTTTCTGTAGTGTAAATACTATTGTCACATCGGTGATTATGAGAATAATAAATATGAATAATAATATCATTTCATTTATTAAATAAAACAATTACAAAATTGTCTTTTGGGCATCACACCTAACAAACCCTTCATCAATGCTTCAAATACTGGCGTAATGGGGTGCGGAGAAAAGTCGTTGCTGATGATAAGCCTTTCACCGAGGCCGAAACTCACTTTGCGGATGCCAAGTTCTACTTGAAGCCGGTTCCGTTGAAAATAGCTAACACCTCCAAGCCCCAGGAAAGACATGAAAAATGGGCCAACATAGTGGAAGAAGAAGCTGCAGACGAGAAAAATCAAGGCAAATAGAGGGACAAAACCCTCGGTACTTCAACATAATCTGAAGATGAATGAAGATGGTCACCCACCTCAAAAGTCCAAGGCTTTGAGTGGATTAACACTACCACTTCCTAAGATCAATGTCGTAAATACAAATGCTCCTTTGCAGGGGTTTACTCGCCCGAAGGAAGGTCCGATTATAGAGCACGCTCTATTTCCGGTCACGAGAAAAGAAGGTTTTGATCCCATCGCTTACAAACTTCTTGCGAAGGTATCAAACGGATCTCGGAGCCCCACCATAAAAGTGAGGGCAAAGGGCGAAGAACTTGAAAAGGTACCCAAAGCTGTGAAGGCAAAAGTTCCAGTCATCGGGTCACGAACAGGCCTAGGGTATAATCCTACACCGCCTGTCCGTATTTCGATAAGAAAGGCAACCAATAACTATATTAGAATCGAAGACGAATCACCTTCAACAAATGTTCCAAAAGATCTACTTCCAAGGCCATCCGTGTTTGAGAGGTTGCAACCTAAGAAAGAATGTGTCTCTGTCTTTGAAAGGCTTTCTGTCATGACCAAGAATCCACCAAAACATAGGGGTGTCAAGCCAAAGACGACCAACACGCAGACATGCTTCCGAAAAAGGGATGAAAAACATTGACTCTAATGAAATTAAGAGTGTGATCCCGTCCAGAATGAAGCGTCGCACGTGTCTTCTCATCCATTGTGGGAATATAATGAAGGCTAAAATGTGCACGGTGGTGTACACTGGTAATCATGCCAAGACCAATATGGAGGATGCGCCTTTGGCACATCAAGAAAATGATCCTGAAGAGAGTGTAGGCTTCTCTTTCTATACATGCATTGTGAAACAAGAAGGCTTCCCACCAAAAAGTGAAGCAACCGAAGAGGCGAGAGATTTGACTCAAGAAGAGCTCCAATATACCTCCGTCCATCATATTACTCTAAGTAATGATGATGCAGAAGAAGATGCCGAAGAAGCGCCCCCAGAACTCGAAGAATGGGTCAAGTCAACAGTTGATGAGCTAAAAGAAATCAACCTTGGAACCGAAGATGAGCCGTGGCCCACCTATATCAGTTCTCTTCTAACCAGTGAAGAAAAAAACATGTACCTTGAAATCATGCATGAGTACAAGGATGTGTTCGCTTGGACATACAAAGAGATGCCTGGCCTTGATCCGAAGGTAGCCGTCCATCAGTTGTCTGTAAAGAACGGATCGCGCCCTGTCAAGCAAGCACAAAGAAGATTCAGACTAGACCTCGTGCCACTTATAGAGGCGGAAGTCAACAAGATCATTTACGCAGGCTTCATCCGTGAGGTCAAATATCCAACATGGATCTCAAGCATTGTCCCCGTGAGAAATAAAAACGGTCAAATTCGCGTGTGTGTGGATTTTCGAGACATAAACAATGCAAGCCCAAAGGATGACTTCCATTTGCCTATCACTGAACTCATGATGGATGCAACAACAAGCCACAAAGCGCTATCTTTCATGGATGGCTCATCAGAGTATAACCAAATCCGCATGGCTCCCGAAGATGAAGAACTTACTGCATTTCGGACACCCAAGGGGATTTACTGTTATAAGGTGATGCATTTTGGTCTGAAAATGCGGGGGCAACGTATCAACACGCGATGTAGAAGATCTTTGACGATATACTACACCAACACGTTGAATGCTACGTGGATGACTTGGTTGTCAAGTCAAAAAACAAAGCCGACCATCTAAGTGACCTGAGACTAGTCTTCGATAGACTTAGAAGGTTCCAACTAAAAATGAACCCTCTAAAATGTGCATTTGGAGTAGTTCAGGCAAATTTCTTGGCTTCATTGTTTGACATCGAGGAATAGAAATTGACCAATCCAAGGTGGAAGCCATCATAAAGATGCCCGAGCCTCATAATCTCCATGAACTTAGAAGCCTACAAGGGAGACTAGCATACATACGAAGGTTCATATCAAATCTTGCTGGAAGATGCCAACCTTTCTGCCACCTGATGAAAAAGGGAGTTCTGTTTCATTGGGATTATTCATGCAGGAAAGTGTTCGAGAGCATTAAAACATATCTGATGAATGCTCCGGTCTTGGCGGCCCCCCGTTAAAGGTAAACCTTTGATCCTTTACATCACTGCGCAAGAACGATCAGTAGGCGCACTGCTTGCTCAGGAAACGACAATGAAAAAGAAAGCGCCTTGTATTACTTGAGCAGAACGATGACCCCGCATGGCCGCACGAGCTAAAGTACTCTCCAATTGGGAAGCTCTATCTGTCCCTTATATTTGCCATCCAGAAGTTGAAGCATTATTTTCAAGCTCACACCGTGCATCTAGTATCAAAAGCAAACCCACTGAAGTACGCCATGTCCAAACTGGTTTTATCAGATCGATTGGCAAGATGGTACCTTCAACTGCAGCAATTTGAAATCATTTATGTTCCTCAAAAGGCTGTAAAGGGACAAGTGTTTGCCAACTTCCTGGCAGACCATCCTATACCTGCAGAGTGGGAGTTGTCGGATGACCTGCCAGATGAAGATGTCATGGAGATTAAAGTGCTCCAGCCTCAGAAAATGTACTTTGATGGAGTAGCACAAAGAAGTGGTGCCGGCGCTGAAGTTATTTTGTATCCCCTGAAGGTGAAGTGTTGCCATACTCTTTCAAATTAATAGAATGTTGCTCCAACAATGTCGCCGAATATCAAGCCTTGATCTTAGGACTTGAAATGGCACTGGACGTGAAGCAATGCAGATTAAACGTCTACGGGGACTCCAAGTTGATCATCAACCAAATCAAAGGTACCTATGACGTAAAGAAGCCTAAGTTAGTCTCATACCACAACTACGCAAAGAAGATCATCAATTACCTTGGCGACGTCATCATCGAGCACGTGCCGAGAATAGAAAACAAGCAAGCCGATGCTCTAGAAAATTTGGCTGCAACTCTGGCGATAGGTGGTGACAAGATGCAAGTCCCTATCTGTGAACAATAGGTGGTTCCACCATACTTTGAAGAAGATGAGGAAAGCGACAGTGATAGTCATGCCGTGTGTGTCTATGAGATAGACCAAGAAGACTGGCATCACCCTCTGATGGAATACTTAAAGCATGGTAGGCTCCCAGATGACCCAAAGAGGAAGACTGATGTACGACGTCGAGCTCCACGCTTTATCCTTTACAATGATACATTGTATCTCCGTTCTTTTGAAGGAGTGTTCCTTCGTTGCCTTTGAGAAGACGAAGCTCTTTATGCTATAGAGGAAGCTCACTCCGGGATCTGCGGTACCCATCAGTCTGGTCCAAAGCTCCACTTTCGCATCAAAAGGATGGGATATTACTGGCCAACCATGGTGAAAGATTCCATGGACTACGCTCGGAAGTGCGAAGCATGTCAGTTCCATGCCAACTTCATTCATCAGCCTCCAGAACCACTACACCCAATTGTAGTAGCTTGGCCTTTTGACGCTTGGGGAATGGATGTGGTTGGTCCACTTCCAAAGTCTTCAGGGCAACATCTTTACATCTTGGCCGCAACTAATTGCTTCTCGAAATAGGCAGAAGCCGTCCCCTTGAGACAAGTAAAAAAGGAAGATGTAGTTCACTTCATCCGGGTAAACATCATCTATCGATACGAAGTCCCACGCTACGTCATCACGGAAAATGGAAAGCCTATCGTGAATAGCTTGATGAATAAGCTTGTTGGTCCCTTGGAAAGGCTAACACAAGTTTAGAGGGGGGTGAATAAACTTGTCACCAAGAGCTCACCCAAAAATTGAATCTTAAACTGGATTTAGTTCAACTTAAAACTTGTGCGGAGTTAAGCTAACTTAGCTGAGTATAAGTCAAAACTGACTTATCCTGAACTGAGTTAACCGGCAGCGGATTAAATAAACCTTTGTAAAATATGAGTTATCAGTTAAAGTGTTGACTCAGTTTCTAGTGTTTGCTGAGTATGTGAACTAGATGAATATAACTATTATGCAGTAAGTAAATGCATAAAGTAAATAAACAAGAATTATAGAGGTTCCAGGTGGTGTAATCCTGTCAGTCCTCTCTTCCCATGTGATGCGGAGGCCAAATTCACTATGTTCTTGAGGTTTTCAGTTACAAGACACAAATTAAATTCTAGACACTTGATTGTCCTTCACTAATCCCTATTTTCACAATCTTCCAACTTTAGTCTTCAATAGGTAGGATGGCTGTTTAAGCTAAGCTTGCTACACTGGTCCTTAGAGGGTTGAATTGCCTCTTCACCAGCTCATCACAAACACAATCTCCCTGACTGCACTCAACTGTCCTTCACACCTTCTTGGTGTTTAACAGTTTAAACCTTTGATGAAATCAAAGTTGAGACTTGAATCAATAACTATGATTCAATTGTGATATGAGCTTCTTCTTCTAGATATATAAGTTATGCACAGCTCTATATTTCTTCAAATGGTTGACTTGATCTTTCTTTGAATGCTTATGAACACTTGAAGAAATTTCTTGATCTTGCAATAAAATGCTTAGCAGGAATTCTTATGATTTGCTTTCCCCCTTAGTATGATCTTTCTTGATTTAATTGATTCTTAGAATTCCACACTCTTCTTGTTGTAGAAGATATTTATTTATAGGGGTTTCTCTAACGGTTAAATCATTTGAATTTGAACTCTTATAGCCGTTAGTGGTCCTGCTTTTCTGTATGTATGTCAGTGTCCTTTCTGACATTCATAATGGTCTGATCCTTCATCGGTTATGCTTATTTCTAGTTCCAAAACTGATTCAATAGAACTTGGTCAGTTTCCAGTTTTCAAAAGCGTTAACTGAGTTTTTACTCTTCTTCAAAATCTCAGTACTTTATCCTTCATCTGATTATTATTAACTTAATCAGTGTACGCCTTTTTTCAATTGATCATCTAAGATATCATTGTCCTTATGATTCTTAGTCCTTCATACAAGATCCATAAAGTCAGTTTAGGTTATCACAGACTTGCCTGAAGTTTAACTTTATAGTCTCGACTTAGTCTTCATAAACTGAGTTTGAACCCTCAGTTCTTCAATCTTCAATAACTGAGTTTGAACCCACAGTTCTTCTATCTTCTAGATAAGCCAACTGAGTCTGTGACCATCAGCGAACTTACCTTCTTCAGTTCTTTCATAAATGAGTCTGATCCCTCAGTTACGGTTAAGTACTCTTGATAAAGTTCAGTAGGGAACTCAGTTTAATAAGCCAGTTTCTCATTTTCTCAGTTTTGAACCTAGAACTATTACAGTGCTTGTCTGATTAACTTATACAACTATCAGACTCTATTAAATCCTATACAATGATTTCTAGACATCCTTTTGCTTTGCACTATAACAACTAGTTATGACACTTCATCAATAGGGTTTCAGAACAGTAACTGATTAAGTGATGATTCATCATCAAAACATGAATTTTATTTCCAACAAAGCTGACCGAGCAATTCAACTTTAAACAACACAAATTGTCAATGTACAACACACCCGCCAATGGACTTGCAGAGGCCTTCAACAAAACCTTATGCAACTTGTTAAAGAAAATCGTGGTGAAATACAAGAAGGGGCATGAGAGGTTGGGTGAAGCACTCTGGGCATACCGCACAACTTATCGAACGCCAACACAGGCCACACCATATTCGCTTGTTTACGGTGTCGAGGCCGTACCGCCCCTTGAGCAACAAATACCTTCATTGAGGATTGCCATACAAGAAGGTCTATCAGATGAAGAAAATGCTCGGGTGCGGCTTGAAGAGTTAGAAGCTTTGGATGAGAAACGACTACAAGCTCAGCAGAACCTTGAATGCTACCAAGCATGGCAGTCAAAGGCATTCAACAAGAAAGTTCGTCTAAGAGCATTTCAAGTTGGTGATACCGTCCTTGCAGTAAGAAGACCTATCATCATGACACACAAATCCAAAGACAAATTTACATCAAAATGGGATGGCCCCTATGTTGTTCCGGAGGTCTACACAAACGGTGCATACAAATTGGTGGATAAAGATGGAGTCAAACTTGGCCCAATCAACGGCAAGTTTCTCAAGAAATTTTATGCATGATCAAATCAACGCTCCCAAGCACGAGCCTAAACTGCACAATCAATGCTCCTAAGCACGAGCCTAAACTGCATCAACCCCCTCAAAGCCAAAAAAAAAAAAAAAAAAGATGAACTACGTTTGACTTGATCCCCTAAAAGCGTTCCCGGGGTATGTAGGCAGCTTGGGAAGTTACTCCAAGTTCAATCATACCAAAAAAAAACCCTTCAAGAAGATGAAATCAATAATAAGATTTTATTGATATGCATCAATAGAGTTTTATTACACCCAAAAAAAAATAGAAGAAGAAGAAAACAAGTAGATAATGTTTAAACTGAAATCTCAAGAGCGAAAAAAAAGTATCTAAACGGGTGGCTTGAAGTCTTCCAAGTCACGTCGGTTACCTTCTAGTAACTCCTTCATCTTAATCAGAACATCGACCTCTTCTGGCTGTAACGGAAATGTGTCCTCCAAGTCAGCGATCTCAACTCTCAGTTGGGATGCATGAGCGGTCAATCCTTGTAATCCCTCATCGAAGTTGCTGAGTGACAAAGCAATCTCATCCTTTTTTTCTGTAGGGCGGCCGGTTCCTTTTGGATTTCTGCTATTCTACCTCGATTTTCTGAAAGCTTGGCTTGGGAAGATTGGACTTGTTGAAGATGTGCCTTCTCAACATCTCGGCCTCTGAAAGACGCTCACAAAGAATTGAAAGTTTCGCATCATGCTCCTCTTCAGGAAGCCGCCTCGAAACATCTTCTAGAGTAGCTCCATAGTGTGGGGCATTCCTAAAAAGTGTGTCCAAAAGAGTCTTCAAGTAGGAAAGTCCCAACGCCTTGGTATTCTCCATCTCTGAGAATATTTCATAAACACCATTCTTAACGGAAGATAACTTGTCCATAGCGCAGCATGAGATCTTGTCCCTGATAGAATCCCATAGCGCCTCAAGAAAGTGGTGACGACACTTCGAGATCACGTCCCTCGGCTTGAACTCCGAAACCTCTGCCTTTCAAGGAAGTGAGGCCAAAGGGGTAGGCATGAAGCGCTCTCTACTCATGGAAAGGGTTGTAGAAAGTTCTTCATCCACGACTGCTCGCCTATACTTCAGGAGTCAAAAGAATTTCACAGAACAAAGAGTTTCTCCGACGTTGCGGGTTGACGGGAAGTTATTACGAGTAGTGTGGAGAACGTGGTGGCTTCTTGTCCTTTATATAGATTCTGTTGTTGCAGCCCGGTGTCTACTCGGTTTCCTTGGTGAATAAGAAATAGCATCCCAATCTTATTTGGAATAGATCCTATAAACTTAAATTGAGCTTTTGGGGTAATGTAATAAACTCAAATTTCTGCCAGAAGGCTGTTTCCTTAAGCTCACTTGTCAAGTATCCTATTCCAAATCCAACGATGAAGAGAATACTGCTGGAGTATGACCAATCCTGGGTCCGAATTGGTTAAAACAAAAAAAAAAAAAAAAAAAAAAAAGAAGAAGAAGAGGAGATCTAATGCTTGGGCTATCACAATAATGGTGTCGAGACTCGTCGATGTGATACATTCGGTCAGCAAACAAGTCTCGAGGGGGTATTTGTAGACATTAAAAAAAAATGTAACACATTAAAATGTTACATGTCACATTTGTCCGAGAAATTAAATTATTTGATTGTATTCTCCAATTAAATTATACGAGATAATAATCGGAATATACTTCTTTTTATCCTTTAAAAGCAAAGGATAATTTTATCCTTTAAAAGCATAAATTTAAAGGATAATTTAGTTGTTATTTAAAAAAGTTATTATTCCTAAGGTTATTATTCCTAAATAAAACTGTTGGGGATAATACTTAATTATTAATTATCTGGATTAGTCTGTGGATTCGGCCCATCAAAGCCAACAGACGAGCAAAGAGCCAACTTGAAGCAAAAGATTAATAAAATAAACAAAAGCAATGATTAAAAAAAAAACATTATCTCTAGTTATTAATTATCTTTTAAAAAAATAAATATAAAAGATAATTAAATTATTATTATTATCTCCTTAAATAAAATAAAAGAGATAATAGTAAATTGAACTTCTTATTATCTTTTCAATAAGATAAATAAGAAATTAAAAAGATAAAAGCTTAAAATGATTATCTTATTAAATTAAATAAATAAGAGATAATCATTATTGGTTTATCCTTTGGCTACTCCATACCTATAAATAGAAGGGTCTTAGTCATTTGCAAATCATCAAGCAAAATCCAGAAAAGCTAAGGAAGCATAACCAGAAGGTGGAGAAAATCTACAACAACAAAGAGTGAAAGAAGTCAAAGAAAAAGCATCAAGCCCTCTGCTCCAACACCAAGAAGAAGGAAGAAAAAGCATCAAGCCCTCTGCTCCAACACCAAGAAGAAGGAAGCAAAGATCTAAGAAGCCACAAGCCTTTAAGTTCTTCAAGCAACCTTCAAGCGACTTCCGAAGATCCTTCCGCCAAGTCTGGAGTTCTTCACCAACAACATTTGAAGATCCTTCCACCAAGTCCGGAGCTCTTCACCAACAACATTTGAAGATCCTTCCACCAAGTCAGGAGTTCTTCACCAACAACATTCGAAGATCCTTCCGCCAAGTCCGGGGTTCTTCACCAACAACATTCAAAGATCCTTTCGCCAAGTGAGGAGTTCTTCACCAACAATATTCGATGATCCTTCCGCCAAGTCCGGAATTCTTCAACCAACGGTCGAAGGTCAGCCGCTATATTCGGAGATCTTCAACAAACAAAGGTATCCTTCCCAACAAATCGGAAGAATATCACCAAGATCTGAGATCAAGTCACCGCGACCCTCGGAACCAAATCAAAGGAGAATCAAAGGCATTCCGTAAATATAGGGATTTTGCTAGAGATTGTAACCAGCTTTACTTGAAAATTAATAAAATTATTTGTTACATATTTTCTTGTCTTCTCTTTTATATATATTGCAGGACAACGAAATTTGTGTTACAATGACATTGAGTCTGAGCCGACATAGTATCATCAGAGCAGCACATCATGACATATGACATAGAGTCTAAGCCAACATGGTATCAGAGTTCCACATCATTAGTTCAAATTTCTCGAGTCAACATTTCATTATCATTTATATCATTCACTTGTTGTGTCTCGTTTGTTGTTAGTAATCCCCTTTTTATGTATTTGTGTTTTAGTCTCTTTGTTGAAAGTAGGGGTGTAATCGAGCCGAGTCAAGTCGATACTCTCTAGGGCTCGAGCTCGGCTCGACTAAAAGAATTCGGGCTCGAAACTCGGCTCGAGCTCGATCGAGCCTAAAAAACCAAGATCGAACTCGACTCGCTAAGTACTCGATATAGCTCAACTCGGCTCGTAAGCTCGATTATTTTCCTAGAATTCGTAGGGATAAGGACACAATACGAAATATTTTTATTAGTGAATTTCGACAGTGAATTTCGTCGGTGAATTTGAACGGTGAATTTCGAACACAAGTGAATTTCGACAGTGAATAAATAGTTTTGTCCTTTATGCAAAAGTTTCAAAAAACTGTCATTCTACTTAATTGATGAAATATTTTTGTCCTTCTCCCTCATTCCCCCTAATTTTTAATGAAATATGGCAAAATCGAGCTCGACTCGTCTAATACGCGACTCGAATAATATTTTTTAATTATGAAAACTAATATTTATTAATAAATTTAATTAATTAAATAATTATTTAATCAAGCTCGATTAAGCTCACGAGCTACTCGATTAATATATTTTAAAACTCGAGCTCGGCTCGGTTAATTATTCGAGTAGCTCGACTCGAGCTCAAACTCGAAAAAAACCGAATCGAGTCGATCTCTCTTACGAGTCGAGTATGAGTAGCTCACGAGTAGCTCAGCTCATTTACAGTCCTAGTTTAAAGCATACGTGTTGAATTATTTAACACGTTACATATCTACCCGCTGCCCCAACAGATTAGCTTTTAAAATAGATTATTATCATTCAATATTGTATCTTTTTTTTTGCCTCTCAATATCGTATCTGTGTCATCCGTAAAAGACTAGGATTATTAGTCGGAAATATATATGCGCGATTCAAGTTAATAACAAAAATAAGTTACAAGAAAACGTTAAGAATGATAAAATCGTATTGTATTATACAATATCCTTGATTATGTATCTATATTATGAATTATAATATATGTTCTGTGGTCCCTTTTAAAAGGACTCCAACGTAGAATTTCCAACAAGAAAACTCTCCTGTCTTTTAATGCTAAGGAAATTATTGGTTTAATTCTTTAATCTGTATTTTATTTTATAATTTTTTTATACTTATTTTGGCTCCTAGTGACAAATGCTACTTAACATTTCTTGAAACATATGCCAATCGGAGTCTTGCCATGTTTTCCTTTGGAAAACGCATAGGTTTCTCCCATGTTTCCAGTCATTTTCTTTTTTGTCTTAGCTCTATCATATTTTTAAGTTTCATTAGCTTTCAAATTAAAAGCAGTGTTAAATCATTTTAAAAGTTATTGAAGAAAGAAAATGATACAGAATGATTCTTGTTAATTCATTCAAGTTGATTCAGCAGTACACTTGCAGGGAATATATTAGTACAGATTAGAGTTTGTAAATGATTAACAATCTATGAATAATAACCGAGCCGAGCTCGAGTTTTAAAATAGATAAGATCTCTTAATCGGCTTGTATCATTCTATCGAGTAAACATTACATACGTTAAAAATTAAATGTCCTTACGCTTGTTACTTAGCGAGTCGAGTTATCTTATAAGGACAAGTGTCAACATTATCTTAACACTCGACCCTCTCAAACGATTAACAATGTGGAAGAGTTTGAACATTCACTTGTCCCCTTATATAAAGGTAGAAACTTGACTAACACCCCTCTGTTAGAGCCTTAGTAAACACATAGAGCCTTAGTAAACACATCAGCAGGTTGGTCACATGTTGAGATGTGCTTTACATCCAGCTTTCCATTCCAAGACTTGATTTCGAACATAGTGGACATCTATCTCAATATGCTTGGTTTTGGAGTGATGAACAGGATTCTGTGCAAGAGATTCAACTCCTGTGTTGTCACAGTAAATAACAGGTTTCTTTGTAACTTTGATCCCAAGTTCAGTCAGCAATGACTTTAACCAAGCAATATCAGCTGCAGCATGTGCTAAGCTCCTATATTCGGACTCTGTACTAGATCTAGACACCACTTGTTGCTTCTTTAAGTGCCATGAGACCAAGGATGGCCCTAAGTAGATACAATGTCCTGCTACTGATTTTCTATCATAAGGGCAGCATCCCCATCCTGCATCAGAGTAACCGGTGATGTCCATACTGCCTCCAGATTTGAAGTAAAGACTGTAGTTCAATGTGCCTTTGATATACCTAAGCAGTCTTTTAAGGGCCTGCCAATGGACATCCCTTGGATCATGCATAAACTGGCTCAAAGAGTTTACCACATAGGCAATGTCTGGCCTAGTGAATGTCATATACTGGAGTGCCCCAATGATGCTCCTGTAGAGGGTAGGATTTGCCATAGGAGTGCCTTCATCTGGTTCAAAGGTTTTACCAGTTACCATTGGAGTGAGTACAGGCTTCAGATTATTCATGCCTAGCCTGTCCAGAAGTTGTTGGCCATAAACCTTCTGACTGAGAAACAGACCATTGGAATCTCTGTGTGCTTGCATTCCTAGAAACTGATGAACTTCTCCCAACTCTTTGAGAGGAAATTTGGAGTGTAGGAGCTTCACAAACTTTTGTATATACTGATCAGAATTGCTAGTGATGAGAAAGTCATCAACATACACTAGAATATACAATGTGACACTGCCTTCTTTCAAGATAAACAAAGAAGTGTCTGAAACTGCTTGTCTGAATCCCCAGATTAATAGCTGAGTTCTTAATTCTTCAAACCAGGCTCTAGGTGCCTGTTTGAGGCCATACAAAGCCTTGTTTAACTTGCACACATAGTTTGGTTTGGCTGCATCTACAAACCCTGCTGGTTGAGGCATGTATACACTCTCTTGTAGTTTTCCATTTAGGAAAGTATTGTTGATATCAACCTGTTTAACAGGCCAGTTGTTAGTCATAGCAATGGCAAGAAACACTCTGATTGTTCCAGATTTAGCCACTGGAGTGAATGTTTCTGCATAATCCACCCCCTCTTGCTGTGAGTAGCCCTTGGCTACAAGTCTAGCTTTGTACTTGAGAAGAGTACCATCAGGCTTGTGTTTGATCTTAAAAATCCACTTGTTGCCAACCAAGTGATGATGTGGGGAAGGAGGCACAAGATCCCATGTGTGATTTTGAATCAAGGCACTGTATTCTTCTGCCATAGCTTTCTGACAATTTGGCTGAGTAAGAGCTTCTGACACATAAAGTGGTTCAGTGAGAGAATCAGATGAGCACTGCTCAGTGACAAGGGTGAAAATAGGTTTAGGTTTAAAAATACCATGTTTGGACCTGGTTTGCATTGCATGACCAGGAGCATGAACATGAGGATATTGCTGTGGTGAAAATTGTGGAGTGGATGGTGGTGTAGGAATGAGTGGTGAATGTGAAGGAGATGTAGTGGTATCATGGGGTGAGTGTGATGCAGGAGTTGGTGAACTGGTGGATGAATGTGGTGTTGCAGATGATGGTGAATCATGATGCTGATCAGAGATACTAGGAGAATGTACAAGAAGTTGGGGATCAAAAATACCTGTTGAGTGGTGTTCAGGAGCAGCAAGAGCAGGTGTTACTGGACCAGCTGGTATGGTGGTGATAATGCTGGGGCTTGAAGTGTTGCTAGGGTGCAAAGATGATGATGTAGGATGCATGGAAGGATAAGGGAACTCATGCTCATTGAAGGTAACATCTCTGCAGATATAGAGTCTTCCTGTAGCATCAAGACATTTGTGACCCTTGTGGACATGACTGAGACCTAGATAAATGCACTTTTGGGTGTGATATTGAACTTTGTGACTATGATAGGGCCTAAGGTAAGAGAAACAAGCACATCCAAAGGTTTTGATAAGATGATAAGTAGGTTTTTTGTTGTACAGGACTTGGTATGGTGAGGAGCTATGTAAGACAGGGGTAGGAAGGACATTAATGAGGGTGACAGCATGAAGAAAGCCGTCCCACTAGTATTTTTGTGGAAGAGAAGCTTGGGCTAATAGGGTGAGGCATGTTTCTACTATGTGCCTATGTTTTCTCTCAGCCCTACCATTTTGAGCATGGATATGAGGGCAAGGATGCCTAAACTTAATACCACATTGAGCAAGATAAGACTCTAGATTTCTATATTCCCCACCCCAGTCAGATTGGACAGTTTTGATGGTGGTATTGAACTGATTTTCTACCAGTTTCTTAAAGACAGTGAAAGCATTATATGCTTCAGATTTTAATTTCAGGGGATATATCCATGTGAACCGACTGAAGTCATCAACAAAGTGTATGTAATAAAGAAAACCAGAAGTTGATCTAACAGGGGATGGTCCCCAGAGATCGATCAGTGTGGATTAATTCAAGGGGATAAGAGGACTTGCTATGTGACACAGGGAAAGGGGAAGCATGAAGTTTACCATACTGACAATCATCACAAAAAGGCATTTGTTCATTGATGAAAACATTACAATCTTTAAGAACTTGATTTAAAACTCTAACAGAAGGATGACCTAGCCTTCTATGCCATACAATGGCTTCACTACTTTGATTGCTAGAAGTGATACTAAAAACAGACTTGATATGGTTGGATTGAGGGGAGCTCTGAGAGTGGACATTGAGACATGGTTCAGTGAGTTTGGCTGGATGAATCTTGTAGAGTCCATTTTCCAGTGTGCCTTCCAGTAACACCCTCCTTGTTGCTTGATCCTTAATATAACATTTAGAAGCAGAAAACTCAATTAGAACAGGATTATCAGCAGTTAATTTTGAAACACTAAGAAGACTTTTATGGATTTTAGGTACATGAAGGATATTAGATAAGTGAAGATTAGGAGTTAAGGTGGCAGATCCTGTGTGTGAAATGTGCATATGATTCCCATTACCAACCACTAGAGTGTCATTACCTTCATACTCAGACCTTACTGACAGATTACCAAGATCAGAAGTGACATGATTAGAAGCTCCACTGTTAGCATACCATCCAGAATCTTGTGACATTTCTGGTGCAGCAAGGTAGGCAGCCATTTGCCTAGAGGTTTGCTGATTTGCAGACTGTTGAGGCACATAACTCTCTTCATACCTGTGCCAGGATTCTATAGCAACATGTCCAGACTTTCCACAGATCTGACATGTTGGCCTGGATGCACCATTTCCAGCAGGAGATGTAGAGTTGTTGTTCCTACCTCCACTTCTACCTCTTGATCTACCTCTGCCATTTCCTGAGCCTCTTTCTCTGGAAGAATTTGACTAATTGTAGGGATTCCTTCCTCTGCCTTATGCCATCAGTGCAGTAGGATAAGACATATCCAGAGAGCCTGCTGAATTGAACCTTGCAATGAGACGTTCATGAGTAGTCAGTTGGGCTTGCACCTCTGCCCAACTCATAGACTGGATCCTAGAAGTGATGTTTACAATTGCTGGCTCATATTCCTTAGATAAACCTCCTAGAGTGGCAAGGATCAATTCTGAGCTAGAGATTGGATACCCAGCTGCAGCCAATCCATCAGAGTATCCCTTCATAACAGCAAGATAATCGGGCATAGATCTAGCTCCTTTGGTAGTTTTAGTTAAAGCATCTTTGTATTCAAGGATCTTGGATTGAGATTGACTGTTAAACAAAGTTTCAAGGTTACCCAAACTTCATGAGCTGTATTGCAGCCAACAACCTCTTGTACAGCCTGTTCTGTCATTGATCCAATGAGCCATCCTAGGAGAAGTTGATCAACAGCTTGCCATTCTTCATAAATGGGATTTGAGATGAATGTTTGCAGATTTGAAGATCCTAGAGATCCCAGACTTGGAGGTCTAAGAGCTGGTGGTAAGTTCGTCCCAAACAAATGATCTTCAAGCTTGTGGCCTCGAATGATTGGAAGGATAGTGTATCTCCACAGAAGATAGTTGTTCCGATCCAGCTTGACAGTGATAGTTTGTGATAAATTTGACCCAAATTGAGGTTTAGCCGGAAGGAGAAAATTGGGTGGAGATGGTGAAGTCTGTTGCAGAGTTGCAGCTGTAGAGAAGAGAGGTGGAGGTCTTGTGTACATGGATGACGAGGTAATCCCAGTTGTTTGAATCAACGGAGAAGATGTGTATTGGTACCGAGTCGGAGTAATACCGAGTCGGAGTAATAATGGAGGATGATGATGAAAGGAGGAGTTGTATTTTTATAACTTTTGATGCCGTTTTTAATATCATTTTGAGACTTTTATATCAATTTGAGTCATTAATTCCTAAGTTTCATAAAAATATATAAGTCGTGACTATTTTATAAAATATCGTGTTTTTATAAGTTTTTATTAGTTTTTGTACCGGTTTAGTAACCGGAGTGTCGTGTCGGATTTACGTTTGGTATTTTGGTGGTTTATTGCGGGATTATAAGTAGACCAAAATCCTACGTAACGACATGTTTTGAGCCCTAAAAGAGGTGTTAAGAGGGTTATAAGAAGGTGCCACAAGTTTACGAGTTCAACGGAGCAAATTTTCCTAAGTACTTAATCGTTACATATTTTCGACGGAGATTTGAACTTAGAGGCATTTTCAGGGGGTTACTTCTTCATGAAAGTCGTAGATCTTCAAGTAATCTTTCCAACGCATTTTGAATCACGTCAATCGGACTTCTACAACTCAAATGGTGGTCAAGTGGCTAATCAATTCGTATTAGTGGAAATCCCGAAAACGACACGACATACGAATGGCTCATCAAAACGACATTTTACGAAGAAGAGTCCTTCATGAAAGTTGTAGAGTTTTCCGAGAGATTTCTAATGACGTTTAAATCATGATTTTTGGAGGTCTACAACTCAAGATATAAATTTTAGAAGTTTAATATATAATTATATAATTATATATATACACATAACCGCCTGCACATGCATTCGGTTAGAAGTAATCATTGCAAATGATGAAGACCGATCCGGCTCCCTTTCGGGACTATATATATGAGAGTAGATGCAGAGTAAACTTTGCCCCCTTCTTCCCCTCCTTTCTCCATCTTTTCCCTTCTTTATTTTATGTTGTTGGGGGCCTATAAATTAGATATATATGTAGTTATAATGTAGTTGCATTAATATAATTTATTTAGCTTTCTTTCATTTTTATGCAATTAGTATAAATATATATATATATATATATATACGTATATTATATATATCTATATATATATCTATATATATGTAGTTATTTTATTTGTTTTGTTTTCTTTCGTTTTGTTCTTGTTATATATATATATATATATATATATATATACGCATATATATCTATATACTAGTATTTATATATATATGTATGTATTTAGATATATATTTATATTTTGTTGTTTTCTCGTTTTGTTGTTTTTATGATAGCTAAAGTAGTTGTATAGCCGCATTATGTGAAAACGGGTGAAATCGACCCTCGGGAGACGAGATGGGAGTTGTGTGCGCGTAATTAAACGTTCGTATGATAAACTCATGTTTTAAAACCCGTTTTGATCATTTTAGTAGCTTTGAATAAAATTGACAACTTTGTTCACGGTTACATCGAGCTTATAAATGTATTTTGCGGTGAGATGTGAGATATGGATATCACTAATCATAGTCCGATTGTTAGATTGACAATCTAAGTGACGTATCCGGACTATGCCTAAGTGAGATTCTTATTTTTACGAGATGTGCGAAACATGTTTTAAAATCACTAAACCATAGTCTTAATCGTTAGATTGGCAACCTAAGTGATACGTTAAAATTATGTTTTTGTGAGGTTTTTCAATGGCTTTTTATTCCGGTCAACCATGTTAGGCGAGTTAGTAAAGGGAGGGTTAATAAATCAGTGTGGGGGTTTGAGAAAATCTTAACGTAAGAATAAAGAGTTGACTCCCGTGAATATCATATGAACCGAAGATAAAACACACTCTATCAAGTTTTTCGTGGAGAGATAACTTTGTTGGATCATGGCTCGGCTATGCTTTTTAATCACCTAGTTAAACTCGTTAGAATAATCTTTACTTTTTCGCATTAGTATAAACACTCCACTTAAAACTTTGATCGCCTAGACTAAGAACCACGTTCGCTTTGGTACTCACAACCACATTTCTTTGGGACGACCTCGAGGTTATCCTAACAATCGACCCGGTACTCGCTTTGGTTAGAGAGTTAGTTTACCCACGATTGCGAGTCTTTATAAATTGTATTTTTGAAGGGGTAAATTTTAGCTCATCGAGTTGTTAAAGAGTGGGTATGACTCGCCGAGTTGTTAAAGGTGGGTATGACTCGCCGGAAGGCTGGCCGGAAGTTGCCATGGCCGCCGGTGGCTCTGCTACCAAGAAAGAAAATGATACATAATGATTCTTGTTAATTCATTCAAGTTGATTCAGCAGTACACTTGCAGGGAATATATTAGTACAAATTAACAATCTATGATACTAGATAAGATCTCTAGGTGTACCAATAAAAACATTACACTTGTCCTTACACTTGTTCCACTTATATAAGGACAAGTGTCAACATTATCTTAAAAATTGATTATCATATAAATAAATCCATTAAAATAAAATGTAGTATAATACCGTGTTGTGTCACAGACTCGATCACATGTCACTTATTGTTGCATAAAGGATGTAATGAATTCGATATAGCAGAAGGTTGGGTGGGGAGAGGGGGGATTTTTGCATGTTGTCTCCATTTTGTACGTTTGCACTTTAAAATACTCATGTTTTCCAATTTAAATAAGCAAAATACTTAAAATCACTATCAAATGTGAGTATTGTAAAATGTAAAATAACGTCTCAACTTGGTATGGAGACACTAGAAAGAAAATTTCTCAAACGGAGGAGGAAGACGACAATCCAACGTAGTATTGTTTTTTTTCTTTCTTTTTCTTCAAAGCATAACTCAGTAGTAAAAAAATAGAGGTTTTGTATTGTCTGTCTTGTCTTTGAGTTAGGGTATGAGTGTTTGATACGTTACCGACTTCTCTCAGCATAAAAGAAGTTTACATACGACCTATGTAAACTGTACCAGTGATGCGTAACCTTTGATTTACATATTCCACGAATCTTCAGCGACAGGAAAATGGAGGGCCTTCCCGAGGGTTTAACTTTTGAAGTAGTGCCCCCCCCCCCCCCTTTCTTTGTTTTTTGTTTTATTGTTTCTGACTTTCACTTAGGACGTACTTCCCCCGTTCCTATTTAAGTGTGGCATTTGCCAAAAAATACACATATTAAGGAGAGTAGTTAATATTTTGACTTAACATTAAATTGACAATAACACCCTTTGAATATAATTAATCCAATTTTGTTTTTAATTTCACACCCCTTAATTAATAAATAAAGGTACATGTAGAAAAATACGTTAAATAATGCTTTGAAAATATAACTACGATAGATAAAAAAAAATTTATTTTTGACAACTACGACTGTTAAATATGAACAGAGGGAGTAGATAAACATGGAGTATTTTACTTGAAAATTGTGGGGATAATTAATATTCCCTCCGTTCCAAATTCTATGTCGAGTATGAGAAAAACACACAGATTAAGAAAATGAGTACACCAAAAAACAATCTTGGAAAGTGTAGTGGTGTAATGAATATGAAAGATTGATAGATTAAATGAGCCTTAGAAAGTGAAAAGTAATATTGAAAAGCGGAAAGAGTATTAAAATATGTATTGGAAATGTAACTACGACATATAAAAAAGACATTTTGATTTTGGCAACTGCGACATATAATTAGGAACATATGGTGTAAATAAATATAATGTGCATTTGTATCATCAACTACCTCCGTCCCAAAATATAAGTTCATTTACTACCTGTGTTCCAAAATATAAGTCATCCTAGAATTTTCACATTGATTAAGAAAGTAGTTAAATGTAATTAATGTATGGATAAAATGTCTAATACACCTCTTGACTATCATAAATGCAACAATTGTGGAGTAAATATAAGTGGTTGGATTGATATAAATTAAGGGTAAGATAATGAAAAATGTTCATTAATACTCTCTTGGTATTGTGAATGACTTATATTATGAGACCAAAGTAAAAAAAGCTAGGATGACTTATATTTTGGACCGGAGGTGTTGAAGATAAGATTAAAGCATGACCGTTAGATTATCCTAAGAGGTGTATGGCTTAGATTTAGCCACCTGTCTGTAGTTGTAACAGAAATCTATTAGAAAGATTTTGTGTCATTGTAGTATTTATTGCAAAGCTGGTGTATAACGTTCATCATCCTAAAATGAATTGATCTTCTTAGACTTCTTCTTTATCTTTCTTGGTATCAGAGCCTATTGCCGGAAATGGCAACTCCGCCGGAAAAAGGAGCCTCACCCAGCTCCACCGGTCCTCTTTCCACCACTATTTCAACTCCTGCGTCTTCGATCATGTCAGAATCGAGCTTCTCCACCACTTCAGTTCCACCTCTTTCCGGTCAAATGTTGTTCACTACTGTCGTTCAAACACCTGTGTTCCATGGAGTTAGTGCCGGTGTTTCTGGTATCTCTGTTGCTGGACTTTCACCCAACATGCAGTTTGGCCAAATCCCACCAGTGGTCTCATCCCTCCGAGATTCATCGTTTCACCCGGAAATGTATCCATCTTTGATGGATTCCCCAGGTTATGGTCTTCTTCCTCCTGTGACTCCTACTCCTTTTACTGGTCACTTGAGTCAAACATGTATTGCTAAATTGTCTCGTGATAACTATCTCTTGTGGAAATCTATTGTTTTACCTATTGTTTACGGTCATAGACTGGATGGTTATCTGCTGGGTACTAAACCCAGGCCCTCGAGTATTTCTAGTGTTCCTTTTGCACTTGGATACTCTGGTTCTCAAACACCAGAAGAATGGGATGTTACAGACTCCCTGTTAGTCGGTTGGTTGCTAAGTTTTAAGACAGAACGGGCCTTAGTTGAAGTAATTGGCTGTGAGACCTCATATAAAGTTTGGAAAACATTGGAGATCTTGTTTAACAGTCAATCTGAGGCCCGGATGCTTGAATTGAAGAATTTCTTGGCCAAGGCAGAAAAGGGATCCAGATCCATGGCTGATTACCTAGCTCAAATGAAGTCTCATAGTGATAACCTGCAGGTTATCAATTACTCGGTCTGAATTAATACTGGCAGGACTGGGTGGCCTTGACAAAGAATATGAAGCAGCTATAGTCAACATTACTTCAAGGGTTGGTGCTCTCACATGGCAGGAAGTTTAGTCACAACTCCTTATTCATGAGAAGCTTGTGGCCAGATTCCATACTCCAGGAGGACCTGGTAATGCTGTTGCACACTTGACCTCTTCTGCTCCCAGACCTGGTGGATACTACAACAATCCTAGGCCTCCTAACAACAACAATGGCAGAGGAAGAAGTGGTGGAGGTCAAAGGGTTGGAAGAACTTGAGGAAGAGGCAGGGGTGGAAGAGGAAATCAAAGTCAGCATGCTAATGCTAACACCAGCAAAATGGCCTGCCAATTATGTGGGAAAATTGGTCACACTACTAACATCTGCTGGCATAGGTTTGAAACTAACTTCAACAACAACATCACTGGTGATAATAACAATCCTAAACAGATTTCAGCCTTTGTTGCAAGTCCTCAAGGTGTTGCTGACAACTCATGGTACCTTGAAAGTGGTGCCATAAATCATGTCACATCTGATCTGAGCAACCTTCATCTCAGTGCTGGATACAATGGTAATGATACATTGGCTGTGGGAAATGGTAAGGCCTTGTGCATTAAGCACATTGGCACTAGTTATATTCCAACTACTGTCAAACCCTTAGTCCTTAAAATCCTTTTACATGTCCCTGCCATTACAAAAAACTTAATTAGTGTGTCTAAACTAATCTCTGATAACGCTATCATTGTTTTGTTCACTGATTCTCTCTGTTTTGTGAAGGACAAGAGTACAGGACAAATTCTGTTCAGGGGTCATCTCAAGGATGGATTGTACCAGATGGAGCATCCCAGCCTACACTTTAAACCATCTCATGAGTTTCATTTGAGTGGGTCCACTGATCTGATTGAGCAGTTAGTTCTTTTGATAGACGATCTGTTGGTGGTTATTGTATGTATGTTGGTGATTCTTTGGTGTCTTGGAGTTCCAAGAAACAAGGGATAGTTTCCAGGTCCAGCACAGAGTCAGAGTATAGAGCTCTTGCTGATTTATCTGCAGAAATGAAGTGGCTTCAACAACTTATGAGAGAGTTAGGACTTCAGATTTCTGGGGTTCCTAGGGCATGGTGTGATAACACTAGAGCTACATCATTGGCCTACAATCCAGTGTACCATGCAAGGACCAAACATATTGAAGTTGACATTCATTTTATCAGAGATCAAGTTTTAGCAAAGCAGCTGCAAAACCTGTATGTGCCATCCTCAGATCAGATAGCAGACAGTATGACCAAAGCCCTGCCTTCATTTTCTTTCACACGCTTCAGGGACAAACTCAATGTAGCCACATCACCGTTTTGTTTGAGGGGAGCTGTTGAAGATAAGATTAAAGCATGACCGTTAAATTATCCTAAGAGGTGTATGGCTTAGATTTAGCCACATGTCTATAGTTGTAACATAAATCTATTAGAAAGACTCTGTGTCATTGTAGTATTTATTGCAAAGCTGGTGTATAACGTTCATCATCCTAAAATGAATAGATCTTCTTAGACTTCCTCTTTATCTTTCTGGAGGTAGTAGCTTTTTTGACTTGTCCCATAATGTAAGTCAATTTGTATAACCAAAGAAGCATTTATTATATTTTTCTCATTTTACCCCTCATTTACTATTTACTCACACTCTTTTCACCCCTATACATTATTAACAGTCAATGGTCATTTTAGATTTTTTACTCAAAATTAATAACACATAATTAATTTAACATATTTTCTTAACATGTGTGAGAAACTTAAATGAATTTACATTTTAACATGAAGGTAGTATATTATTACTGTACTCCTTAATATCGGTGGGTTTGTTGAAGCAGAGGGCCGTCAATGCCATCTGTTCATGGATTTAATAGCGCCTCACACTTTTCAAAATTTCCCCACAGAAAATAAGCATGTATTAACTACGGGCAATAAAAAATTCAAAAAAGAAAAGAACACCCCTCAATAAAACTCAATCAAACTAATCGAAGTTATCCTATTTCAACATACCTAGAGCCGTTAACGAGACAAGCTGAGCCGACGAGTGACAGTCAACGGGGGAGCCAGAATTCATCTTTAGATAGGCTCGTAGACTATCTGTATATGATCGGATGAGTTGTATTAACGTAACTGTGTATGTTGGCCGGACTGGATTATATAAATTTTTTGGTGTATCAAAAATGACTACTGCGTAGGCTTAGCCACCCTAAGCTTCTTCATCTTTCATGAAATAGTAAATTACATTATCAATTGTTTGTTCTTTATCAATTGCTTCGACAATTTAGCATAATTTTTACTTTGATGATCTCTATTTTGGATGGAGAGTTAAGTGGTGTAAATAACATAGCCTTAATTTAAATTGGTCAATTGCATTTTAGCTTTTTTATTCTTGGTTGATTTTTCTTTAACGTGAGTACTCCATTAGATTTTTCATTATTTTTATGAGTTCATATTATTTTCAGTGAATTGGGTTATTTTTTATGTCTTAATATGTGTGAATTTGTTGGCATTTGTCTCTATTTTACGTTAATTTTGTTGGCATTAATTGATTAGTTTTTAGCTTCTGGAAACCTCCATAGCAATTTTCTAAAGCATGTTTCTGCAATTTCTATAAACCAGAAAATCACACTCTTTGAACTCGAAGCACTTTGTATGATTCAATTGTAAAATTTGAGCTGGTGTGGCACTTGAATAAGAATTAAGATCATCGAATCCATCTTGGATTTTTACTCTTCTTTGGGAATGTAGGCAAATTTGATTTCTGTAGGATTGCTGTGTGGATGTTTGAGCCTTTGAGGAGAAATATACGGTAGACTTGAAAAAAGAATGGGTATAAAACTAACACAATGGAAAAAATTATTCCAGCTCCCCGGGATTGAAATTCTGGCTCCGCCCTTGCTCTATGTGGCTACGTCTTTGGTGACTGTTGTTCAAGATCGTGTTTGTTTATGTCATAAGTTTGTTCGTAGTCGTTTGTTTACTAAACAAATGAAAATTTATGTTCAAGTTTGTATTGTATAAGTCACAAGGTTTTCGTGATTTTTCGTTCAAGAATGCACCATGCTTCCGCACTTTCTTTTATTTTCTTGAGAGGAAAAGGAATTTTAATCATCACTAACAAACGCACAAGAACCGAGTATATTTAGGGGGTGGGGGCGCCCCATTCTACAAGAGAGTTAATGGAGGATCCTATTCCAGTAAACACGTGTGATAGGGCATTCCCCTTACGCTTAATAGAAAAAAAATGTGACACTGTTATATAAGGAAGACAACTCCTTATAATCATCTATAATGCCGCCGACTTCAGAGATGTCTTCTTCGTTCACACATATTTGCTGAATAGATCAAGTTTTCTCTCTTTTTCCCGCTTTTATAGTAAGGGCATAGTCACTCTCTAAGAAATCTTCAAGACGGGGTGGGGGAATTGATTGAATTAGTGAGGTATGTGAAAGAGGCGAGAGACAAGTGCTAATCAAGCTATTCAAGTTATGATGAATATATAGAAATGGAAACCGTAAGCAAGCCCCAAAGTGAGACCATGATAAACTGTATGAGCTTCTCTTTCACGCACTGAACAATGTTTACCCATAAAAAAGCGTATGAATGACAAACCTGCCTATGAGGGTCACGAAAGATTCCTCTTACTACTAACCTTGTTGCAGATACAATCAAGGATGCAAGGCAGATTCAAGTTTAAATGTTGGTTCAGTCATTTTATCACACCTAGCTCAAAAGTCGGTTACAAGTTGCCAAATCGGTTAGAAGTAGTTACAATGGAAGAGATGGAGGAAGAGGTTGATTATAGTTAGTTATGGTTGTTGTAGACTTATTTAAGTAAGAATCAAGTGTACAAACGGCTTAATTCGAAATTTCCAAACTGAATTTGAGATCGAGTTTTCTCTCTGTTTTTCCCGCTTTTATACATTTTGAATTCTTCATGAGTATTGAAGAATGTTCTTGATTCTTTCTTTGTTTTTTCGAGTTTTGATTCTTAGTTCATTATCATGGTATCAGAGCAATTTATCCGCTGTTCAATCGATTAAAACTCTTTCTAAATCTTGCGGTGTGGAGCTACAGATTTTCTTGGACTTGTGGTGTGGAGCTGCAAGTGATTTCTTGATAATTTTTTGATTGTCCTTTGGCATTTCTTCGATAATTTTTTGATTGTCCTTTGGCATTTCTTCTGTTCTACAACAATGGCAGAAGCACCAGTTGTTAATCCCTATTTGATTCATCCTGGTGAAAATCCGTCAGCCGTAATTGTTCAACCAGTGCTTAAAGGGGCAGAAAATTACCATTGCTGGAAGAGGGCGATTTCTATGGTGTTATCCATGAAGGGGAAGTTGAAATTTGTTGATGGTACCCTGCTAAGCCTCCAGAAGATCATAGAAATTATGAAATATGGTGTCAATGCAACGATATGGTTTCTACTTGGTTGATAAACTCTGTAGATTCATCAATTCATCAGAGTATTTTCTGGTTATCCACAGCAAGAGATACCTGGGTGGATCTTGATCATAGATTTGGGACTGGAAATGCTTATCGTCTGTCC
The DNA here is from genome assembly GCA_036785695.1 of Gentiana straminea. Lineage (NCBI taxonomy): Eukaryota > Viridiplantae > Streptophyta > Magnoliopsida > Gentianales > Gentianaceae > Gentiana > Gentiana straminea. Next base: position 2,905,889 of record JAVUPR010000042.1, read on the forward strand.
AATTTGCAGGAAGAAATTTATGCAACTAAACAAGGTACTATGACAGTTACCCAGTATTTTACAAAATTGAAAAGTTTGTGGGATCAATTGTTGATTTTAAGGCTGTTCCTCCTTGTACTTGTGCTGCAATGCCAATCTATAGAGAGCAAAGTGCTGATCAGGTTATTCGTTTTCTTAAAGGTTTAAATGATGTTTTTAGCAATGTTAGATCTCAGGTTTTGATGGCCAAACCAATCCCAGATATTGGAACTGTGTTTAACATGGCATTGCAACATGAATCTCAGTTTGTTTATTCTGAAATAAACAATGATAAAACCATTTTGAATGCCCAAGCTACTGGTTATGGCAAAGTTAATCAAGATTCTGGTTCTTTTACAAATCAAGTGAATGCTTCATATGGAAGAGATGGAGGAAGAGGTTACAGTTCTGGTAGAGGATACAGTGGAAATACAAAGAAACCACCACAGTGTACTTATTGTGGTAGGGAAGGACACACTGTAGATAAGTGCTACAAGAAGTATGGACATCCTAATAGTAACAGAGGAAGGGGCAGGGGTCAAAGCTAATTAGCAAATCATGTTAGTCTGGATCAAGGTTTTGATCAAGGTTTTCCTCCTAACATAGAAAACACAGAAGAAACTCATCAAACAGTTTCTGATTCACAGCCTTCTGAAGCAATACAGTCAAATTCCAACACAATGTCTAGATCACAATATGAACAGATCATGACTATGCTCAGGAATGTGCAGATTGCTGATCCTTATGATGCAAATAAATCAGTAGCCCTTACTGCAAATGTTCAAACTAGTACATCCTCAGGTAATATCTGTGATTGGATAGTGGATTCAGGTGCCACAGATCATGTTATCTATTCACTATCTTCGATGATCAATGCTAAACCTGTATCTGGTTTGACCGTAACATTACCAAATGGAGAACACACTATTGTCACACACATTGGACAAGTACAAATTAATAAGAACTTGACTCTAGATAATGTTCTTTGTGTTCCCAAGTTTACATATAATCTCCTGTCAGTAAGAAGATTGACTGTAAATAACAAGTATTCATTATTTTTTGGAGCTAACAGTTGTATTCTGCAGGACAATGCATTGAGGAAAATGATTGGTTTAGCTAATCTTGTTCAAGGCTTCTACATTCTGAGAGCTGATGCAATCTATCAGTCCTAACTCACCAATTGCTTGCAATTATACAGCTGTACATGATTCTTTGTTATGGCAATATAGGCTTGGACATCCTTCTCAACAAAGATTGAATACTTTGCACAAATATGTACCTGCTATTAAATCCTGTATGACAGTAATTGTCATATATGTCCTTTAGCTAAACAAAAGAGACAAAGTTTCCATATTAGTCATTCCATTACTAGCAATCTTTTTGATTTGTTACATATAGATATATGGGGACCAAATAGATATTGTACTTATAATGGAGAATTTTACATTTTGACTATTGTAGATGATAAATCCAGATTTCTTTGGGTGCACTTAATGAAAAATAAATCTGAAACCAGATCTTTGGTACAAAACTTTTGCAGACTTGTTTTCACACAATTCAATGTAAATGTTAAAAGGGTAAGAACTGATAATGGACTAGAGTTTCAAATGGATGCCTTTTATGCCCAAAAGGGCATCATTCATGAAACATCTTGTGTTCATACACCACAACAAAATGGTGTTGTGGAAAGAAAACATCAACATTTGTTGAATGTTGCTAGGGCTCTTAGATTTCAATCGGGTTTACCTATGTCTTATTAAGGGACTTTGTGTTAAACATGCCACTATGTTAATCAATATCACTCCTACACCACTTTTGCAAGAACAGACACCCTATTTTCTGATGTATGGCAAGCATCTTGTTTATACTGAACTAAGAGTCTTTGGTTGTTTAGTTTATGCAAGCACCATATCCCAAGGAAGGGGGAAATTTGACAGTAGAAGCAGGAGATGTGTTTACATAGGGCATTCATCTACTACAAAGGGCTATAATCTGCTGGATTTACAAACCAGGGAGTTCCTTATCTCTAGAGATGTGATTTTCCATGAAAATTGCTTTCCTTTCTTAACTAATCAATCTTGGACTGATGATACTGAGTCTGTATTACCTGTTCCAACTTTTCTTAATGAAGAATGTGATGTAATGCAATCAGATAATGAAGATACATCTTCTCATGTACCACCTGGAGATTCAGGAGATGCAGATTATGACATGATAGAAGAGACACTGGAGACTAACACTAATCAACAACTTAGAAGATCAACAAGGGATAGAAGACCACCTGTACACTTACAAGATTATCAGACAAATCTAACAGCTGTGGTCACTACACCTCACACTTTGGATAAAGTTCTAACCTATGATCATCTGTCAACAACCTACAAAGCCTTTGCTTGCAACATATCCAATGATACAGAACCTAAATCTTATATTGAAGCTGCAAAAGATCCAAATTGGCAAAAAGCTATGCAAGAAGAATTAGAAGCCTTGCACAAAACAAACACTTGGATACTGGTTCCTTTGCCTAAAGGGAAGAAACCTATAGGGTGCAAGTGGGTTTACAGGATTAAAAGGAAAGCTGATGGCACTATAGACGGATATAAGGCAAGGCTTGTAGCAAAAGGTTTTACTCAAACAGAGGGGATAGATTTTTTGGATACATTCTCACCTGTAGCCAAGTTATCCACTATCAGACTGTTTTTAAGCTTGGCATCCATGAACCAATGGCACTTACATCAAATGGATGTAAATACAGCTTTCTTACATGGAGATTTAGAGGAGGAGGTTTACATGAAACCACCTCCAGGGCTTCCAACATCCAATAACAATCAAGTATGTAGACTAGTGAAATCCCTATATGGATTAAGGCAGGCAAGCGGACAGTGGAATGCAAAACTTACTGAGGCCTTACTGGCAGCTGGTTACAACCAATCCAAACATGATCATTGTCTTTTCACAAAGGACAAGGCTCTACTTTCATTGCCCTTTTAGTATATGTAGATGACATTGTTGTAGGGAGTTCAAACCTACAAGAAATTCAGGACCTCGAAGATCTTCTACACAAAGCCTTCACTATAAAAGATCTAGGAAAACTGAAATATTTTCTAGGGTATGAGATTGCAAGATCAGAAGATGGCATCCTAATGAACCAGAGGAAATACTGCCTTGATTTATTCCAAGAATTTGGTTACACTGGAGCTAAGGATCCAAAGATCAAACTTGAACCCAAGGACTCTCCTTTTTTAAAAGATAATAAGTACTACAGAAGCCTTGTGGGCAAACTCTTATATCTTAGCATCACAAGACTAGACATAGCATATCCTGTCCAACAACTTAGTCAATTTTTGGACTGTCCAACAGAAAATCACCTAGCTGCTGCACATAAACTATTGAAGTTTCTTAAAACAGCACCAGGATAGGGTTTGTTCTTTCCTTCCAGTGGTAAACCTATACTTAAAGCCTTCAATGATTCAGATTGGGCGGTTGTACAACTACAAGAAGATCAATCACTGGATATACAGTATTCCTAGGAGATTCTTTAGTTTCATGGAAAAGCAAGAAGTAAACCACTTGTTAGCAGAAGCAGTTCAGAAGCTGAATACAGGGCAATGGCTCTTACAGCATGTGAAATACAATGGCTCATATACCTACTCAAAGACTTTCAGATTCAGCATACACAGGTTGTACCCTTATTTTGTGACAACAAAAGTGCAACCTACATTGTGGAAAACCCTGTGTTTCATGAAAGGACCAAACATATAGAAATAGATTGTCATTTTGTTCGAGAGAAATATCAGCAAAAGGTTTTGGTGCCTCTACCAGTCAAGACAGCGGATAATTTGGCAGATATTCTAACTAAACCTGTTGATAAAGCCATATTCACAAGACTTGTTCCTAGATATCCATTGTACAATATTTTTGCAGATACAATCAAGGATGCAAGGCAGATTCCAAGCTGTAGATTGTCCCAACCTTCAGCTTGAGGGGGCATGTTAAAGATACAATCAAGGATGCAAGGCAGATTCAAGTTTAAAAGTTGGTTAAGTCATTTTATCAAACACCTAGCTCAAAAGTCGGTTACAAGTTGCCAAATCAGTTAGAAGTAGTTACAACTGATTATAGTTAGTTATGGCTGTTGTAGACTTCTATTTAAGTAAGAATCAAGTGTACAAACAGCTTAATTCGAAATTTCCAAACTGAATTTGAGATCAAGTTTTCTCTCTGTTTTTCCCGCTTTTATACATTTTGAATTCTTCATGAGTATTGAAGAATGTTCTTGATTCTTTCTTCGTTTTTTCCAGTTTTGATTCTTAGTTCAATTTTCATCAAACCTTCCCCGCTTGAAGAATGCATTAACATTACACTTTAAAACTCCGGTAGGTGGAGGCGACCAACGAGTAGGATGTGGCGCACATGGGTTGATGTCACACTCTCTTTGATGGACGCAAATTTTTCTGAGATAGTAGCGGCATATTTAATTAATGATGGTATATTAACTACTTTGTCCTCAAATATCCAATAATGTAAAATCATGTTACGATCATTTCTTGATACTTCAAACAAAACAAAAAAAAACCTATGATTAAATGTTGAGAGATTTTATGGTTAAACGATTGTTGGAAGATTATATAAAGTAGCACATATTAGAGTCTCTTATTTTATTTTTTTTCACATAATACACTTTTATCGTATGTGAGAGGTTAGAAATGATTTTTTTTTTTTTAAATGAATGGTTATAATGATTGTCACTTGGGATACAACTTTTATACAACGGTTATATTATAAAAATTTTCGTTTAAGTGTTGGTATTTTAAAAATAATTTATCATATGTTTCTTACCTTTGTCAATGGCAATGGCCTACGCATTTTGACTTTCTTTTTCTCACAACTTCATCATCGTTGAAGCTTTTTTATCAAACATAAATGAAGAGGTGGAATAAATACACATGTTGAAAAGAAAAAATTGGAAAAATCACCAAAAACTTCCTCCAATTGTTTCAAAATAACGGATTCCGTTGATAAAAACATACATACTAAGAATTTGAGTTAATATTTCAATTTAAATACTAAAATAACTAAAAGAAACTCCTTGACAAGTAAAATTATATTGTTTTTATTCTCTGACTTCTAACTAAACAAGGGCCGATGTAGAAAAAATATAATAAAAGATGTATTTGAAATATAAGTGTCTCACGTAAAATTAAATAAATAATTTTGACAACTGTATCTGTTATTTTAAAACAGAAGGGGTTCGCATATAATCTTTAAAAAAATAAAACCCACTTGACCGGTGATTAAAAGCATAGACCAATATTGTAATTTATGTGCCTTGGTTTTTCCATTATGTATCCATCAACCCCCTGCCTATATGTCTCCATCATTTATTTTATAGCCCTTTGATCTTTCTTCTCCTCATAAATACCCAACCTTCTTCCCTACCTTCACACCCCCCAACCCCTTCTTAATTTCTTCATCTTTTTCATTTCTAACACAACAAATTAAACAAAGAGAATCATATATTCAATGGGAGAAGTGACGTCAGCTTCTAATGAAAATCTTGAAGGGGTGACTTTGGATGTGAAAGATGAAGATCATTCAAGACCAAGAATTATCAACAAAGAAGAAGATTCTTGTATTTCTTCAAGTTGCAGCTTTGTTACTGTCCCTTTTATGCAGAAGGTAAAATAATTTTCTTCCTAAAATTCACTCCATTTATCATATATTCTATGAAGTTACTATTTAATCTTTTTGATTCTTTTTTGTTTGATTTTTTCATTCAAGCTATATAAATGTGTTCTTGATATATATATATATATATATATATATATATATATATATATATATATATATATATATCAGTACTGCAGTTTTTTTTCACCGTTTTGATCGAAGTGTATAATTATTGATTGATATAAGTGTCGGTTGATCAACAACGATAAGATCGATATTGATTGATACGGGTTTCAGCAATGATAAAAATATAGGGGAAATGAGGTGTATTATATATGGTGTAAATGTATCAATGCCCAAAGTAAATACGATAGTAGTATTTTCGAGTCTTGTATTACATTATTATAATGTGCATTGTATAGCTATATATCCACATACTGAAATTTTAGGATATTCATAAAGCACTAAATTATAGTTGTGAAATCAATATGATTCTATAGATAGGAAGAAAGTTGGTGAAAAAAGTTTTTTTTTTTTTTTGCTTCCCATAAATAGATCATTAGCCTTAGTGTTAGATTAGTTAATTACCACCAAATAGTGTTTTAGAAAGTTGGAGTAATTGTTTTTTTTTTTTTTAAACAGTTGGAGTAATTTATTACAAGGCACATGATGAGATAGACATTGAAACGAAAATATCTTTGTAGAAAAACATTGTTCACAACAGACAAGTTTTAGTTACTCCCACCGTCCTAATTTATTTGAGATATTTTGGAACTTTAAAGATTTAAGGAGATGTCATTTATTAGCTTGTCTAGTAATTAAAAACATGACTATTTGACAATTATATCCTTCTTTTATTGCGCTTAATCTTCTAATAAATGTAGTTATGTGGGCATTTTAAGAATTTAAGAAGATTTTTTAGTTTAAATATTAGTTATTGGATTTGTTTTGAAACATCCATAAAAAGAATAAGTCTCAAACAATTTGGGACGGAGGAAGTATTTTATAAGGACAAGTTTATTATTTTTGTTTTCTAATTTATCATTTATATCCTTTTTGTTTTATTACATTTTCGGTTCAAAGTGTCGCGTGTCTGAAATCTAGTATTACATTTACAACGTGTTGTAGTAAAAATAAAAAAATAAAAACTTGATAGATAACAATAATGGAGTGAGAATGTAAAAATCAATAGATAAATGGTCAAGTGTGAAAATGAAATATATGAGATAGAACTGTAAAAATTGTGAAATGAAAGTGTATTTTTTTATACCAATTGTTTAAAGAAAGTATATATAAATTTGGGTTTGTGTGTTTTTGCATAGTTGATCGCGGAGGTGTTTGGTACATATTTCTTGATATTTGCGGGATGTGGTTCGGTGGTGATAAATACGGCAAGGGACGGAATGATAACGTTTCCGGGGATATCGATAGTGTGGGGGCTGGCGGTGATGGTGGTGGTTTATTCCGTTGGCCATATTTCCGGTGCTCATTTAAATCCGGCCGTCACTATTGCTTTTGCTACTTGCAAAAGGTTTCCATGGAAACAGGTAATATTTAACGTTTACTCATTTTGGATTTGGATGAATTTAAACTAAACAATTTTAACTTGAATTCAAAGTATATGGTTTAGATTTTTCCACACGGTATAATTCCACAAATAAAATAACCATGCCTAAATCATTCTATTTTTATCCCTGATCACAAAATCAAAATCAGAAGAAAAAAAGAGACCAAAGGTGTCGGGAAATAATAGCACAATAAATTATTATTATTATTATTATTATTATTATTATTTCCTCAAATAAATGAACATCTTCTCCCCCGTCCTATCCACTTGGTTTCTTGTTTGACTTTTCTCTCACATATTTTCATTTTTTTTCTTTTTTTGAGGAAATATATTTTCAATTATGTATGGCCAACCATTACATGTGTTTTTTTAATGGTATCAAATGTGCCTTATATACTTAACATTCACTAAAAAAGAAAAAAATAATAAAATATATATATATATATATACATAGAATTAGATGCATACAAAAAAAATTCTCATTTTCTAACTAGAACTCAACAATGGCATCTTAACTTTTGAAGTTATTCTCTTCTTCTTCTTTTTATCCTTTTGAAACAACTTTTTTTTTATAGGAATCTTACAATACGAAAGATGCAATATTAGTAATACAAAAGTGAACATATAATGGTCAAACAAATCGGCATTCTGCAATGGCATTAATATGTTGACTAATTGTATTATAGTTTGTCATCAAACGTGACATACATATATGTTTCATAATGCTTAATTATTAAATATATAATTTATATATCTTTTTATAATTTTATGTGAGTTCGGTTTTCGTGCAGTGTTGTACACAAATAGAGCCGTGCATAAACAAACTCGAATTTAGCTTTGTACAAATTTACATTCGCTTATTTGTTTGAATAAACGAGCAAAAACACAAACATATTATTAACCAAACTAATTGACACGAGTTAGCCCGTAAAAACTTTATAGATGAATAAACATACACACTCTCAGTCACGTATATACATATGTCTTTGTGAACATTATGTGTATAAAGACAAAAAAAAATGCGAATCTTAAAATTTTTGACGTTATCTTAGTGTTATTTCACTGTTGTTTTTATCAATCTTTATATTGTTCTCAACCTCAATTCTCTAGTTTTCTTTTAGGGGTTCAATTATCAAATTGATACAAGTTAATTAAATAATTAAAAAGTCAATCAACTTATTTGTCATTTTACATGTGAAACGAGTTGTAAAAATGAGATTAGCTCGTTCGAGATCGACTCGAACTCAAAGAATAGATTCATGAAATACACCTCAAACATAAAATTTAACTCATTTATTAGACAAACAAGTTCAGCTCGATTGTGTATACTCAAACATGTACTGTAATATTCAGCTCGGCACGATTCGTGTACTCGGAGGTTTATGGTTGATATATAATTTTCTAATTGGCATAGACTAAATACTCATTAAATAAACCTTCTAGTTTAAAATAAAGTGGAATCAAACATGATGTGAGATGCTTGGATAAAACGTGCAACTTAGTTAGCTAATAATGATGTTTAAGTCCCATGATTATTCCTTAAATTAAATTAACTTCCACCCTCTTCCACGTTTTGTGCAATTATTATATTACAAACAAATTGCACTTACATCCGTTAATTTTAGCAGATTTTTTATTTTACAGTATCAAACACTATATTTTTATCGTATTTTACAAAATCTCTATTTAGAGTAAGTGCATCAGAATATCTACGAGGTCTAACTTGAATAGAGAATTTGTATTTGATGCACTACATGTGTATTTTATAGAATGAAAAATAATACTACATCCGTCTCAAAATGTAAGTCATTTTAGCTTTTTAGTTTTGTCTCAAAATATAAGTCCATTTACAAAACTAATAAAACATTTATTACATATTTTTTCTTCTACCTTCATTTATTATATACTCAACCATTTTTTACTACTTTGCATTAATACCAATGAAATGTCATTTTAGTCTTTTTAATCAAAATTAATGACAAATAACAAATTTAACTAACATTTCTTAATATGTGTGAAAAAACCTAAAAGAACTTACATTTTGGGACAGAGGTAGTATGTATGTTACACAATACTACCTCCGTCCCATAAAAAGTGTCCACTTTTTATGGGACACACGGATTAAGAAATTCAATTAATGTGTTCTTTTTTAAAGCTAATGGACGCATATACCCTTAGCATGAATATTGATGAGCTTTATTGACTTGACGTATGTGTATTGAAATTAACATTCATTTATTATTGTGAGACTTTTCATATGGGTAAAAAAATTGGACGGCCTAACAAGTGTTCCTGCTATTTTTTTTTTTTGCCAGCCAATTTTTCAAGAATTTGGCGCCATACTAGTAGTACCAACATTAAATGATTGTTTTGGGATTAGAAAAGGTCAAAAATGTGTAATTTTAGGAGAAGGGTATATTTGGAAGAAAAAAAATCATTAAATGATGCATTGGTATTGAAAAAAGACACTTTTTATGGAACATAGCTTTTTTCAAATGTGGACATTTATTATGGGACGGAGTAGTATCTCACAGCATGTTTCACTACACACTTTCTAGTGAGTGATTAAAGTTAGGACTCATTGATTAATATGAATCTTATCATAATCAACGATGATAAAAGTGCGTAGTGGAAGATATAGTGCATATCCGTATTGGATGTATCATTACCTTTAGAGATTTGACTAAAGACTCTACTAAAGATGATTTTTAATTGATCTGAATGATTTAAATCTCTATTTTACAGATTTATTTTGTATTACGGTATCTACCTCAACTGTTCTTCCATTAATTAAGATTGTGATTTTGGTTTCTAAATTAAGGTGCCAGCATATGTAACAGCACAAGTACTTGGATCAACATTAGCAAGTGGAACATTAAGGTTGATATTCAATGGAAAACAAGATCATTTTGCAGGAACCCTTCCTACTGGGACTAATCTCCAATCTCTTGTTTTGGAATTTATTATCACTTTCTATCTTATGTTCGTCATTTCTGGTGTTGCTACTGATAACAGAGCGGTTAGTAAATTTATTATTTTTCATTATATATATATATATATATATATATATATGTATGTTATATTCATCAAATATAATTTTTATTTTTTGGGGTCAAAATACAGATAGGTGAGCTAGCTGGACTGGCTGTTGGAGCAACCGTGCTACTAAATGTAATGTTTGCCGGGTATGTTAATTTGACTAAATTATTAAGTATCTTATAGAATGTTAATTGATTAAAAATGATTTTATTTCTTAATTAAACTATACAATTGGTTGTTGTTGTTTTTCATAATTTCTATTTAGACGTTGGAAGTTTCGTTTTGTGATTTGACTTTTTTTTATATTAATCTGCAGAATGTTGTGTGAGAATAATGTATAATGTCACCATTCTTGTCTACTTAAAACTAATTCCACCAAACTCTATTTTAATTATAAAAAAAAAATCATTGAAAAGTTGTTGTTTGTATCTTTCCTTTTTTATTTAGTTTTATGTCTAAAGCCATCTATAAGTCAAATTTAAATATTATGTTGCCTAGGTTTTAATTAAATTGAACTTTTATATTTAGGAAGTTACATAAACACTTTCAGATTAATCTTAAAATAATGTTGGGTAAAAACATCATCACCACTGTCTCTCGTTATACACACACACACAAACAGTCCTATTCTATGCACTTTAGCGATACACATAATGGAGATAGGTTTGAGAGTTAGTAGTTTGTTCTCTTGACTCGATGTTTCTGAGGATTTTGAGCTACTGTTTTTATATATTTTTTAATGATAATAGTATGCACCAGCGATCCTTCTGGTGTGTTTATGCACCTTAACAATGTTGGTGGTCCGCAAGGTGGTTGGTTCCCGAGGGTTGTATCCCGAGTCTTATTATGGTTGTTACTTCTGCAAAAGTTGTTTTTTTTTTTCTCTTGGCATACTGCTATGATGACAGTCTTTGATGATTTATTGAACTAATCTAACCATCACGTATCAATCGTTTCTTTTCGTTTAGATGGAGATTACAATTTGATACATATTTCCTATAACAATTGTAAAATCAGATTTGTGTCGGTCCCGAGAACGGACCCAGGAATTGGTGGTCGAGTGGCTAATGGACTATATTTATTCATATTGTATTAAAAATCGGACTTTTGGCTCATTCCTTTTAAATTAAATCATATAAGGTTTTTAATTTATCAAAAATAAAAACCTAATGAACCGTGCCTAACCTAGACACCCCTAGTTGCTTAGTTGGTCATCCTAAAGATTTTGCTTACGCAGTTGCTTTCTAAATATATACAGTGAATATATTATATCTTATTTTTAGAAGGAAAAATAAGACATAATATATTCACTGTATATATTTAGAAAACAACTGCGTAAGCATAATCTTTAGGATGACCAACTAAGCAACCAGGGGTGTCTAGGTTAGGCACGGTCCATTAGGTTTTTATTTTTGATAAATTAAAAACCTTATATGATTTAATTTAAAAGGAATGAGCCAAAAGTCCGATTTTTAATACAATATGAATAAATATAATCCATTAGCCCACTCGACCAGTCAAGAGAACAAACTACTAACTCTCAAACCTATCTCCACTATGTGTATCGCTAAACTTTCACTGATTCTAACGTTGTCTACTACCATTAGCCCAGGGGCTGACCTAAGCAGACAACGGTTGGGGTCAATGTCCTCACTGAAATCCGAAAAACTACATCGTTTTTCGGATTATTTTTACTTTCAAAAAAAAATCCGAAAAAAGATGTAGTTTTGTCGATAAAAAACGTAAAAACGCTATTAAAGTCCCGAGACATACCCTAAAAATACTTTATATTTTGCAAAAACAGGCCAATTTCAGGAGCATCAATGAATCCAGCAAGAAGTTTGGGCCCAGCTTTAGTTTCAAGAGAGTTCAGGTCCTTGTGGATATATATGATCGGCCCAACAGCAGGAGCTATCGCGGGTGCTTCGGTGTATAATCTGATCCGATTCACAGACAAGCCTTTACGTGAAATCACTAAAAGTTCGTCCTTCCTCAGAAACTCGACACGAAGGTTCTAACAAGTTACATGCATTTTAAAGACGATGAAAAACGTTTTTCCACTTGTCATTACTTTTCTTGTTCTTTTTCTTTTTTCTCTGTAAGTTTCTCAGTTGTAAAGTGTGAAGAACGGCAATGGAAAAAGGATGAACTTTGTTGAAAATAACTATACATTTATGTTCTATCTTTGAATTAGAGAAATGTTTGTACCACAACAAAATATATACAGCAAATGCAACAACAAAATTTTAAACCATTGATTTAATAGGTTCATCATCATAATCAATGGCCCAAAGTGTGTTGTGTACAATGTTGTAGTCATTTTGTTGTGTCATTATCACTAATCTTTGAATTATACCTTCTCTTTGAAGCATAATTTGGCTTGAATTCTCTCTTTGAAGGCTACGCGTAGAATTGGACTTTGCAAACCGGAGATTTTCTAGGGAACTCACAGATCTCTTGAAGCAACTTTAGCTTTTCTCCATCCCCATTCGTATAACAAGAAATCACCATTTCTTCAAGAGCACCTCCATGTTCTAACATATAACGTATCATTACACGCTCATCTTCCAAACCGTTATAACCAGAATAATGAAACTTCTTCAAACTATTTGACAAACATCTCGGAACTTGTACAGGATCAGTCCAGTTTAAGGGATAGATTGTAGGTCGCCAAGAATCCTGGCATAACAAGAAACACATCTATAGTTATACTCACACTTGTCAATGGCGCGTGCGCGCACACACACACACATTCCAGGTGCCTTTAGCTAACCTGATAAATTAGAATATCTTCTAAATTTTCCGAGTTTTGAATGATATCTTGTATTGTGCTACAGAAACGTCCGGCCTCCAATTTCACCAATCTCTTAAACTCGGTCGATAAACTGATTGTGGCACGGCTAAGAGCCTGAGAATATAAAAATGATGATTTTCTCGAGTGTAGGCAACAAAATTCACAAACAGAAGAGTAGAAGTATAATATTGATAAACAGCTAATTAACCCTCCTAAAGTATAGATAGAGTAGCTTACCCGCATAACACCGCCTGATAATCTTAGAGATTTAGCACAATCAAATGCACGAACAGCTTCAACCATGGAATTGTTGGGGAAAACATGTTCATCCAAATCAATTATGAAGTCAACTTCATCCAGATAGGTTAGACTTTTTTCCACAAATATGTCAGATATTGAACCGCCTAGCCTAAGGTAATCAAGTGAGGAAGTCTTCAGCTTCACTCTGCTTCTATCCTTTAAAAAAATCTCAATACATCTCAAAGAAGGTGAAGATATTATAAACGTAAAATCATCATCAGCGTTTTTACCATAAGTACTATAGAACGCAATATAACGAAGCATTGGGCATCCACTGATAAGTTTCTCACAAGCTTCTTCAGACTTGAAATAAACATCATCAAGTCTCAGTGTATCGAGTCTTGGAAGGCAAACAACGGTTTCGTCATGAACAAAAGTGAGGTTCTTCACCTTCAAATATTCCAGTGATTCACAACTGAAAACACTTATAGGTATATCCGTTATGTCACCTACAAGATACAGATAAAGCTTACGTACGTTTCTTGTAATTGCAGTGTTGATCCACCAAATGGCATGGGTTGAAAAACAAGAATGCCAGACCAAACTAAACAAATTTAGGGATCCAGCATCATGGAGAAGCAAAACCCTGTATACAAATCGGATGAATTTCATGTTTTCAGCATCGTTCCATGCTGCTTCGGGATCATCGTAACAGAAACCAAGATCAGGGACGGTTATCCACGCGAATTTCCATCTTTTTGAAAGAATGGAGGTGGCGACCACTTCTGCTGTGGGGAGAAAAGACAGAATTTGACCCAAAATAGAGTCCGGTAAAGAGCTAATCCTATCAACAACCAAATCAGTGTCGTTTATTCTGGATTTTTTTCCCTCCATAGAGCTAATCCTATCAACAACCAAATCAGTGTCATTCTGGATATTTTCTCCTCCATCAGTTAGCTACGGGAAAATCCTATCTGATTCAGCTAATTTGAATGAATTAAACTAGTGTTCATCAAGCATCAAGAGACAGGGGGAAGAGGGGCGACTCAAACCGAGCTCTTGCAAATAATTAATCTTAAGGAATATGAAGATATTACCGAAAAATCGTGGAGAACCGTAAAACCGCTTGATTTCTGGATAAACCAGGGGAATCTACTCGATCATTTCCATATTCATAGCAGCCCTAATTTGAAGCTTTTAGTTGATTGATACTGGAAGTCTGGAACCATACCCGCTTCCCTCTGTTCGGCGTTCGGCCCGTTTCCTTTAGGCTTTGTTTTCTTCTTTTCTTTTTTTCTTACCGTGCGGTTAATTATATCCATTACTCAAATTAAAATTACAAACTTTCCTAATACCCATAAATTTTAATTTGGTCCTGAATCAAGTATGAATTAATGATTTAGGATCAATAAGAAATCACAAAAAAAAAAAAAATAGATGGACCCTACCGTGTAAAATACATATGCATGCTTTTGACAAATTTACCCTTCTTTTAAAATATTCTATTGGTGGAACAAAAATGACATGGTGAAACATGACTACAATAAAACTGCTGCCTAATACTAATAATTTCTCTTCTTATCTATTATATTAAGAGCTAACAATTCCGCTCAAAAAAAATATTAAGAGCTAACAAAGCTCTTCCCCTTCAAAAAAAAAAAAAAAAAACAAAGCTCTTCCCACGATACTCCACGTCGCCCTAACCAGCTGCTGACACGTGTATCATTTGGTTTTTGTCTTATTTATTTATTTATTTTTTTGATTTATTGCTCCGCGTTGATTTTTTTTCTAATTGGAAGCTTTGTTTCGTTCAATTGATGGAATAAAACAATTCCTCCTTTTCATAGGGACGCAACCTCCATCTCGATGTTTTTTGTCATCCAACGGCTCAATGGAATTTGCGTCCTCTATATCATGGTTTCAAATCACGGTCAATTTCTAGCCACCGGTGAGGTGGTCCGACGGATTGTTTGGTGGATTATAGCATGAAGACATTTCTTTTCTCAGGGGTAGTCTAATCAGAGCATCGATATAACAAGATTCAATGATCTAGGTGGAACAAAGGTTTTACGCAATGAACCTTTGGCGGATTCAAGTTGAATCTCAGTCCTCAAAGTAAATTCTACATTGCTTGTAGACTCTTTATATTCTGAGCTTGAAAAGGTTGCCTTAACACAACTAACATTTACTTATTCCTCACATCAAAAGAAAACACAAAATCCTCAATGCAATTACTCCAATATAAACGCCACATTTACTGTCTTTTCATTCCAAGGTATAACTTTTGCTTTACTCTTCTGTCATTGTTATTCCTGCTGCGTTTATTAGAACATGCTCTCTTTTTTCAAGGTTTTAAAGAGTCTCTTGCTAATATGCCCATAATTTTAAGGTATAATTGTTGTCTTTTAACATTTATTGGCTTGCATGTTCATTTTCTGGGCTTTTAAAGCTAATGCCTTACTATTAGGATAATTGTTACATGTCACACATGTTAATGCAATGTGTTGTTTTAAATTTACTACTATGGCTTTTGAAAAATTGATAGTGCTCGTGGCATACATTTTGTTTTCATTTCTTGATACTAGACATTTGTAAATGTCATTATCTTGACTGTAGTCGTCACTCACCAGAACTAATGATACCCTTTCTCCAGGATGTCCAAAAGGGATTTTACATGACATGTGCTTTCCGAGAGGGATTAATTTCTCACATTTATTTCATTTTGATTTGTTTCACCTCATGTGTCACAACACTTGTGTAATTTTTATACATAATAAGACATTAGGAAAAACATGTAACAAAAAAAAAATTAAAAATAATAATAATAATAATAAAATTTGATGTTGTTTATTTGGAAAGAGCATTCATGTTATCGGGAATCCTTTGATGTAGTTTATTTGGTAAGAGCATCTCTTATCGAATTAAACATAATCTTGTATTTCGCCTTTCATAGTGGCACAGTGATGTGAATTCCCTTTTGGACATCCTAGAGAAAGGTATCAGCAGTTCTGGTGAGTGATGACTACAGTCAAGATAATGACATTTACAAATGCGTAGTTGCTTCTTCTGCAAATATCTCGGCACGTAGGTTCTAACAAGACAAGTTACATGCAGGGCTGGCCTTGGGCCGGGCGGGATGGGCGACCGACCCGGGCCCACGATACAAGTGGGGCCAATAGTTATATATTTTACTGGTTTATATAAAATGGCAAAAAATTAGTGGTTTTGGGATAGGTGTATGTTGGTGTTGTGGAGGAAGAGTGGGTACTCTACCTTTGTGTTTCAGGTTCGATTCCTCTCAACTACGTTTATTTTTTATTTTTTTTTATTTTTTTTATTTTGTTTTATTTTTTTTTTATTTTTTTTAATTTTTTTTTATAAATTATTGTATATAAAATTATAAATGTTGTAACTGACTGGCACGGTAAACCGTAAACCCGATCTGTTTTTCTTTCACGTCTCATTCTTGTTCCACTTACACACACTTCCACCAATCTTTTTCTTTCAAAAAAAAAAATTTAAGAGCTTCATAATTTTTTCTTGCGACTTTATAAAACAAAATATTCACAATTTAATTCATCTCTTCTTCGTCTACTGCTCGCGGCCTCTGTGTTCGTGTATGATTTTTTTTGTTAATTAGTATTTGATAAACTGTTGATTTTCCGGTGAATGGTTTTATTGATTTGATACATTGTTATACTATTTTATTTTTTTTGTTATTTAGTATTTGATAAATTTTATTGTTTGCTCAATTGTGTTTGAGTGACAGGTTTAATCGGGAAATTCCCGAAGTTTTTGATCAGTTTGATTGCTTGTCGCTGCAGCTATGTTGTCCATAGGTGTTTGCAATCAGTTGATGTTGTTAATTACGGGTGCGCTATTTTGTCTCTATAATTGCTATATTCCCGTTACTGATTCCATAATTTTGTTGTTTTGATATTTGCTATATTCCCTTTACTGATTCAATAATTTTGTTGTTTTGCCATTTGTAATATATTGTTGGATACAATTATTATAATTTCGCCTTAATATTTTCTTATACGTGATTTGATTCATGTCATTTATATATGGATATTGGTTTTGGTAATAAAATAGGCTCTTGTTTTAATCTTGCCCCGGACCTACTAAATACCGAAACGGCCCTGGTTACATGCATTTTAAAGATGAAGAAAACGTTATTCAACTTGTTATTACTTTTTTTACTTTTCATTTTTTCTGTGAGTTTCTCAGTTGTAAAGTGTGAAGAATGGCATTGGAAATTGATACACTTTGTTGAAAATAACTATACATTTATGTGGTTAGTTTGATTGATACCTTCATGATCCAGACACTTGGGCATTATGATCAGGCACTCCTATATCATAGGCCCTGTACGGTTGCGTAGCCTACCCTTGCGCTAAGCCGGCCCTGACATCAACGATACCCTAACATTCTACGAGCGTTTTATACCAAAATGTGTGCACTTACAAACATTTTAGCATGACGTGTTGCTACAATCTACGCATGTTACGTCTTGACATTTGTAGCTACGATTTACACATGTCAAAAGACTGCATAAGACACCGACTTACAACCCCGAAACAAAAGCAGTGTGGTACCAACCTACACAAAAACAGAAGTTGTATCGCGATACCAACCAGAGGCAGACCAGCCGGGGGCGGACGTATTGATTCTACACCAAAAAACCAAGAACATCATTACACATCACATGCGTACCTGTCACAACATTAGATATTATCTGCTAGTTGTCTACATTATGGAACAAAAACTCAGATACTAAGTGCACATAACACAAATGAAACAAATTTACTTGTCAGAAACGGTTGTGCAAGAGATTCGTACAGCGGCTTGAATTCTCTCTTCGAAGGCTACGCATAGAATTTGACTTTGCAAACCGGAGACCTTCTTGGGAACTCACAGATCTCTTGAAGCAGCTTTAACTTTTCTCCATCCCCAGTCCTATAACAAGAAATCAACATTTCTTCAAGAGCACTTCCATGTTCTAACATATAACGTATCATTTCACGCTCATCTTCCAAACCATTATAACCAGAATAATGAACCATCTTCAAGCTGTTTGACAAGCATCTCGGAACTTCTACAAGATCAGTCCAGTTTGAGGGATCACTTGCAAGTCGCCAAGAATCCTGGCATAACAAGAAACACATCTATAGTTATACTACTTATCAATGGCAAACAGAGAAGAATGTACTCTCTCCCCAATACACACACTCACAATCCAGGTGCATGCCTTTAGCTAACCTGATAAATTAGAATATCTTCTAAATTTTCTGAGTTTTGAATGATATCTTGTATTGGGCTACAGTAACGTCCGGCCTTCAATTTCACCAATCTCTTAAACTCGGTCGACAAACTGATTGTGGCACGGCTAAGAGCCTGAGAATATGAAAATGTTTGTGATCAAGTTGGTTCCTTTCTCAAGTGCAGGCAACAAAATACACAAACAGAAGAGTAGAAGTATAATATCGATATACAACTAATAACGCTCCTAAAGTATAGATAGAGTAGCTTACCCGCATAACACCGCCTGATAATTGTAGAGATTTCGCACAATCAAATGCACGAACGGCTTCAACGATTGAATTGTCGAGGAAAACATGTTCATCCGAATCAATTCCAAAGTCGACATCATCCAGAGAGGTTAGACTGTTTTCCACAACTATCTCAGATATAGAACCAATTAGCCTAAGGTATTCAAGTGAGGAAGTCTTCAGCTTCACTCTGCTTCTATCCTTTAAAAAAATCTCAATATCTCTCAAAGAAGCTGAAGATATTATAAACGTAAAATCATCATCATCATCAGCGTTTTTACCCTAAGTACCACCGACCGCCAGATAACGAAGCATTGGGCATCCACTGATAAGTTTCTCACAAGCTTCTTCAGACTTGAAATAAACATCAACAAGTTTCAGTGTTTCAAGTCTTGGAAGGCAAACAACGGTTGCGTTATGAACAAAAGTGATGTTCTTGACCTCCAAATATTCCAGTGATTCACAACTGAAAACACTTATAGGTATATCCGTTATGTCACCTACAAGATACAGATAAAGCTTACGTACGTTTCTTGTAATTGCAGTGTTGATCCACCAAATGGCATGGGTTGAAAAACAAGAATGCCAGACCAAACTAAACCAATTTAGGGATCCAAAGCATCATGGAGAAGTAAAACCATGTATACAAATCGGATGAATTTCATGTTTTCGTATCGTTCCATGCCGCTTCGGGATCATCATAACGAAACCAAGATCGGGACGGTTATCCACGTGAATTTCCATCTTTTTGAAAGAATGGAGGTGGCGACCGCTTCTCGCCGTGGGTAGAAAAGACAGAATTTGACCCAAAATAGAGTCCGGTAAAGAGTTAATCCTATCAACAACCAAATCAGTGTCGTTTATTCTGGATTTTTTTTCCCTCTATACTCTATAGAGCTAATCCTATCAACCAAATTAATCGTTTCTTCTGGATTTTTTCCCTCCATCAGTTAGCTATCGGCAAATCCTATCTGATTTCAGCTAATTTGAATAAATTAGATTAGTGTTCATCAAGTACCAAAACAGGGGGCGACGCAAAACCGAGCTCTTGCAAATGAAAATTAATCTTAAGGAATATAGAGATATTACCGAAAAATCGAGGAGAAACAACCGTAAAATCGCTTGATTGCTAGATAAATAAGTGGAATCAGCTCAATCATTTCCATTCATAGCTGATAGCAGCCCTAATTTGAAGCTTTTGGTTGATTGATGCTGGAACCATACCCGAGTCCTTCTGTTCGCCCCGTTTCCTCTTTGGCGGTTTTTTTTTTTTCGTTACTTAAATTAAAATTAGAGACTTCCCTAATAATAATAGTAATAATATAATAATAATAATACTCCCTCCGTCTTATTTTATTTGTTTATGTTTCATTTTTTATTTATTCCAAAATAAATGTCGACTTTAATTGTTAAATTTATTCAAATGTCATTTTTTTATAATATTTACAATAAAAAATATGGGACATTAAATGCTCAAACAATGACATAAATATAAAAATATTTAATTATTTAACGAGTTTCAATGGAGTAAATGAAACTAAATAATAATGGCGAATTGGCTATAAGGTTCTGTTTGGTGTTTAAAGGACACAAAAATTAAAGAAAAGAAAGGATTGTGATCGACAGGAAAGGAATGGAGAATGAGTGATTTCAAGTCCCTTTGTATTGTTTGGATTGGACGGAAAGGAAAGTAAAGGAAAAAAAAATATTAAAAATGTGTTTGGAAAATTAAATGAAAAGAAAAGAAATGCTTAAGGTATACACAAATTGCTATTTTTTAGAAATAATAATAATATTAAACAAATACCTATGTTTGATCAACAATCAAATATATACTATATTTATCGAATTGGAAACTTTAATTTAGAAAGCATTTTCCTTAAATGAAAACATAAAGCACAAAGATCCTATTGTATGGTGAAATGAATCGATAACAATTGTTAACGATGAGGTATATGATATCAAGTATAGAACAGTTTCTTAAATCTGGAGAAATCAAGCCGAAAATGTAATTACCGGATAATAATCCACCAACTGTAAGACTGAAAACATCAACATATTTTCAATTAGAACGATGATAGAAACATACATCAAGTTTAAAAAATAAAAAAAAACATAAATCAAGTTAGATGATGATTGAGAGTTGATGAATGATGTGTGTTTGATGATCAGTTAATTCAATGGAGTGAAAAATATGAACGATGATATAATATATTTTCCCTCTACTTTTTCTAATGAATTATATTATATCATATTTATTGGTTTTCACATTTTCTCTTTCTTTTCTCTTGATACCAAACACTAGACATAAATCCCTCTATCCCCATTCTTTTCTTCTCTTTCCATTTCCTTCAAACCAAACAGAGTTAAAGGTTTATCTCAACACATATTTGGTTTTTCGGGCTTGACCAAACTCTAATTTAAAAAACAAAATGAAAAATAGACTAAAACGAGCGGAGTTTCGAAAATAACCTTGTGTCATAAAGCCCCAATTCCCATTCCCAACACTTGACCATATTTTGGCATTTCTCATTGAACCCCACCCCACCCCACAATCAGTTCATAGCACCTTACAAGAATCTCCAATCACCATCTTTCAATTGAACTTCCAAGAATCTCCAATCGAAGAAAAACATATCGAACCTCTAATCAAAGAAGAACAACCTATTTTCCGCGTCCTTCAATTGCGGAAGCTTAAAATCCGACCTTAAAGCTCTAGTTCGGTGGTCCGGTGGAGTAACGACAGCAGGAACATAAATCATACTTCGGGCGGTAAGTATAAGTGTTTAATTAAGCGTGTTTAGCCTAATCTATGTAGAATTTGGCGTAATTTAGAATTAATTTAGTTTAGGGTTATGGATGCTGCCATTTTGTTTTGATTTGGGTATGGTGTTAGATTCCCTAAAACAATATACATCACACGTTGTAAATTGTCAATCACAACGTGACTCTATAAGGAAAAAAACGATTTATGTCACACATAGTAAATTGTTAATTATATAGTGACTCGGTTATTGAAATCAATCTATACATTAATTAACATCACATATAATTAGTGAGATAAAGGTTGTCATCGTTTGGCTGAAAATGGTGAACATTCGCTTGTCTCAAAACGGTTAACTCGAATTATCAATTTCATTATATCTCAAAATTATACTTTCATATTATTACTCACAATATTTCGACATGAGATATATTACATTTAACTTATAAAATGTGAATGTCACATTCTATTTTGGATTATGCAAATGAAGAAGGATTCACTTGGGCATCTACATGGAGACAAAATTAATTTCCATAAGAAAAATATAGACAAAATTTACTCATGGATTTATTTGTTGTGGGACCCAATGGTCCATACCTTATCAGATGTGCACATGAAGTGTGTATATTTATGGGCATGAAGGTACGTGTCACCAACCTTTTGAAGAAGATAAAGATGGTTAATAAAGGTGAGATAAAGACATATACAAATTTACATTTACACAATAATTATTATATTTCTTCATGGAGACTTGGTCTCTACATTATTAGTAAACTTTTCCTAAATCAAAGATAATAAGGTAGCAATGGAAAGTTACTTGTGAATGCTGTTAAACGAACCGAGCGTTCACGAACAATACTCGAACTCGGCTCGTTTAAGCTCGTTCGAGCTCGTTCATATATGCTATTGAGCCGAGCTCGATCAGGTTCTTATGCTCGTTTACTAAACGAGCGAACACGAGCCTGCTCGTGAACGTTCGTTAGTGTTTGCGAACTTATATAATATATAATATCAATAATAAATATAAATCATATATACACATAACTTTTTTTTGAGGGAATATATACACATAAATAATTTAACAAATAACAAATATTTTATGGATGTTTGATTAAACGAGTATTTTGGGTTGAATAATTGATATATTGGATATAAACAAATCATTCCTCTTAAAAAAATACTATTGAATGAGCCAAGCTCGGGTTCGAGCCTGTTCACGAGCTTGATCTCGAGCTCGAACATTTTTTATACTTATCGAGCCAAACTCGAACAGGCTTTTAGACTCGTTTGTGTTAACGAGCCGAGCCGAGCCGAGCCTACCCGATTATAAACGAGCTCGAGCTTGAACATTAGATACTCGACTCGGCTCGACTCGTTCACAGCACTACTTGTGATTCCTCAATTAGGCTATTGGTAAATGGTAGCACATAATTTAAATAAATAAATAAATAATGGTAACACCAATATTTGGTTATACTCCCTCCATTTTTTTTATCAATCACAGGATTTGTCATTTTTTATTTATCTGTTATTTTACATTTCAATGCATCATTTATTATTTTTCCCTTATTTACCAATAAAATATTTACATCTCCAATAAAAAAACACAATTCCAGTACTAAAAACTCATTTACCAACAAAATATTTACATCTCCAATAAAAAGTTACATTTTCAATATACACATTAATTATTTTCTTAATATTTATGATTCTTCTCTCTGCGCCGTATAAAAAAAAACGGAGGGAGTATATCCTATCCTAAAACATGTATGTATAAAACTCCACACATAAATAAGACCCAATATTAAGCTGAGGCCACATCGGCCCATTTGCTGAGTTGGTCTTCTAGATTATCTGGGACCCGAAAAATGTATAAAGTGAGTAATACTAATGTCAACATCTTTAAATAATAATTCCTCATTCATCAAAAAAAACAAATTTGTAACATCAAGTTAATCCATTTCAATAAAAAAAAAACATGGTATTATTATTCATAATAACTTATTTGAATAGACGTCACTTTATATATACAAGTAATCATCGAAATATTATCCAACAACAAATACGTATACAAACTTTGATCTAGAAATATACTACCTCCGTCTTACAAAAAAAATGTCTATTTTTTTTAAAATTAATTGTCTCAAAAATAGTGTTCATTTAGAAAATCAATACATCATTTAATGCATTTTTTTCCAAACATATTCCTATTATAACATTTAATGTTTAAATATTTATTTCATATCGTTAAAACTAATTTGAATGAAAGTTCTCCTCAGCTTCAAATGTCTGAATCTTTGGACTAATATAAGAGAAAAAGAAAAAGAAGTTGAATGAGAAACGTAGCTTGATAGAAGTTGCCATTTTTAATCTACTCTCTTAGGCATTTTGCGAAAGAGACAACAATGAAGGTAAAACAGAGTTTTCTTCTTAGAAAATGATAGATTTAGTTTTTAAAATCATCATTTTATCATTAAGTTTGTTTTTGTGTAATCGGCGTCTTATGCTGAAATTCTGTCTAGGGACTAACAATAAATATCAGGGTCTAACTGAATATGTATATTAGTGTTAAAAAAAAAAAAAAAAAAGCCTAAAATACACTATTAGAAACGATGACTTATTTTATTTTATTTTTTTGAAATTAAAACGACGACCTTTAAACAATGAATTTTAGAGGGGGTTCATAGATCATGGCCTAGTGAATCTGCACCGCCTTTCATTACTCCCTCTAACTACCACACATACTTTATAATAAAATAAAAGCATTCACAACCAGAGGCATAGGCCCCGGCCAGCGGTCTAGTTGTAAAATCCCGACCTTTCATAAAATGACAGACGTGTCTTTTTACGAAATATAGAATATTATATGTATTAATTTATTAATTCTAGATTTAAGATGAAAAGGAAAAGGAAAGAAAAAGGGCTTATTGGGATTTAAAGGAAATTATGGGATTTACTAGAAGTTAAGGGATTTAATAAGCAATAACTCATTGGGAAGTTATTTTTGACTAAATAAACTTCCCTTGTGAGTTGGAAGTTGTCAGAAATCAACAACAAACAAAAAGGGGTCGAACTCTGCAAGGAAAATTGTTTAGAAAAGCCTAAGAGAGACATCTCCAAAATTCTCTCAAGTTCTTGGTCGGTTTTCAGAAAGGGTAGGAGATTCAGAATCAACATGAGAAGATGATCGTTTTGAAACAAGAAAGATGGAGTTTTGAGAAAGGTTTCTTGGAGAAGTCTTAGAAGTGCTTCCGATGTTCTTGATGTTTTGCTTGTTAAAATGTAAGAGACTCTTCCGAATGTTTAATTAAGGTTTTATGGTGTTAATGTTGTGTTTTGGGTATGATTTGTGGTTAGAAATCATGCTAGTTGTTGTTGTAGTAATACAAGGTGTTATAGCATGTTTAGAACATGTTTTGATGCTATTTGGATGTATATTTTGATGTTAAACTTGTTTGGTGAGTAGAAATCGATAGAGTGTAGAAACTGTATGTAGAGCAGTTTTGGGCCATTTTGGCGTGCCCTTTGCCCTTTTGGCACCCACCGACCTGAACAGAGAGTTCAGTGAACTCTCTGATGCATTTTTGGCGCGCCCCGAAGTTTTTGGCGCCCCCCGACACTGTGTGAATGTTGTTGCTTGTATTTTAAGCTATGAGATGAGTTTGGAATGTTGTCTGACCTAGTAACATTAAATGAACATGAACAAGCCTTGATTAAGCCCCTGATGCGTTTAGTTCCAACACCGAATGTACTATTCCATAGAGTTGAAGTTCGGGACCGTCGGAAGAGTATGAATGGCTTGTGCTTTGATGAATTAGTATTCATCAATGTCTATGTATGTGCTAGGGCTTGTCTGTGTCTAATGATCTAGGTGAGAGATTAGGAGTTGTGAGGGAGTTTACTTGAAAACACTTAGGTGACTAGTTAACAACATAATAACAAACATACTTGTGTAGTAAAAAGATTAAACATCAATCCATTCTTGGTAAGGCACAAGGTCATATCGCGATGTGTGGGCTATTCGGCTTCTGGCCTTTAAAAGGCACTGGGAGTGGAGGGACCTCGTGAATGAATAACTTTACTGGCCTCGAAGGGGCATTAGGAGTAGAGGGACTTCAACGAACGTGTACGCTATTGGGCTTCCCCCGTGGCTATTGGTGTGATCCACTGATAGGTTGCAAATGACATCTCGTGGTGGATATTCATCATGCGTAGTGCCCTTGAATGATGATGTAACAAAGATAAGCTAAGCTAGAAAGAGTTAGTTATGACATGTTGATGAGCATGAGTGAACCCTAGAGTATGAGTCGGTCTCACAAGGATAACTTAATAATAATAACTAATGAACCTATTGTTGCAAGACTTAATTATACATTAGCTTCTTTCTCTTGCTAATTACTTTGTACTTACCTCAATTGCATGTTTTGTTTTGTATGATTTTGGGGTGAGAAGACGAACAGGTTGACCATGTGTTGGATGACGACTCTGGGGACAATGTTTGAGCTTATGTTTCACTTGATGTTTTCTGTTTCTTTTAATATAAGATGTATCAGACTATGTTGTTATTTCAGTTCAAGACAAGTGTTGTACTTTCTTTAAGACCTTTGTAAGATAAGTTGTACTTTTCTTTTGTTTCGTTGTTGTAGGATAAACCTTTCTATCTGTAATCTATTCTTAGTTATTTTTATGATGCTTACCGGGTCTTTTTAGCTTCCGTTTGCTAAACTCGATACGACGTAGTAAAAGCTTACGTATAATATGTAATTTATTTAATATTATAAGTGCCGAACGTTTGTTTTCCGGATAAGAACTCGGTATCCGGGAACGGGACGTTACACTAGTAGACTTGCCTCATGAACTCATTACTCCTATCTTGATACCATATTGAAATTACTTGTCTCCTAAAAGATTAAGTAGTTGAAAATGTAGAAGATAAACATATTAAGCACTTGAAAATTTAAACATGCCTCTCAAGTATAGTTCTACAACAAAGTATGTGCCAGCGTGACACATACAGACAATGATACATCCGTATCATAAAAAGTGTCAACATTTGAAAAATAATTTGTCCTAAAAAATTGTTTATTTAGAAAATACATCATTTAATGCTGTTTTTTCAAACATATTTCTAACATGATATTTATTGTTGTATGTTCATTTCATATATATTCCAAAGCAAACATTAATTATAAGATATGGATATATATGTCTATTACTAATAAAACACAACACATTAAATGAGTTTCTTAAACTGTATGAATAATAAAATATGGACACTTTTTTATGAACGGAGCTAATACATTACAAGACTAATAAAGAGATACAACACTTAAAACAATATAACGAAAATGCAATGTTGATCGAGAAGTTTGAATTCATGACATCCGATACTTCAACGCGTGTAAACATTTATTTAGACTTTTACGAATAGACATATCATTTTCCTTTATTTTTCAATCTCTAGAATCCCAATGAACCAGTTCATAAAATATTAATAAACAACCAGACTCTTCTACATAATTTTAAATTCTTCTTAAAATTCGTTAAGAGGTTAGGTAATGTTAATGACACAACACCCAATATACTCGGGCATCATACCTGTGTAAAATTCGATTTTTTAGAGGTCGAAATAACACATTTCGACTTTTAGGGAGTTGAAATAACACATATCGACATCTAAAAAATCGAATTTTACACAGGTGTGGTGTCCGAATATATTGGGTGTGGTGCCATTAACAATGCCCTATTTTTTATTATACAATAGTACTAGTACAATTTTTTTTCTTCTTTTGACCTAGGTTGTCAAATTATCCGACAAACCTAAAGTATTGATAAGGTTGTTTGACAAAATCAAAGTTGTTTTTATCAAAGAAACCATTTTATTTTAGGACAATGTGTGAAAGATGTAAATAAATGAAGAAAATTCTTTCATTTATAGGATATCATGTCAATAAATGTAAGCTGAATACTCAATCGACTGCCAATGCCCTTTCAGAGAAAACGTGTGAAATTAATTTATATAATTTCTTTTCTTTTTTACTTCTTCTCAAATATGGGATAAGAGCATCAACAAAGAGGCTATGTAATGGTTTATCATTCTAAGGTTTATTTATTCAATTCCAGTCATTTAATAGTTTTTAATCAAATGAAATGAAATTTATTTTCATTCCGTTAGAATCAAAATAAATTTCATGTTTTGGTTTTCACATGCGTCCAATCGATGTAATGGATGAAATAAATATTTTCTTTCATTCTATTACATCAATCCAAACAAGTCATTAATCTCAATTCCTCTGTTATTAGAGGTAATAATAAGATTAGAGCTAAAACATGATCATGAATTGTTTAATGATGGAAAGTGACAGATACATCGAAAGTAATACGTATGATTGTAAAAAAAAAAAAAAAAAAGATTTAATCCATACATTTGTATAACAAAAATCTAAAACTCAAAAGAGAAAAGGAAAAAAAAAACACCCTTCTTAAATAACTTTTTATACATATTTCCGGTACTCAAATAATTTATTTAATGATGATGTCTTGTAAAAGTAATTTCATGTCTTTATTATAGGGGTTGATGTTGAGGATGTATATATGATACGGGGATGGGAATTGAACCACATGTTTTGACCTTTGGTTTTGTCTAGTACATACGGCATGCGGTTGCGGAAACATTTTTGGTGGATCGAGTCAGAATTCTTAGGGGGGAGTTATTGTATGGTAAGTGATTTTGAAGTGAAGTGGCGGATGAAACAATCAGAACCACACAGTTTAAATACAGAATAAAAGTGTGTGGTTTGTGGGCTGCAACACGGTGTCTCTGCACCGTGTGAAGACACCACACAATAACCTCCCTTCTTAGGGGTAGCGCAAGGAATTTCTAATTGTTGAGTTGCTGGTGATATGATTCAATATTTATCACTCTGACATAAGGATTTGTTATTTGTGTCTTTCAAAGAGTCAACAACTTTAATATATTACATAGCATACTCTTAAGGGGATGTTCTTGTGTGGTGTCTTTATACGGTGTGGAGACATACACACCACACAGTTTCATTCTGTCTTTAAACTGTGTGGTTCTGATCGTTTCATCCGTTACTTCACCTCAAAATCCCTCTCCAAACAAGTATTTTCCATCCTTACGAGCCCAACACCTTATAGAAACAAAGAGAGCCATATATAGTCGAGGAGGACTCTACGTCTCAACAGGCTATCCACTGAATGCCTGAGGGCTCAATGTGCAATTAGAGTATATGCTGAAGACACCCTTGCTATTAAGAGACATACATCATCGCCTCAAGCCTATAGAGAGGCCCAATATCTCTATTATTTTGATGGCCACCAAAGTTATTACGCAACAGATCCTCAAATCATGCGGCTATTCTTACATATTTGACAAGTGATCCTCATATCTTTAAAATACGATATGTGTAGCATGATTATTCTCTCCATGCATTCACAATTATCCAACAACCATACTAACAGAAGCAATCTGGTATTCCTACATCATGATCACATCAACTCCAATATATAAACTCTTATTTCTGTTATAGCAAATGTATGTTCACTTAGCATATAAAGTTTAATTGTTTGATTCCGCTATCGGATGCGTATGCCGTCACTTGATGATGGTATATGTCTTTTTAGCACAAACATCAACTTAATTATGACTAATGTATTACTTTTAATCCCTTCTACCTATGATTTATCCAACAAATCTCATAATTAATTTCACTTTAAAGGCAAAATAATGGTAAAATATAAAAGTTTCTAAAAACCAAAAAGACTACTTGTATAGGACAAATGCACTACTATTATAATTACCTATCATTATTGTTACATCATACTGCAGCCCTACCTACTGCTTACCCTACACCTAATAAATATATATATATATATAGTCCCCACAAACTATCTCTCACCATATATATTTGAATAAATATCACAAACATCCTCCATATCCACACCTTATATATACAGCTAATTAGATTGCATGCATTCAAGCTTTCATAGTTGAAAGAATCCATGGTCAAAGACTCTAATTTCTAAGAGAAAAAAAAAAGATGGAAAAAAATTATTTTTCCTCTCCAAAAACCATCTTCATTTTCTTGCTTTTCTTGTTAATGGTTTTATGCTTTCAAGCAAAACAGAGTGATGCACAAAATGGACAGCTTCCTAAGGAGGAATGTAAGAATTTCTTATTTTTAAGCTTCTCTTTTTTTTAATTTTTATATTTTTTTCTTTCTTGAATTCAGAGAAAGCATACATATTCATAGTTCTTCAACAGTACTGAAATGCAATAAAACGGAGTTTAGTATTTAATCCTTAAAGATTGCAACTTTTTTGGTTTTTAACATTCGCAGCTGAGAAATCTTGGGACTTCATTAGTTTAATCTTCAAATGGTATTTGGATTTTGTATCCTCCCCCTAATCCCCCACCCCAACCCTGTTTTCACATATGTATGCCTTACCCTTCCCCCCCCCCCCCCCCCCCCCCCCCCCCAATACACAGACACAGACACATGGGGAAACTAAAGAATTGAGCTTGAAATGAACAGGTGTTCAAACAATTATGAAATTCAATTATTAAGCCGGCAGGCGGCAACGTTGACCAAGAAGATTTCTTTCTGAATTAAAAAAACTAGAACAGTTGATTCTTTGAATATTTCCAGAAAAACAAAGAATATATATATATATATATATATATATATATATATATATATATATATATAAATTGAGGGATGTAGACTGATTTAGTTAAATATTTGTGATTAGTTAGAACAGAATTTTCTAAGTAATGTAGTTAAGAAACTCATATTGTCAAAATCAGGAGATTTCATTTTCATGGTGACTTGGATTCTAATTTAATCTTAATTATGAAGCATTAAACAATGTTTATCTTTTGGCCTTTTTTTTAAAACCCTTTATTTGCACCATCGCGTTTTTTTTTACCGAGTATCTCACACACGACACACCACACTGAATCGATATTCGGAAAGTCGACTCTCGAGTCAATGATCGGTTTTCAGATGGTCGGTTGATTATGAGGATCGACTCTTCGAAAGTCGATTCGGTGTTAGGCCGTTGTTATTCGGGTTTTTATTTTCTTATTTTTTTAATGAGTGATTTGTAATTAAACATGTTTATATTTTTTATTATTTTTTTTTTTTTTGCAGTGGATGCTCTTAAAGAAATAGCTACACAGATAGGGAAAACAGATTGGGACTTCAATACAAATCCATGTGGTGTTAATAATATAAATTGGAATACACCAAAAAACACTGCTACTCCAAATTTTAACAATTCTGTCATCTGTAATTGTTCTTTTCCTGGTGCTGTTTGCCATGTCCAAAAAATGTAAGTTCCTCTGTCTTCTTATTATTATTATCCATTGTTGAAGGTACCATACCGGACCTACCTTTTTTGCATTTCTGTCTAATGTTACTCTTGGCAATTTCGCCCCTCATTTGTGCACGTTTTTACATTTTCAATCCATATTACACATGGGTCGTGTTTTTATCGGTTGAAGCATTTCGTACGTCCAATGTTGGTTGTTTAACATGTGGCACTTCGAGCTGAAAATGTAAACATAAATGCATAAAGTAGAGTAAAAGTGTCGATATTAAAATAATAGGGATGTAAATGCAAAAATCTTGAAAGAAAAGGGACCAAAAGTATCTTAATCCCTTAATATGAGATCTGAGCGCGGCTAATGTAGGCTCGGGGTTAACCATTTTCATAGGAATTTTTTGGGTAGTCAATCCACACCTTGCGGATACACTTATTTTCACAGAAAAACACACTTGTTTTCTAGGGTAAATATTTTTTACTGGGAAGTACGAATGTTTTCCAGTGAACTCGACAGAATGTAGATACACCACTTCAAAACACCAGTGTCTTAACTTAAATCGTAACCCGGATCCGGATATGATTGAATCTAAATCCCATCACTTTCCTATTTCTCTATTGACAGATTTCTCAAGGGCCAGGATCTACCTGGTGTACTCCCACCTTCACTAGCAAAGTTACCATTTGTGACAACAATGTAATTCAATCATACAACTATCTATTTTTATTTTATTTTATACTTCTCCATTTTTTTTTATCAAAGTAATTAAAATGCTGCATTTTTTTGTTTTTTTGTTTTGCAGTGATTTCACAAGGAATTACCTCAGTGGCACAATTCCATCTGAATGGTCATCTCTTTCCAATTTGCAATACTTGTAAGATTACCATACTTTATAAGCTTCATTTTTTGATAATTTGTTCATAGCTACGATGTAGTTGCATTGGTACGGATACGTAGATATGTAATATACGTTTGTGGAATATTTGTAGGATATAGGATATGGGTACTGATAGGATGTGTAAATACTAAAAGCATAGGGACCAAAATGTTGATATTAAAACGATAAGGATTAAATAATAAGTATAAATTAAAAGCAAATTTTAGTAGTTTTTCTTCATTTTGGGTAGCTTTTCGATAATTTGAGAGTGGATCTAGGTTGTACCGATACGGATACGTAGATACTGGATATATATGTGTGGGAAATTCGAAAGATATAGGATACGGGTAGAGATAGGATGTGTAAAAACTAAGAGCATAGGACCAAAATGTAAAGATAATCATTGACTAAAGCAAATTTCAGTGTTTTTTCGTCGTTTTTATTTGTAGTTTTTCCATCTTCAGTTTCTAGCAAGGTTCTTCATTGTATGTATCCAAGTTATGGACGTGCATATTCACATCACATATCCAGCTTTCACAATTGCACATTGCCTCGGCCCTAAGGCGTGTATCCTAAGTATCCAATTTGTATTCGTGTCGGATACGTATCAAACACGTGAGACGCTACCAAACAGAAGTATTCATGTATTAATGATCATGATTAACGCGTTCATGATTTTGTTGTTAGTTTTATGTTCATATACGGATTCTGACGGTGTAAATCCATTGCAGGTCTGTAACTGTGAACCGCTTATCCGGACCGATTCCTGATTTTTTGGGAAGCATGACAAATATAACATACATGTATGCTTTTCACCTTATCTCAGATACGGATCAAAAATCGGGGGCACAAAACAAAATTATAGAAAGTATTAGGAACACAAGTGTATTTTTTATTGTCAAATTTTTAACAACAAAACAATATCGTTTTAAGAAAAAAATGAATTCTCGAAATCCATTGGAGGCATGTGCCATTGGTCCCTCCTTAGTACGTCCGTTGGTAGGCGGGCCTATATTGGAGGACCAGGGACACGTGCCCCTTTGGATTTGGCCAAAAATTATATTAAAACGACATCGTTTTGCATTTACAAAAACGAAAAATTACATTTTGTGTCCTCGTTACTTTCTTTAATATTGTTCTGTGCCACGATTCCTAGATCCGTCAGTGCCTTATCTTCTGCGTTATTTCTTTTATGGTCTAATATATCATAAGTGATATTGTTGATTTTTTTAGAAGCATAGAGACCAACAATTTTAATGGGAGTATTCCAGCTTCAATTGGAAACATGAACAATTTACAGAGTCTGTAAGATT
The DNA here is from genome assembly GCA_036785695.1 of Gentiana straminea. Taxonomy (NCBI): domain Eukaryota; kingdom Viridiplantae; phylum Streptophyta; class Magnoliopsida; order Gentianales; family Gentianaceae; genus Gentiana; species Gentiana straminea. The sequence continues at coordinate 2,939,072 of JAVUPR010000042.1, forward strand.
TTATATTTATTATGATCATAGAGATAAATCCAATATATGATAATTTTATATGCATAATTTGCCTTTTTCTTCCCCCCCCCCCCCCCCCCCCCCCCCCCCCCTTTCTCTCTCTCTCTCTAAAAAATAAATTGACTTTTTATTTTATTTCTGCAGGATTTTAAGCTCCAATAATTTAACAGGGGGGTTGCCAACTGAATTGATTAATTTGACAAACTTGACAGAACTGTATGTATTTAATTACATTTTCATAAATTGTTCTTATTACATTTTTATTATTTTTTATGCACTTTTTTTATTTTCCTTTTTAAATCCTTTGATTTCATTTGTTTTCTTTATACAGTAGACTAAGCAGTAACAATTTTTCTGGAAAATTGATCCTGTTTGATACTTGGACAAACCTACAAAAGTTGTAAGTACTTAGCAATTTGATTAGGATGAGTACTTTTTTTTTTGGCCCCTTTTGTTTCATGGAATTTACACTTATATCCTCAATGTTTCATATTTACTGCTTAACCCGTCATGTATAAATTTTTTTTACTTTTTCAATCCGAAGTGTCACGTGTCAAACAACCAGCATAAAAGGCACGATAGGCTCCAACCAAAAAAACCAGACACGTGGCAAAAATAGCCTGAAAATGTAAAAAAACTACATAGATGAGGGGTTCAAGTGTAAATCTAAAACATTGGGGATTATAGTGCGAAAACCGTAAAACAAATAGGACCATAAGCGTCTTTCTGGAAGTGTTCTTAACTACTTTTGTGCATTATTAATATTCTCAGGGAGATTCAAGGGAGCGGTTTTTCAGGGCCGATACCATCGAACATTTCAACGTTCACGAATTTAACCGAACTGTGGGTTAAATCCTCTATATATACGGTTCTTGATTTATTTATTTAATAACTCGTTATGATTACGAATCTCTAAGTGTGAATTCGTGTTGTTCAGAAGGATTAGCGACTTGAATGGAGGCGGTTCAACAATTCCGTCACTAAAGGACATGACCAGCATGAGTAGATTGTTAGTGATCTCTTTTATATCAACTTACTGTGACAACACACCTATCACGACGCCATATTTTTAAAAATCGGTGATGTACAATTGACTTCCTGAAAGTAGAATTGATTTTTTTAAAAGCCGATTTTCAGCATGGTGTCATGGACAGATGTGATGGTACATTTGAAAAGTTCATTTGTTATTTTAAATTCAATTTTATCGGCAACAAGGGTATAACGGTAAATCTGTATTTTGCAGAATGCTAAGGGGCTGCAATTTATCTGGAAACGTGCCTGATTACTTATCTGGAATGACGGCATTACAAATTCTGTAAACTTTCTACAAAACTTTGTCTTGCTTGAAAATTAAATTTTTTGTACTCTATTTTTCTTCATTTTCTTAAATCTAATCACTATCTTCCATAATGATATATTTTTATCAGAGATTTAAGTTTGAACAATTTGGAAGGACCAATTCCAAATAATATTCAAGGCCTCCTAAAGCTTGAGCTTATGTAAGTACTATATATATTTTATTTTATTTTTAGTTTAGTCTATTTTTTGAAATTGTTTCATATAATTTGATTTATTGTGGAATTTATTTAATCTTTGAAAATATTCAGGTACTTGACTGGTAATTCACTTTCTGGGCCAGTCCCAGACTGGATTCAAAATAGAGATTCGAAATAGTAAGTAAGTTTGTTCATGATTCGATTTTATTACTGCAAAATTATTCATGTAACTCGGCGTTGTTCGCATTTTAGTCATGTTTTTGCTCCAGTTACAATTTTAGTCCTGTAATTTGAAATTTATTTTTGCACAAATTTAGTCATACATCACGAAAAAGGCTGAATTTGGGGGGGGGGGGGGGGGGGGGAAACGAATTTTGGCAGGAAAATCCCTACACATGAGGCTGACAAGGCAAAAAATCGTTAAACAATTACAAAATTCGTCCTATAACTTGCCAAGTTAAACGACTAAATTTGCAATTTTCGTGCAAAAATCGAATGTCCCTGATTTTAAAGTCACGTCAGCAAAACACGGCAAGAATTTTGCCCCGTCAGGTGCCTCCGGGGAAGGAGGACTGAAACTGCAATGAAAAAAATCTTGTAACTAAAATTGTAGCCGGAGCAAAAACATGACTAAAACGTTAACTAGGTCAAGTTACATGACTAATTTTGTAATTTCATCGGAGGTAGTGATATATATCATGATATGACACATTTAAATAATGAAAGGTCTCACTGACACATTATATTATGACAATTATTGCGTCAGAATGATTTATTACAGTAACCTTGTTATTCGTATCGCTAACATAACATATCTTTTTTCAGCCAGATGGATTTATCTTACAACAACTTCGATAAGAAATCTTTACCATCAAGCCGTCGTGATACCTTGTATGCAACTAGTCTTCTTCTCGGGAAATTCTTCTGTGATCACTCCGGTTAATTAAGAAGTGACCTGACATGGCACCATCCTAGACACATACTATAATTGATGATTTACCGTCTGTGGCCATTACGATGCCACGTCAGATCACTTCTCAGCTGGAGTGACCATGGAAGAACTACCCCTTCGTTCTTGGATTTATTTCGGTTTTAATTTCTAGCTTTAAGGTTTGTCTAACTTTTTTTTTTCCTTCTTCAGAAACCTTTACCGAGGCTTTGGCGCGCGAGATCATTCGTAAGATCATTGTAGTCTCTCTCTCGGGAAATACTTACATGGTTATTCTTCAATAAGGAGCACCGTCGCATGAAAGACAAGTGTAGAAAAGACTAAATAATATCTTTTATCTTTTTGCACTTGTCACTCATCCGACTGTGTTCCACGTTGAGGACTCCAATTATGCAAGAATTTCCCCTCTGTGTGTGGAATATTGAACATAGTGTGGTCTTTTTTTTGTTGTCAGTGTTACGGCACCACGTTAAATTTACCGTTTTCGACATCATAGTACAATTGACCTTTGAACAATAGATATTATAAACCGGATGAAAGTCGATTGTAGAGTTGATTCGACTTTCACTTGATCGATTTATATGGTGGCAGAGGTAAATCGATGGTGGTGCCTTTAAAGCGTGTCTATTTTTTTTTTTTTACTGTACTCTCTACTTTCACCTCCTTTTTTTTAACTGCAAATTTCAATGCAGAAAGCTTTCTACTTACCTCTCTACATGTTCGAAAGGTCAGTAATAATATTACATTTTTCGTCCCCATTGTTTACTGTTTATTACATATTTTCTTTCAATTTTTCATCTTACCACTTTTACACTTTATCTATTCAAAATGGTACAATTTCAGTCCAAAGTGTCACGGGCCTCGCATGTTCCAACCAATAAAAACGTACGCACGATGGATTGAAAGTGTTAAAAAATACATAACTGAGAGTTATAAGTGTAAGGATGAAATTCTCAGAGACGTGGGGTGACTGCAACGCAGATATGCTTAAAATCACAGTTAAACGTTTTAATGTGTATTTAGTAAAAAGTCCGTAAAATCCGAGCGTTTTTACGTGTATTTAGTAAAAACACTTAATACACATAAAGACGCTCGCGTTTTACAATGTTTTTTTGCATGTCGTCACCCCACATCAGAATTTCCCTTGTTAACTGACGAAATTAACAATAGAATTATAAAGAATTTGCTCAAAATCGTCTCATTTTCTACAAACAATGATTTGTAGATCGTTATGAAATACACATAAATTGTGGCGGAAAGCAGACAAAAGTCGGAAACACCGTTTACGAAGGAGATGAAAGCTCAGCCGGAAATACAAAATTTTCCATCCCTGCTGAGTATTGGGGAAGTAGTAATACCGGTGATTTTTACGGCCGTAACAGAAGTTTCTCCGATTACACGGCTACAAATATTACCGTTCTTAATGTTAACGACTCGGAATTATTCACAACTGCTCGTTTATCAGCCATATCTATCGCTTACTATGGACGTTGCTTAGCTAATGGAAACTATACCGTTACTCTTCAATTCGCGGAGATTGTTTTCACGAGTAACCGATCGTTTCAAAGTCTTGGATTACGAAAATTCGATGTTTACATCCAGGTAATTAAACCACGGTATTATTACTGTCATAATCATTACGACGCAACAAATGTCACAATATGATCATATGGTGACGTTTTCAATTATAGTAAAAACGTCGTACCCTTTTATCAACGTATGATGATCAATTTCTTTTTTCAATAATGTTTTTTGTTGTATGATTTGTTACAGGATGAGCGGAAATTAAAAGATTTCAATATTGAAAACGCCGCGGGAGGAGTTAATAAAGTGTCCATACAACAGTTTAATTCAGTTGCTGTAAACGACGGCGTTCTCGAGATACGGCTCCAATACGCCAGCAAAGGAACAACGGCTGTCCCGGTCCGAGGAACTTATGGTCCTTTGATTTCTGCTATTTCAATTAAATCTGGTAAATTACTTGCTAAATTTGATAGACTTGTGTAACAAGAAAGTCGATTTCCAGCTCTAGAATCGACTGTCCAAAAGTTGATTGTATTGTGGTGCATGCCCATAACGGTAGATTAGATGTGGTGCCACGTACGTACTAGAATGCATCACAATGAAAACAATCAACCAGTGGAAAGTGTATTCTATAGATAAGTATCGACTTTATGTTAATCGACTGTCACAATCGACAATCAGGAAGTCAATTCTCAAATCTAGAATCAACTATCCAAAAGTCGATTGTATTGTGGTTCCCAGAACAGTAGATTTGGTATGGTGCCACTAAAAACGCCCGAAAAGCTTTAGGGCATCTTTAGTTGCACCACAGTAACGATCGGCTTTTTCACGAGTTAACTAGAATCGACTTTCCAACGGTCTATTGTCACAGTCGACCGGATTGAAGTCGATTCTGAAGATGTGTGTGTTTATCTATCTACTATCTCACTCACATTATACAATAGTATATACATACATTACTTATTTTAATAAATCTATGTGCAGATTTTGATCCACCATCAAATGCAAAAAAGAAGAGAACAATTGCAATAGCATCATCTGTTTCTGTGTTTTTTGTCATTCTCTTAATTTGCATTGCTGCTTGGAAGATCCATTCAAATAATAAGATATCAAGAGAAAAAGGTAATTCAAAATCATAGCTTGTATTTACATTTTCTTGATGCAAAACCCCTCTTTTCACGGTTTTTACACTTTTACCCCCATACTTTTTTACCCTTTCGGTCAATTTTTGCCCCATGTCAAATTTACATCGGTCGGAGCATTTTGTACCTTAATTAATGCTGAGTCGAGTTGTGAAAAGAGTCGTTTTCGAGCTTAATTACCATAATGAATTCTAAATAAATAACCAAGCTCACGAGTCGAATTGTGTTATTTCGAGTAGTAAACAAGTCGAGTTTGAGCTTGCCTTTTATTATCCAATTAGTTCGAGATGAGTTTTAAGCCTGAATTTTTTCAGTCTAGTCGAGCTCGAGCCCATGATGTGTATAAACTTTGTGAATTTTTATTTGATATTTTATCATTGTTTTACTGCAGAACTAAGAGGATTGGACTTAAGGACTGGTAGATTCACCTACAGGCAAATCCGAGCTGCAACCGATGATTTTAGCGCTGCAAATAAAATCGGTGAAGGTGGTTTCGGGTCGGTTTACAAGGTATATATATATCCCGAGAAATAATTTTCGAGAATAAAACATTCCTTACCATTTTTGGATTTTTTTCATTTTAGTAAGTCATATTCAGTAAAAATGATGGTATACTTTGCCCTTTATAATTCAATCCAGTTCAAGTCGAGTTTTGAGTTCTAGTTCTTTAGTCGAAACGAGTTCGAATCTTGACGTCTATTGATTCGACTCGGCTCGGCTTGAGTACGCTTAGGAACACAAATATTCTGTAAAAATGATGGTAATACTTTCTGACTTGGTACAGGGTACATTACTGGATGGTAAAGTGATAGCTGTGAAAAGACTTTCACCAAAATCAAAACAAGGAAACCGGGAATTCGTTAACGAAATCGGTATGATCTCGGTTTTACAACACCCGAACGTCGTGAGATTATACGGATGTTGTGTCGAAGGGAATCAATTATTATTGGTTTACGAGTACTTAGAGAACGACAATCTTGCAAATGCACTTTTCGGTACGAAACATTTCATTTTCTTCGTATTTTCATACGCGTTTTTCTATGTATATTGTGAGTTTATTCTCTCTCCTTTGTTATAGGGAAAGGGGAAGCACAACTTAATTTAAATTGGAAAACAAGGCAAAGGATTTGTCTTGGAATCGCGAAAGGTTTATCGTTCTTACACGATGAATCGGCTGTGAAAATCGTGCATCGTGACATCAAGGGCAATAATGTCCTTCTCGATAAAGACCTTAATCCAAAGATTTCAGACTTCGGTTTAGCAAAACTTGATGAGCAAGAAAACTCGCATATTACTACTAGGGTTGCTGGCACAATGTAAGTTATAACATGTTGATACTATGATATATATTTGAAAGAGATAACAACGTTTTTAGTCCCTCTTGTTTCATGAAATTTTCACTTCAGTCCATAATGTTTCATTTGCGCACTTTAATTTAGCCCCTCGTCCATGATTTTTTTTTCTTATGAATCCGGTCTATATTGACACGTGTCAATTTTCTAGCATAGAAGGTATGGAACGCTACAACCAATACATTTAAACTTGACACGTGATAGTCTGGACTGAATATGTAGAGAAAATTCATAGAAGATGAGGCTAAAGTGCGAAAAATGAAACATCGAGGACTGAAGTGAAAATTTCAAGGAAGAGAAGGGACCAAAAAGCGTGATTATCCGATAAAGACACTTTTGGTCCCTTTTGTTTCACGATTTTTGTGTTTTAATCCTCTATATATGTTTTATCTTGATACTTTTACCCCTTTAGTATGTAGTTTTTTACGTTTTCATTCCGTTTTTGGCAGCGGTTATATGGCGCCGGAGTATGCATTGTGGGGATACTTAACATATAAAGCAGATGTGTATAGCTTTGGGATAGTTGCATTAGAGATTGTTGCTGGAAAAAACAATATGCAGTTTCGCCCTAGTGATGATTATGTTTGTCTCCTTGATTGGGTAAGTATTTCGAATTTTATAAAAAAATATAAGGTAAGACTGTATACGATCGTTAATATGTACCGACGTGCATGTTATGATTCTCGCTCGTATAGTAGGGGAGTCTTGGGAGCAATACTAAACCCACCCAGTTATTATTTTTAGTACACCAAAAAACCTATATAATCCAGTCCAATATAGTGCGTTATGTTAATACATGACCATACACAAGATAAATTCCTGGCTCCGTTCTTGATCACGATTGTAACATTCTGGTCCATTTACTTTTATTTTTACAAGTTAGTCCATGATCAATGTTTATGTAACAAACTGGCCCATAGTTTAAAGGGTCTTAAATGTATTTTTGACCAATTGTATAGAGTCTGACATAAGGCTCTATACAGTCAGTCATAACATGCGATCAACATGCATGTTATGATTCTTGTTGTGGGGTAGCCTTGACAACAACATTAAAAGTTGTTGTCGACCGTGTGACCTGAGGTCACGAGTTCAAGCCGTGAAAATAACTTCTTATACAGAAGTATAATCTAATTAAAGACTTTGTACAGTAGACCTAAACGTCCCGACCTTTCCAAAAACCCTATACAAACACGATGTTTCAATGCACCGCACTGCCCTTTTCTCAACTGTTATCGTATGTTTTCAATGCACGACACTGCCCTTTTCTCAACCGTTAACTTACATTTCAGAGCACTGAATTGCCCGTTTCTCAACCGGTTATCCTTATTTTCAGGCACTCGTTCTTCAAAAGAAAGGGAGTTTGATGGAGCTAGTGGACCCCAAGCTTGGAAATGATTATGATCAAGAAGAAGCATTAAACATGATTAAAATTGCATTGTCATGCACTAATCCATCTCCAGCATTAAGGCCAAAAATGTCAGATGTGGTTACTATGTTAGAAGGCAAAATGAGCATTGAAGAATTCAATTCAGGCCCAAATATAAATGATGATGATAGATTAAATCTTCAAAGTTTAAGAGAAAAATATGATGAAATGCAATTGAAAATAAGTTCAAGTGATACCGAGCCTTTAGTTAGTTCTTATGAAAGAAAAGATAGTAGTACTTTCTCAATTTCTACTTGAATTTAATTATATTTTCATTAATATGTAGCAAGAAATTGTGGAATTATTATTAATTATGTGTTACAAAAACATGATATCATACATGAATTATGATTTATATTGATGTATTATAATTGGTTAATATTTTGTTGCTATAGATTGTAGAATGTAATGACAAGATAAGTAATCGCGGTGAATTTTGTCAGGTTTTGACAAGTCAGAGCTTTTTTTTCGTGTTTATTTTGAGGGCTTCTGTATTTGACATTTGCATTGTTATTAATCATATATGACAATAATAATGTTATTGTTATAATAATTGTGATTATAGTTGTGACCATAATGTATGATTAATTGATTAATTATAACGTAGTCCCCATACTTGTTGGTAGAACTTTAGTTAAGAAGAAAGTGACAAAAGGAACCCAATCCAATATTGGCTTGTCCGTCTCTGGGGCTTCCCCACCAGGCCACAAACTAAACCTCATCGAAATTTGTAATTTAAGAACCTTAATTTTCATCTAAAAAAAAAAGAACCTTAATTTTCGTATGTTAGTAGTTTATTTTAAATCTAATCTTATTTTTACTTAAGCTAAAAGGCCTGTAACCCAAATTCAATTAAAAAATGTTTAATTAAATTTTGTACATTTTTACGTACGCTCATTCACCTGGCATATGATAAATATAACTATTATATAATAAATTTTCACAAAGACAAGGTGTATAAATAAATTTTTGGCCTAAAACCCCGATTATACGGGACGACCCTGTGTATCGACCTCGACATATTTTAACATTAATAGTGTTGGATTATGTGAAGAATGTGTATCAAGACAATAATCATTGACTATGTTAACTTATACCGGTATTTATGCCATAAGTACCTGTCACGACCACTCATCTTAAACGAGTGACATAATTTATTTTTACATCATTAATCATTATGTTAAAACCATTGATCAAAATGTAGACTCATCATAATCAATTGTGCATGTTTACGGTTCGGTTTGGTTCGGTTTGTTTCGATTCGGTCGGTTCGGTCGGTTTTTAAAAAAAATGAACACCCCTAATGCAACCCATATCTTGTCACTCGTTATTATTGAATGAGGGTGAAACTAACATCACCCATTAATAATTGGAATATTTGAAGAATATGTATCAACACAACAATCACCGACTATGTTAACTTATAGTAGCATTTATGCCATAATATATTCTTTTGGTTTTGGGGTCTCTTTCACGGGAAGTTCTTCTATGGTGAGTCCTATTTGAGGAGTAAACACCTCGATGATTCTGGACCGTACAGTTTCAACTCAAATTCAAACGATGTGGTCTAGAATCATCCACGTACATATACGGTGCAAATGGAGTGACTAAAGAAGAATTACCCCTCTTTCACACATATGAGTTTATTTTCCAACGCTCCACTAATAGTAGGATGTTATTATACAGTCAACGTGTAAAAATCACTTGGAAGACTCATCATGTTCGGTCAAAACTTGGGGTCTCTATCAACCATGTCCATCGGTTCTTCTGGAGCTTAACCTCATACCCTAGTGATAAGCCACTAGGGTCTACCCTGGCATTCCAGTGAGAGGTCCATGGTTCGAATCCCCTCCCCTCATTTCGTTTCCGCAAAAAAAAAAAAAAATCGGTTCTTTTGGATTTTTTCCCTCCATCAGTTGGCTACCGGCAAATCATATCTTAGCAGCACCAAGAGACAGGGGAAGAGGGGCGACTCAAAACGGAGCTCTTGCTCGCTAAACCGAAAAATCGAGGAGAAATAACCGTAAAATCGCTTGACTTCTGGATAAATAAGTGGAATCTGCTTGACGATACAGGGTTTCACTCCTTCCACGTGTCGTCTATCGGTTGGTCATCACATGATGAATGAGCTACAACATACTCATGTCGAGACCCAGGATCGAGGCTAGGGCCATCTAATCGGCTCCAGGTTATGACTATCGACTACCGAGCAGTGTGAGATGACAAGTCCATAAGGATAGAATCCACACCACCTAGCAGTGTAGGACAATAAGTCTAGGGTCGATCACCGCAAGTCGGCGAGTATCGACACCGAGGACGTGTCCGCGCCACTGTCCGTGCCCACCCACGGCGATAGCTTGGGCAAGGTGACTAGCACGTATTAGATGTCTTCTGTCTTTAGGGCAGGGATAGATCTCGTCTATCGAAGTGTAGAGACACTTGGACTGTACGTGGACGTGTATTAGAGAATGCGTACGTTAGACTGACCCACTTACACGAATAAGTGTCACACTATGTGGCGGTTGTGTAATTATCCTTAAGACCGGAGTCTTCATGGCATCACGGTGTGGATTGTCATGCTTTGACACTATTGAGGTTTCCCCTAGCCACGGGGCGATCATGCGGTAGTGATTGGGTATGATATTGAAGCATGCGGAGTATACATGATTGGTCGTCCGGGAATCGCGTATCCTATGATTGGGATCGAATATCCGAAATGGCCTTCTTATAAGGAATGTCTTACTCTCGTGAATCTTTGCAAAGTGGGAGTAAATGAGTTACTTCGAGAGAGCTTGATATCCAGATTATAAGATACGGTCGTTGATGTTTTGACACTCGACTAACGACCGTGTGGATATTATTACAACGATAGGATTGTAAGTTACACGGTAACTGTTTCACATGAAAGGTAGTAGTCATTGCATTTGACTCTTCCGATGATTGGGGGTCACGGTGTGTTGCTAGACGCTATCCCGTGATCGTTAGGCATGAAGGGCATTTTCGTAATTTGCACTTTGTGTCTACGGCCAACATATTCGGAAGCCTATCGGGTCACACACACATATGGACATCCAGCCGGATTAAAATGTGGTTATAGATGATAACCAAATAATGAAAGTTTATCTCGAGACTATAAAGGTTATAGCGGTAAATTAATATGGTGGTATTTATTTATTATGAATAAATTAAATACAAGATATTAATTATGATGATTAATTAAATATGTATATTGATACATGAAATTTCGAAATTAATGATATATGATATACATGGATTTTGCAAATTAATTAATCATAGTATTATATTAATTAAAGAATTTTCCATAATCCAATTTATGGAAAGTAAGTGGCGCCATCTTTGAGTGTTGATTACACACTTGGATTGTGCAATTTAATTAATAAGATTATCATATATTAATATTAGATATTAATGACTATAGATTTGCACACATGTGTAAATTGATTTATGGTAATGAAATAAAGATAGTCAATATTAGATATTAACAATATCTTGGAAATATTTAATATAAGATATTAAATTAAATGAGATAAATCAATCAATTATATTTTCCTTATTTTATTGGTTAAAGGTTTTCTTCTCCTCCACTCCAAGGAATAGGGGGCGCCCCTCATTAGTATAAATAAGAGGGCTTGCCAAGCTCTTTTGTACACCATTCTTCCAAGAGCAATTGTTCTTGTGAAAAATTGCAAGAACTCATAGTTCTTGTGTAAGAAAGAGGGGGCTTCCTATAGTGAGTTTGTGAGGGAGGAAAAAGTCCGGTCTAGCAACCGGGGTTTTCCGATAGCAATCCATGGTGGGATTCCGGCGGGGCGTTCGTGTGGACTAGCGGTAGAGGCCGAACACTTGGGCGGCTCCATGCTGAACTACTCTCCTTAGACGGTCAAAGCGTCGATCTTTTAGATCAACCAAGGTAACCGCCGTCTTTAGTTTATTCGTTTATTGCTTAAACGAAGTCGATCTTGGGTAAAAGGAAATCAAAATTTTGAATTCCGCTGTGTTCCCGCGTAGATTTCCTAACACAAGGGTCAAGGCCCATTTAAGGGTAAAGATGACAATAACACAAGCCGACTTAACCTTAGGGTTTAGGCAAGTATTGTCATTATAAATACCCCAATCCAGGAACTACGTAAGGCTTGATTCCTGGAACATAACAAGATACGTAGGCAATCCAAGATATAGTCTTGGACTCAACCGCATACATAAAATCCACCCCTTCATTCCTCTTTTTGGCATTAGGGTTCTTGTGTGTTCATCACTAGATTAAATTAGGGCTCAAATTATTAAGGTGACATAATTTGTCATCGTCATTGGCGCTAGAAGGAGGGCTTTTTTCTATTGATTAAAGACGCAAGAACACGATGCCTCCCAAGAAAACTGCATCCAAAACTGCATCCAAAGCTGTCGATCAAGGCTCCCAGATGAACGAGCCGACCGATCCTAATATGCAAGGAGACGAAGATCCCGCCTTGGATCTTATTCAGCACGATCCTCAGCAGAAACGGGGGAAAAAGATCCAGCCTTGAACCCTGTCCAGGAGACCCACCAACCAGAAAAGCAAGCCCTTGCTCCAGAATATCGGGCGCTTGCGGATCAGTTGGCAGGGGCAAATCTGGAGGTAATGTCCAGGATAATAGCCGAGGCAGTTACAGCGTGAAGGCAGGCAGACGCCGCCCAGAAAGAAGCTATGGTGGAAGGCGGCCAAAAAGACTTGGTGGACAAGCCTAAACAGACTCCTGGGGACGAAATAAGCGCATCATCCATCTCAGTGGAAAGGAAGAGACGCGAGATCCACCAAAAACACCAGATAGGGGATGATGATAGCGCCAGGGAAGAGTTGAATGCAATTTTGGGAAGGAACCAGGTTTCGTTGTGGCTCGAGTCTCCCTTCACGAAGGAGATCGAGAGCTTTCCCAAACCCAAGGGGTTTAAGATACCAAATATAGAACCTTATGATGGCACCACCGACCCGGAGGACCATCTCCACAGGTATCTGTCTCAAATGAGGTTGGATGGGGCACCCGACGCAATGCGCTGTCGGGCGTTCGAGACGCTTCTCGTAGGTCGAGCAAGAGAATGGTTCACGAAGCTACGACCAGGGTCGATCTCCAGTTTTGCCATGCTCGCTCGAAAGTTCCGAGATGCATTTATAGTCAATAAGAAGTTTCATCTGAGTGCCACGCACCTCATGAACGTGAGGCAGCAAAAAGATGAGACAGTAATGGAGTATTTGAAGAGGTTTAATCTCGAGGCCATGCGGGTCAAGGACGCGGATGACCGACTTCGATCACATCGTTCGTAGGGGGCTGCGTAATACTAAGTTGTACATGAAGTTGAGCGAGAGACGTTCCCCATACCATGGACGAATGTGTCAATGTGGTGCATAGATTTCGTCAAGGGGAAGAAGCAGTGCGGCGGCACACCCAATCCGACTGGATGGAATCCAAGAAGGACACCCGAGGTCCGAACAGGAATCAGTCCAAGAGGCAGGATGTCGAAAGTAAGCCATCGGTCTGGGACCGTATCGACACGTCCACCTCAGACCGTGGGGGCAAGAAGGGACCCTCACGTGATAAGGACTTTATCCCACTCAATCGACCTCGATCTGAGGTGTTGTCGATTATGCTTTCAAAAAACTTGGCGAGGAAACCGCCACCGTTGAAGAAACCTCGAGAAAAGAGAAACGCAAGCAAATATTGCGATTTTCATGAAGATATAGGTCATACAACAGAGGATTGTATCGACCTGAAAAGAGATATCGACGTCTGCATTCAAGAAGGAAAGCTAGATGAAGTCGTTGACAGATCACGGTATGATGGGCCTAGGGGGCGTGGATAATTCAAGAGGAAAAACTCCGATCAAGACAGGAACCGAGGTCGAGATGCCCAAAGACGAAGGGATCGATCACCTCCGAGGAATCGATCCCCAGGTCGGGAAGGAAACAACAGAGAGAATTTTGGTCGAGATAGATATGAAGATAATCGACCAGTTAACTATGTCAATACAATCTTTGGTCCTGGTGAGAGTGATAAAGACCAGACTAGCGAAGAGCCAGCTAGTAGCTTGAGAGAGCGCAAGCAGCTTATATTCACGACAGAAGTCGGATACGGCCCTCGAGATGATATCCCCAAGTCGAGGAGTCATAGCGAAGGGTTAGTTATTGAGGCAGTTATTAGCCGAGCCCGTGTATCGAGAGTCTGTATCGATAACGGGAGTGCAGTGAACATCATATATCACTCGGCGTTCCAAGCGATGAAGTTGAAAGAGAAGGATCTAGCCCCCATAGCGTCCCCCCTGTTTGGATTCACAGGGCAAGCAGTCCACCCCATGGGCTCGATAAAGTTACTCACGACAGTTGGGGACGGCGAGAAAGGAAGGACGCTTGAATTAAGTTATGTAGTGGTCAAGGCTCCCTCAGCATATAATGTCATCCTGGGACGACCAGCGCTCTTCGATCTTCGAGCTATAATTTCGACTTTCCATAATAGTATGAAGTTTCCCACTAGGAACGGTTCCCATAAAGTAAAATGAGACGTTGAAGTCGCTCGGAGTTGTAACTCTGTTGTCATGAATGGGAAGATGGCGGTTCAACAAGTCTTAGTCGATGAACTGATTCCAGAAGAAGAAGAGGAGAAGAGTTGGGTCTCCAGTGACGCAGTCGAAAAGTCCGACTCTGGGAAGGAGAGGACGATCAGTGCGTGCAAGTCGGGATTTGGATCCCAGAGAAAGAAAAACAGCTACTGGTCGAGCTTTTAATCGAGTTCCGGGATATCTTTGCCTGGAAAGCCACCGACATGCCAGGACTGTCTACCGACATCACAGTTCATAAAATCGAAATTGACCAGGCTAAAAAGCCAGTCAAACAGAAGAAGAGAAATTTTGCGTCGGATCGACTTGAGGCCATCGAGTTGGAAGTCGGCAAGCTACTAGCAGCCAAGATAGTGAAAGAGGTATTCTATCCCGAATGGCTAGCTAACCCGGTATTAGTCAAGAAGCCCGATGGGAGTTGGCGCATGTGTGTGGACTTCACGATTTAAACAAAGCCTCGCCCAAAAGACTCATATCCATTGCCTAAAATCGACATGTTAGTAGATTCGACCATCGACTTTGAAGTTTTGGTTTTTTAGATGCATATAAAGGATACCATCGATTCAAATGGATCCTCGAGACGCGAGAGAAAACATCTTTTATCACCGAATTTGGCACCTTCGCTATGTGACCATGCCATTCGGATTAAAGAATGCGGGGCAACATACCGAGGGGCGATCAATAAAATTTTTGCAAGACAAATTGGTAGATGTATGGAAGTTTATGTAGACGACACGCTTATCAAGAGTCGATCTATGAGACAATACATGGTCGATGCTCGAGAGGTTTTCGAAGTGTTGAGAGAAACGCAGATGAGATTAAACCCGAAGAAGTGCACTTTTGGAGTTAGGTCGGGTAAGTTCTTGGGCTATATGATCTCGAAGGACGGGATTCGAGCAAACCCGGATAAAATTGATACATTGAAGAACATGCCCGCACCACGAAATATCAAGGAAGTACAAAGGCTCACGGGTCGAATGGCAGCTCTCAACAGATTTCTATCGAGATCAGCACAGCGTGCACTACCATTTTTCAAGATACTCCGAAAGGCCAATCCTTTTCATTGGGATGATGAATGTCAGACAGCCTTTGAAGAGTTGAAGACTTATTTATCAGAATTACCTACCCTCACTTCTCCTCGAGAAGGGGAAAAGTTGTTGGTTTATCTAGCCGTGTGCGAGGAAGCAGTGAGTGCGGTTCTGGTACGAGAAGGGGTACATGGTCAGGTGCCAATATACTTTGTTAGTAAAGCACTACATGGCCCCGAGATCCGGTACTCACCAGCTGAGAAGTTAGCATTATGCCTGGTTCATGCCTCGAGGAAGTTGAGGCCATATTTTCAAGCTCATCCTATTGTGGTTGTTACAGACCAACCACTAAAGCAAATTCTGGCAAAGCCTGATACTTCTGGTCGATTGGCGAAATGGGTGATAGAAATGGCCCAGTACGACATCGAGTTCGTACCTCGAACTGCGATCAAAGCACAGGCCTTGGCGGATTTTTTGGCTGAAGGGATCTCCGTCCAACTCGATCAGGAAAAACAAAGTCCAGAGGAAAAATGGACTCTCCAAGTCGATGGAGCATCGAGTAAGGAGGGGGCAGGAGCAGGACTCCTTCTGGTAAGCCCGAAAGGCGAGGAATTCCCATACGCCCTTCGATTCGACTTCAAAGCAACTAACAACGAGGCCGAATATGAGGCCATGATTACTGGTTTAAAGCTCGCGTTGAAGCTGGGTGTCGAAGATCTGACGGTTTACAGTGACTCGCAGTTAGTGGTCAATCATGTGAAGGGAGAGTATGAGGCTAAGGAAGAAACCATGAAGAATTACTTAGCAGTTGTCCAAAGCCTCATACCAAAATTCAAAACAAGTTCAATTCGAGCAAGTCCCCCGAAGTCAGAACAAGAGAGCCGATGCGCTCTCCAAGTTGGCATCAAACTTCATGTCAAGTAAAAAGGTTTTAGTCGAGTTACTGACCGATAGGAGCTACGTCGAGACGGAGGCCCAGCCGATTACTCAGCAGGCCACGTGGATGGACTCGATCGCTCTTTACCTCAAAGACGGAATATTACCATCTGATAAGGTGCAATCTAGAAAAGTTCGACTCCAGTCCACTCGATATGCGTTCTTCGACGACATCCTCTATCGGAAATCTTTTGTAAGCCCATGGTTAAGGTGTGTTTCTGAAACCGAAGGCGAGTATCTCTTAGAAGAAATTCATAGAGGAGCATGTGGAAATCACTGCGGGGCTAGAATGTTAGCTCGAAAATGCAAGTTAGCTGGGTATTTTTGGCCGTCAATGCAACGAGATGCGAATAATCTTGTCCAGAAATGCAACGCTTGTCAGATTCATGATAACATCTCTCATCAACAAGCACAAGATATGAACGTCATCTCGTCAGCATGGCCGTTTGATCAGTGGGGGGTCGATATTGTCGGACCTTTGCCCCGAGCTCCGGGAAATCTCAGATTCGTGGTCGTCGCGGTGGACTACTTCACAAAATGGGTAAAGGCTAAGGCTTTGCCCGACATCCGAGCTGCAACCATTAAAAAGTTCTTGTGGGTCGACATTCTATGTAGGTACGGAATTCCAAAGGCTTTAATCTCGGATAACGGTACCCAGTTTGAAGATCGAAAAGTTAGAGAATGGTGCAGCGAGTATCAAATCAACCAACGATTCACCTCAGTGGCTCACCCCCAGGCAAACGGTCAAGTCGAACAGACTAACCGACAGATCAAGCTGGGGTTAAAGAAGAGGCTAGAGGCAGAAGGTCGAGACTGGGTAATTCAACTTCCGAGCATCCTATGGTCATATAGGACAGCTCCTAATTCATCGACAGGAGAAACTCCCTTTTCTTTAGTGTATGGGTGTGAAGCGGTGATACCCGCCGAAATCGGAGTTCCCTCCCCTCGAGTTCTGGCCTATAATGTTGAGACAAATGATCCCGAACTCCGACAGGAAAGGGACGATGTCGAGGAACGAAGAGAGATAGCCTCAGCCAGAATGGCAAGGTATAAGCAAAAGATCTCTCAGTATTACAACTCGAGGGTCAGACATCGATACTTCAAGGTTGGTGATCTGGTTCTAAGGAAAAATGAAGCGAGTCGACAGGAAGCAGTCGGAAAGCTGACCCCGAATTGGGAAGGTCCATATCAGATTCTGAAGGTTCACCCCAAAGGGTCTTATCAACTTGGACGAGCAGATGGAACCACAGTTCCTCGACATTGGCACGCCAACAATCTGAGGAAGTATTATGTTTGAGATAAGCTTTACTTTGATGAACTTATTTACTTTTCACTTATGAATCTTGTAATAAGTCCATGAGACAATTTTATGAGTATTCTAATAAATTTGTATCTTTTCAAGATGTTTTCTGTGTTTGTTAGGATTTATAGCCAAAACGATACAAGTCCAATGTGACAGAAAAGTTAAAGGCAAAACAATCGAAAACGAGTAGAGAAATCCGCAGGTCGGACATCTCGATAAAGCCAAAGCAAAGTTAGCCTAATGGGCGACGAATGCAAAGGCATAGAGACGGTTCGCAGGGTCGGGCCAAAGGTCCAAGCTAAGAGCCGAACGAGCCCAAGAGGCAAACAAGGCTAAAGCAAAGGACGGTTCGCATAGTCGGGCCACCTGTCCCAGTCGAAAGCCGAGTAAGCCCGCGGGGCGAAAAAGGCCTGGACAAAGGACGGTTCGCATAGTCGGGCCACCTGTCCCAGTCGATGGTCGAAAGAGCCTAAATGGCAAAAAAGGACTAAAACCAGGGGCAGTTCACATTAAAATGCTCAGCCTAAGGTCAAATAAGCCTAAGGGGCAAAAGACTAAGGCAAGCAAGTCGATCTCAAGTGCAATAAGAACCTAGGGTTCGTAATACACTTGGGGGGCAACACAGTATCAACAACAAGTACAGCAAATAAAACGAATAGCGAGTAACGAACAGAGCCAGGAGCTCGGCAAGCGAAAGACTATGAAACATCAAGACAAGCAAAGCAAAGTCAAGTCAAGAAAGATAGCAAAATCAACGCAAAGTCATTACAAAACAAGGCCAGGTCGAAAAATACCAGCCAAAGTTATAAAGGTTATTACAAATCAGAAGTTCGAATATCAAAAGAAGAATTAAAAGACAACGATCATGGGTCGGCTTCTGGGGTCGGCTCAGTAGTGGCAGGGGTCGGATCAGCGGCGGTCGGATCGGCAGTAAGGGCAGACGTGGAAGGAGCATACTTTATAGCCAAAGACTCTCCTTGCTGAAACTCTTCGATGTACCGATCGTACAGCTGCTCCGAGTCCGGATTATAGAACATAGGCGTCTCGAGGGACGATACGTCGAATCCGGAGACGACGGCCTTCACCTGATCAACGGCCAGAGTGTAGCCGCCCATCATCGAGGCACGCATGATCACTTCTAGATCGTCCTCGAGGTTGGTCGACTTCCGGTATTCCATGATCGCTTCAGTCTTAGCTTCTCGACCGTGTGTGTGCGCTCGATCGGTTTCGACCTTTAGCACATCTCGATCATGTCGAGCCTTCTTAGCTTCTTCATCGGCGGCTTTCGCCCCCTCGCAACATCTCGTAGTCTTGAGCCGCCTTGAGAGCGGCTCCCTACCCCGATCATGCCTTTCCTCCTGCAGTCGGCCCAGCTCCTTCTCAGTAGTGGCCAGTTTTGTTTCAGCAGCCACCAACTTATCTTGCAGCTTCTCGAGCTCGGCGACCGACTCGTGCTTCAACGCGTTGTATTGTTTTTCCACAGCAGAGAGGGCAGCACTTTTGGCGACATTGTCTTGAAGCAGCCTGCCATTCTCCTTCTTGATTTCGTCCGCCGATTCCCCTGTCTTGGCCGGCCGTCGGGCGCCTCCCGACCAACAAGGGTATTCTACAAAACGTAAAGAGTGTATCAGAAAAGGGACAAGGCATAGGCCTCGAGAGAAGCTAATAGGAAAAGAAGGATCGACTTACAAGACGATTTAATTTTCAAAGCACGAAAGACAGGTTCTTGTCGTCCACGCCAG
This sequence comes from Gentiana straminea, assembly GCA_036785695.1. Taxonomy (NCBI): domain Eukaryota; kingdom Viridiplantae; phylum Streptophyta; class Magnoliopsida; order Gentianales; family Gentianaceae; genus Gentiana; species Gentiana straminea. The sequence goes on from JAVUPR010000042.1 coordinate 2,958,585, forward strand.
CGTAATCGTCAACCCAGTCCACACCGATCCCTGACTCGGTAGAGGTCTCAGCGACCTTCTTCCTCTTCGCCTCTCGAAGCTGTTCCCTCACCACCTCGGCGACAGTTGGCCTTTTCTTTGTTCGCACCGCCGGCTCTTCGACATTAACCTCGATATTCGAGGTCAAATCGACAATCTCCTCCTCGTCCTCATCTCGAAGAGAACCAAATCGGACTGTCAAGTTGCCAGTTGTTGGAGGTGGCTCAGTCGATCCAGCCGCGGCAGTCGACTCAAGAGCAGCAGGGGTAAGTTCAGGCTGGGAAGCATCTCCCTCTCGGGAAGCAGAAGGTGCCCTGGTCTCAGCCACCGGCAAGTCAGGGGTAGCACGACCTCCGAGGGGTGGAGCAACAACGGCCGTCGACTCGGGTACCCGGGTGGGGTCAGTGACCTTGGAGAACCTTCCCACTGCAGAGACAAAAAAGACAAGTTAGTTTGATCGATAAACAAAACAAGCAACAAGTCATCAAACACGACAAATGACAAGTATGTAAAGGCAAGCAAATAAGGAACATCCTACGGTTCTCGTGATCTGGGACATTAAGACCCACGTATGGCATTGGCCCAGCTTCCTCCAAATGGGCCAGGTGATACAGGAGACTCAGGTCTCGAGTACACACCTCGAAGTTGTGTCCACCCAGGAGACGAGCCTCGTGTAGAACCGGATCTCTCCCAAGCTTGTCCTGTTTTCCGTCTCTCGACCTCCACTGCCCTATGTAGGGGTTATCCAGGCCATGACGGAGAAAGAAAAATCGAGGCTTCCACTCCCCGTGAGAAGAAGGTCCCCTGGTTATGAACTCATGTCGGTTGGTTCTCCTCTGGAATGAATACCACAGCTTGTCGGGCGTAGCAGCTATCTTGTAGTAGTACCGAAACATGGGCACCGAGAAGCAGACCTGAGCCACTCGACATGCTATTATAAATCCCATCAGAGTTCTGACACCGTTTGGGGCGATCTGAGAAACACTAATCTCATAATGATGTAGAATCGCGAGGATGGCGGGGCAGAGTGGGAACCTTAGTCCACTCGCAAGTTGATTCTCGTAAACGGCGCAAAACCCCTCTGGGGGCTCATCGGCAAACATGTGATTACCAGAAGGAAGTCGAGACTCGAAGGGGGGGATTAACAATGTTATACTTCCTGCAGATTTCGACAACCTCCTGAGAAGAGAGTACGCTGAGGCATCCCTTAGCACCTTTCCCGTCCATCCTAGTCACTAATTTCTTAGGTTGGTAAGGGGCAGGAGGAGAAGAAGCGGAGGGTTCGCCGGAATTTTGCCGGAGAAGAAGATCGGAGACAGCAGGTACCGGAATTTGGGATTGGGAAGGCGTTCCGCTACCCCTATCGGATTCTGTAGCACTACTACTACTACTTGACATAGATAAAATCAAACAAAAAGATGAAGAACACTAAGATAAAAGACAGGATCTTACTTGGTGTTTTGGAGTTTGGGGAATGAGATGAAGAAAATAACAAACCGGGTTTTGCAGCAGCTTCTATCCTCTCCTCCTTTATATATGAAAACAAAAGATTTGCAAATGATTTGAAGAGACGTGGGTATTGGGGGTTATAACCCCTGGAAATCGCGACAATCAAGGCAGTGACGCGTCCTTTGCGGGATTCGAAGCGTTTCGTATGCCAGATATCGTGCCACGTGGCTACAAGCGGTTAGGGTTGTGAAAAGGCGGGCTTTCTCCCGCCCAAAGAAAAACCCAACTCGAAGACGATTCAAGTGACAGACCCGACCTCGGACAACGGAAGTCGCCTCTCTCAAGTCTGGGGGGCTTATGACGATACAGGGTTTCACTCATTCCACGTGTCGTCTATCGGTTGGTCATCACATGATGAATGAGCTACAACATACTCATGTCGAGACCCAGGATCGAGGCTAGGGCCATCTAATCGGCTCCAGGTTATGACTATCGACTACCGAGCAGTGTGAGATGACAAGTCCATAAGGATAGAATCCACACCAGCTAGCAGTGTAGGACAATAAGTCTAGGGTCGATCACCGCAAGTCGGCAGTATCGACACCGAGGACAGTGTCCGCGCCAGCTATCCAGGCCCACCCACAGCGATAGCTTGGGCAAGGGTCAAGGCCCATTTAAGGGTAAAGATGACAATAACACAAGCCGACTTAACCTTAGGGTTTAGGCAAGTATTGTCATTATAAATACCCAATCCAGGAACTACGTAAGGCTTGATTCCTGGAACATAACAGGATACGTAGGCAATCCAAGATATAGTCTTGGACTCAGCCGCATACATAAAATCCACCCCCTCATTCCTCTTTTTGGCATTAGGGTTCTTGTGTGTTCATCACTAGATTAAATTAGGGCTCAAATTATTAAGGTGACATAATTTGTCATCGTCACTGCTCAATCATTTCCATTCATGGCAGCCGTAATTTGAAGCTTTTGGTTGATGCAGGAACCATACCCGCTTCCCTCTGTTCTACCCGTTTCCTTTTTTTTTTTTTTTTTTAAACCCAAACCGTACGGCTATATCCCTTTACTCAAATTAAAAATTACAGACTTCCATAATAATAATAAGGGCTCAGAGGCCAGAAGGACAAGATAAGATACAAAATGGTTGAGAAAGACAAAATGTAGTAACACATATAGTAACACACGTACTAAAATGTAGTAACAAATGTAGTAAGTGTCTTTCTCAACCATTTTAGATTAAAATTATACTTCACAATCTTTAACCTTAATAATAATGCCCTTCAAAATAAAATTAATAATAATAATAGCTAATTGGCGGTATAGGTTTATTTCAACATATATTTCGCTGTTTAGGCTTGACCAAACGCCAATTTAAAAGAAAAAGTGGAAAAATGCTATAAACGGCGAAGTTTCAAAACTAATCCGGTGTCATAAAGCCTCAGTTTATGCGTCCTTCGGTTGCAGCAGCTTAGAATCCGACCTTAAAGCTCTAGTCTGGTGGTCCGGTGGCGTAACAGCACCAGGAGCAGAAAGCATGCTTTTTTCGGTAAGTATATAAAATGTTTAATTAAGTAGGTTTAGCCTAATTTACGTAGATGATCTAACAATTGGACAATATTGGGAATTAATTTAATTCAGGGTTCTGGATGATGTCACTGTCTTTTGATTAGAGTTTGGTGTTAGATTCTTTCTGCATGTATTGGTGAAGTTTTTAAAATGTTAATTATTTACTTCCCATAAGCTTAAGTTTTTTAGAAAGACGATAATTTAATATTGTATCAAAGTGGAAAGTCATGAGATCAATCTTTGCTGTCAACATTGTCTTGTCATTTATATTATGCAAGTGATGGTCTTGTGTGCCTTTCATATGTCTTTGTGTGTCATGTTAGCCCCATGTTTGTTATAGGCCTACACTTGAGGGGCGTGTTGAATTGTTCAAAATGTTAATTATCTATTTCATCATAAACTTAAGTTTTTAGAAAAGATGGTAATTCAACATGTATTGTAATAAAGTGAAATATGATGCATTATTCTAATTAATCAATTAGGATCCTTTCGATTCATGGATCACCACAAAGTAAAATCGACCGTTGGTGTTAAATTCGACAAGTACGATATAAACAGTTATGAACCCTTTGTTTTCCTCCAAAACTAAAAAAGATATCTTAGTGAGCGTATAATGTTTTGATTCATTGATCACGACAATATAAAATCTACCATTAGTTTTCTATAAAAGGGAGTACCTATTATTTGCAAAAGAGAGGGACGACTATTTTGTTTTTTTCCCTTTTTTGGCCTTCTCCTTAGGTTTCAAAACGACGTCGTATGATCCATGATACTATGTCGTATTGCGCATTAGACATACAGATCACACGTGGCTGTCCTGTATGCCTCTGCGTGTACAATTATGTTCAGACAAATATTTGGCGTTCTCATCTCCACCACCGCCCCTCTTCCCCTCTCACTGTGTTTGATGTCCACTGAGAGAGTCCACTGAGAGGTAAAAGATCTGGGTGGAGGTTATGGGTGTCAATTGTTATTGCATCTGCCGTTTGCATCTGCTGCTGTTCAGTTGTTCTCTCCAGCAAACTATTCTCCACCAGGTAAGCTTCTTCTTCTTCTGTATTCCTTTTTATTAATTTCAGATTTCTGAAATGGAAAGTCGAATAGCAACACGATTTGACAAAATCGTGAGGATTTTCATTGAATCAAATTTCGAATCAGCGCTGCAAACGTTTTTCCAAAAATCTGGATGGCTTATGGTGCAATCCTTGAAAATTTGATTCGCAGAGCATTAATGGCTTTGCGTTTCAGTGTTCAAAATCGAATCTTTACACTCGTATTCATCTATTTCAGGGAAGTAACCGTTGACCGTTTGTTAATATCGATTATGCATTTATTTTACTGATTAGAACTGATCTCTGCCCTGATTTTTGGCTGAATGTGTTTTGTTAAGGATTGTGTATGAAAGGCTTGACCTTTCTTTGATATGGTGCTGATTTGAGCATTTAAACCTCAGAATTTGATGAATCGGGATCAAAAGCCTTCAGTTCATCTTTTTGACAGGGAAGTTTATATTAATTATAATATTTTTTTTGGCTGTCGTTTTTATTATATTAAGTGCTATATAACATGTATGTTATAAAAGTCTATGAAAGCCCTTTGTGATATAAACGTGTCTGGTCTCTATGTGTATTCACTTAGTTTGTGATAATAAGTCATAAAGCATGACTCTATTATTATGTTTTGTATTATCTAGCATGTAACTAGCTTACGAGCAACTTGAACTGGCCGATTGAGCTTGACATATGGAAGGTTTGTGAACATTGACTGAGATGTCATGTGTATATTGACTGTCATGTGTCATATATGGAAGGTTTGTTGAAGTTACATATATGGAAGGTTTGTGAACATTGACTGAGATGCAGACTATTTCTTGCCTTATGTACAAATGATACTACTATATTGCAGAAATCCTAATAGAGGGAAATATATTGTTCATGTTTTGTGGGGTGATACCATCTGGAGTGAGCAGTGGTGATGAAACTTATACATTTCTGTTATGATTTCTGACCGGCAATTTGGAGATTACTATCTCATAACAATATAAGAGCTGTATTTTGTACATCGGATGTATGTTCAACCAAATGTTTTATCTCGCTTCTTGATGTATGTTCGGTTAGATGGTGCATCGTGAGTAAACCAATTCTATTTTAACATTGTGCGGTTCGGTCAAGTATACGAACCGTAATAATATTATACGATGTTTTCATAAGTTACTGTATAAGATGTGATGCACGCGTTTCGAACTGTAAAGGTATTAATTTTATAGGCTTTTCTCTGGGACACAAAATGTCTCGGGGCCGCAAAAGAATGAAGCATGGAGAGCGAATGTGCGAATTCAAGGTTGTGCCTTGGAACACGGATATTTATGTGGGACAATGGAGGCCCTAAATGTTCCAATGGCCGGAAGCTACTCCTGTAAGAAACAGTTGTTTCCCACCTGTGGAAAACGGGGTCTAAAAGCCAGGCTCTGTGGATTTTATGATGCTCGCCTGCTTTCTGTAGAGTCTTAAAGAATGAACTTTTGATATCAAGAATTTAACTCCATTAAGTTTCAAATTTATTTCATTATGAATAAACAAAAGGTTTTTGTCCCCTCTTCTTTCGCTATATCGAAACATTAGTGGACTTCACTTTGTTCGATCCCATGAAGTAGTCCTTTTTGCTATAGGGGAAACAAATCATGTATTTATTTTTGTTGTTGTGTTCTTGTTATTGAAGTTATTCTTGCATCTTAGCCATGTTCCTGTTGTTTGACTTATTATATAATTTCATGTTAATTAGTGGCAACAATGATAAATAATCTGACGATAACTCTTTGTATATTATGAAAATATCTTTATCTTGATAACATTTTCCTCTGTCCTTTTTATCGTCTTGTGCATCTTTTTTACATCTCATGTAGGTATTCATTTGCTTGACATTGTCGCACACAAGTTGCTTTTTGTTTGTATTTTAATAGATTTATTTTTATCTTTTTATTAGTTGACATCACCAAGCACATATGGTATGCACATATTCATTTCCGTTCCCTAACCATACTGCTATCCTGGTTAATGAAACCATTACATTTTAACCGAGTGTAGATCTTAATGAAGCTGAATATATGTGTGTGTATATATATATATATATATATATATATATATATATATATATATATATATATATATATATATATATGTGTGTGTGTGTGTGTGTGTGTGTGTGTGTGTGTGTGTGTGTGTGTTCTTTCGATCTCTTCAGGTAATTACTTTCTGGGAAGGGGAGAATTGTTGACGCCAAGAACTTCACATTTTTAACTAGCAAGTGGGGAGCAACGTATGTGATTGTGCATTTCCGGCATTCGCCTGTTATATTTTTGTTTTTGTTATGGTCATGAAAGTCCATACTCAATTATTGTTAGGTTAATCGCTAACTGAATGGTTTTGATATAATGAGCAGCAGGTTGGAAGATGACATAAAACACTGGACCAATTTTCCATCTTTTTCTCCTCTTCCCGTAAGTTTAGCGTAGAATGTTCTTTTATCTGATGTGTATTTACGGGTTGTTGACCTAACTAACCTTTACACCAGAGCCAAGTGGTATCTGATGGAGGAAAATCTCTGGACTTGAGCAAGTGCATCCATCCCCCTATAATTTCTGCAAATTTTATTGATCTTTTCGGATTTTTTCTTTGTAGAGATGGAAAGAGCGTATTTTGTTAATGTGGGAACGGATTGTGGCTTGACAATTGCTGGATTTTATTATGTTTGCTTTTCATGTTGCGATGGATCCGTCAATGACTTCTATTATGACCAGAATAGCAGGTATGCCGATTCTTTCGGGAAATTCTATTACAGAGAACACACTTGTGACACATCTAATGGCTTGGATTGGATGGATGAAATCTCCCTAAATTAGAATTTCTTGATTCATTCTCCCCTACTCATTAGCCGAGAGAAATATAGTACGAAGTGGATGGATGTGAAGCAACCATTTTGTTTATTTTCATTCACACAGTATGAGTGTGAAATTGTGAGTTGACTGCAACTCGAAACTCTAAAATACAAATTTATAACCATTTACAGTATCTGCGGTAAGTGCAACAAGTGCTCTTAGACTGTTGTCTAATTGAAATTCTTTGTGGCAGTCCTTTCCATGAGTTGGAATTGAAGTCGGTACACGAGGGCAGATCAGGTTATAGTTTTTCATCATATGAGTTGCAGCAACTCCTTATAAGGTCATGTTTGATGATGATTATGGAGAAGTTTGCCTTACATTGGATTGACAGCCACGCATAGCAGGAAAAATGCCTTGTGAGATGATGCAACTTAAATACTTGATGTTGGTTACATCACATATAACACACCCAAGGTTAGCGTTTATTTTTGCCTTGAATTACACTTCGAAGTCTATTGAAATCAATGTTATTTAAGGATATTCAAATGCATACACATCGGCATGTTCTATGTTCAAGATTCCGCAGCTCACAGGCCAACTATTCTGCTTTACTAATACGGACACACATGTTGTTGACGAGGGGCTTAGGTCGAAAAAATCAATTGCGGAAATTAGAGCCTCAAACAAAAAATACACAGACGACAGGCAGACGAGGTAGACAGTTCAGGAGTGGATAGAATCTGGGATTAATGAAGCATCGACATCTGAGAAAAATGATAGCAGGAAACAATTTGGGGACACTTCAGGTAAGACGTGTCAAATTCATACTATCAGTCATCATTTTAATACAGTAACTAACACTAAAATGCTGCATTATATTTGCTTATTATAGATAAAGAGGAAGGAAAATATTAACTGACAACCTTGTACATTTAAAAAAAAAACAGGGCCTACCGTGCAATGCACGGTACGCCTATCTAGTATTTTGTTAGAATTGGACAATGTAAACACTTATGAATTCTTTGTTTTTCCCAAATGTGTTTGATTCATGGTTGAATTGTGTTTGTAAAAAAAATGTATCTCAGTGAGCGTATGCTACTTTGTATGTTAATTTATATGTTTGTAAGCGTATATTGAGTATGATAGGTCCGAGTGATTAGTACACATAATTAAAGAAGTGTCACCGAAAAGTATTCGTCTAGACTAACTTTATTATCAAATAAAAAATAAAAAATAAAAAATTAACACTTTACACTTGCAAGGTGAATTCATGCCTTCTTAAAAAATGAACCTAATCATTAACCAAGGCCAACTTTAATTTCAGTCTAGGCTGCATGGGCCGGGCCTTGGGTCTATGATAAAATACAAGAAGTTTGAGCCCCAAATTGTAATATGCTTATCTTGTTTAGAATATATTATTCGATTCGACTCACTTTGTTTACATCTTAAAACAATATATGCCACACGTACGTAGTTGATTGTTATTTATAGTGTGACTCGGTGATTGATATCAATCTATGAATTAATTGACATCAAATCTAATAAGTGGGACTAAAGGTTATCCTCGTTTGGCCTAAAACGATGAACCCGAATTACCAAATCCATTATATCTCAATATTACATCTTAATATTATTCCTCATGATCTTTTAAACGTGGGATATTACATATAACTTATACTTATACAATGTGTATGTGTATGTCAAATTCTATTTTGAAATATTCAAATGAAGACTGCATGTTAATTCGAAGGATTCACTTAGACATCTTCATGTTGACAAAATTAATTTCCATAAAATAAAAAAAAAATGTAGACAAAATTTACTCATGGATTTATTTGTTGAGGGACCCAATGGTCCAAACCTTATCAAATGCGCACATGAAGTGTGTATGTTTATGGACATTGATATGTCTAAATGTGATCGCCACCTATGAGTCCCCGGAAACGGCCTATCTGGCCACCAGGATAGAATAGGACCGCGATCATAGCATCCGCGGCGTCATGCCGCTTAGGTCGCCGCAGTACGATCCTCACAAAGTCACTAGTCGCTCAGGGGTCCGACCTGCGACCTCAGGTACAGGTCCATAAGAGGCCGCATGAGCCTAGAAAAGCCTAGAAAAGGAGCAACAGAAGGGCAAGTCAAGAGAGGACAAGGAAGCTAGTTCGCCACCCGCGATCTATAAGTAAGCTCGCAGATCGCAGGTCACGCGACCACATATCAGCGCCGCCAATATAATTAGTCTAGCTGTCTTCATTTGTACTTTATATTTACCTAACCTCTTGTACCCTCAGCTCTTCTCCTTGCCTATAAAAGGAGGGCTCATGTAACCACAAAAGATATACACAAATAGACAAAGAGGACAAAACTCTTGTCAAATTACTTCTCTCTCAAACATTCATACACACCACAGCATCGCCGCCGTGCACCACCGGCTACCATCACCACAAATCTATCAAATAAGCCAGATATCCATACTTCATACCACCGCAGGACCATTGTGATAATATTATGCATTATCAGTTGGCCCCGTTACCGGGAAAACCATAGTTTCTCGTTGAGGAAACAACCCAGAAAAGCTCACACACAGCGGCGGAGAGGAGCATCATCTTCATCCTCTCACCAAATCCAGCAGAGTTCTCACACGGGAAGGAGAACTCCCAGCTTACATCACCAGAAAGAGGGTAACTTTATAACTTGTTCAAAGACTCACGGGTTTGCGTTTGAGAAATCAGCACTCTCGTAGTGTTCCCTGGGTATGTTCATTGGGATATCTGGGAGTGCCAAGCTTATGTTTGAATAATCACCTCTCTTGGTACCTTCGAAATCTATCTCCACCTCTTCAACAGAAAAATCGCCAGAAAAAGCTAGCATCTTCATCATACTACCAGAAAAATCCTTTTTACTCAACAATGTATACGTTTGCCTCGGGTGGCGGCACCGGTTTCTGGGTTTATTGCGTTTGAATCATCACCTTTATCCCCAAAAATTCGTATCTCCGGCAAAGAGCTCGTCTGAGCTACCACCGTCCGAGAGGATCTTCACTCAGCTCTGTCAGAAAGCAATTCAACAACTAAAAACTCTCCAACCCACTCCCTCAGAGAGTCAGTAAAAGTACAAGCAGTTGGGGTTGTCAGAACAGAGCAGTTCGCGAACAGGAGAAGGTTGTCAGAAGTTGGTAATAGTCAGAACAACTACCTTATCCTTAAGATAACCACCTCGCATCAATAGCGATGGCTGGAAGTAAAGGCTCGTTTCTACCACCCACCCCGGGCAAAGGGGACGCATCCAAACAGCTCGCTGAGGGGGTAGGAGAAATGCTGGATAACCCCGCAGAGGAGGGAAAGTTGCCAATTGAGGGCTTAGCCGCCGGCGACGCCCGAAATCTCATAAATCAGAAATCAAAATCCAAAGAGGCCTTAGCGACTCTAGAAGGGGCCGCAGAGAGAAAAACACAGTTGGTGCTCCAAGGCCGCAACGTAGCCGCGAAGTACAAAAAGGTGCCCGGGTTCCAAGAGGATCAGGAGATCGCAGAAATGATCGAATACGCCAAATATGCGGAGAGAATGTATTTGACCAACTCCAGATTGGTAGCTCTGGGCCGCGAGCCACTACCGGTTCGGGAGACGAACCCATCTAGGAGCGAGCCCAACCCTAAAGCACCAGAGGTAGGCCATCCTAGCCAACTACAAAGAGCCGAGGTTGAAGAGAGTGTTCAGTCCTCAGGCCGAAACAGAGGTCGGGGTGAACAAGAGATCGTCCCTGTCCCTGCTCGACCTAGTCGTGAAAATCTCAAGGAAAGGAGTGGGGACAGAGGATCTGCTTTGAAGAGATTGGGTGAGAAAGAAAGAGCACCGGCCCTAAGTCGTCTGCGCCACCCCGAGAGAGGTGTGATACCAAGGCAGGAAGGAAGAGACGAGATGATGCCCGAATCATAATAAGGGAAAAGCGAGCTCAACAGGAGGAGTCTCATAACCGCGTGATCGTAGAGCACGAGGTCGAACTAGTAACCAACCAACCAGCGCCCAGGCAGAGGTTCGATCCCGTCATGGTAGAGGAAATGCAAATAATGAAGCAGGAGATCTTGGAGTTGAAAAGTTTAGACCCGCTGAAAAGGTCGCACCAATTTCTGGGATAGATGTACTCGCAAAGAAAATCATGGAGACTTTGCCCACTAACAAGGACAAGGTCAGTTACCCCAGCTACAACTACTAAAGCGGGAACACCTATCCGAATGATTGGCTCACGGCTTTTCAAGGTCGCATCACTCTGGCAACCCAAAACAAGTCTGCGTGGTGCATCGCTCTAGTCGGAAGCATGCAAGACAGAGCCGTCTCTTGGGTCCGCAGGCTCCTGCGCGGTTCAGTAGAAAGTTGGGAGAACCTATCAGGAAAATTTGTGAAGGAATTTGAATCGGCAAGCCGTCCGAAGAAAATGATTGAGGATCTGTACGAAGTCCGTATGGACGACAACGAATCGGGAAAAGACTACTGCGACCGGTTTGTCAGAATCTACGATCAAACGAGGAATATCCCGGACGACGCCATCGTCACATGCTTTCTCACGGGGATAGCAAAGGGTCCGATGAAAACCGAGTTCAACCTGCGGCCCCCTAGAGCGGGCCTAAGGGAGATGTTGGAAAGGGCCAGGATGATGGGAGTCAGCGAAGCACCATCTTCATCGGGAAAATCAAAAGCCAGGCCCGAGCAAAATTCGAGAAAGAAGAGCGCGGAGACGATCGCAAGAGGGATCGCGGTAAGGGATCAAACCAAGATCGCGAGCCCAAGGCACCGTACAAATTCAGTGAGAGTGATTTCATCCCGCTAAACACTAAGCCGTCGTATATACTCTTTGAAATCCGCGAGCATATCGAAAGGCCCAGGCCCATGAAAGGTGACTCTAGCAATCGCGACAAATCTAAATATTGTGAATACCACAAAGATCATGGGCATATCACTGACGAATGTTTTACTTTGAGAAGAGAAATTGAAAGGCTGATCCGAGAGGGACCACCGGCGAAGTACAAACGCAATGGTGACGGCGGCGATAACAGGGGCCGCCAGCCGCGTGTCTACCAGAAGGAAGTCCAAGTTATCCACGGAAGTCTCCCCAGCAACAACCAGTTAAAATCACAGATACACTCAATTAACACTAGAGGTTTCGACAAGCCAATTGTCCTGGAGGAGAAAGAGAAAGGAATCATGTTCACCAAGAGTGAATTGACAACCGTGGATGGCGTTATGGAGGTGCCGATCATCTTGAAAATCGGAGTCAATGAGCAGCACGGTGTAAACCGTGTCATGGTCGATACTGGCACCGGACGCGACATCATATATCTGGACTGCCTCAAATAGATTGGATTGGGAGAGGCCAAACTTAAGCCCTACCTCGGGGTATTGGAGGGTTTCACCAACGATACCGTGAGGGTCAAGGGAACAATCGACCTCAGCATCACCCTCGGCGACTACGAACCTTGCAGAACAGAGGTAATGACTTTTCTGGTCATCGACCTCCTCTCTTACTACAATATGATCATGGGGATTCCGGCCATGAAAAAGTTTCAAATGGTGGTCTCTGTACCACACCAGAGGGTGAAGTTCCATGTGGGAGATGACATTGGGGTCGCCATGAGCCGACCAGGATTCTTATTAGACTACATGATGAAAAACAGGGCGGACTCGAAAAAGCCCCGAATCGAGGAGTTCCGGGCCAACGTAAATCAAGTCGCCAAGGTAAAAGAGGTCGCTGAAAAGCCCGTAGAGGTTGAAACATTGCAAGTTAGGGATCAACCTGATTTCACAGCTGAGGATGAACTAACATAAGCGGTCATCAACGAGAGATACCCCGACCAAAAAGTGAAAATTGGAAAGTCTACAGAAAAAGAAAGAGAAGAGCTGATCGAGCTCTTGAAAGAGAATGTGGACGCTTTTGCCTGGGAGGTGACCGACATGAGAGGCGTGGAGCCTGAGGTCGCACTACACTACTTAAGCATCGACCCAAACTTCAAGCCGATCCAGCAGCGAGCACGACAGTTTTCCACAGAGAAATGAGTCGCCATAAAGGGTGAGGTTGATAAACTACTGGCATCGGGTATAATCCGAGAGCTTCAATACCCGACCTGGCTAGCGAACGTAGTAATGGTGAAGAAGCACAACGGAAAGTGGCGTATGTGCGTGGACTTCACCGACCTGAACAAAGCCTTGTCCCAAGGATCCCTATGCGTTGCCCCGAATAGACAAAATGGAAGATGAGATCGCTGGTTTTGAAATGTTGAGTTTCCTGGATGCCTATTCAGGCTATCATTAGGTGAAAATGGCCGACGAAGACAAGGAAATGACCGCCTTCAGAGCCGCCGGCGGGCTTTATTATTATGAAATGATGCCATTCGGCCTGAAGAATGCGGGATCCACATATCAGAGGATGGTAAACAAAGTCTTTAGCTCGTAGATAGGCAAAAACATGGAGGCCTACATCGATGATATGGTCGTGAAGTCAAGCCGCCAAGACCACCTAGCGGACCTTCGCGAGACGTTCGCAAACGTGAGGAAGCATTCAATGAAGCTTAACCCCACCAAGTGCACCTTTGGAGTACAAGCATGATGGTGAATCAAAGGGGGATTGAAGCAAACCCCGAGAAAATAGAGGCTCTGATAAACATGAGCGAGCCAACAACAATCAAAGAGGTGTAGAGGCTTAACGGTTGGATTATCGCTCTAGGAAGGTTTATCTCCAAGTCTGCGGAGAAAAGTCTGCCTTTCTTCAAAATCCTCAAAGGAAGCAAAACCTTTTCGTGGACTGAAGAATGCTCGCAAGCCTTCAAAGATCTCAAGGCATACCTATCAAGCCCGCCGCTGCTGGTCAGCCCTAGCTTAGGGGACTCTCTACTTTTGTATCTTGCGGCCTCGGACCGGGCCGTCGCCGCAGCACATGTCAAGGAGGACGGTACCCTCAAAAAACCCGTTTATTATGTCTCTAAGGCTCTCAGTCCCGTTGAGAGTTGCTATTTCAATATTGAAAAGTTGGCCTACTGTGTTGTCATAGCAACCCGCAAACTAAGGGCTTACTTTTCGTCGCATACCATTACTGTACTATCGGACGCACCGCTACGCCAAGTCCTAAGAAAGCTATCAAAGCTCAGGCCTTACCCAATTTTATAGTAGAGACAAGTTTCAATGAAGAGCACACACAGCCTCCCGACTCCATGACTGGCGACGCGGCCGAGGCGGCCACAATGTCCGACTCCCAAAGGCCGGGTAACTGTTGGCAGCTCTATGTCGACGGAGCAGCAAGTCACAAAGGCTGTGGCGCAGGAATTATCTTACTAATAGCGACAAGTGTATCGGGCACCTAGTATGGTGAACTTTGTAATTCTTCTAAGTGTGGTTAAACACCAAAGAGCTTTTATTAACTCGATCTAAACCGCAATTTTATAACACGGATCACTACTATTCTAGTCAACATAAAATAAATACGTAAATTAAAATTTTATTCTAATATAATATATATATAGATATATAAATATATATAGATGTGCATAAGTTGCAAAGTATATATATAGATATAAATATATAGATGCCAAATATATTATTAGAGAACTAGCCAAAGTTTATATAATTGATTTATACGATCTTTTCAGTGAATGGAATGTGCTCGATCTTTAGGTTCAATTGAGTAAATGAAACGGTGTACTCCTAAGGTTAACAATTCGTCCTCACATTAGCGTACGAAATTGTCATATGTCCATTGTCATCGGTCAAATCCACAAGCGTTACGGTTTTTACGAACGGGTCCCGAGTACGATTCTACCTTTGAATAAAAGGAGTCATTCCGTTCGTCAAACGGTCAATTTTATTTAAAGGCTCCGGTTGTCAAGGCCGGGCGATTCAACTTTCCGGTTTAAGTTTCAATTAAGCGATGATTTTAACATTATTACGATCTTGAGTACAAATTTTAATAAGATTCATCTTTTAGGACAAATCTGCCCCCGAATAGGAAACTGGATTCCGTTGTCACGTTTTCACTCGGCCAATTTTTACCCTCCGGTTTTTCTATTAACGAGTTCATAACTTAATTACGAGGCGTCAATTCATAATTAGATTATGAATTCTTTCAAGTCAAACTTTATCAATAGAAAAAGATTCAATTAGCTCAATTTTATTCAATTTTACTTAGACAACATTCCTTTACCGAAAAGATCGAAATAAAACGATTACATAACTTTGGCTAGTTATTAGATTTAGCCTACTAACATTATACGAAAAGATAAAAAACAAACATAATAAACATAAATACTTTAGAAATTTTACCCGATTACAACGATTGGATCAGAAGATGTATTCGTCTGGATGCTACAACAACTTCAACAACATTGATCTTCTGATAATTTCTCGAGCATTATGACGATACTACTTTATTTATGGCATAAGGCCTATATATATACATACTACTACTACTAAAAAGAGGTAAAAGAAATATATTTGGTACCCCCTTTTGTGCCTGCAATGCTGCCCTTTTATAGGCAATTTTTCCCTTGCCGGATCGATCCGAGAAAGGGCCGGATCGATCCGGGAATAAAAAATATTATCCCAGGATATTCTCTGCAGGGCCACATGCTGGATAATCATTATGCCTCCTCGGATCGATCCGAGGTAAATCCGGATCGATCCGGATAGATTTTTTTTCCAATCTTAATCCGAAACTTGATAAAATCATAACTTGAGCTCTGGATCTCCAAATGACATAATTCAAGATGCGTTGGAAAGCTCTTGAGGAGATCTATAACTTCCATGAAGACTTCTTTTTCAGAAAATGCCTTTTTGCTGGGCCATTTGTTCGTTGAAAATATAACTTGATACGGCGGTCACGAACCACTCGATCCACTTGAACTTTAAATCTCGTGGCACTTCCTTTATTCCTTCAAAAGATATGATTTTACTCCATAAAATGTCGTCACTCGGGGTCTTGGTTTACCTAAGGTACGTAAAATACCAAAAATACCCACGTGAATCTGACACGACACTCCGGTTATTAACCCGGTACAAAATTTATAACTTTTTATCATTTTTTACTAGATTTTTATAGTATTTAGATTTATTCATAGCTATTAATATTTTATAAGATTATCGTTATATTTTATTATATTTTATATAAAAAGAGTCGATAACGTATATAAAACATCGTAATTTTTATCATATAAATGTTATACATCAACTACTCCCCACTTAGCTCTTTGATCGTCCTCGAGCAAAATAAGCGGTAATATATAAAAATTACGATAAAAATAATATAAGTGGTAGATACAATTTTTAAATTAGTAAAATATCATTTCAATATTATAAACATATTAATTATATCTTTCTTAGAAATTAATAAGATAAAAAGTGTAGATAACTTTGATAAATTATTTATCAACTATTATTCAAATGAAATTTCACAAAATCTACTCAATAAATATAATTAAAATTCTAGAATTATTTTCCTATCTCAACTTATATGAAATATTTGGAATCAAAGACTAAGTCAAGTAATTGACAAGATGGCTTTTTAGGATAGGACATTAGTTAATCGAAAAGATAGAAAAAGAAATCAAAAAGAGAAAGAGGCAAGTCGTACGTACTTACACCTTCACGTTTGATCAAAAACGATTTCGATTAATAATATCTCCTTTTCCAACTATTTTTCGATTTTCTCTCTTCTTTTTCAATATTAAGAACTAAAAGCGTGAGTGTGTGTAGAAAATCAAATTTACAAGCATTGCTTCATCAAGATTGATCGGAGTAATACTCTTTCGATCTAAAATTACGAGTCCGGTTTCCTTAAACTCGTAATCATTCTTGAGATCTTATGATTCGAATTTTTATCGGGAGCTTTATACCTCATAGTGATATAGGACGTTTCTAGATAACACCCTACTGCACTCAAATCATCGGAAGCTACTACCGATATCTGTCGATCAAAGATAAGGAAGATACCTGGTATTCGATTAATTCTCTGTAAATATGGTGCTTTGTTCTTCTCTTTTTTTTTTTTTTTTTTTTTTTTTTTTTTTTTTTCACCTCGCATACACCATCCTTAGCTTCTGTGCTATCATCTCCTTTCATAAGTACGTACAAACTCGTGGGATTTTTAGGAAATGTAGACCAAAATAAGCCAAGGGTCGGTTATGATCAAAAATGGCTATTTCGAGTGAGGTCTTGATCACTCTAATCAAGGTTGAGGTAATTTTTGTGGTGTCAAAAATCTCATCATTCCTAATCCGATTCCATATTCATATTTCGTTTTACAAAGAAAATTATTCTAAAAAATTCATTATAAATATAAGTATATTTGCTAAAATTTCATATGAAACTTACTTGATAATATTTATGTATAGTTACATATACTTAAAATCTTATAAAGATCTAAAATTGACATATATAATATAATTATAATATATCTACTTTATTTTACTTAATTAAAATCTATTCTTACCAATTTATATTGTTTTTATTCATACTAATTATATATTATCTAATTATTTTGTTCCAAGAAAAATTAAACTAAGTATTGAGCAATTAAGTATACATTTATATAAGAAAATTTTAATTTTTATTTACTAACTTACTTCCACTCCCCACTTACGAAATGACATCGTCCCGATGTTCAGTGAGTAAATAAAAAGTAGGTTGCAAATAAAATTAAAATTTTATATGATTTTGATTATTATTTCTTATTTTTAGCAACCATATATTATTTTGATTAAAGAAAATGACATATATATTAAACACTATTACAAACTATAAATAAAAGTAACAAACAACAAAAAACAATTAAACAACTAATTTAAACAACTACCATCTTAACAACATAACTTCTAACTGATTATCAAACCGTAGATGAACATCCGGGAGTATCCACCGGAAGTAATCCTAACTGAGAATCACGAGATGGAAAAATCTCGTCAGTAGCAAACTCAGGCACGTGATTCAGTTGGATACAAAGGTGAGAGATAACCCAGGCAAATGGTAGCGGTTTTCCCCTATTACGTCTTTCTACTGCAAAATTAATTGCAGTCTTAAAAATCAAAACTCCCCAATCAATGTATGCTCCCACAGTCAACGCATACAACAGCAGCATCTCATCATCCGTAACCCCATAAAAATCTCTAGTTGGATAGATCCGAGAATTAATGAAGCGTTTCCAAGCCCTTAAATGAGGGGGTAAAGCCAGAGTTGAAGAATCATAGTTATGATCAAACAACGGAAATACGAACTGAAAGGCTTCTGCAGTACGGTTTACAACATTATACGCATCCCCAAGTTCCCAAAGAAACTCGAAGTGTGGGTTTCGATCAAAAGTACATGGTGGAATTTGATAGATTTGATTTATGATGACTGGTGAAAATGAAATAACGATTCCCCTAACTGTAATAAGTTGAGATGAGGCTATCGTCGTTATCTCAGTGAGAGACGCAAAGAAATCTCTAACTATCGAAATGTTTATTCGACCTCTGGGAGTCCTTATCAACTTTTTCCACCCGCAACCTCGGATTAGATTACGTCCCCACCGATCAATTTTTTCGGTGTTTAAGCCTTTCTCATCGGAATAGGAGAACGGACGAAATTTAGATGTCTCGGGACGTCATTATGAAAACAAGAGGCATGCCCTTCGGGGACCACACCATCAGGCGTATGTGGCTCATAACTATTAACCGAAGGAGAGGATCGGTTAGACATTTCTGAAATAGAGATTTAAAATAGAAGAAAGGAAAGAATGAGCAAAAGGTTGGCTGTTGCTCTTTCCTTTTATAGAATACATCCATCAAGCAAAAGTAGAAAAGATCTACTTTCTGCGCGTTTTTGTACTTTCCGGATCGATCCGACAAAGGGCCGGATCGATCCGGCCTCTGAACCAGTAATGTTGTCAGGTCGGTATACTCACGTCGGATCGATCCGGTGAAAAGCCGGATCGATCCGGAACATTACTGTTCACGGACAGAGTCGATTTTGCTTGAAAAATGCCTAGTTTTTTCTAGGTGACAAGTTTTCTTCCTATTTTTGGTTCATTTTCATTACGTTATAACGATAAATTTTTCTACACGATGCTTAATACCATAATATGAAATGAAAACATGAAAATCGTATTAAAATAAAATCCTACTATGATCAAAACAACTTAAAATTTAACGAAAAAAAGAAAAAGTGCATGATAAATAAAATTGTTTCAATGTCAAAAACCATAGAATGTTTAAAAATTATCACTCCTCTTCATCACTCAGCTCGACGTGGCTTGAACTTGGCATAGCTTGAGAACGGGTCGATTCTTGGGATGGATCTTGAAAATAAGTTGACATCCGTACCGAGCTATCTAGTCCCATCGAGCTCATCTCTCTCGTGATATCAGAAAAAGTGCTTCCCCATCTCGTCGTGGTATGGCCAAATGATCCGGATCCGGTCCATTCGATGTCGCATTTGCCATAGTACGTCGAAAAATCTCCTACACCACTAGTTTGAAATCCAAAAGAATGTGGCATTTGTTGGAAGTCTGAGTGAGGTGGCATCGGTGGAATGAAATCGGGCAAGGTATAAGGCTGGGTTTGGCATTGCGGAATATCCATCTCGGCATAGGTAGGGTTCGCAAAGTATATTCATTTGATATAAACCTCGTATGCCTTGACGTAAATCTTCGGACCACAATTTATTCCTTTCCGCAAAAACAGCCATATTGGCATTAGCACGATGAACATCATAGGCCATGGATTGAAACATGTCGTAAGTGATGGTATTGGGAAGATGAGTTTGAGTTTGATTGGATGAAGGAGGGACAGCAGTAGATGGAGTAGGCTGAGGTCGCTGACGGTTAGGGTCCAAAAAGTTTATTCTTCCTGCCGGCCTAAGTGGTAAACTAGGACCGATAAGTGTGTCATCCACCATCATCAAATTATCATTTGGGAGCTCAGGGACTCCTATCTGACGACACAAGGAAGAAATAAAACACGGAAAAGGCATGTGACTGCCTGGTCTAGCAGTCAGGGTAAAATCCTTGGCCCTTCTATACATCACTCTGCCTATATCCACAAGTACATCATTAACTATAGCCCAAGCAATACACAAATC
Source organism: Gentiana straminea (assembly GCA_036785695.1). Classification (NCBI taxonomy): domain Eukaryota; kingdom Viridiplantae; phylum Streptophyta; class Magnoliopsida; order Gentianales; family Gentianaceae; genus Gentiana; species Gentiana straminea. The sequence goes on from JAVUPR010000042.1 coordinate 2,978,604, forward strand.
CTCTTTACCAAAAGATGTAAAGTGCCGAGTCGGGTAAAGAGTATGACTGATAAAACGTTTAATGGCTTTCATATCCCGGATACATTTCCCATAGGAAAACTCGTTTTCATGCCGACGGCGGTGGGATCTAACTCATTACGGGCTACCGCAACAATATGATCAAAGTCCGCCGGCTCATCCAAATTCCAAACCGTATAATAATCCTCATTCTCCGGTATATCGGGAATACCATAAATAGCATTAATAATGTGAGGAGTAAACGGCACCGTCCTAGTTCTCGAGCCGACGAGGTTAACTCACCTTCATCCGTAGCATTGTGAGTTGCTACCAAAGAATAAAATTCAGCTACTAAGGTGGTGTTAATCTCTCCCGACCTTAAACTGGCTAATTCCATCCAATGCCTCCCTTCAAAAATATCTTTTACCTCCCTTCCCAAATTTTTGAAGTCTAAGCCCCTCTCTATTGCAACTAAACATTGTCCAAATTTATTTTTCAATGCTTTCTTAGCTGCAGCAGACGCGGTTCTTTCAAAACTAACTGCCAATTCTTCTTCTGTTAAAGGCCTAGTTTCTATAACTGGAATTTGGGTAGGGATATGCGGTTTACGTTTTTTACTAGCTTTGGATGATTCGGCCATTCTACGATAGTGACACAATAACAAAACAACACAAAAAAACAAAACAACACAAAACAACAGTACAAATGTGAGTGACAAAACAGTTGAAAAATAAAAAATTGCATAAAAAAACGAAATTAAGAAAATAAGTGACTACAATGTTACCTTACAAAGCTTAAAAAGGTTGAAATTTGGCCGGAAAAGATGGAAATTTCGCCGGAATAAAGTTGAAGCTTTCCCTTGAAAATTACTTCAATGTAAATGCAAATTTGAAGAGAGGAGTGGAAAATGAGAAAAGTTTAAGAAGTGGTGTAGTTTAATGGTGATAGTGTGTGATGATTTGAAGGAAAAAAAATTCGAATTGGGGAAGAAGGGGAGGGGCGGCTGTTTTTAGAAAAAAAAGAAGAAGAAGAAGAAAGAGGTCCCCGTCCCTTTTTTAGGTTTTTTCAGGTTCCGGATCGATCCGGGGTTAGGTCGGATCGATCCGACCACTTTTTTTTTTTTTTTTTTTTTTTTTTAAACTTAATAAAACTTCTACAAAAAAAAAAAAAAAAAACTTTTTATAAAAACTTTATAAAACTTTTAAGTAATTTCATAAAGATCCTATTTATAAAATTTTCAAAAGTTATATAAAAATTTATAAATATTACAAAATTCACGAGGGTCCTAATTCCAATACTTCTAAATCTTCCAGAGTTCTGATGTAACGTTCTATCAACCTAACCTTAAGAAATGAGGCGTTCGAATTTTCTCTTTGATCTCCATCGGGATTTTCGGATAACCACCTAATCGTTCCCTTCTTAACAACATTCAAACACTCATCCTGGGATTTGGTTGTGCTTTCCCTACATTTCCCTTCATGCTCACTTTTTCCACAGCTTCTACACCTTCTTAAAAACTTTGCCCTTCTCTTTATCGAACTTCTCGATTTTCCATTACAAAGTTCTTTCAGTCTGATCTCTCTCAACAATTGCTTGTTTTTCTCAAAAAACGAAGCTTCTTATCTTAAACGCGACATCTTAATCCAAGCCTAATTTCAAAAGCATATAAAAATTTCTATTCTATCTAAAAAAGACATCCGAGTTCTTTTACGTCTATCCGGTAAAAGACGAAACTACTTTAAACATAACTAAAACACAAAAAAGTAGAGTAAAGATAGATAGCACACTGGTATTCGGTGAGTTTAACTCCTCTCGCTTTTCGGTTTCTCGATTTCTCTCGCTTTTTACTTTGTCGGAGGATCAGTTAGTAGCATTATTTCTTCTTTCAGTGCGGTTCCTTCTCCTTCCACAAATAACTTTACTCTATGGCCATTGGCTATAAAAGTTGTATTTCCATTTGTTAGTTCAACAGCTCCAGATTTGAAAACTCTCGTTACTTTAAATGGACCTGTCCATCTTGATTTAAGCTTTCCTGGAAATAACTTTAAACGTGAATTGTACAAGAGCACTCGATCGCCTACATGGAACTCACGACTATAGATTCTCTTATCGTGAAAGGATTTCGTGCGTTCCTTGTAGATTCGAGCGTTTTCATAAGAATCGAGACGGAATTCTTCTAGTTCGTCAATTGAAGCAATCTATGATCACCGACGGCCTTAGGATCGAAATTCAAAAATTTAATAGCCCGAAGGCTCGGTGTTCTAACTCAACCGGGAGATGACACGACTTACCAAAAACTAACCTATAGGGAGAACAACCAATTGGTGTTTTAAAAGGCGTTCTATACGCCCATAATGCATCGTCTAGTTTAAGCGCCAGTTTTTCGATTTGAATCCACCGTCTTTTCTACAATTCTTTTGATCTCTCTATTAGATACCTCTACCTGACCACTGGTTTGCGGATGATAGGGCGTTCCTAACTTATGCGTTACACCATATTTTTCAATTATCTTGGTAAATGGTCTATTACAAAAGTGTGAACCTCTATCACTAATGATAGCCCTCGGAATGCCATAACGTGTAAATATATTCTTTTTAAGAAATCGTATGACAACTTTGGTATCATTAGTGGGAAGAGCTTCGACTTCTACCCATTTCGAAACATAATCTACCATTACTAGAATAAATCTTTTTCCAAAAGATATAGGAAATGGTCCCATGAAATCTATACCCCAAACATCAAATAACTCACATTCTAAAATAGGTTGCATAGGCATTTCATGTTTTTTAGATACATTTCCCCATTTTTGACAAGATTCACAAGATTTGACATACTTATAAGCATCTCTATATAGCGTAGGCCAATAAAAACCATATTGTAAAACTTTAAAAGCGAGTTTTCCATCCTCCATGATGACCTCCCGCCTCACGATCATGACAAAATGATAAAATACTTAAAATTTCATTATCGGGCACACACTTTTCGATTATCCCATCCGAACATTTACGGAAAAGGTCCGGTTCCTCCCGTAATAAAATTTTAAGTCATAAAAGAATTTCTTTTTCTGCTGCCAAGTCCAATGAGACGGAATATAATCACAGGTTAAGTAATTAATGATATCTCCAAACCAGGGTGACATTTCCTTAGAAGGAATTCTATTCTTTAATAACTGCATGGTTGAAGGAGTATCTATTCTAAAAAGTTGTTCATCAGGAAATGAATCTTTAATTTCTATTCCCTTTTCTCCATCATTTTCCATTCTACTTAGATGATCTGCTACTACATTCTCACTTCCCTTTTTATCTTTAATTTCAATATCAAACTTCTGAAGTAAGAGAATCCATCTAAGAAGACGTGGTTTCGCATCTTTCTTACTCGGCAAATACTTCAAAGCTGAATGGTACGTATAAATTATTACCTTAGAACCAACAATATACGATCTAAACTTATCTAAGGCAAAAATTACAAACCAACGTTCTTTTTACGTAGTTGTATAGTTCGGTTGATTTGCATTTAACGTATGAGATGCATAGTAAATAGCTTTGAGAATTTTGTTATATCTTTGACCTAAAAGCTGCTCCTACCGCTAAATCAACGGCATCACACATAATCTCAAACGGTAAATTCCAATGCGGTGCTATTAGCACGGTGCGATAGTTAATTTCGCTTTTAAGGTCCGAAAAGCTTCCTTACATTTACTATCGAAGTTAAAAGGTACTTCCTTTTCAAGCAAATGACTTAGGGGCTTTGCTATCTTTGAAAAATCTGCAATAAATCTTCTATAAAATCCCGCATGTCCAAGAAATCCTCTTAGAGTCCTTAGATTAATCTGGTGGTGGTAATTTTTCAATTACTTCAACCTTAGCTTTATCAACTTCAATTCTATTTCGAGAGATTCTATGGCCTAGAACAATTCCTTCTGATACCATTAAATGACATTTTTCCCAATTTAAAACTAAATTGGTATCCTCACAGCGTTGCAACACTCTTTCTAAGTGTGATAAACATTTACCAAAAGAATCTCCGTAAACACTAAAGTCGTCCATAAAAATTTCCAAGAACTTCTCAACCATATCAGAAAATATAGCCATCATGCATCTTTGAAACGTAGCTGGAGCATTACATAAACCAAACGGCATTCTTTTATACGCAAAAGTTCCATAAGGACAAGTGAAAGTAGTTTTTTCCCTATCTCCTGCTGCAATGAAAATCTGTAAATAACCTGAATAACCATCTAAGAAGCAGTAATATTTATGACCACTTAACCGTTCCAACATTTGAACTATGAATGGAAGTGGATGATGATCTTTCTTAGTATGATCATTTAGTTTCCTAAAATCAATGCACATTCGATATCCCGTAATTTCTCTTGTTGGAATCCATTCATTTCTATCATTTTCTTTCACCGTGAAACCTCCTTTCTTTGGTACCACTTGAGTTGGACTTACCCATTCACTATCTGATATGGGAAAAATTATTCCCATCTCTAATAGCTTAATGACCTCTTTCTTAACAATTAAGCGCAAATTTGGGTTGAGGCGGCGTTGCGGTTGAATACAAGGCTTAGCATCTTCCTTCGAATTATCTTATGAACGCAAATCTCGGGGCTAATACCTCGAATATCAAGAAGCTGTCCATCCAAAAGCTTTCTTATGCTTTTTCAACATTCCAAGTAATTGATCTTCTTGTTGCTCGATTAAAGGCGATGAAATAATAATCGGTAATAGATTATCGAGTTTCAAGAAAAGCATATTTCGATTTAAAGGTAATGGTTTCAAGTCCAGGTTCTTTGGCGGATCTTCTATTGACGATTTAAGAAGCGGTCCTTCTAGTTCTAATTCCAAGTGCTTATGCCATGGTGGCTTAAAGGTAAAACTTTCTGTATCTAAAGAAAGAATTATCTCTTTCATTTCAATGTCTTCCTCATCTTCTTTATAGATAGACAGAGTTAAGCATTCTTCTAATCTGTCTTCAAAAGTTGGTAATCGATTATCATAGACAGAATGAATATCTTCTATAAAAGAACATGATTCGATGATGCATGATTCATAGCTTTGAAAATATTGAAAGTAACTTCGTCTTCATTGACTCTTAAGATTAATTCTCCTTTCGAACATCGATTAAAGTTCTTCCGTAGCTAGAAATGGACGACCTAGAATAAGAGGTGCTTTGAATAACCGTCTTCCATTTCCATAACTACAAAGTCTCTTGGAAAATAGAATTTGTCTACTTTAACCAATATGTCCTTTATAATTCCTTTAGGGTACTTAATCGATCTATACGCCATTTGCGAGTCATTTCGATCGTAGTAAGCTTTCCTATGCCTAACTTTCTATAATCCTCATAAGACATGAGATTTATACTTGCTCCTAGATCACATAAGACCTTCTTAAACAGAAATCCTCCAATTTCACACGGAATGGTAAAACTACCTGGATCTTTCAGTTTAGGTGGTAACTTATGTTGCAGAATGGCGGAACATTCTTCATTTAGGCATATATTCTCATATTCCTCTAATTTTTTCTTGTTTGACAGAATTTCTTTCAGAAATTTTCCATAGGCTGGTATATTAATCAAAGCTTCGATAACAGGGATATTAACTTGAATATGACGAAAAGTGTCCAGGAAACGAGCATACTTCTTATCAGTTTTTGCCTTTTTGATTTGATCTTTAGGAGGGTAAGGTAAAGATTCTAAATCTATGACCTTTGGCTCCTTTGTCAGTTTCTCTTTTCCTTTTTCCTTAAACCTTTGAGTATTACTCAGTCGCCATGTTTCAGGTTCTTGAATTCTTTCTTTTAAATTGTTCCCTGAATCAATCTCTACTTCAGATTCCTTCATTTCTTCATGTTTTTCATCCTTGTTTTTATTTTCTTCCATTCTAATATGTTCCTTAAATAAAGTCCTTAAATCTTTATCCATGGGATCTTTCAGAATTCTGGGGATTTTTACCCAATTTTCCCTTTCACTTTCAGGTTCCGAACTTTTATTTCTTTTTAAGAAATTGTCTATAATTTCTTCTTCCTCATCTGTAAATTCAAGTTCATCTTTATCATTCTTACCATCTAAGTCATCTTCTACTTCATTATCCCCAAGGTTTTCAACTCCATTACTTCCACTGAGCTTCCTACTTCTCGTAACTACAACATTTACCTCTCTTGGGTTCCTTTCGGTGTTACTTGGTAATCCTCCTGGGGTCCTGCGTTATTACGTTCACCGCCCTACTCAAATGATCTTCCATATTCCTTAATGAGGCTTCTATCGTTCTCATCCCGGTATCATGTCCACTCATAGATTTTTTCATTGAACTCATGTCCTTAGTGATTGTACCAATAGAAGTCACCATCGTTTCTATATTTTTAGATTGAGTAGATACTACACCCATCATATTTTCCATTAGTTTTTCCCATTTTTCAACTCCTTCGGAGTTGAGTTGAACTTTGAGTCTTGGTATACTTTGAGTGGTATGTTGAGGATAGGATCTAGGTAATGATTGTAAATTCGATTAGATGTGTTTTCTTGATAAACTTGATTATTATTCAAGTTCCTATATGGAAGCTGGATACGGCGGTTGTCCTTGCTTGCTAGGGTTTTCGGACCATCGATAAGTAGGGTGATCTCTTCTAATAGCATTGAACGAGTTTGAATAAGCATTGTTTAAATTTTTCTATCTTTGAAGAAAACTCACCTCCTCTCTTGAGCATCCTGTCGGTTCTTCAATCCCTAGTGGTATTTTATCCGATTTGAGTATTCGGTTGGTGTACTATTTTACGAGCTTTGGTTCTTATTCGTTGTAATCCATCAAATTTCCTACTCAAATTTTCTAAATGTGCTAGAACTTCCGTATTAGACGTACATTCTCCCGCAAAAGCTACTTTTCCGGTGCTAGAACCGGTTTCCCACATTTACGTTATTTTTGGAAATCTTTTCGATGGCATCGTAAACTAATTGAGCTTCACTCATCATTAAAGAACCACCACATGCATGGTCTACATCAAGCACGTGAATCTTTTCTTAATTTACGACGAGAAAAGTTGAATTTGCATGTCTAAGGAATAACCATGGTCGGGACACGCTCTTAGTAATTTTTTAAATCTTTCCCACGCATTCCCAAGCGTTTCTTCAGATCCTTGTCTAAAATTAGCAACCTCGACTTTTAATTCCAAATTCCGTCCAGGAGTGAAGTATTGTTTCAGAAATTCAGTTTGAATCTCCTCCCAACTTGTAAGTGAATGATGTGGAAGAGACATAAACCAATCTCGGGCTCGTCCTTTTAGAGAAAAAGGAAACATAGTCATCCTTGTTAATTCCTTGTGAGCACCTTGACTTTTGTTTGTATTGCACGTTCTTCAAAAAGATAGAGATGATGATGCGGATCTTCATCATCTTCTCCTAGGAATTGGGCTCTTGCGTCAATTAAACCAAAAAGATGAGATTTAATCTCGAAATTATTCGCTCCTTCATTAGGTAAAAGTATGGGATTATTAGTCGATTTCTTCTTATGGTTTGGTCACGGATAGGCCTTGGGTTTCTTGGGTTGTTACGATTATTCGGTTCCGATTCGATTATTTCTATTATTATTATTATTATTAGGGTTAACGGGGTTTTGTCCATGCCCTAGAGCATGTTCCGGCCCTTGTTCGGGTGTTTCATCAACGATTTCACCATTCTCGTATTTCGTTTGAAGATGATTCGTCGGGATTTCCACGACTAGTATGACCACGTTTTCTCTCTACTCTTAACCGCCTTTCGTAAGTGTTTATGTCGGGCTTATAAGGAGTGAGTGGGGCCTTACCACTTACGGTCATCAACTAACGAAATTAGAAAATAACACGAAATTGATAGTAGTAAAATTTGGTAACTTACCTATAAGGTAAGTACGACGAAAATAAAATTAGAAATGAGATAAGAAAAGTGTTGACTTATTCTCGAGAATTTTGAGCTAATATAAGTAGTAACCATAGACACAAAAAAGAAATTAGCGTCGTTCCCCGGCAACGGCGCCAGAAAGCTGACGTGGCCTTTTCTAGTGCTAATACCGGTCTTAACCGACGAGTGTATCGGGTCAAAGCGTAGTGCTAGTATGGTGAGTCGAGTATCGTATCCTCGGGGAACTTTGTAATTCTTCTAAGTGTGGTTAAACACCAAAGAGCTTTTATTAACTCGATCTAAACCGCAATTTTATAACACGGATCACTACTATTCTAGTCAACATAAAATAAATACGTAAATTAAAATTTTATTCTAATATAATATATATATAGATATATAAATATATATAGATGTGCATAAGTTGCAAAGTATATATATAGATATAAATATATAGATGCCAAATATATTATTAGAGAACTAGCCAAAGTTTATATAATTGATTTATACGATCTTTTCGGTGAATGGAATGTGCTCGATCTTTAGGTTCAATTGAGTAAATGAAACGGTGTACTCTAAGGTTAACAATTCGTCCTCACATTAGCGTACGAAATTGTCATATGTCCATTGTCATCGGTCAAATCCACAAATTGTTACGGTTTTTACGAACGGGTCCCGAGTACGATTCTACCTTTGAATAAAAAGGAGTCATTCCGTTCGTCAAACGGTCAATTTTATTTAAAGGCTCCGGTTGTCAAGGCCGGGCGATTCAACTTTCCGGTTTAAGTTTCAATTAAGCGATGATTTTAACATTATTACGATCTTGAGTACAAATTTTAATAAGATTCATCTTTTAGGACAAATCGCCCCCGAATAGGAAAGCTGGATTCCGTTGTCACGTTTTCACTCGGCCAATTTTTACCCTCCGGTTTTTCTATTAACGAGTTCATAACTTAATTACGAGGCGTCAATTCATAATTAGATTATGAATTCTTTCAAGTCAAACTTTATCAATAGAAAAAGATTCAATTAGCTCAATTTTATTCAATTTTACTTAGACAACATTCCTTTACCGAAAAGATCGAAATAAAACGATTACATAACTTTGGCTAGTTATTAGATTTAGCCTACTAACATTATACGAAAAGATAAAAAACAAACATAATAAACATAAATACTTTAAAAATTTTACCCGATTACAACGATTGGATCAGAAGATGTATTCGTCTGGATGCTACAACAACTTCAACAACATTGATCTTCTGATAATTTCTCGAGCATTATGACGATACTACTTTATTTATGGCATAAGGCCTATATATATACATACTACTACTACTAAAAAGAGGTAAAAGAAATATATTTGGTACCCCTTTTGTGCCGCAATCTTTTTACTTTTATAGGCAGCACCTCGGAAGAAATCGAAAAAGCCTTGAGGTTTGACTTCACCGCTTCAAATAATCAAGCCGAGTACGAGGCTGTCATAGCAGGGCTTGATCTCGCCAAAGATATGAAAGTTGAAAATGTGGAGGTTTTCTACGACTCACAGCTGGTTGTCAACCAAGTTACGGGATCGTTTGGGGTCCACTGCGACATCCTGCAAAAGTATATTGATCTCGTCAAGAGCCTCGAGAGCGGTTTCAAATATTGTAGGTTCACCAACATCCCCAGAGAGGACAACCACCAAGCGGACTACTTGTCAAAATTAACTAGCGACGACGAAATAAGCAATCCAGCGATTATGGTAGAGCATCTATCTGGGCCCGCTATCAATCGGGCCGAAGTCATGGATTTCCCTGACTAGCTCCTGTTGGATCGACGAGTTAAGAGCATATATCGAATATAACGCTCGTAGACAAGTTCGTTTCCTAATCTTTTATCTCTCGATGTTAAAGATTACGTCTTTCTAACCTAGGCGTGAAATCTTTCAATTTCTAATCTAGAGATTTAATCTAATAACTTTCGTTTTGATTAGATTAAAGGTCTAAACTTTTATCATGGTGATCTAACATTAACATGACTCTCATCAAGTTAAAACAATCATAAAAGCAACGATCTTTCGATGTAATTGCAATACATAATGATAAACAATGATAAAAGAAACAACTTCGAAGTAGAAACTCACGAATTAATCACGAACAAAACTGAATTGTTGAATTGGACGGCTTCACAACGCTTGTTCAAAGAGGGATTAGCCTCTTAGCATCCTTTGAAAGCTTGAAATTGATGAAATAAAGAACATAAATCTAACTATCTAATCTAGATGTTTTATTGCATAAAAACTGGAAAATAAAGGAGTAAAAACGCAGCCAAGCTGCTCCCTAGGGTTTAGGGATCGAATTGTTTATGATTAGGGTGAAAGAAATCCGCTGCTTATATAGAGTTTCAATGTCGGCTGCTACAGTAACCGCTCCGGACGCCCGTTTGAAGATTCCGGACGCTCGTCCACTATTTTCAGCAACAGCATCCAAACTTGTAACGCTCATATCTCGGGCCTCGTAAGTCGGAATGGAGTGATTCAAAATCCTGTAGAATCCTCTCTTCAAGCCCTACAACTCTTCTCTTGAGGTCCAGAGTCAAATCGGTTGTTATCATATCAAGAACTGCGTTGGAAGTTCAGCGCTACCCGGAATCCTGATTTTCTTCCTCGGACGCTCGTCCGGTATCTCGAACGTTCGTTCCTTCGGCCTTGAACTTGTGCCGGACGTTCGTTCATCCAGCGTCCAAACTCTCTGTATCAAAATACTTCCCTGGACGCCCGTACGCTTTATCAAACGCCCGTCCACTCGGACGGGACCCGGACGAACGTCCATATGTCTTGTAACTCGATTTCTTGATCTTTATCTCCTCCTTCTTCCATCTTTATCCTTCTTTCCTCGTCTCTTTCTTGATTTAGCTCGAATTATATCAACATTTGATCATCAATTCAGCCTCCAACATGTACCTACATGACATCAAAAACGCCGCAAAACGTAACACAATCCAAATACTCGTAAAACCATAATTAAAACACATACACAACCTCATTTTGCAAATAAACTAATCAAAATCTTACTTGCTTAATAAATCATTTAAACACTCGTTTTCTATGCAAATTATACAAATACGGAGGAAATCATTATCAAATATAACGTTAAAAACCGTCTAAAAATACCCTTAACAACTCCCCCACACTTAAACTTTGCTCGTCCCGAGCAAAACAAAACAAGATAAAGGCTCGGAAGGAATATAGACATCTCAACACATATACCACATGGTCAATAAATTAGAAGTTCACCGTCGTGTGTGTGCATAGCCATAGAAAACTTCCACTAAATCCAAACTTGAGGAACTCAAAGTAAAACTAGTTAATACCCCCTCATAGAATAGTAATAAATGACACTCATAAGGTGCACCCTACAAACGTGACATATCCCGAAAAGAATGATCGAATATATCTAGGGCCTTTACGAAATACTCGAGAGGATACTCCCTACGGCATATCTATCGGTTTATGCGGGGATAAGATTAACGAAAACTAAGCCTTATATTCAATTTCGTACCGATTCTTTAGTTGATTTAACTATTTCACTTTAAACACACATTAGAAGAAGCTATTGCCCTCATAGCGAGAATAGGACATTTCGAGATAACACCCTACCTTACTCCAATCATAAGGCGGCTCTTCCTAACTCGTCGTGAGCTTTTAGTCATCATAGTGGAATAGGACATACGTGGTATACCCTACCTCACTCAAATCATCGACTAGCTTCCGACACACACATTGTATTCATTTAAATTTTTCAACTTCCCATTTGACATTAGTTACGTGTTACTTATCACATTCAAACCTCTAGATATTCACAGTATCTCATACTTCGAAACTAAATACAAACTATCATAAGTCTCACGATATATACGTAGCACTAAGCACATGACTTATAAGGAAATCAAAAACCACTAATCCAAAAGGGGTATAACTCATAAATATAGCTCATCATTCACTATGGCACGTGAAAAATAGTGTCAGGTGAAACAACTAACTTACCAAACATATGATATAAAGCATAGATGACTATCGAAAATAACGAACATCGCATCGAATTGCCTACTCGGGACAAAACAAAAACAAAAGTGTCGAAATTTTTTTGAAAAATTAAGCCTATTTTTGCACAGCACCATCATATATTAAGCAAATGGTAGATACATAGCGATCATTCCCCTCCTCCACACTTAAAAATCAACATGTCCTCATGTTGTGCAGAATGAAAAAGAAAAAGAAAACTTAGCTGATTGTAGTTCGAATGGGGCAATGCTGGAGGTGGCGTACGTCCAATCCAGAAATGCTTGAGGGAATCGAAGAGCGTGGACCATCCACCGGAAAAGCGGCTTCATCTAAAAGCTCGCAATTGCTATCACAAATATCCCGCACACTTGAAAACAAGACAAGATCTCGGGGGACAAAGGGGGAATATAACATGGCAAAATAGAGATAAAGAGAAGGATAAGGTGAAATCGAATCAACCGACAAGGCAAAATCCACAATTACCCGAATTAGACTTAAACAAAACAAATAAATCAAAGAAAAGAAATAACATAATAGAGAGTTCTAATATAATAAGGGATATCTAGGATGCCTCCTAGTGGCGCTTTTGGTTATTGTCGTTAGCTCGACACATTTGAAGCTCAGCCTGGATCAGGCCATTTAACCTTTCTGCCAGCCACTACCTCGTGTAAGCTTTGGTCAGTAGTGTGGCCGCAGAAACAGCACTTAACACATGGGGTTAAATCCTTTATAGCTTTCCAAATACGTTTAAACTTCCCCATGGTTGACCTCTTCGTCTTCCGAAGCTTTCGATGACATCTGCGTTGACGCTCCTTCCAATACTCTTCCATATCCCAACTACCAGCTAGAACCTCCTCAGATTGATCACAACCGTCATCCTTAGAAAACAAGTCGGGCGAAAACTCGTCAGACTCGTCGACTTTAGGGGTGCTACACCCGAGGATATCGAGAAATCGAACAGTCAAAGGCTTTACCTTGGGTTCACCAATGTAATGCTTCCATCGTTGACCATTCACTCGGAACGGTTGATCGCCATAACCGCGCAGCTCTAGAACGCCTCCAGGAATGATTTGGAGAATCTCAAATGGACCAGACCAACGCGTTCTCAACTTCCCAGGAAACAAATGTAACCTAGAATTGTATAAGAGAACTTGCTCGCCGACCTGGAATTCTCTCTTCTTTATCCTGGCGTCATGGAGTAATTTCATCTTTTCCTTACTAATCCTGGCACTCTCGTAAGCCTGGAGTCTAAATTCATCAAGCTCATGCAACTGCTGCAGCCGGTGTTTGCCACAGGATTGGGAATCGAAGTTAAGAAACTTTGTAGCCCAATAAGCTCTGTGCTCTAGCTCAACTGGCAGATGGCACGGCTTACCGTAAACCATTTGATATGGCGATGTACCCATAGGGGTCTTATAGGCAGTCCTATATGCCCAAAGTACATCGTCCAACTTCAGACTCCAGTCTTTTCTATGACTATTCACCGTCTTCTCCAGGATTTTCTTAAGACTCTGGTTGCTTCGCTCAACCTGACCACTAGTCATCGGATGATATGGTGTGCCGATTTTATGGTGAACACCATACTTCTCGAGGACTTTCTCCAAGGGTCGGTTACAAAAGTGTGTCCCTTCATCACTTATCAAGGCACGTGGACATCCAAACCTCACAAAGATATTCTTCTTAAGGAATTTCATGACCGTTTTATGATCATTGTGAGGAGTGGCTATTGCCTCCACCCATTTCGAAACATAGTCAACGCAGACTAAGATGTATTTGTTGCCACAAGATGATGGGAATGGTCCCATAAAATCGATGCCCCAAACATCAAAGACTTCGCATTCAATGATGGGTTTCAAAGGCATGTCAAATCGCCTTGTCAAAGCTCCGGTTCTTTGACAACGATCACAAGCTTTACAGAAAGCTTCGTGTCTTTAAAGATCGTTGGCCAATAAAAACCGGATTGAAAGATCTTCGCAAGCTTGTTTTCCAAGGACCAAAGTGACCACCTGTGGGTCCACTATGGCATTGCTCGATTATATCGCGTTGCTCGGATTCGGGAACACACCTCCTCTCGCAAACCATCTTTGCAAATCTTGAAAAGGTAAGGTTCATCCCAAACGAAATATTTCATATCGAGAAGAACTTCTTCTTCTCTTGATAAGACATTTCGGGATCAAGGTATTTGGCATGAAGGTAGTTCACAATGGAGGAGTACCAAGGAACATCGGGAGAACGGCCATCGATCAACATGATGTTTTCTAGAGGAAAGTAAAGATCTATATCATCCGGTTCATTCTTTTCCTCATTTAACATCCTAGACACATGATCCGCTACTACATTCTCACCGCCCTTCTTGTCTTTGATTTGAACGTCAAACTCTTGTAGGGTCGGTATCCAACGCGATGGCGCGGTTTAGCATCCTTTTTAGTCATCGATACCGCAAAGCGGCGTGATCGGTCCACACGATCACTTGAGCCCCTAACAAGTAACTACGGAACTTGTCCATAGCAAACACTACGGCCAATAATTCCTTTTCGGTAGTCGTATAGTTAACTTGCGAAGGATTCAACGTGTGGTCGGCGTAATAGATAGGTGGAACTTTCCTTCGATTCGCTCGTCTAAGACCGCACCAACAAGCATAGTTGGATGCATCGCACATAAGCTCAAAGGGCAAGTTCCGGTCGGGTGAAATAAGAATTGGAGCGAGAGATCGACGATTTTTGAGCTCCTCAAACGCGTGCTTGCAACTATCATCAAAATCAAAAGTAACGTCTTCTTTTAGTAAGGTAGACGGGGGCTTGGCGATCCTTGAAAAGTCCTGGATGAACCTCCTATAGAAGCCGACATGTCCGAGAAAACCTCGGACTTCCCGAACATTCTTAGGATAACTCATCTTCTCAATAGCTTCTACCTTGGCCCTATCTACTTCTATACCTTTGGCGGACACTTTGTGGCCAAGGACTATACCCTCATCTACCATGAAATGGCATTTTTCCCAATTAAGCACTAAGTCCTTTTCCACACATCTTGACAACACCCGATCAAGATTATCGAGGCAATCATCGAAGGAGTAACCAAAGACCGAGAAGTCATCCATAAAAATCTCCATGCACTTTTCAACTAGCCCGTCAAAGATTGCCATCATACACCTTTGAAAGGTGGCCGGGGCATTACGAGAGACCAAATGGCATCCGCCTGTAGGCGAATGTACCATAGGGGCGGTGAAAGTGGTCTTCTCTTGGTCAACGGGATCGATGGGTATACGGAAGTATCCCGAATATCCATCCGGAAGCGTAGAATGCGTGCCCCGCCGGACGCTCAAGCATCGGTCAATGAATGGAAGGGGAAAATGATCTTTCGGTGTGACCTCATTGAGCTTTCGATAATCGATACATACTCGTATCCGATAACGAGCCTCAATGCTATCTCTTCTCCCTTCTCATTCTTCTCAATAGTAATTCCCCCTTTTTTGGGGACTACCGAGTCGGGGAAACCCATTCACCGTCGAGCAATGGCGTAAATGATACCCATATCTAGAAGTTTAATGATCTCCTTCTTGACTACCTCTTGCATGTGAGGGTTGAGCCTTCTCGAGGTTTGTCTAACTCGTTTTGCACCCTCCTCGGTCTTGATCTTGTGCATACGGATGTCGGGAGATATCCCTCGGATATCTCCCACCGCCATCCAAAGGCTTTTTCATTTTTGCGCAAGACGTTTAACGGTTTAAGCTCTTCCGTACGAGATAGCTTGGCGAGAGATGATCAAAGGAAGCTTGTCACCTTCTCTTAAAAACACATACTTAAGATGTTTAGGTAACGGCTTCGGTACCAAATCTACGGGAGGATCCTCTAGACTTGATTTAAGATCGCCACTCTTCAACTCAACATCGCCGAGCTTACTTAGTGGTCCTACGCCAAGGCTTCTTCTCTTAGCTCATCCTCAAAATCACCGCTAACCGGTCTAGATTAACCATACCATGACTATTCGGATTATCGATCAATCGCTCATATTCCGCTTCCACGGCCTTGACTTGCTCGTCCATACGGTCATTGAAGTCATTAAATGACTCCTCAATAGAAAAGCCGGTTGGAGAACCGAGAGGGTACTTGAATGGATTTAGAGACACTATAGCTCACCTCTTGGTCACCAACTCGAATAGTTACTTGCCCACCATCATAATCGATGAGGGCCCTAGGCGTGGATAGGAAAGGTCTCCCAAGAATCGGGGGACTTTCTCATCTTTTCCCATATCTAAGACGTACCAATCAACGGGGAAAGGTAAATCTATCGATCCGGACTAAAATGTCTTTCGAATCCCCGAAGCTTTCTTAGAAGATCTATCGGCGGCGAAGGTTCATTGAAGTGGGTTCTAGAAGACTTTGTAAACCCAGTGCTGCCACACACGAGACAATGGCATCGAGCCGATGGATGCACCCAAGTCACATAAAGAATTTGGAAAGACTAAGCCTCCCATCCGCAATGTGAGCACGAATTTTCCGGGGTCACCTCTTTTGATTGGTAAGTCCGGATAATTGATCATTGAACAATCCTCACCAATTGCACGATCCATTTTCGCTAACTTCTTCTTCGAAGAAACAACATCCTTGATGAATTTAGTATACTTAGGCATTTCAACCAAAACTTCTGAGAGTGGAAGATTAACCTGAGTATTTTTCAGCAGATTAAGCACCTTTCCGTACTTCTTATCTTCATGAAATGGGATGTTGCTCTTTCTCGGTGGAAATGGAAGCTTTTTCAAATCATCCTCGGAAAATACTTTCTTCGAGGACGAACTAACTGCTTTGTCTTCCACATCTTTCCACATCACCGTCTTATCATTCTTTTTATTAGTCAGGGGATCAGCCACCTGAGGATTCTTAATTGATTCTTCATTCCTCAAGGGATCAGCCACTCGAGGAATCTCAATTCTTTCACCTATCAGGGGATCAGCCACCTGATGTCTTTCAACTTCTACACCTCTCGGGGATCGGCCACCGAGTACCGCTTGTAGCCAAGGGGATGATGGGTGCTCGACTTCCCCCTCTGCCTTATCACCGGCGGGGAGGGGCTAGTGGTTTCCCGGTTGGGGGACCACTCAGTTGAGTACCACTTCTTAAGTTCATTGCACTGGCCTCTCCTCCACCGTATGGAAGTGAAGGAACCAAGTCAGTGCATTGGCCAAGATTCAATTCAGTATGAGCTACATGACCACCTTTGGGATTTCTCTCCGTGGAGTTTGGCATCTGCCCTGATGGTCTAGAAGCTTGCTGGTCAGCCATTTGCTTCTCAAGGTGCTTGATCGAATTCATCAACAACTGGATATTATTATTTTGCTCCCTCCGGAAGTTATTGTTCTGCTCCTTCAGCTCCTTCTGATAGGAGTCCAATCTAGCTTCCAGATCATCAACGTGAGATGGACCTTGAGAGTTACGAATGTTTTGAGAGAAAGGTTGGCTGGACCGACTTTGAAATGCAGGATTTGGATTGTTAGGCCAACTTTGATTTAACCCATGATTTGGATTGGAAGAATTCAAGTTCGGGTTCTGATTAAAACTAGGGTTTCGATTGAAATTCGAGTTTTGATTGAAATTTTGATTGAAATTCGAATTTAGATTTTGATCGGGTGGAAACCCCTGGTTTCGAAAGTTGCCTTGGCCGGTGAATTGATTACCAAACCTTTGATTTGGCTGGCCATTGAAGGCATTGATTTCGGCGTTCGTCCAATCATAGGACGAAACGAGCAAGATATGCCCCATATCGTCACATACCGGCATGCGACTTTGTTGTACCGTCCATGATTCCGGGACGCATTGACTTGATAAGAATTGGGGGGCATGAATTGACACCGGCCAACCATGTGGCCGGTCCGAGAACAATTCTCGCATGGAGAACTTGAGAGTTCGTAAAAATGAAGGAGTCCGATAACTCGGATTTGGAGACGTGGTAAGCGTAGCCACCGTCTTTGCTTCAAAGCATGGAAATCTCGTTCGCATTTTCACCTCCTCGATCCTAGGAGGAGGTGGTGGTGCTCGAACGACTTGAAAGGAGGGGGCATAATTATATTTGGCAATGTCTTCGAACAATGCCCACCCCTCTTGAGGCGTTCTCCTCGGGAAAGCCCCACTGATGAACTATTGACCATGCCCTTGGTGAGCTCGGTCAATCCACCGAAAAAGGTATTGACTTGCCTCTCGCAAGTCTAACCCATGGTGGGGGCATTTACGAAGAAGAGCCTTAAATCTCTTCCATGCCTCAAAGAAAGATTCTGTTTCCGCTTGATAGAAATTATAAATTTCCCTCAAACACTCGGGCCGTCTTGGCCGGTGGAAAGTATTGGCTTAAAAATTCTTTCTCCAATGCGGCCCGGTGGTAATGGATTCCGGAGGGAGAGAGCTATACCACTCTTTAGCTTCTCCCTTCAATGAGAACGGAAACAAGTGTAAGTTTAATCACATCCTCACTCACACCTTGAATGCGTGTCGTACCACATATCTCCGGGAATGTGTGTACGTGTGTGTGAGGATTTTCGATAGGGAACCCGTGAAACATTGATGCATGCTGCATCATCTGAATGAGACTGGGTTTGAGTTTGAAAGTTTGTGCGGTAATGGCTGGTAAGACGATAGCTGGGTTGACAGTTACTGCACCAGGCATGGCGTAGTCTGCCAATGTCCGTCTAACTTCAGCGGCCATTATTACAATTTCTTCGATTTCCCTTTGAAAAGATAGCTCAAACTCTTGATCTTCGGCTTTTCCTTCGTCAAAATGAAGTCTTCGCCTATTGGGTCGGACTATGGTACGCTCGATGTCAGGGGAGCAAAGTAATGGTCCCTTGTGACTACGAGTTTGCATAAACCGATCCCAAAATCAAGTTGAGAAAACCTAAATCTAAGGAAAGGAAACCTAAAAACTAATAAATTAAAGACACGATATCTAAAAGATTAAAAACCTTAATCTAAGATCAAAAACCTAAAGAAAAGAGAAGAAAAGAGAAAGATTAAGAAAGAAAGGGGGACGGACGGGCGTCCACTTACGTGAACGAGCGTACGCCGTAAAATAGGCGAACGAGCGTCCAAAGGCGGTGAACGTTCGTTCAAGGATCGGAAAACGCTACTGGAATGAAAATTTTACAGTGAACGAGCGTTCAAACTAGTGGACGCTCGTCCATAGGCAAGATTTTTCAGAACAGAAACGATATCAGAACAGCAGGAAAGCATGGGAAAAAGAGACAGAGGGAAAGGATAACTAAACCTAGAGGAATCAAAGACTATGAAACTTAACTACGAAAAACCCTAATAACCAAAACTATAAACTACCTAAGAAAATTTAAAACGAGAAAAACAGAAAACACTAAAAAGAGGGAAAAACATGTGTTGAAATCTTCTAACCCCAAAATGGAAGGGAAAACAGTGGATTTTGACCTCGAAAACGGTGTCGGACGGCCTTGGGCCGTCCACCACGTCGTCGGCGTCGGAACGAGCTTTCCGAATTGGGGTCCTGCGCGCCAATCCGACACTCGAGCCGAAAGTTATGGCCAAAATACTATCAAGTGCTAAAACGGACCCTTTTATCCTAAAATTTGATCGTGAAAGGTGTGGAGTCAGATGATTCAACCTTAGATGTCCCCTAATCAATGTAAGAACGAGAAAAGATAGAAACAGACAGGTAGAAACAAGAAAAGCCACTGAAACAAGAAAACAGACGGGCGTCCAATTAATGGACGGGCGTCTGCCTGGGTTTAGGACTGAACGGGCGTCCAAAAATATGGACGTTCGTTCAAGGGGTCAAAAACGATACAGGATTGAAATTTTCACAGTGAACGGGCGTTCATAAGTATGGACGCTCGTCCAGATGCAAAAATTTCAGAAACAGAACAGAAACGATTGCAGAAACAGAGAGGGATAAGAGAAAGAAAACAGAAAGCAGGAAAAGGAGGGGAAGAAACTAATCACAAAAACTTTAAAAACTTCAAACCCTAAAAATCTAAACCAAAAACCTAACTACCTAAAGGTTAAACTAAAAACAAACCTAAAAAAAACAGAAACAAAAACAAATCTAAAAACAGAAAACGAAAAAGACAAACAAAAACAAAAACTAGGCAACCGTCCGGTTCCCCGGCAACGGCGCCAAAAACTTGTCCCGGATTTTATCAATACAAAACAACAAGTAATAAACCGGTTAACCTCAAGTGCAAGGATCGTAGTATGGAGGCTAATGCCGGGTCGATCTTACGGGGAACTGACGAATGTGAATCCTAGATTTTGCTTTAAACTAACTATTGTCACGAATCTAACCTAACGAACATCTAACCTAAACAAATATGCAGAAAAAGTAACTAGACAGAGGATTGCTCCAATGCTAGGCAAGACTGAAAGCGATAAAAACTAAACTAAAGTGCAGGAAAAGTAAAACTAAAGCTAAGCAATTCAAGTTTAAAGGATTAAAATCAATTTATAACGAACGAACAAGCAATCGATCCACCTATCCTATCAACATTCAATTCTAATTCGGATTAATTCGTGATCTCTACTCAAGTCGTGATTCACCTAATCGAAGGCATAAACTCCTACTCTCGTAGACAAGTTCGTTTCCTAATCTTTTATCTCTCGATGTTAAAGATTACGTCTTTCTAACCTAGGCGTGAAATCTTTCAATTTCTAATCTAGAGATTTAATCTAATAACTTTCGTTTTGATTAGATTAAAGGTCTAAACTTTTATCATGGTGATCTAACATTAACATGACTCTCATCAAGTTAAAACAATCATAAAAGCAACGATCTTTCGATGTAATTGCAATACATAATGATAAACAATGATAAAAGAAACAACTTCGAAGTAGAAACTCACGAATTAATCACGAACAAAACTGAATTGTTGAATTGGACGGCTTCACAACGCTTGTTCAAAGAGGGATTAGCCTCTTAGCATCCTTTGAAAGCTTGAAATTGATGAAATAAAGAACATAAATCTAACTATCTAATCTAGATGTTTTATTGCATAAAAGCGGAAAATAAAGGAGTAAAAACGCAGCCAAGCTGCTCCCTAGGGTTTAGGGATCGAATTGTTTATGATTAGGGTGAAAGAAATCCGCTGCTTATATAGAGTTTCAATGTCGGCTGCTACAGTAACCGCTCCGGACGCCCGTTTGAAGATTCCGGACGCTCGTCCACTATTTTCAGCAACAGCATCCAAACTTGTAACGCTCATATCTCGGGCCTCGTAAGTCGGAATGGAGTGATTCAAAATCCTGTAGAATCCTCTCTTCAATCCCTACAACTCTTCTCTTGAGGTCCAGAGTCAAATCAGTTGTTATCATATCAAGAACTGCGTTGGAAGACTCGGAATTCGGAGGAAATCATTATCCGTCCGACCCCAAAGAGGCCCGGGCCATGATCAGAAGAGCCTCCAGGTATACAATCTTGAACAACGTGTTGTACCGGCGATCTTTTTCCAGACCTTTATCGCGATGTGTAAGACCTGAGAAAATCCAAGGAGTACTCACGGAGCTGCATGAGGGAATGTGTGCCGGTCATCCGGCTAGCCGCACGCTCGCCCAGAAAGTTTTACTCGCCGGGTACTATTGGCCCAAGCTCGCGGAGGACGCACACGTATACGCCTAGAAAGTGCGACAAGTGTCAAAAATTAGCGGATATCCCTAGATTACCCTCTGTTGAGCAAAGCATTGTCGTCGCAGCATGGCCGTTTGATATGTGGGCCATCGATCTAATCGGTCCGCTTAAACGAGGCCGCTCAGGGTGTGAGTATGTGGTCGTCGTAGTGGATTACTTCACCAAATGGATTGAGGCGAAGGCTTTGGTAAAAATAAAAACCAAGGACGTAATTTACTTTTTACTCGATCAAGTCTGGACCAGGTTCGGAGTCTCAAGAGTAAAAGTGTCCGATCACGGGCCGCAGTTCTATGAGGAGTTCGATGCGTTTTGCGAGAGATCACAACGTCAAACACTGGCAATCATCAGTGTGCTACCCGCAAGGAAATGGTCGGGCTGAGAACGCAAACAAACAGGTACTCAGCGTGCTTAAAAAAGCTTGGATGAAAAAATGGGAAAGTGGCCCGACCACCTACCGGCGGCCTTATGGGCCCTCAGAACATCGAGAAAAACGGCCACAGGGGAGACTCCATTTGCTCTGACCTACGTGTTGGAAGCTATGGCCCCGGTGGAAATGGCCTTACCGAGTCTGAGGGTCGCACACTTCAGCGAGGCCGAGAATCCATTAAGTCGACAACTCGACCTCGATCTAGCGGAGGAAAGGAGAATCAACTCGTACGGCCGTTTGCTCAATTGCAAACAAGCGGCCAAACGACATCATGATAAACGTATTCGCGATCACCACTTTGCAGTAGGAGATTATGTTTTGCGAAAAAGACAAGCCACTGGTCATGAGGCCAAAAAAGGCAAATTATCTGAAAATTGGGAAGGACCGTTTCAGGTCGCAAGGATAATCAAGAAAGGGACGTATGTCCTACAAGACAATCAAGGTCGCGAGTACAATAGGCCTTGGCACGCTGACAACTTGAAAAAATATTACATGTAAGACCGAACTATTTATTCAAGAAGTAAAAGGCTAATTTCAGCGAACACAAGTCAATTACAATAAAAGGGGCAATCATTGTTTTTGGTAATCTAGCGATGAGATTCCGCGAGCTTAACCTAAAATAGGGGGCCGCACACTCAAATTTTCAAGCACACCCACAGCGATCCAGTGAATGGGCCGGTACTCTGGCTACAATACATAATCTGGAAATCAGCGAGCCAAAAGGGATGCGACGACCCCGATCCATGGCGGCAGCAAACTTAACAACTTCGCGATGAATCAGGATTCCCCAATCAATATCCACTCGGGGGTCGTGCAAAGCATGGAGAAGGAGGGCTTCGGCCTCAGTCATGACGTCGAGATCCACTAAAGGAAGAGCTCGTGAGTTAATAAACCTTTTCCATTCTCGATTGCTACGAGACAGTTCAGATGCGGGGCCTAGCGTGCGAGGAACCACACGGTCAGGAAAAAGATCGCGTATCACACGATGCAGGCGTATTTGCCTACTCTCCTCATCCTCAAGGTTCCAGGCGACCTCATAATGTGCGGAGGAATCAATGGCAGGAATACAAAGAACAGTGTTGATACCCTCCGGGGTAAAGTTGACCGTTACACCCCGAAGGACAACACGACTAACAGCTTCCTCGGCAGAAATCTTTGACAAAACGGGGTAAAACTCTCTCACCAAAGTAAGATTGAAGGATATCATAGGCGGAGGTACAAATTCCGACCACCCAGAAAGCCGAATCCGGAGCGAAGAGCCATCGCCTTCAAGCTTGTCCTCGTTGAGACCCCTCTCCCTCATGAACCTGACCACATCAAAGTAGCGCCAAAATAGGACCTAGCAGTGGGTGAGGCGGTGTGAAAGAAGGGGGATACATCACGCATAGGGCGAGCCTTAATCACTCGTACCGAACCACCTTCGCCGGATCGGAAAGACATCGGAAAACAGATTTTGTGCAAGAAAAATGTGAGGGAAAACCAAAGAAAGTCCCCCACCCCTTTTATGGAGGGTCAAAGGCAGGAGGAGCGGACAAGTTTGAAGGGTGAAAATGATTTATATGACGTTATTCCCGTAACAATATCCTAAACCACCGACAAAGCATCGACGAGATGTGAGATTCGAGACTATAGTGTTTTAGTTTATCCGTATGATGTTACATTTTGCATGTTTCTACCCATGTTGTTAGGTACGGTCAAAAGATGATCGTGAAGATGGAAGAACTTTAAGTGAAGAATCATTGAATCGGACCAGGCCTCGGGACGACAATTTTTTCACTCAGGGAAAGTTGTCTTGATGAAAGTTGGAGGATTGAAATAGTGGCGGCTCGGCTGCGTTTTTACTCTATTTTCTTCCAGCTTATGCAATTTAATTCCTAGATTAGATTAGATAGATTCATGTCTTTTATTTCATCAATTCGAGTTGCAACAAGGATGTTAAGAGGCTAAAACCCTCTTGAACAAGCGTTGTGAAGCCTTCCTTCAACAATTCAGTTTTGATTCGTGATTAATCTGTGAGTATCTATTTCAAGTTCGTTTCTTTTATCATGTTTTGTATGTCTTTGCATGTTTAATCGAAAGATGCTTGCTTTGATGATTGTTTATTTGATGAAAATCATGTTAACGATAGATCACCGTGATAAAAGAATAGATCTTCGATCTAACTAAAACGAGAGTTATTAGATTGATTTTCTAGATTAGAAATTGAAAGATTTCACGCCTAGGTTAGAAAGACGTAATCTTTAACATCGAAAGATAAAAGATTAGGAAACGAACTTGTCTACGAGAGTAGGAGTTTATGCCTTCGATTAGGTGAATCACGACTTGAGTAGAGATCACGGATTAATCCGAATTAGAATTGAATGTTGATAGGATAGGTGGATCAATTGCTTGTTCGTTCGTTATAATTTGATTTTAATCCTTTGAACTTGAATTGTTAGATTAGTCTACTTTTTCTGCACTTTAGTTTAGTTTAGTTTATCACTTTCAATCCTCCCTAGCTTTGGATTCGTCCTCTGTCTAGTTTATATTCAGCATATATGTTCAGTTTAGTTTTGTTTAATCGCTGTTTAGTTTAGTTTTCCGTGACATAGCTTAGTTAGACAAAAACTAGGAACCACAATCGTCTAGTTCCCCGTAAGATCGACCCGGCATTAACCACTAGTACTACGATCCTTATACTTGGGGTTAACCGGATTATAAATTTATTACTTGTTTGTTTTGCATAGATAAAATCCGGGACACGTTTTTGGCGCCGTTGCCGGGGAACCGGACGGTTGTCTAGTTTTTGTTTTTCATTAGTAATTTAGGTTAGGTTTTTGTTTTTATTTCTGTTTTTCGTTGGTGATTTATTTGTTTTTACTTATTTGCTTTTTCTGTTAATTAATATTTGTTCTTGTTAGTTGTAGTATAGACTTTTGTTTTTGAGTTTTAGTCTCTGTTTTCTGTTATCGTTTCTTTTTCTGCTCTCTGTTCAAATCTGTTCCGAGTTGGACGAGCGTCCGGTCATACGCGACGCCCGTCCAGATTCTTCTCTCAGGGAGGACGCCCGTCCGGTTAATTGGACGCCCGTCCGTCCCTGTCTCGCCATTAGTTTTTATTTTTATTTCAATTAGGTTTTCTGTTTTTTTCGTAGGTAAGTGTCGTAGGTAGGTAGTTAGGTTGAATCATCTGACTCCACACCTTTCACGATCAAATTTTAGGATAAAAGGGTCCGTTTTAGCACTTGGTAGTATTTTGGCCATAACTTTTGGCTCGAGTGTCCGTTTGGCGCGCAGGACCCCAATTCGGAAAGCTCGTTCCGACGCCGACGACGTGGCAAACCGCCGGAGGCTGTCCGACACCGTTTCCGAGGTCAAAATCCACTGTTTTCCCTTCCATTTTGGGCTCAGAAGATTTCAACACGTTTTTAGTGTTTCCTGTTTTTTTTTCTTTCTGTTTTTAAATTTTTCGTAGTTAAGTTTCGTAGTTTTTTGATTCCTCTAGGTTTAGTTATCCTTTCCCTCTGTCTCTTTTTCCCCCGTTCTTCTGCTGTTTTATCCGTCTCTGTTCTTGTTCTTTCAAACGGGCGTCTAAACTAGTGGACGCCCGTCTGCCTTAAATTTTTCTTCGTTTCTGTTCGTGTTTTTGTCAGTTGGACGAACGTCCGGTTTTACAGACGCCCGTTCAGTTCAAAATCCAGACAGACGCCCGTCCAGGAATCTGGACGCTCGTCTGATCTGTCCATTCATCACTTTCTATCCTTTCTTGCTCAACACCTTGAGTTGGTGTTCGGTTTATGCAAACTCGTAGTCATAAGGGACCACTAATCTATTCCCCTGACCCCGAGCGGACCATAGTCCGACCCAATAGGCGGAGACTTTGTTTCGACGAAGGAAATGCTCTAGATCAAGAATTTGAACAATATCTTTCAGGAGAAATCGAAAGAATAGTAATAATGGCAGCGGAAGATAGACGGACGTTGGCCGACTATGCCATGCCTGGTACAGTCACCATAAACCCGGCTATCGTTATGCCTACCATTACTGCTCCAAAATTCGAGCTTAAACCCGGACTTATTCAGATGATGCAGCATGCATCAATTTTCCATGGTTTCCAATCTGAAAACCCCACACTCACTTACACACATTCTTGCAAATATGCGGTACTACCCGTATCCAAGGTGTAAGTGAGGATGCCATCAAGCTTAAACTATTTCCATTTTCCTTACGGGGGGAGGCACTCGAGTGGTATCACTCTCTCCCCTCTGATTCCATCACTATGTGGGCTGAGCTCGAGAAGGAATTTCTAAGTCAATACTTTCCTCCTTAAAAAAAACTTTATTGTCCGAACGAAATCTTCACATTCCGTCGGTGGAAAATGAGTCATTCTTTGAGGCGTGGAAAAGGTTTAAGTCTCTCCCGCGAAAGTGTCCCCATCATGGCTTGCCAAAGCAAAGGCAAGTCCATACTTTCTTCGCGGATTGACCGAGCTCACCAAGGGCATGGTCAATAGTTCCTCCTGGTGGGGCATTTCTCAAGAAAACACACGATGAGGGGTGGGCGTTGTTCGAGGACATTGCCAAATATAACTACGCCCCCTCTTATCAAGCCATCCAAGCACCTCCTCCCCTCCCAAGGTCGAAGAGGTGACTATGCAAAGTCTTGTTGCCATACCGCAAAAGCAGATGGCACCTTCTCAACCGACGCCTCTCACACCGGCCCCTACCCGAGTTATCGGCTCCTTCACTTTCACGAACTCTCAAGTTCTCGTATTGTGAAGCATCTTTGTCGGACCGGCCATATGACCGGCCAATGTCAATTTTCTTCCCCTCTCGCTCGGCAAGTCAATGTTGTTCATGACTATGGACAAGATAATCCAATCACATGCCAAGTATGTGATAGCACGGGCACACGGCTCGCTCTCGTCCCATGATTGGGCGAATGCGGAAGTCAATGCTTTCTCGGCCGACAAATCGAGAGATTCAATAACCAATTCTCGGCGAATCAGTTTCCAAAACCAAGGGTTTAATCAGTCTTCGGGATTTAATCCTAATTCGAACTTCAATAGAAACCCTGGTTATAATCAGAACCCAAGCTATAATTCTTCCAATCCATAGCAAAGGTTCAATCAGAATTGGCCCGCCAATTCTAATTCTGCATTCCAAAGTCGGCCAAGCCAGCCATTTCCCCAGAACTTTCAAAACTCTCAAGGCATCTCCCACCAGGACGATATAAAAGCCGAATGGAATTCATTTCGGGAGGAGCAAAGCAGACGATGAAAAGTCTTGAGAGGCAAATCGGGCAATTGGCCGAGCGGTTAGCCTCTAGACCGTCGGGCGGTTGCCCGACTTCACGGAAAAGAATCCAAGAGGCGGTCAAGTCGCTCGGGCCGACTTAAGCGACGATCAATGCACCGACCGGTACCTTCACCTCCGTACGGTAGAGAAGAGGCCGGTGCAATGAATTTGAGAAGTGGTTCTCAAGTTGGTGGTCCCCCGGCTTCCGGGGAAACCACTAGCCCCTCCCCGCCATTGGTAAGGCGGGGAGGGAAGTTGAGCACCCATCATCCCCTTGGCTGCAGAAGGAAAATCAGGTGGCTGATCCCCTGATAGAAGAAAGTGTTGAGATTCCTCAAGTGGCCGATCCCGAGGAATAAAGAATCAATTGGAAGTCCTCAGGTGGCTGCTCCCCTGAGAAGTGAAACATTTGAGGATCCTCGGGTGGCTGATCCCCTGAGGAATGATAAGTTAAATGATAGTCAGGTGGCTGATCCCCTGACTAACAAAAAGAATGAAAAGACGGTTCGATGGAAAGATTTGGAAGACAAGGCCGTTAGTTCGCCCTCGAAGAAAGTATTTTCCGAGGAGGATTTGAAAAAGCTTCCCTTTCCACCTAGAAAGAGCAACATCCCATTGAGCGAAGATAAGAAGTATGAAAAGGTGCTTAATTTGTTGAAAAATACTCAGGTTAATCTTCCATTGTCAGATGTCTTGGTAGAGATGCCTAAGTACACCAAATTCATAAAGGATGTTGTTTCTTCGAAGAAGAAGTTAGCAGGAATGGATCAAGCAGTTGGTGAGGAGTGTTCTCTGGTCAATAATGAAGGCTTACCAATCAAGAGAAGCGACCCAGGAAAATTTGTGCTCACATTGCAGATGGGAGGCCTAGTCTTCCCAAATTCCTTATGTGACCTGGGCGCATCTATCAGCTTGATGCCATTATCTATTTGCAAGCAGCTGGGTTTACAAAGTCTTCGGAACCCACTACCATGAACTTGCGGTTTCGATAGATCTTCAAAGAAAGCCTCGGGGATCCTAAAGGACGTATTGGTTCAAGTTGGTAGGTTTACCTTTCCCGTTGACTCGGTATGTCTTAGATATGGAGAAAAATGAAAATGTCCCTCCGATTCTTGGAAGACCTTTCCTATCTACGCTAGAGCCCTCATCGATTGTGATGGTGGGAAAGTAACTATCCGAGTGGGTGACCAAGAGGTGAGCTATAGTGTTTCTAAATCTATTCAAGTACCCTCCGGTTCTCCAACCGGCTGTTCCATTGAGGAGACGTCCGATGACTTCAATGACTTCATGGATAAGCAAGTCTTGGCTGTAGAAGCAGAATATGAGCGATTGATCGATAATCTGAACAATCATGGTGTGGTCAATCTAGATCATTTAGCAGCTGAATTCGAGGATGAGCTAAGAGAAGAAGCTTTGGCAGTAGGGCCACTAAGTAAGCTCAATGATGTTGAGTTGAGGAGTGGAGATCTTAAAACAAGTCTAGAGGAACCCCCTGTAGACTTGATTCTGAAGCCGTTGCCTAAACATCTTAAGTATGTATTTCTGAGAGAAGGTGACAAGCTTCCTTTGATCATCTCTGCCAAGCTATCTCGAATAGAAGAGCTTAAACTGTTAAACGTTTTGCGCAAAAATGAGAAAGCCTTTGGATGGCAGGTGGGAGATATCCGAGGGATATCTCCCGACATCTGTATGCACAAGATCAAGACTAGTGAGGGAGCCAAATGTGTAAGACAACCCCAAAGGAGGCTAAACCCTCACATGCAAGAGGTAGTCAAGAAGGAAATTATAAAGCTTCTAGATATGGGTATCATTTACGCCATTGCAGACAGTGAGTGGGTATCCCCAACTCAAGTAGTTCCCAAGAAAGGTGGAATTACTATTGAGAAGAATGAGAAGGGAGAAGAGATAGCATTGAGGCTCGTTACTGGATACAGAGTATGTATCGATTATCGAAAGCTCAATGAGGTCACACTGAAAGATCATTTCCCCCTTCCCTTTATTGACCAGATGCTTGAGCGTCTGGCGGGACACGCATTCTACTGCTTCCTAGATGGATATTCGGGATACTTCCAAATACCCATTGATCCAGCTGACCAAGAAAAGACCACTTTTACCTGCCCTTATGGTACATTTGCTTATAGGCGAATGCCATTTGGTCTCTGCAATGCCCTGACCACATTTCAAAGATGTATGCTAGCTATCTTTGACGGGCTTGTAGAGAAGTGTATGGAGATTTTTATGGACGATTTTTCGGTTTTTGGTCGATCTTTTGATGATTGCCTTGACAATCTTGATCAAGTGTTATCCAGATGTGTGGAAAAGAACTTAGTACTGAACTGGGAAAAATGTCATTTCATGGTAGATGAGGGAATAGTTATTGGCCACAAGATCTCCGCCAAGGGTATAGAAGTTGACAGGGCAAAAGTAGAAGCTATCGAGAAGATGAGCTACCCTAAGAATGTGCGTGAAGTTAGAGGCTTTCTCGGACATGTCGGTTTTTACAGAAGGTTCATTCGAGACTTCTCCAAGATAGCCAAGCCCCTGTCCACTTTACCGAAGGAAGACGTTGAGTTTAATTTTGATGGAAACTGCAAGCAAGCGTTTGAGGAGCTCAGGAATCGGTTAATATCCGCCCCAATTCTTATATCGCCAGACTGGAACTTGCCCTTTGAGGTTATGTGCGATGCATCCAACTATGCTGTTGGTGCAGTCTTAGGACAGCGAATCGAAGGAAAGTTCCAGCCTATCTATTACGCCAGCCACACGTTGAATCCTTCTCAAGTTAACTACACGACAACTGAAAAGGAACTATTAGCCGTAGTCTTTGCTATGGATAAGTTCCGTAGTTACTTGCTAGGTGCTCAAGTGATCGTGTGGACTGATCACGCTGTTTTGCGGTATCTGATGACTAAAAAGGATGCTAAACCGCGCTTACTGCGTTGGATACTGACCCTCCAAGAGTTTGACGTTCAAATTAAAGATAAAAAGGGCAGTGAGAACGTAGTGGCGGATCATGTTTCTAGGGTGTTAAGTGAGGAAAAGGATGAACCAGATGATATAGATCTTTACTTTCCTCTAGAAAACATTATGTTGATAGACGGTTGTCCTCCCGATGTTCCATGGTATTCCTCCATTGTAAACTACCTTCATGCCCGTTATCTCGATCCTGAAATGTCTTATCAAGAGAAGAAGAAGTTCTTCTCTGATATGAAGTCTTTCGTTTGGGATGAACCTTACCTCTTCAAGATCTGTAAAGATGGTTTGCTGAGGAGGTGTGTTCCTGAATCTGAGCAACGCGATATAATCGAGCAATGCCATAGTGGACCCACAGGTGGTCACTTTGGTCCGTGGAAAACCGTTGCCAAAATCTTCCAATCCGGTTTCTATTGGCCCACAATCTTCAAGGACACGGAAGCTTTCTGTAAAGCTTGTGATCGTTGCCAAAGAACCGGAGCTTTGACAAGGCGGTTTGACATGCCGTTGAAACCCATCCTTGAATGCGAAGTCTTTGATGTTTGGGGCATCGATTTTATTGGACCATTCCCATCATCTTGTGGCAACAAATACATCTTAGTCTGCGTTGACTATGTTTCAAAATGGGTGGAGGCAATTGCCACTCCTCACAATGATCATAAAACGGTCATGAAATTTCTGAAGAAGAACATCTTTGTGAGGTTTGGATGTCCACGTGCCTTGATCAGTGATGAAGGGACACACTTTTGCAACCGACCTTTGGAAAAAGTCCTCGAGAAGTATGGTGTTCGCCATAAAATCGGCACACCATATCATCCGATGACTAGTGGTCAGGTTGAGCGAAGCAACCAGAGTCTTAAGAAAATCCTAGAGAAGACGGTGAATAGTCATAGAAAAGACTGGAGTCTGAAGTTGGACGATGTACTTTGGGCATATAGGATCGCCTATAAGACCCCTATGGGTGCATCGCCATATCAAATGGTTTACGGTAAGCCATGCCATCCGCGTCGAGTTAGAGCACGGGCGTATTGGGCTACGAAGTTTTTGAACTTCGATTCCCAATCCCGTGGGAAACATCGATTGCGAGCGGATTGCATGAGCTGGATGAATTTAGACTCCAGGCTTATGAAAGCGTCGGGATTAGTAAAGAGAAGATGAAACTACTCCATGACGCCAAGATAAAGAAGAGAGAATTCCGGGTCGGCGAGCAAGTTCTCTTATACAATTCTAGGTTACATTTGTTTCTGGGAAGTTGAGAACACGTTGGTCCGGTCCTTTTGAGATTCTCCAAATCATTCCTGGAGGTGTTCTAGAACTACGCGGTTATCCAGACCAACCGTTTCGAGTTAATGGTCAAAGGTGCAAGCACTACATTGGTGAACCTAAAGAAAAACCTTTGATTGTTAAATTTCTCGATATTCTCGGATGTGGTGTTACAGAGGTCAATGAATTTGACGAGTTTTCATCCGATTTATTCTCTGAGAATGACGGTATTGGTTCATCAGCAGAAGTTCTAGCAGGTAGTTGGGATATGGAGGAGTATGAAAAAGAGCAAAAGCTTAAACGTCATCAGAGGAATCAGAGAAGAAAGAAATCAGCCATGGGGAAGATTAAACGAGTTTGGAAGGCTATAAAATATTTTACCCCATGTGTTAGATGCTGTTTCTACAGCCACACTACGGACCGGAGCTTAAACGAGGTAGTGGCTGGCAGAAAGGTTAAATGGCTTGATCCAGGCTGAGCTTCAAATGTGTCAAGCTAACGACAATAACCATTAGCGCTACTAGGAGGCATCCTAGATATCCCTTATTATATTAGTTTCTTTCTTTAGTTATTTTTCCTTGTTCTAGTTGTTTTAATCTTATTAGGATTGTGTTGTTTTTGTCAGTCAGCCGTCCTAATCTTATACAGGGTCAAAGTGTTGTTTTGCTTACGATTTCCTCTTATCTTTACCTCTATCACTTTTGCGCGATATGGTTTAATCCCTTGTATCCCCCGAGGTATTTCTTTGTTTTTCAAGTGTGCAGGATATTTTCGATAGCGATTGTGAGCTTTAGACGATTTCAGTTTTCCGGTGGATGGTCCACAGTCTACTGGATTCGTTGAGCATTTCTGGGTGAGGTCGACCCACTTCCAGAATAGCTCCCTTTCGAACAACGAATCAGCTAAGTTTTCTGTTTCTTTTTATTTTTGCACACCATGAGGACATGCTGTAATTTAAGTGTGGGGGAGGGGATAAGTCGATATGTATCTATACATTTGCTTACATGATTTTATTTTTATGCAAAAATGAGCTAAATTTTAAAATTTTTTGTTTTGTCTCGAGTGAGCAATGCATGTTTTTGTTCGGTTTGTTATATTCATTGATGCTGTATGCCGTATGTTCCGTAAGTTAGTTGTTTCACCCGACACTCTTTTTCACATGCCATAGTAAATGATGAGCTATATTATAAAGTTATACCCCTTTTGATTAGTGATGTTTGATTCCTTATAAGTCATGTGCTTAGTGCTAATGTTCATATCGTGAGACTTATGATAGTTTGTATTTAGTTCCAAGTACGATGTACTGTGAATATCTAGAAGTTTGAATGTGATAAGTAATACGTAGCTAATGTCATTTGAAAAAGTTGAGTTAATAATGAAATCAATAGTGTGTGTCGGAAGCTGGTCGATGATTTGAGTGCGGTAAGGCATTATCTCGAAATGTTTTATTCCACAATGATGTCCAAAAGCTCACGACAGTCAGAAGAAGCTGCTTTATGATTTGAGTAAGGTAGGGTATACCACGTATGTCCTATTCTGCTATGATGAGCAATAGCTTATTCTGATGTGTGTTTAAATGTGAAATCAATTGAATCAACTTAAGAATTGGTATGAAAAGAATGAAATGAGACTTAGTTATCGTTAATCTTATCCCCAGAGTATAAACCGATGGATATCTTGTAGGGATTATCCTCTAAGTATGTCGGAAAGGTCTTAAATGTGTTCTATCATCTTTTCCGGGATATGTTCCGTTTTGTAGGGTGCATCTTATAAGTATCTTTTATTACTAGTTTGAAGGGGGTATTAGCTAGTTTTTCTTGAAATATTCAAGTTTGGATTTAGTGGAAATTTGCTATGGTTATGCACACACACACGGGTGAACTTCTAATTTATTGACTATATGGTATATGTGTTGAGATGTCTATATTCTTTCCGAGCCTTTATCTTGTTTTGTTTTGCTCGGGACGAGCAAAGTTTAAGTGTGGGGGAGTTGTTAAGGGTGAAATTTATGATTTATATGACGTTATTCCCGTAACAATATCCTTGGTATTTTAGTACTTTTTATAGAAAAGTGTTGGTTTTATCAAATTATTGAGTAAACGAGTTTTAAATGTGTTTAAATGCATAATCGAGATATTTACGTGATTTTATCGGTGTTTTATGTTTATCCGTATGATGTTACATTTTGCATGTTTCTATCATGTTGTTAGGTACGTTTGCATGATGAGTAAGGAGCTTAAACGATGATCACATGAAGATGGAAGAGTTGAAAGATGTTTAAGTGAAGAATCATTGAAGAAACCGGAACCAGGCACTTCATGGGAATTTTTTCCACACTTTTAGGCACTTTCAGGGAAATTTGTCTTGATGAAAGTTGTAGAGGATTGAAATAGCTTTCCAACGCATGTTGAATCACCTCATTCGGAGCCCTAGAAGTGAAGTTATGAGCAAAATACTGGAGCTGGGTCATGGACGGGCGTCCGGATTAATTACGAGTTGAAATAATATTCATGGACGGGCGTCCATGATAATGAACGAGCGTCCGGAGCGGTACTGTAGCAACCGACTTGATTTTCTCTATATATAGCAGCGCATAATCAACCCTAAGACACACAATTCGAACCCTAATTTCATAGGGGCGGCTCAGGCTGCGTTTTTACTCTATTTTCTTCCAGCTTATACAATTTAATTCCTAGATTAGATTAGATAGATTCATGTCTTTTATTTCATCAATTCGAGTTGCAACAAGGATGTTAAGAGGCTAAAACCCTCTTGAACAAGCGTTGTGAAGCCTTCCTTCAACAATTCAGTTTTGATTCGTGATTAATCTGTGAGTATCTATTTCAAGTTCGTTTCTTTTATCATGTTTTGTATGTCTTTGCATGTTTAATCGAAAGATGCTTGCTTTGATGATTGTTTATTTGATGAAAATCATGTTAACGATAGATCACCGTGATAAAAGAATAGATCTTCGATCTAACTAAAACGAGAGTTATTAGATTGATTTTCTAGATTAGAAATTGAAAGATTTCACGCCTAGGTTAGAAAGACGTAATCTTTAACATCGAAAGATAAAAGATTAGGAAACGAACTTGTCTACGAGAGTAGGATTTTATGCCTTCGATTAGGTGAATCACGACTTGAGTAGAGATCACGGATTAATCCGAATTAGAATTGAATGTTGATAGGATAGGTGGATCAATTGCTTGTTCGTTCGTTATAATTTGATTTTAATCCTTTGAACTTGAATTGTTAGATTAGTCTACTTTTTCTGCACTTTAGTTTAGTTTAGTTTATCGCTTTCAATCCTCCCTAGCTTTGGATTGGTTAGTCCAGTCACACTCTAGCTCGCCCTCGACTTACTAAAAAATTAGGGGGCCGGATAGGTGAAATTTTAATCTGAGGCAATTCCACTTCAAGTTTCCGGCGATTCCAACTTCGCAAACTCGCCGAGGAACTAGGGGGCGCAGGTCGAAATTTCAAAACATCAACAATATATTCCATCGAGGTCGGTTCAACTCTTGTCCGAAACAAGGGGCCGCGATGGAATTTTCGATTTCATTTCGAATAGAACAGCGACCTACATTGAAACAATGGGGCCGCAAGGTAAAATTTTTCAAGCAGTCCAACTCACTCTAAGGCCGCATATCTCACTTTGTTCCGAGCCAGCCTACCAAGACTTTGCTCGAAACAATGGGGCCGCAGGTCAAAATTTAAAATTCAAAGGACAGCCCGCAAAATCAACTATTTCAGCGAGCTAGAAACCCAACCTCGCCAAAACAAGGGGGCCGCATGTTAGAATTTTTAAGCTAAATCCAGAGGCCATATACTTTAGCAAGCTAGGCGAGCGAAACCTCTCAACCTCGTAAAAGCAAAGGGGGCCGCAGATGCATACAAGATCAAAGGATAACAAAAGTCAAATGCATAAATCAAGCCAAAATTGGCCACAAGTAAGGTTGCAAGAAATCAAAAGGCCAAATCCTGGCCGCAAATCAAGTTACAAAACAAAAATCAGTGAAACAGTTTGAGCAAAAGCAAAGCCAAATGATTACAGATCGCAAATAAATTGTTTGATTTTAATCCTGACCCGACGGAGTGTCAACATGATCGCCGGTGCCAGCACTCTCGCTAGCCGGATCACTAGTAGTCGGGGGATTCTTCAGAGAAGCGAAGTTGATAGGATTAACAGGAGGAGGATCCCAGACTGGCTCGCCATCCTCTACCTGCCTAGTTTGGATGGTGACGATGTGGTCCGGGGCATAGGGAATATCTGGGTGGAGAGCCAACGGTCGGGATTCCGCTGGGACATGTTAACCCACTGGAGCATCTCCTCATAGCTGACCGACTCTCTGCCATGATACGCCCAAAGGCACCGAGCAAAGTGGTTGAACCCCTGATCAAAGCTCGCCTCCAGATAATTAAAAAAATCGTCAGAGCGCTTATAGGCCGTAGTGAGCGCAGGACCAGCTTCATCGGTGGCCTTGTTGGCAGCAGCAAGTTTCTCCTTCAAGCTCGCAACCTCTGCCTGAGCAACTTTCAGCCCTTCAGCGGATTCTTGGGTTTCCTTATTCAGGATCGCCACTTTCTGGTTTAGCTCGGCATCCAGCCTGACGCTCTCCTCCATGGCCGCCTTCATGCACTTTATCTCCTCAGACGCTTTCGCATTCTTGACCTCAGGAGCGATCCGGGATTTCTCTGAAGCACCAAGGGCCACCGTCGCCTTCTCGGTTCAGCGCTACACCTCTCAGCGGCCTTGGTTGCCTTCAAAACTAAGTAAGCTCGCAGCAGAGAGAAATGAAAGTTAACAAAAAAAAAATAATAAAGATTACCGTGGAGGATGCGATCCCAAAGTGGCCAGCGAGGTCCTTCAGCTCTGTGACCTCATCTCCAGCAGGGGCATCATCATGAACCACTACGCATTCAGTAATGCCTCGACCAATCTCCAACTGCACCCCAGGCGGTGCGTCCCATGAAAGGCGACCTAGAGGGATAACATCGCCAATAGCCTCCCTGAGTTGGCTCATCTTCTCCATATCAAGCGGACCCCGGGTAAACTCGGCATCCATCCAAAGAGCTTCTTTCCCTTGATATCCTCGAGGCAAGTTTCCTTTTGGCAGTGCCCCAACATCTTCAGCGGCCTCCTCAATAATCACAGTTTGAGGGCGGGGACGACCTCTCAGCGCGATCAGAGCCTTTGCTAGCTCCACCAGAAGCTTTAGCTTTCTCGGTCCTAGGTCGCTTGGGATCCTAGGGCGCTCTTGTAGGTGCATCAGTGGGCGGCCTCTTTTGAGCCCCGCCAGTTTGAGTTGAACCCGTGCCCGTGCTTGTCGCCGCTTGTAAGTTAGGGTTAAATGTTTCATCAACAATCGAAGCATCAACCATCCGAGGAATCTTTCCCAGAGCCTGCTTCAACGCCACCGGTCTAGTCTTGGCGACCTCATCCGCCCGCCTCTGCCTTTGAGCCCGCATCTCGTTAGCATCCATCTCGCTGACTGAAAACAAACAAAAGGAGGTTCATCAGAAACAAGACAAATATTTAAGCAAAACAAGGTGCAGAAAGTAAGGAAATAGAAAACAAAGAAAATTACGGTGAGGTCTTCTACTAGGGTCGCCCTGACAAACATCGCATTCAGAGAGGAAGCAACGATTTATATGGCACTCCCCGACCCAATCCGCATCGACCTCCTCGGGCTCAAATACTACCAAGGGTTGGGCTCTCTGTGGCCCCACGATTCCGGCTCTGCACACGTAGGGCTCCGCCATATCCAAGTGATCGAGCCAAAATACATCCTCTTTGAATGGCCGCCCTCAGAATCTATGATCGCCAGAAGCCCTTTCGGAAATCGCCACTCGGTCACCGCAGGGTCATTAAAAGTAATGGTGGAGATCTTCCCCGTACGACGAGGAGAATGGGGAAAAGGCCAACCAACTTTCGATTCGACTTTAAAAATGCGATCCCCCCAGTTATGAATTTTGTTGGGAAGAGGAAAGAACATGCGAGGATTTTTGGCCCTGACGTTAGCCTGTCCGAGGACTCCGGTGCCGCAAACCAAGAAGAATTGTTTGAATAAGGACAAGGTGGGCTCTCGTTTCATCGTCCGACAGAGAACGATGAAGGACACAATTTGTATAGCGGCCCCGACCGCTAAGTCGCTTGGTATTATGCGCAGCTCGCACAACAGCTTAACCAAGAAGGGGTCCAAGGGAGGCCGGAAACCGGCAAAGAAATGATCGAAATGGAGGATTATGGTATCTCCAGGGCGGCGAGTGCAAATGAAACCCTCACGGTCGCCCTGTTTTAGCTTGTCCTCATCCTTGTTAAAATCAATCAAGGAGAACTTATAAAGAGCATGGTCAATATTTTAGAGGCGCTTGAGAGTTCGGGCAAGGTCCGTACTCCTCAAGATCCGATCCCAATGTCGCTCCACATCCTTCTGATCTGAGCCATCATGGCAAACTCCCTAAGGGCCTCCGGATTATTAGGTTTTGGACCTTTTGGAGCCTTCTCTTTAGCCGCCGCCTCGCCAACGGTCATGGTCACAGGGGGCCCTTTCTTCTTTCTCTTAGGCGGCTTCGGGAATTCCCAGGGCTCGTGGGGGATTGATTCTGCATCATCTTCACTAGACCCCATTAGCTCGTGCTGCGTGGCATCGTCTATGTACCTCGCATCGTCGGCGGGCTCCATTGCACCAGTCGTACCAGCCGCGGCCAAAGCATCATCGCCGTCACCTCCACTGGTACTGGTTTCGCCGTGACTCCGGGCCGCCTCCTTGCGACTTTTCTTTCGTCGCGGCGCCGGATCGGGAAATAGGCTCCCTAAACCGAAAGGATCTTTAGGGTCGTAGGCCACAACGCCCCTCTCCGTCAATTCATCTTCTAGGTCATCGCGGGCGTCCATTTCGGAACTAGATTCTGCGGCCTCATCATCCAAGGCATAATCGTAGGCCTCTTGGTCTCAATCGGAGCCGCCACCAAGGCTGAAGTTGTCGTCGGACATCCTGCAAAACAAAGGGAGAGGCGGAGTTTTAGGTCGCCTGGAATAATGAGGATTACACCAGGGAAGGTGATCGCACCCATCTCGACACCTTCCCTCCGCTTTACCAGGGAGACTGAGCAGAAAAAGCAAAAAGAGGGAGGAAAAAGCAAAAAGAGGGAGGATACAATGGGCAACCAAAGCGAAAACCCAGGTATACACCACCCAGAAAAAAACAATCTTTTTACCCCAAAGTAAGAACGACTCAAAAGGCTCGATCTTTACCCCCCAAACGTCTTAATTCAAGCACATTATGCCAAAGGATGGAACGAACTAGAAAAAGCAAGTAGAAATTCAGAAAGAAAAGCATAGAAAAAGCTCAGGGGAAGAAGATCTACCTGTTTTGGCTGAAGGGAGTGGCCGGAAACTGGGA
This sequence comes from Gentiana straminea, assembly GCA_036785695.1. Lineage (NCBI taxonomy): Eukaryota > Viridiplantae > Streptophyta > Magnoliopsida > Gentianales > Gentianaceae > Gentiana > Gentiana straminea. The sequence goes on from JAVUPR010000042.1 coordinate 3,017,489, forward strand.
AATGCCGCCGGAAAACTTAAATCTTCAACGCAACCACCAAACAGAGCCTGGAGCCTCAAATATCACCGCCGGAAACCTTAAATATCCTTCAAACCTACAACGAAAAACACACCACTCGCCGGAAAACTCTTGAAATCTTGAGAGGAAAAGCTTGAGGAAATAGGAAGAGAAGAAAAGTATGGGAGGAGTTGGGTTTGGGACTTTATATAGGCGGGGGAAAAGGAAGGAGTGGTTGAGGATCAACTCATCCAACGGTTGAGATCTAGGCGGTTACATGGGGAGTTACGAAATTCAAAAACCGCCATCATTACAGCAGGTCATTCAATGCCCACGTAACCACGCCAGCACGTCAATCAATGACTGCGCATTTACTTGGGCAGTTACCGAGACGCCATCAATTGCCCACGTACTTGCGGTTACCAATAACTGACAAGACCACGATCGGACGACTCAACTACGCCACTACCCACTTCTGACTTCATACGTCGCCCAGAGCAAGCTCGCCCCCAACATATTTTCTCCAACAAAAGTCCGTCCGCTTAATAGTGCGGCACAAACAGGCTACGAGCCAATCGATTTGAGGTCGTCCGCTTAATAGCACGACCCTTAGTAAATTGTCGCAAAAGCCGGCAAGTCGCTTCAGACGACAGAGGTCAAAGACCCATCACTTCGAGGCCGTCCGCTTAATAGCGCGGTCCTTAGTAAGAGCTCTGAGGCCGTCCGCTTGATCGTGCGGTCCTTAGCTATCACTTCGAGGCCGTCCGTTTAATAGTGCGGTCCTAAGTAAATAGTCGCTTCAGACGACAGAGGTCGGAATGACCCAAGCAAACTAGGCGATCTTGCGCACACTTTACTCTATGCTTGGCATTTCACGAAATTGCCTAAAACATAGAGTAGGGGGCCATTGATATGTCTAAATGTGATCGCCACCTATGAGTCCCCGGAAACGGCCTATCTGGCCACAAGGATAGAATAGGACCCCGATCATAGCATCCGCGGCGTCATATATTTATTGATTATATATGGAGTTAATACAATACTAGTCAAGATAGGGTATATATATATATTTATTACTACTAAAACACAAAACATTAATTGAATTTCTGAAACTGTGTAAAACATAGACACTTTTTATAAGATGGAGTTAATACAATACTAGTAAAAAGGTACTCCCTCCGTTCCATAATAACTGATGCAGTTGTCAAAAAGTTTTGTTCCATAATAACTGAGGCAGAACATTTTCCAAAGCAGCATTTATTGCTAATTTTCCTACTTTACCCTTATTTAATACTATGGTAGAAGTTAAAAAGAAAACTGCATTAATTGTATTATAGAGATTTTTTAGTCATTGCATCTAAAAAGTCATAGTATTAAATCACTTTCTTAATAAGCGTGTTTTTGACAACTACCGCAAAAATTTTAGAACGGAGTGAGCACAACTAATCAAAATGCAATGTTGATTGAAAAGTTTGAATTCATGACATACGGATACTTCGACATATGGAAACATTATTTAGACTTTTACGAATAGACATATCATTTCCCTTTCTTTTTCAATCTCCATAATTCCGATGAACCGCTTCATAAAATATTAATAATAATAAACAACAAAGACTCTTCTACATAATTTTAAATTCTTCTTAAAATTCGTTAAGAGGTTATTCTTTTTTATTATACAATAGTACTAGTACCCCCCCCCTTCAACGAATTAGAACCCTTTGAGGGGGGCCTGAGTCCGGGAAGGGGAGAGTGGCCAAGTGGACAAAAGCGACAGACTGTAAATCTGTTGAAGTTTTTCTACGTAGGTTCGAATCCTGCCTCTCCCACTTGTTTGTTGTAGACTTCAGAAAAGTTAAAATAGGTATTCGTCAGCGGGCCTGACTCTATGGAAAAACCATTCCATTTTTTTTTTTTTTCAGGGCAGGGGCGGCTGCAGGAATTTCGGTATGGGGGTCAGAAATTTATCAATTTTTTTTTCCGTGTCACACATATATTTGTATATTTAATTCTATATATATAATTATAGAGTAATAGATAAAAATAGGGGGTCAATTACACATAAATACGTGTTTATAAAAAAAATTATCTACTGTTAATACATAATTTTTTTAATTTTAGAGGGTCGGCCGCACCCGTTTCTCACCATTTAAAGCTGCCCCGGACCAGGGTTGTCTAATTATCCGACAAACCTAAAGTATTGATAAGGTTGTTTGACCGAATGAAAGTTGTTTTTATCAAAGAAACCATTTTAGTTTATTAGGACAATGTGTGAAAGATGTAAATAAATGAAGAAAATTCTTTCATTTATAGGATATCATATCAAAGAAAACGTGTGAAATTAATTATATAATTTCTTTTTCTTTTTAACTTCTTCTCATATATGGGATAAGAGCATCAACGAAGAGACTATGTAATGATTTATCATTCTAAGGTTACTTTTTTTTATTCAATACTTTTTTTTAATGAAATAAAATGAATTTCATTTTCATTCCGTTAAAATCAAAATAAACTTCATGTTTTGGTTTTCAAATGCGTCAAATCGATGTAATGGAAAGAAATAAACATTTTATTTCATTCTATTACATCAATCCAAACGATCGAGTTATTAATCTCAACTCCTCCGTTATTAGACGTAATAATAAGATAAGAGCAAAAACATGATCATGAATTGTTTAATGATGGAAAGTAACAGATACATCGAAAGTAATACGCATGATTGAAAAATAAAAGATTAAATCCGATACATTTGTATAACAAAAATCTAAAACTCAAAAGAGAAAGGAAAAAAAAACGTCTTAAATCACTTTTTTATGCATATTTTCTGTACTCAAATAATTTATGTTTAATGATGATGTCTTGTAAAAGTAATTTCATGTCTTTAAAGTAGGGGGTTGAGGTTGAGGATGTATATGGTACGAGGATGAGAATTGAACCATGACCTTATGGTTTTGTCTAGTACATACGACAAGCGGTTGCGGAAACATTTTTGGTGGCATCGAGTCAAAATTCTTAGGGTTAGCGTAAGGAATTTCCGGTTTGAAAGAACTCAAATACAATATCGGAAGAAAATGTTGAGTTGTTGGTGATATGATTCAATATTTATCACTCTAACACAAGGATTTGTTACTTGGGTCTATCAAAGAGTTACAATATTATACAACATACCCCTTATGAGCTCAACACCTTAGAGAAACAAGGAGAGCCCTATATAGTCGATGACCTACGTCTCAACAGGCTATCCTCCAAATGTTCTAAGGGCTCAATGTGCAATTAGACTACATACTGAGGACACCCTTGCTATTAAGAGACATACCTCATCGCCTCAAGCCTATAAAGAGGCCCGATATCTTTATTATTATTATTATTACGGCCACCGGAGCTACTACGCAACAAGTTCTCAAATAATGCGGAACGCGCGGCCATTCCTACATATTTGACAAGTGATCCTCATATATTTACAATAAGATACGTGTGGCATGGTTATCCTCTCCGTGCATTCACAATTGTCCAACAACCATACTAATAGAAGCAATTCTGGTATTCCTACATCATTATCACATCAACTCCAACATATAAACTTACCCTAAAAAATCATATAAACTTTTATTTCTGTTATGACAAATGTATGCCACTTAGCATATAAAGTTTAATTGTTTGACTCCGTTATCGGATGCGTATGCAGTCCTCGATGGTGGTATATGTCTTTTTAGCACAAACATCATCTTAATTATGACTAATGTATTACTAATCCCTTCCACTTATGATTTATCCAACAAATCTCATAATTTGTTTTTTTGAATCTAACAAATCTCATAATTAAGTTCACTTTAAAGGCGAAATAATGGTAAAATATATCTAAAAGTTTTTAAAAACCTAAAAGTTGTATAGTACAAATGCACTACTATTATAATTACCTATCCCTTTCAATTTATTTTATTTTATTACATATCATTATTGTTACATCATACTGCAGCCCTACCTGCAGCTTACCCTACACCCAATAAAAAAAAAAACACACACACACACATATATAAATATATATACCCCACAAACTATATGTCACCATATATATTTAAATAAATATCACAAACACCCACCATATCCACTCCACACCAGTAGAACATCCACTATAGTGTTGGTGTGGTGGTGACAAAAAGCTGCCATCTTTTTATTATTATTTTAATATGGAAATTGTGTTGCCACAATGACTTGTTTTATCACCGTGGGAAATGCAGGAATAATAATAAAAAAAACAATAGGGAATACAAACTAGAGCTGGAAGTGCTTGATTATTGGTGGGAAAGTTTAATAGGATTGGACGAATACAAATTTATTGATATTGATTTTGGAGGAAAATATTAGTTTATCAATATGAATACAAAATTAAATAAGTAGCACAGTCCATGAATTTACAAAGAAATATAACCAAATAATACTATATGTTATCAATTCAAGACCGACCTTAATGTATATGTTACATACCATTACCATATCCAACACAAACATAAATAGGGAGCAACTAAGAACAAAATAATTGCTGCAATATGGAAGTGTAAATTATCATATTTTTCCACAAGCTAATCTTATACCAAATGTTGTTGCTGCAGAACGATCACATAGTTTACACCAAAGAAATCCATTTCTTGAACTTGAAGGAGCTAATCTAAGATTGCCTCATTTCAAACGATTGCAAGCAAATTTTTGCGGGATGCGAACGTGAAAGCCATTGACTAGGCAGTATATACCTTGGATCATAAAAAATCACTTGATCAACTCTATCACCGAAATGTCAAGCTGCCCTAGAATCGGTAGGGTAGGGGCCATTAATATATATGTCAATCTGCACCTGAATCAGTAGGTTACCAAAGTAAAACTAACTACACCAGAAATGGCTCATTGTTGAATATAAAAGATGAAGGAACTAAACCAGAACACAAAGCTATCAACACAAAATATCACCACAACCATCATATGTTCCACAAATCAATTCACCACCACTGCCTTTTTATGTTCACCACATTTCTGTAACTAAAAGAGTACCTTAAATGGTTTCAAAAAATTGTAGCAAATTTTCAAGGTGAAGTGTATAACACAGTCTCATGACATTCCACTTGTACATGTATCGAAACACACAATCTTTGCTGAAGAAATTCATTAATCAAGTTGAAATTTTGATTGCAACATGAATCTGCCAACATCTCAAAATGTGAAAATCTTCACTCATCCACAACATTTAGTTAAAAAACCAATTCCTAAGAAGAAAAAAAAGCAAAGAAAAAGCCATGAAAACCCAGAAGTTATCATATTAATAATGGAGTCTATCTCCATAAAAATTACACCTTCTAGGGGAAATGCTATAAAATCTAAATCGAACACTCGAAATTGAATCCAAAATACGATGATAGAGGCACCACAAAAAAAAAAAATTAAATAAAAAAAAAATCGGCTGGGAGAAGATTACCTTGATGCTTGATGAAGCAATCGGTAATACAATGCTTCAGTTTTTGGAAGATGCAGCAGTATCCATAGAAATTAAAGATGAATTTTTCTAAAGATTTTTTTATTCTTATAATTACATAGAAATTTGTGCACATAAAGTGGGAGTGCAAGTGGCCAGATCCACTTTCAGGGTCGTTATATCCTAAGGATTCCCTAGTATGGAACTGCTTGCGTGTCGTCATTTGGACCAAACAGTTTCATTACAGATGAAATTATATGGTCCAGATAATGAAACTGTGTGGTCTCACAGGCTGACACGTAGATAGTTCCTTATAAGGGTGTCAGTAGGATAGAATTTTCCCCACTTTCACGTTCACGTGTTGTCTTCCATCAAGCTATAGTGGACACAATTTGAATTTTGCAGTCCCACATGTTGTTCACATGTGTGGTAAATTACAGTGGATGCTCTTACATATACAGCTACTAATTGCATGCATTCAAGCTTTTATAGTTGAAAGAATCCATGGTCAAAGACTCAAATTACTAAGAGAGAAAAAAAAGATGGGAAAAAATTATTTTTCCTCTCCAAAAACCATCTTCATTTTCTTGCTTTTCTTGTTAATGGTTTTATGCTTTCAAGCAGAACAGAGTGATGCACAAAGTGGACAGCTTCCCAAGGAGGAATGTGAGAATTTCTTCTTTTTAAGCTTCTCTGTTTTTTAATTTTTATAATTTTTTCTTGCTTGAATACAGAGAAAGCATACATATTCATAGTTCTTCAACAGTACTGAAATGCAATAAAACTGAGTTTAGTCTTTAATCCTTAAAGATTGCAACTTTTTTGGTTTTTCACATTCCTGAGAAATCTTGGGATTTTCTTTGCTTTAATCTTCAAAATGGTATTTGGATTTTTTTATCCTCCACCCCCCTAATCCCCCCACCCCACCCTTGTTTTCACATATGTATACCTTACTCTCCCCACCCACCCCCACCCCCTTACCCTCTACACACACGGGGCCAATCCCCTATGGTACAAAGGTGCACAGCGCGGCGTGCTGTGCACCAAAGCGACGCCGTTTGGTTTCGATCTATAAAAAATAAAAAATAAAATACAGTCAAAACGGCGTTGTTTTCATCCGAAACGACGTCGTTTCGGGTGTACAGCACCGCACCGCACCCCTTTGCACCGTAGGGGATCGCGTTCGCTACTACACACATGGGGAAACTAAAGATTGAGCTTGAAATGAACAAGTGTTCAAACAATTATGAAATTCAATTATTCAGCTGGCAAAGTTGACCAAGAAGATTTCTTTCTGAATTAAAAATGTAGAACTGTTGAATCTTTGAATCTTTGAATATTTCCAGAAAAACTTCGAATATATATATATATATACTAGCAATTTACCCGTGCTATGCACAGAGATAACTTATTAGAAATATTGTAGATAATATTGTTATGATTCTCTGATATTATTTTAATCTGTTCACACTTTGTATTTGTTGTAATTGATACAGTATAGATACGGTAGTTACACTCCTGTTGTATAAATATTTGGTGTATACAGTAATACAACACAATTTTCCCAAACTCTGTTATGGTATCAGAGCTACCCTAATTTTATTTTTTTCTTTTCTTTCGGCTTTTCCTGCCCTCTTCTCCAATGTCTACTCAGTCAGACCTCACCTCCCCGCCGACAGCCACCTCCGGCTCCACTCTACCTGCCCTTGTTCCCTTCAATTCCGGCGCACAGGCTCCCATCAAGCTCACGGGCGACAACTATGCCATGTGGGAAATCCAATTTCGCTCTCTACTCGTCGGATACGATCTCTTTGGCTACGTCGATGGCACCAAACCGCAGCCACCAGCCATTGTTACCACCAGTGGTGCCGCCACCCCCAATCCGGCTCACAATCACTGGTACCGGCAGGATCAATTGATCCTCAACGCTCTAATTGGCTCTCTGTCCAGCTCTGTTCTTGGCTCGATTCATGCTCCAAAAAGTTCCAGAGATGTGTGGGCTGCTCTTAGGGACCTCTACGCCAAGCCGTCTCGAGGCCGCATCAAGCAAATCAAACAGACCATGAAACGCACTGTGAAAGGTAACATGACTATCACTGATTATCTGCAATTTATGCGCAACAAATCGAACGAATTGGCTCTTCTCGACAAACCCATGGACCCCGAAGATCTAATTGGATAATCTTGGTGATGAATATGCGGATTTGATTCGTGCTGTCCAAGCTCGTGACACTCTCATCACAATTGACGAGCGTCATGAGAAACTCTTGAATTACGATGCTTCTCGTCACCGTGCTGCTCGCTCCTATGCCCACTGTTGTTGCTCACGCTGCTATCCGGTCACCGTCTCCGGCTCGATTCCCTCATCAGCTAGGTAGCACAGGTAATTTTGGTAATTCAGCCCGTCCCCCTGCCAAACAATACCTTGGAATATGTCAAATGTGCCGTGTACAGGGACACAGTGCTCGTTTTTGTCCCCGTTTTCAGTTTACTCAGGTACAAGGCTCCAATGCTCCTCGTCCCCCACAACAAGGGCGTTCAGCCCCTCCACAAGCCCACGTTGCTGCCAGCTCTGAACAGGTGCCTGCTTCCCCGTGGCTTCTTGACAGTGGTGCATCACACCATGTCACCAATGACCTCCAAAATCTGTCCCTTCACTCGCCTTACTCCGGTTCCGACGACTTAATGATTGGTGATGGTAGTCCCTTATCCGTTACTCATACCGGTTTAACTTCCCTTCCCCCCTCTCATTTAAATTTTCAGCTTTGTGATGTCTTGTGTGTACCAACCATTTCCATATCTTATTAGTGAGTTTAACATTTCCAACACCTTTTGCACGAGAGATAGATCCATCGGCCAGTTTTAATGTTATGAACTTGGTGACAAGGCATATAGTTGGTTATAAGGTTTTTTATTACCAGTCATATGGGAGGATGCCCAGAATCAACAATCCATGTTTCATTGCTAAGGGAAGAGTAGAATTTACTGTATGAGTGTGAGTAGCAACATCGGTAGAGTGACTACCTTCCTTTTGTTGATTCGGGAAGGCTTTGAATGCGACAAGCGAGCATTCATCGGTTGTCATTCTCCTCCTCACCGATGTGTCGCCTTGACTTTCCACGATAGGTTTTGAGGTTTTTGAGGAGTTAGGCTTGCCATGGAGCTTCCCGGCGAGTTGTCCTTGGTGTGATTTGTGCGTTTGCGGTGATCACGAAACGAGTTTTCCGAGTTTTCTCGGTAGGCTTCTTGTATGTCTCGAAGCAACCTCGGCCCGCCTTCCCGACGACGGTCGGCGGGCGGCACCTTCGGTAGGGTTGTCGGTAGTGGATTTCGAAGCATGACTTTTCTCCTACTTTCTTCATGTTTGACCTCGGCAAACATGGATTTGAGATTTGGAAGAGGTTTGGTGGCAAGAATTCTTCCTCTAACATCATCAAGAGTAGGATTCGGTCCGGTGAGGAACCGAATACTCTCTTCTTTTCTATGATGTCTTTATAAAGAGCAGCATCCTTGACATCATTCCATGAGTGAGTTTCTAACATATCTAAGTGTTGCCAAGCCTTAGATAGTTGATTGAAATATTGAGTTACAGACATATCCCCTTGCCTGCAAGTTTGAATCGAGCTTAGTTCATATACCTCGGATGTATTATCCTTCTTGGAGTAAAGATCTCCGGCATTATCCCGATTTCTTTGGCGATTATCATACATCATAAAGTTTTCACTTATCTCTTTTGTCATTGACCTCGTGAGGATGGTCATGAGTTGATTATTTGTTGTGTCCTATGCTTCAAAACCGGGGTCGCGTAACTTATTATCTATTTCTAAATTTTGTCAAACTAATCGTGTCTCTCGTTGAATTTTTTCCGGACTCTTTTCGTGTTAAGGAGATTCCAACGGGTACGTGCCTTCTGACGGGACCCGCTAAAGATGGCCATTACACATGGCCCACCACTCCACTACTCGCATTTGCAGCTTCCACCGCCTCTCAAGATATTTGGCACTCTCGTCTTGGACACCCTGCCCTTTCAATTTTTCGCTCCATTAGTACTATTGCGAATTTGCCTTTTTCTAATAATGTGCTTTCGGAACATTGCGATGCTTGTCTTAGGAATAAAAGTCATAAACTTCCGTTTGGTGTTTCCACATTACGTTCTTCTCGTCCTCTAGAAATTTTATTTTCGGACGTTTGGTCCTCCCCTGTTTATGGTCTTGACGGTTCTAAGTATTATGTGATTTTTGTTGACCATTTTACAAAATATATATGGTTTTACCCCCTCACACGTAAAAATGATGTCGCCGTAATTTTTCCACAATTTAAAACCTTAGTTGAAAAATACTTTGACACCACTATAAAAGTTCTCTACTCTGATAATGGAACTGAGTTTACGGGTCTCCGCCCCTTCCTTGCGTCCCATGGGATCTCCCATTTCACGTCTCCACCTCACACACCCGAACACAATGGTTATTCCGAACGCCGCCACCTTCACATTGTCGAAACATGTCTCACTCTCCTCACACATGCGTCCATGCCAACCTCCTACTGGCCTTATGCCTTTGCCGCCGCCGTCTACCTCATCAATCGCCTTCCCACACCCACTCTCCAAATGGCCTCACCATTTGCCAGGATATTTGGCCACACCCCGAACTATGACAAACTACGTACCTTTGGTTGTCTATGTTACCCATGGCTCAGGCCCTACACGTCTCACAAACTTGAATCCCGATCCCGCCTTTGTGTGTTCATTGGCTACTCCCTCACACAATCCGCATACCTCTGTCTTGACACTAACACCCATCGTATCTTCACCTCCCGTCACGTTAAATTTGTGGAAAATATCTTTCCCTTTCGCACCTCAAACACCTCCACACCCAATCCGCCTCCCTCCCTCCATGACTGGGTTCCCTCACCGCCCCCGTCCTCCCTTCCTCCCCTCTCCCTCCCGACCCACGACCAACCCCCCATCCCCCACACCCCGCCCAACGTCTCCAAATCCCCTGCCACCTACCTCATCACACCCAATGACTACTCGTGCCAAAAATAACATCTCCAAGCCCATCCAAAAGCTATCCCTGCTCAGTGAACTCTCGTCCCCTGCGCCCGAGCCCACCACTCTCTCCCAAGCCCTTGCCTCGCCCCATTGGAAATCCGCCATGCAACTTGAGTATGATGCCCTTGTCAAGAATCACACGTGGGATTTGGTACCAGCTAAGCCTTCGTTTAACATTGTGGGCTGCCGTTGGGTTTACCGCACTAAGCATCTTCCTGATGGTTCCTTAGATCGCTATAAAGCTCGTCTCATTGCTAAGGGCTTTCATCAACGTCCGGGTGTTGACTATTTTGAGACGTTCAGCCCGGTGGTCAAACCAACGACTATTCGGGTTCTTCTTACCCTTGCCACTTGTCATGGTTGGCCTCTTCGCCAGCTTGATGTAAACAACGCTTTTTTGCAGGGCTCTTTATCCAAGACAGTTTATATGCAACAGCCGCCTGGTTTTCTAGATGCAGCACGTCCAGATTATGTATGTCGCCTCAATAAGGCGCTTTATAGGCTCAAACAGGCCCCTCGTGCATGGTACTCTGAGCTACGCTCTTATCTTATCTCTGCAGGTTTTCGCAATGCTCATGCCGACGCCTCTCTTTTTATTTTCCATGCTGGCTCTCACTATCTATATGTCCTAGTCTATGTGGACGATATTATTGTTACCGGGTCTAACCCCGATGCAGTCCAGTCTTTTATCTCCAAACTTGGGGCTCGATTTTCTATCAAGGATCTTGGTACACTGCATTATTTTCTTGGCGTTGAAGTTCTTTCTACGCCTGATGGACTCCTCTTATCTCAACGCAAGTACGTTCTTGAGCTTCTTGCTAAAACTCGTATGGCCAAGGCCAACCCGGTTTCTACTCCACTCCCGCATGACTTGTCCACTCTCACACACACCTCGGGTTCGCCTCTCCCTGACGCCACTCTCTTCCGCAGTGTTGTTGGAAGTCTCCAGTATCCACTATTTACGCGTCCTGACATTGCTTTTGCCGTCAACAAACTCGCGCAGTTTATGCATGCTCCCACAGACACTCATTGGTCGTTTGTTAAACGTCTTCTCCGCTACCTTGTTGGGACCATTGATCAAGGCCTCCACATTTATCGTGCGTCTCCTCTTGTCTTACATGCGTTCTCCGACGCCGATTGGGGTGGCAATCGGCCGGACTACACATCCACCGGGGCCTATGTCGTTTTTCTGGGTCGTAACGCCATCTCTTGGAGCTCGAAAAAGCAACGCACTGTTGCCCGCTCTTCTACCGAAGCTGAGTATAAATCCGTTGCAGACACCATTGCTGAACTAAAGTGGCTATTGTTTCTTCTTCAAGACGTCGGCTTCCCCTCCTCCCATGTTCCCGTTGTCTATTGTGACAACCTTAGTGCCACGCAGCTCTCCTCCAACCCAGTTTTTCACTCCCGTATGAAACATGTCGCTATTGATTGTAATTTTATTCGTGATCAAGTTAATCAAGGCATTGTCCGCGTTACTCATGTTCCTGCTGGTGATCAAATTGCCGATGTTCTCACCAAGTCTCTTCCTCTTCTGGACTTCGTCTCTTGGCGTGACAAGTTGTGCCTCCGTTCCCGTAGCACAACTTGAGGGGGGGTATAAGAAATATTGTAGATAATATTATTATGATTCTCTGATATTATTTTGATCTGTTCACAATTTGTATTTATTGTAATTGATACAGTACAAATACGGTAGTTACACTCCTGTTGTATAAATATTTGGTGTATACAGTAATACAACACAATTTTCCCAAACTCTGTTATAACTCAACATAAAATAAAACAGTGAATCATCCATAATTTATAAAATTTTAAGTGAATACTCTTCTGGAAAAAAAAATTAAACAAACTCAATGCATGATCATACGATAAAATGAAATTAAAGCAAATAACTTGCAACATTTCAATCATTAAAGGATGTCAAAAAATACAGTATTACACCGCATTTACAACCTTTTCATTTATTATTCGTATTTTTCTATTAATGGTTCTACATAATTAGAAAATTGAATTTAGAAAGTCAAATTTTGTTCTTAGTGTGAACTGTAATTAGTGTGAATTTTTTTCGTATTTCTCTGTTAATTAGGGCATGTTCAAATTTTTTGGACATTTTTCATATTTTTTGTTTTCTTCTATTATTTATGATTGATTATGTTCTTATTCAACTATTGTATACTATAATTATCATTATACCGAGAATCTAAAAACTTTATTTTTCCGTAAATATTCTATTATACATTATTACACCGCATTTACAACTTTTTTCATTTCTGATTCGTATTTGTCTATTAATGGTTTTACATAATTGGAAAATCAAATTTAGAAAGTCAAATTTTGTAATTATTGTGAAGTGTAATTAGTGTGAATTTTTTTTTTCGAATTTCTATATTAATTATTATTGATTCTGTTTTTATTCAACTATTGTATACTATTAAAAACCTTTTTATTCATTAAATATTCTGATGAATTATTTATTATGAAAATAAAAATTTCAAAAGTCAAATTTGGCAATTAGTGTGATTCCGGAAATATTCTATTGTACAGTATTACACCGTAATTACAACTTTTTTCATTTCTGATTTGTATTTGTCTATTAATGGTTCTACATAATTAGAAAATGAAATTTAGAAAATCAAATTTTGTAATTATTGTGAAGTGTAATTAGTGTGAATTTTTTTCGTATTTCTCTATTAATTATTATAGATTCTGTTTTTATTCAACTATTGTATACTATTAAAAAACCTTTTTATTCATTAAATATTCTGATGAATTATTATTAGGAAAATCAAAATTTCAAAAGTCAAATTTGATAAGTAGTGTGAACTGTAATTAGTGTGATTTCGCAAATATTCTATTATACAGTATTACACCGTATTTACTACTTTTTTCATTTCTCGTTCGTATTTGTCTATTAATGGTTCTACATAATTAGAAAATCAAATTTTGTAATTATTGTGAATTGTAATTAGTGTAATTTTTTTTTCGTATTTCTCTATTAATTATTTTTGATTATGTTTTTATTCAACTATTGTATACTATAAAAAAACCTTTTTATTCATTAAATATTCTGATGAATTATTTATTAGGAAAACCAAAATTTCAAAAGTCAAATTTGGTAATTAGTGTGAATTGTATTTAGTGTGAACTGTAATTAGTGTGATTGGAGAGAGGGGTTAATTATTAGAAAAATCAAATTTTAAAAAGTCAAATTTGGTAATTAATAGTGTGATTGGAGAGAGATGTTACTTATTGCAAAAGCAAATTATGTAATTAGGGCATGTTCAAATTTTTTGGATACTTTTCATATTTTTATTTATGATTGATTATGTTCTTATTCAACTATTGTATACTATAAATATCATTATCCCGAGAAATCTAAAAACTTTGTTTTTCCGTAATTATTCTATTGTATAGTATTACACCGCATTTACATATTTTTTCATTTCTGATTTGTATTTGTCTATTAATGGTTCTACATAATTAGAAAATCAAATTTAGAAAGTCAAATTTTGTAATTATTGTGAACTATAATTAGTGTGAATAGTTTTTCGTATTTCTCTGTTAATTATGTTTTGATTCAACTATTGTATACTATGAAAAAACCTTTTTATTAATTAAATATTCTGATTATTTATTTATTATGAAAATCAAAATTTCAAAAGTCAAATTTGGTAATTAGTGTGAATTGTATTTAGTGTGATTAGAGAGAGATTGATTATTAGGAAAATCAAATTTTGTAATTAATAGTGTGATTGGAGAGAGAGAGGTTACTTATTGCAAAAGCAAATTAAGTAATTAGGGCATTATCAAATTTTTTGGATATGTTTTCATATTTTTCATATTCTTCTATTATTTTTGATTGATTATATTCTTATTCAACTATTGTATACTATAAATATCATTATCCCGGGAAATATCTAAAAACTTTCCTTTTCCGTAAATATTCTATTGTATAGTATTACATGGCATTTGTGTGATTGGAGAGAGAGATTATTTACTAAGAAAATCAAAATTTAAAAACTCAAATTTGGTAATTAGTGTAAATTGTTTTTTTCTTCGTATTTCTCTATGAATTATGATTGATTCAGTTTTTATTCAACTATTTTATACTATAAAAAAACTTTTTACTCCTTAAATATTCTGATGAATTGTTTATTATTGTAATCATTTACAATGTTACGCATTAATTTAATTATTTGGAGGCAATAATTTTTTCATTTTTCTATATTACACAATAATTATGATTGATTATGTTTTTAATCAATTAGTATTTTATACTATATTATGAAATAATTTAAAAACAATAACACTAATTCTCTCAAAATTCTATTTTCCAATATCCATCTATATAAAAAAAAATCTGGATATTTAAAAATAAGAGAAAAATTATATTTTAAAAAAATCCGCCTATCTATGTTCAAAAAATTAACAAAAATATCCATATCATCATCTGACAAAGTGTGTCATGCATTTTATTCTATCCGCCTAAAACATTCAGCTAAAAATATGCAGCTGTAAAACATTCCGATACTATAACAAAAAATAACCAAAAAAAAAAATGAATATATGTGTCTCACTATTTAATTTTTTTTTTAAAAATATCAATATCTACTTAAACAGGTAATATTTTTTTCCTTTTAATTTTTTTAGAAGAACATTGTTTTTTTTCTAAAGTCTTATTCATGCACAAATAAAATTAAAATAGAAAGTCAAAAAATCTTACCTTGTAGGGAGTTAATATTCTGCACAAAGCAACCACAGATAAAAGAGGATGAGTCGAATCAAGTGGATGAGTAAACTACAAATAAACAAAAAGGACATTAAAATGCAAATGGATGACAATATAATACATTAGAATGCCAGTGGATGAATCAAGAGAGATGAATAGGTGAATGAAATGTGATGGATGTGTGATTGAGCATTATAAGCAAATTGGGCGTTTTCTTATCCTTCCTTTTTTTGAGAAGGAGGTAGTTTTCCTATAATCAATAATAATAATTTTTTTGATATTTTTTTTATCTCCGTGATATGCATAGCACGTACATAATATAATTTAGGGGGAAGGGGCCACAAGGACAAAAAAAATTAATAAATGAGAATGGAAGGACAAAGTAACATTTTCATGATTATAAAGGACAAAAATCACAATTGCTACTTTAAAATTGTTACTTCACGTGTTAATGTTACTTTGTGTTTCATATTTGTTACTTCATAATTGTTACTTTTGTCCTGATTAAATTACAGTTTCCTTTTATCCTGATTTTTTGATAATTTTGTCTTTCTGGACAAAAATCTATATAATTTATTTTTTTTTAAATTATGTTTCCTATTGCAAGACTTTTTTTCCTCCCACATAATTTAAAAAAAAATATATTATTACCTCACATGAATACATTTCACTACCTTCATCTTGTCACATAAACCTTATTCCAGTGTTGATCTTGATCTCGATCTCTTCCCGGATCATAATCTCGATCTCTGATGTCGTTGCATCAATACGCATCATAATCATACCTGGCGAAACAAAACAAAAAATCAAAACCCTAACAAAAAATGTAAAAACATATTGTTGAGTGGTTAACATAAACCTAATTCCAATGTTTATCTTCATCTCAATCTCTGCTATCGTTGTATCAATACGCATCATAATCATACCTAACGAAGCAAAACCAAAAATCACAACCCCAAGAGAAAAGGTAAAAACATATTATTGGGTGGATATAAAAAAATAAAAAATAAACCTGTTGATCTTCATCTCGATCTCTGCAAACATTGCATTAGTAGGCATCATAATCATACCTGACGAAACAAAACAAAAAAAACCACAACCCTAAGAGAAAAGATAAAAACATATTATTGAGTGAATATAAAAAAACATTGAATAAAAGAAGAAGAGAATAAAAAATGAATTGGAATAATGTTTGATTTTTGAAATGGTGTTTGAATAGTATTTGATGTGCATTTGAACGTCAAATGTCATTAATGTATGACATTTGAACATAAATGGTCTTATTGCTAATTAATGTGGATATTTTGTAAATATTGAATATAAATGTCATTAATGTATGATTTTTGACCGTGAGAATTTTTTTTAAGAGTTGAGTTTGGAGCGGGTTGAAATGGGTAATTTCTGAGTTCGGGTCAAAATTGATATGTATGTATATGTTGAGGGATGTAGACTGATTTAGTTAAATATTAGTGATTAGTTAGAACAGAATTTTCTCGAATTTTCAGATGGTCAGTTGATTATGAGGATCGACTTCTCGGGGGTCGATCCGGTGTGTGGCCGTGGTCCAAATAAAAACACCTATTTTTTATTTTTGTTTTTTTTTCAATGAGTGTTTTGTAATTAAACATGCTTTTATTTTTATTATTTGTTTTGTGCAGTGGATGCTCTTAAAGAAATAGCTACACAGATAGGGAAAACAGATTGGGACTTCAATACAAATCCATGTGGTGTTAATAATATAAATTGGAATACACCACAAAACACTGCTACTCCAAATTTTAACAATTCTGTCATCTGTAATTGTTCTTTTCCTGGTGCTGTTTGCCATGTCCAAAAAATGTAAGTTGCTCTGTCTTATTATTATTATCCATTGTTGAAGGTACCATACCGGACCCACCTACCGTCTCGGGCCATTCAACCCTTTAGAAATTCGAATCTCCATCTTCGATTCGACTTTCTAGAAGTCGAGTTAATGTGCATATTCGACTTCTGAGAAGTTGAACCAAAGATCCTGGTGTGGAGCCACGATATAGGTCATGTTTTTATCGGTTGAAGCATTTCGTACGTCCAATGTTGGTTGTTTAACATGTGGCATTTCGAGCTGAAAATGTAAACATAAATGCGTAAATGAGAGTATTAGTGTCGATGTTAAAATAATAGGGATAGAAATGCAAAAATCTTGAAAGAAAAGGGGGACCAAAAGTATCTTAATCCCTTAATATGAGATCTGAGCGCGGCTAATGTCGGCTCGGGGTTATTTTAAACTATTTTCATAGGAATTTTTTTGGGTAGTCAATCCACACCTTGCGGATACACTTATTTTCACGGAAAAACACTCGTGTTTTCTAGGGTAAATATTTTTTACTGGGAAGTACGAATGTTTTCCAGTGAAAATAAGTGTATCGACAGAATGCAGATACACCACTTGAAAACACGAGTGTCTTAACTTAAATCGTAACCCGGATCCGGATATGATTGAATCTGAATCCCATCACTTTCCTATTTCTCTATTGACAGATTTCTCAAGGGCCAGGATCTACCTGGTGTACTCCCACCTTCACTAGCAAAGTTACCATTTGTGACAACAATGTAATACAATCATACAACTATGTATTTTTATTTTATTTTATACATCTCTATTTTTATTTAATCAAAGTAATTAAAATGCTGCATTTTTTTGTTTTTTGTTTTGCAGTGATTTCGCAATGAATTACCTCAGTGGCACAATTCCATCTGAATGGTCATCTCTTTCCAATTTGCAATACTTGTAAGATTACCATACTTTATAAGCTTCATTTTTTGATTATTTGTTCATAGTTACGATGTACGTTGCACTGATACGGATACGTAGATATGTGATATACGTGTGTGGAATAGTTGTAATAGGATACGGGTACTGATAGGATGTGTAAATACTAAAAGCATAGGGACCAAAATGTTGATATTAAAACGATAAGGATTAAATTATAAGTATAAACACTCATAATTTTTATAAAAAAAAAGTAGTTTTTTCTTCATTTTGGGTAGCTTTTCGATATTTTGATAGTGGATCTATAATAGTTAATAGGATACGGGTACTGATAGGATGTGTAAATACTAAAAGCATAGGGACCAAAATGTTGATATTAAAACGATAAGGATTAAATTATAAGTATAAACACTCATAATTTTTTTATAAAAAAAAAGTAGTTTTTTCTTCATTTTGGGTAGCTTTTCGATATTTTGATAGTGGATCTAGGTTGTACTGATACCAGGGGCGGAACCACCCTATAGCTAGGGTGGTCTCAAGCCCCCCCCCCCCCCCCTCCCCCTAAATTTTTATTATTGTATTAGTAGTGTTAATATTAGTATGTTATGTGTCTTTTTCTTGAACAAAAGACCTTATATCCTAGTGGTTTAAGGACAAACCCTTTTCAGTCTCCATAATTTTAGGTTGTAAGTTCAAATCCCGGATTTTTTTTAGCTTTGCAGTTTATATACCAAGACCACCCTGAAATTTTTTTCTGGTTCCGCCACTGACTGATACGGATACGTAGATACTGGATACATATGTGTGGGAAATTCGAAAGATATAGGATACGTGTAGAGATAGGATGTGTAAAAACTAAGAGCATAGGGACCAAAATGTAATGATAATCATTGACTAAAGCAAATTTCAGTGGTTTTTCGTCCTTTTTGGTAGTTTTTCCATCTTCAGTTTCTAGCAAGGTTCTTCATTGTATGTATCCAAGTTATGGATGTGCATATTCACATCACATATATATCCAACTTTCACAATTGCACATTGCCTCGACCCTAAGGCGTGTATCCTAAGTATCCGATTTGTATTCGTGTCGGATACGTATCAAGCACGTGAGATGCTACCAAACAGAAGTATTCATGTATCAATGATCATGATTAACGCGTTCATGATTTTGTTGTTTGTTTTATGTTTATATACGGTTTCTGACAGTACATGGTGTAAATCCGTTGCAGGTCTGTATTTGTGAATCGCTTATCCGGACCGATTCCTGATTTTTTGGGAAACATGACAAATATAACATACATGTATGCTTTTCACCTTATCTCAGATACGGATCAGAAATCGGGGGCACAAAACAAAATTATAGAAAGTACTAGGAACGGCAAAACAATATCGTTTTAAGACAAAAAGAATTCTCAAAATCCATTGGAGGCATGCCCTTGGTCCCTCCTTAGTACGTCCGTTGGTAGGCGGGCCTATATCGGAGGACCAGGGACACGTGCCCCATTGAGTTTTGGCCAAAAATTGTATTAAAACGACATCGTTTTGCATTTACAAAAACGAAAATTACATTTTGTGTCCTCGTTACTTTCCTTAGTATTGTTTTGTGACCCGATTCTTGGATCCGTCATTGCCTTATCTTCTGCGTTATTTCTTTTATGCTCTAATATATCATAAGTGATATTGTTGATTTTTTTTAGAAGCATGGAGACCAACAATTTTAATGGGAGTATTCCAGCTTCAATTGGAAACATGAACAATTTACAGAGTCTGTAAGATTTTATATTTATTATGATCATAGAGATAAATCCAATATATGATAATTTTATATGCATAATTTGCCTTTTTTTTTCTCTCTCTCTCTCTCTCTAAAAAATAAATTGATTTTTTTATTTTATTTCTGCAGGACTTTAAGCTCCAATAATTTAACAGGGGGGTTACCAACTGAATTGATTAATTTGACAAACTTGACAGAACTGTATGTATTTAATTACATTTTCATAAACTGTTCATTTTTATTATTTTTTTATGCAATTTTTTATTTTCCTTTTTAAATCCATTGATTTCATTTGTTTTCTTTATACAGTAGACTAAGCAGTAACAATTTTTCTGGAAAATTGATCCTGTTTGATACTTGGACAAACCTACAAATGTTGTAAGTACTTAGCAATTTGATTAGGATAAATACTTTTTTTTTTGCCCCTTTTGTTTCATGGAATTTACACTTATATCCTCAATGTTTCATCCTTACAGCTTAACCCGTCATGTATAATTTTCTTCATATTTTCAGTCTAAAGTGTCACGTGTCAAACAACCAGCATAAAATGTACGATGGGCTCCAACCAATAGAAAGTGACACGTGTTAAAAATAGACTGAAAATGTAAAAAATACATAGAAGAAGGGTTAAAGTGTAAATCTGAAACATGGGGGATTATACTACAAAAAAACGTGAAACAAAAAGGACCATAAGCGTCTTTCTGGAAGTGTTCTTAACTACTTTTGTGCATTATAAATATTCTCAGGGAGATTCAAGGGAGCGGTTTTGCAGGGCCGATACCATCGAACATTTCAACTTTCACGAATTTAACCGAACTGTGGGTTAAATCCTCCATATATACGGTTATCGTTATGATTACGTATCTCTAAGTGTGAATTCGTGTTGTTCAGAAGGATTTGCGACTTGAATGGAGGCGGTTCAACAATTCCGTCGCTAAAGGACATGACCGGCATGAGTAGATTGTTAGTGATCTCTTTTATATCAACTTACTGTGACAACACACCTATCGATCACGACGCTATATTTTAAAAAATCGGTTATGTACAATTGACTTTCTAAAGTAGAATCGATTTTTTTAAAAGTCGATTTTCAGCATGGTGTTGTGGACAGATGTGATGGTGCATTTGAAAAGTTCATTTGTTATTTTAAATTCAATTTTATCGGCAACAAGGGTATAACGGTAAATCTGTATTTTGCAGAATTTTAAGGGGCTGCAATTTATCTGGAAACATGCCTGATTACTTATCTGGAATGACAAAATTAAAGATTCTGTAAACTTTCTACAAAACTTAATTTGTCTTGCTTGCAATTTTTTTATAGGGAAAATTAAATTTTTGGTACTCTATTTTTCTTCATTTTCTTAAATCTAATCACTATCTTTCATAATGATATATCTTTGGTCCTCAATTTTTGTTACGATTTTAAGACAGTTAACATTTGATCCAAGCAGGATTCATTATGTGTCCAAAAATTGTAGGAAATAGGATAATTCAAAACGTCGTATTTTATTTATGCATGAACCAATAGTGATGTGACACATGTCACATGCAACATTGATTAAACGTCATTTGTTATGCTTCCATTAAGTCACCAAAAATGTCAATAAACTAGTTTAGGAAATGTACGTCATTTGTTATGCTTCCATTAAGTCACCAAAAATGTCAATAAACTGTGATAATATTAGTTCCCTTTTACTTATCTTTTGTTACATATTATATTTTTATCAGAGATTTAAGTTTCAACAATTTGGAAGGACCAATTCCAAATAATATTCAAGGCATCCAACAGTCCCTTCAGCTTTTGTAAGTAGTATATCTATTTTATTTTATTTTTAGTTTTAGTCTATTTTTTGAAATTGTTTCATATAACTTGATTTATTGTGGAATTTATTTAATCTTTGAAAATATTCAGGTACTTGACTGGTAATTCACTTTCTGGGCCAGTTTCAGACTGGATTCAAAATAGAGATTCGCAATAGTAAGTTTGTTCATGATTCGATTTTATTACTGCAAAATTATTCATGTAACTCGGCGTAGTTCGCATTTTAGTCATGTTTTTGCTCCAGTTACAATTTTAATTCTGTAATATGAAATTTATTTTTGTGCAAATTTAGTCATACATCACTGAAAAAGGCTAAATTTGGGGGAAAAATCGAATTTTGGCAGGAAAATCCCTACACATGAGGCTGACAAGGCAAAAAAATCGTGAAACAATTACAAAATTCATCCTATAACTTGCCGAGTTAAACGACTAAATTTGCAATTTCCGTGCAAAAATCGAATTTCCCTGATTTTAAAGTCATGTCAGCAAAACACGGCAAGAATTTTTCCCCGTCAGCCGCCTCCGGCGAAGGAGGACTGAAACTGCAACAAAAAAGATCTTGTTACACAACTAAAATTGTAACCGGAGCAAAAACATGACTAAAACGTTAACTAGGTCAAGTTACATGACTAATTTTGTAATTTCATCGGAGGTAGTGATACATATCATGATATGACACATTTAAATAATGAAAGGTCTCACTGACACATTATATTATGACATTTATTGTGTCGGAATGATTTATTACAGTAACTTTGTTATTCGTATCTCTAACATAACATATCTTTTTTCAGCCAGATGGATTTATCTTACAATAATTTCGATGTGAAATCTTTACCAGCAAGCCGTCGCGATACCTTGTAAGCAACTAGTCTTCTTCTCGGGAAATTCTTCTGTGATCACTCGAGTTAATTAAGAAGTGACCTGACATGGCACCATCCTAGACACATACTATAATTGATGATTTACCGTCTGTGGCCATTACGATGCCACGTCAGATCACTTCTCAACTGGAGTGACCATGGAAGAACTACCCCTTCGTTCTTGGATTTATTTCGGCTTTAATTTCTAGCTTTAAGGTTTGTCTAACCTTTTTCTCTTCTTCTTCAGAAACCTTTACCGAGGCTTTGGCGCGCGAGATCATTCGTAAGATCATTGTAGTCTGTTGAGAAATAGACTCATTTTATAATGTTTTCATTCTGTGGGTATATATACCCAACTGTACCAAACACATAATTCAATGAAAGATTTCCTCTGAAAAAGATTCTCTTTCTGTTTTCTTGGTATCAGAGAAAAGGTTGGTGCCTATGGCCACCTCCGGGGCTCCGGCCACCGGGAGCTCTATTCCTCCCTTATCCATTGACATGCAGACCACCGGAATAGTCACCGGCCAATCTTCTTTTCAGTCACTATCACCCATAACCACCGTTTCATCACATACTCAACAAGATTCGGCCCTACGGTGCCGCCTCTCTCTTCCCGGATGGTGTTGTGGCGGCATTCCGATTATGAGCTCCGTTACGTCGTCATCGCTTCCTCCGGCTCCGACTACGAACTTTGGCCCACCGGAGCCTTCATACACCCGGTTCCGTTCAACGGCTCCAACTCTCACTTCACCGGCGAGATCCATGAGTCCATCTTCTCGGCCATCGTCGCTTGGAGGACCTTTTTCTGGTAATTTATCTCAAGCTTGCACTGTTAAACTAGATAGAAACAATTACTTGCTTTGGCGTTACACAGTGCTGCCAATCATTAAGGGCCATCGTCTAGACGATCACCTTCTTAGTTCAGTGTCTGCTTTCAGATCTGATGAATGGGTAACTAAGGATTATCTGTTACTTGGATGGCTTTTGAGCTCCATGACTGAGCAGATTTTAGGAGAAGTTGTTGGTTGTTCTACAGCCTATGAAGTATGGACTACACTGGAAACTCTGTATAACAGTAGATCTGAGGCACGAATGTTGGAATTTAAGGATTCCTTGGCCAAAGCATCAAAGGGATCTAAGTCTATGTCAGACTATTTAGCTGAAATGAAGTCATATTCTGATAATTTAACAGCTGCTGGATATCCAATCACTAAATCAGAATTGATTTTAGCTACATTAGGAGGATTGGATCGAGACTATGAGTCAGCAATTGTCAACATTACATCTCGGGTAGGCTCTCTCAGTTGGCAAGATGTACAATCCCAACTGATAACTCATGAAAGACTCATTGTAAGGCTTAATCAATCTGGTTCTGGTTTTTCTAATCCTACTGCACATGTTGCTCAAGGCCCTATGTCCAGAAGTTTTTCAAACTTTAATAAAAGTGGTAGGCCTCCTACATCGAATTCTAATACTGGTAGAGGCAGGGGTCAAGGTGGTTCTAGAGGTGGTAGAGGAAGAGGTAGAAGCAATGGTGGAGGAAGAGGCTCCAACAACAACAATCCTGGTAACACAATGGTTTGTCAATTGTGTGGCAAAAGAGGACACATTGTCACATCCTGCTGGCACAGGTTTGAAGAAGACTTCATTCCTCCAAACACTAACAACAACACTGCTTCAAAACAGGCCTACATTGCCAATCCTCAATCTGTGGGAGATTCAACATGGTACATGGACAGTGGAGCCTCAAATCACATTACAGCTGATCTTAACAATCTTCATCTCAATGCAGGTTATACTGGTTCTGAGCCTTTAGTGGTTGGAAATGGTGAGAAACTTCATATCCTTCATATTGGCTATAGTAATTTTGTCACACATCAACCACACATCACACTTGCCTTGAAAGATATCTTACATGTTCCACTGATCACTAAAAACTTGATTAGTATTTCAAGACTCTTAGCTGACAATTCTATAACTGTTGAATTTACTCCCACTGTTTGTTATGTGAAGGACAAGACCACAGGGATGCAGCTTCTAACAGGGGTTCTCAGTGATGGCCTCTACAAGATAATGGCTCCTCCACAGACCTCTCTTCACTCCAAATCCAAGTCTGGTCTCATTCAGTCTATCAACAATAATGTTAGTGTTCAGGCCTCTTGTTGTCTTTACGGTTGTCTAGTTTATGTCTAGTAATCGTGAGTCTAGATAGGGATCCAAATGTTTGGCATAGGAGGCTTGGTCATCCATCCAAGCATGTTCTTAATCAAGTTCTGAGATCTTGTAATGTCAACATTAATGGAAATTTACTATTTTGTGATGCTTGTCAATTTGGTAAGGGCCATGCCTTGCCCTATTACACTTCTGATTCTCATGCTAAGGCTGTTCTTGATCTCATTCATTCTGATCTATGGGGCCCTGCCCCTGTTTCATCCACATACGGATATCTCTATTATATACACTTCATTGATGATTGGTCCGGGTACACTTGGATCTTTCCCTTAAAACATAAATGCGAGGCTTACTCCACCTTCATAAAGTTCAAAAATGCGGTTGAAAATCGGTTCTCCACTAAAATTAAATGCTTACAAAGCGATGGGGGGGTGAATATAGATCTCTTGAACCTTATCTTGAACAACAAGGGATACAATTTAGGCACCCTTGTCCTCATGCTCATCAACAAAATGGAATAGCGAGAAAGGAAACATAGGCACATAGTGGAACTTGGATTGACTCAACTAGCTCAAGCCCTCTACCCTTAAAATTTTGGTGGGACGAGTTTTGTTGAAGCATGTGATCGTTATAAATGCTCTCCCCACTCCCCTGTCCTTGACAACAAGTCTCCTTTTGAAGTCATTTTTCAAAAGAAACCTAACTATAAGTTCTACAAGGTGTTTGGATGCACTTGCTTTCCTCACCTTAGGCCTTTCAACTCAACTAAGTTTAAGTTTCACACCACCAAGTGTACCTACTTAGGGATCAGTCCTCTTCACAAAGGTTATAAGTGCTTAGACGAATCTGGAAGAATTTTTATCACCAGAAATGTGGTTTTCAATGAGGCAGAGTTTCCTTTTAAAGAAAAGTTTGTATTAGGTCCTCGTGAGAAGTTCTTTGCGATCCGAATTGGTTACTTAGTCTACCCTTTGGTCGGTTATCCTACTCCCACCAAGAGCCATTATCGTGGAAGCAACATCGGAGGACAGTCTGCTTGCATCTAATGTCAATCCCGAAACACGAGAACACACACGGACAACACGAGAACTCACTGTCGGTATGCACACACATGGATCCTCTCCACTTAATCAACATGATTCTTATCCTCCAAGTCTACACACTGTCGGTTTCCTTCCGAACCGGGAAATGCGACTCACAACAAAACTCTCCTAGTCCTGCACCTTGTTTTATCCACATCTAACACCTCTCCCGTGCATGAGATCACTATACATCAAGTGTACAACCTTCATACAAGGCCACCCTATGCAAACCCGCTCCAAAAGTGGAATCTACAAACCTAAAACCTACTCAGCACAAATTCAGTCCTCCATTCTTCCTGATCATCTTTACGAACCAACTAAAGTCTCGAAGCATTGAGCCGCACCGAATGGAGAGAGCGCCATGGTTCGAATTTGATGCCTTGCAAAGGAATGGAACCTGGACTCTTGTTCCTCCTTCCAGTACACAAAGTCCAGTTGGTTGTAGATGGGTTTTCAAGCTCAAGATGAAGCCAGATGGAATAATACTCAAACATAAGGCTAGATTAGTAGCCAAAGGATTCCATCAAACCTATGGGATTGACTTCACAGAAACCTTTAGCCCTGTAGCTAAGGCATCTACAATCAGGGTTGTCTTGGCTCTTGCTGTCAATCTAAACTGGCATATACATCAGGTTGATATAGATAATGCCTTCCTTAATGGGCCTTTAATGGAGGATGTGTATATGATTCGACGAGAAGGTTTTGAAGACAAGACAAGACCTCACTATGTCGTAAGTTTGCATAAGGCTCTACATGGCCTTAAACGGGCTCTAGGGCATGGTTTTTCGCCCTAAGACTTCGGATGCTTGAATGGGGGTTTAAACGATCTGCTCGAGATTCCTCCTTATTTATCTGAAAAATGCGGGTCAATTACTTTATGTCTTGGTGTATGTTGATGATATATTGGTGACAAGTAGCTCACAGAAGCTGATTAAGAAGTTTGTGGATATGCTGCATTCAAGGTTTGCCCTAAAAGACTTTGGATCCATCTCACACTTTTTAGGAATGGAGGCACATAGGACTCCAGAAGGTCTGTATTTAACACAGGGACATTATGCTTCTCAGCTGTTGAAGAGATTACAGTTAGATCATCTCAAACCCTGCTCCACACTAATGACTCCTGGACAACACTTGATGCCTAATCAAGGGGAACCTATGCAGCATCCTACTATCTACAGGAGTGCCATAGGAGGACTCCAATATCTCACCAATACAAGGCCAGATCTGTCTTACTCTGTGAATTATCTGAGCCAGTATATGCAAAATCCTACCCAGATTCACTGGCAAGCATTGAAAAGGCTCCTTCGATATGTCAAAGGCACACTGCACTATGGATTATTTTTTAGCTCCAGTGGTTCTCTTACTATGACTGGGTTTTCTGATGCTGATTGGGCGTGTTATCCTCCAGATAGGAAGTCATTTGCAGGCAACTGTGTCTATATAGGTAATTCTCTGGTTTCTTGGAGTTCTAAGAAACAAAGTGTTGTTTCTCGATCAAGTCTTGAATCGAATACGGATCCTTAGCCAATTTGTCCTCGAAATGGTGCGGATCAAGCGATTCTTGCTTGGAAATGGGTGTTCAAGCGTGCGGCATTCCGGTGGCCTGGTGTGATAACTTAAGTGCCACTTTCCTTGCCCATAATCCGGTCTATCATGCTCGCACCAAACACATAGAAGTTGATGTCCACTATGTAAGAGATCAAGTGTTGAACAAACGGTGTCCGTCGATTTGTTCCTTCATCAATGCGGGTTGCGATTCATTAACAAAAGCACTGCTTGGACCACAGCTTATGGAGTTCAGAACCAAGCTCAATGTAGTTGTTGTTCCCACATTTAGCTTGAGGGAGGATGTTGAGAAATAGACTCATTTTATAATGTTTTCATTCTGTGGGTATATATACCCAACTGTACCAAACACATAATTCAATGAAAGATTTCCTCTGAAAAAGATTCTCTCTTTCTCGGGAAACAATTACATGGTTATTCTTCAATAAGGAGCACTGTCGCATGAAAGACAGGTGTAGAAAAAGACTTAATAATATCTTTTATCTTTTTGCACTTGTCACTCATCCGACGGTGTTCCACGTTGAGGACTCCAATTATGCAAGAATTTCCCCTCTGTGTGTGGAATATTGAACGTAGTGTGCTCTTTTTTTGTCAGTGTTTACGGCACCACGTTAAATTTACCGTTTTCGACATCATAGTACAATTGACCTTTGAACAATAGATATCATAAACCGGATGAAAGTCGATTGTAGAGTTGATTCGACTTTCACTTGATCGATTGTTTTTATATGGTGGCAGAGGTAAATCGATGGTGGTGCCTTTAAAGCGTGTCTTTTTTTTCTTTTTTTTTTTTTTTACTGTACTCTCTACTTTCACCTCCTTTTTTAACTGCAATTTTCAATGCAGAAAGCTTTCTACTTACCTCTCTACATGTTCGAAAGGTCAGTAATAATATTACATTTTTCGTCCCCTTTGTTTACCGTTTATTACATATTTTCTTTCAATTTTTCATCTTACCACTTTTACCTTTTATCTATTCATAAATGGTACAATTTCAGTCCAAAGTGTCACGGGCCACGGCATGTTCCAACCAATAAAAACGTACGCACGATGGACTGAAATTGTTAAAAAAATACATAACTGAGAGTTATAAGTGTAAGGATGAAATTCTCAGAGACGTGGGGTGACTGCAATGCAGATATGCTTAAAATCACAGTAAAACGTTTTAATGTGTATTGAGTAAAAAGACCGTAAAATCCAAGCGTTTTTACGTGTATTTAGTAAAAAACACTTAATACACATAAAGACGCTCGCGTTTTACAATGTTTTTTTTGCATGTCGTCACCCCACATCAGAATTTCCCTTTTTAACTGATGAAATTAACAATAGAATTATAAAAAATTTGCTCAAAATTGTCTCATTTTCTACAAACAATGATTTGCAGATCGTTATGAAATACACATAAATTGTGGCGGAAAGCAGACAAAAGTCGGAAACACCGTTTACGAAGGAGATGAAAGTTCAGCCGGAAATACGAAATTTTCCATCCCTGCTGAGTATTGGGGAAGCAGTAATACCGGTGATTTTTACGAACACGCTAACAGAAGTTTATCCGATTACACGGCAACAAATATTACCGTTCTTAATGTTAACGAATCGGAATTATTCACAACTGCTCGTTTATCAGCCATATCTATCGCTTACTATGGACGTTGCTTAGCTATTGGAAACTATATCGTTACTCTTCAATTCGCGGAGATTGTTTTCACGAGTAACCGATCGTTTCAAAGTCTTGGATTACGAAAATTCGATGTTTACATCCAGGTAATTAAACCACGGTATTATTACTGTCATAATCATTACGACGCAATAAATGTCACAATATGATCATATGGTGACGTTTTCAATTATAGTAAAAACGTCGTACCCTTTTATCAACGTATGATGATCAATTTCTTTTTTTTAATAATGTTTTTTGTTGTATGATTTGTTACAGGATGAGCGGAAATTAAAAAATTTCAATATTGAAAACGCCGCGGGAGGAGTTAATAAAGTGTCCATACAACAGTTTAATTCGATTCTTTGTAAACGACGGCGTTCTCGAGATACGGCTCCAATACGCCGGCAAAGGAACAACGGCTGTCCCGGTCCGAGGAACTTATGGTCCTCTCGATTTACGCTATTTCAATTAAATGCGGTAAATTACTTGCTAAATTTGATAGACTTGTGTAACAAGAAAGTCGATATCCAGCTCTAGAATCGACTTTCCAAAAGTTGATTGTATTGTGGTGCATGCCCATAACGGTAGATTAGATGTGGTGCCACGTACGTACTAGAATGCATCACAATGAAAACAATCAACCGGTGGAAAGTGTATTCTAGAGATAATAATCGATTGTCACAATCGACAATCAGGAAGTCAATTCTCAAATCTAGAATCAACTATCCAAAAGTCGATTGTATTGTGGTTCCCAGAACAGTAGATTTGGTATGGTGGCACTAAAAACGACCGTAAAGCTTTAGGGCATCTTTAGTTGCACCACAAGTAACGATCGGCTTTTTCACGAGTTTAGAATCGACTTTCCAACAGTCTATTGTCACAATCGACCGGATTGAAGTCGATTCTAAAGATGTTTGTGTGTATATATCTATCACATTATATAATAATATACATATATCATTACTTATTTTAATAACTTTATGTGCAGATTTTGATCCACCATCAAATGCAAAAAAGAAGAGAACAATTGCAATAGCATCATCTGTTTCTGTGTTTTTTGTCATTCTCTTAATTTGCATTGCTGCTTGGAAGATCCATTCAAATAATAAGATATCAAGAGAAAAAGGTAATTCAAAATCATAGCTTGTATTTACATTTTCTTGATGCAAAACCCCTCTTTTCACGGTTTCTACACTTTTACCCTCATACTTTTTTACCCTTTCGGTCAATTTTTGCCCCATGTCAAATTTACATCGGTCGGAGCATTTTGTACCTTAATTAATGCTGAGTCGAGTTGTGAAAAGAGTCGTTTTCGAGCTTACCATAATGAATTCTAAATAAATAACCAAGCTCACGAGTCGAATCGTGTTATTTCGAGTAGTAAACAAGTCGAGTTTGAGCTTGCCTTTTATTTTCCAATTAGTTCGAGTCGAGTTTTAAGCCTGAATTTTTTCAGTCCAGTCGAGCTCGAGCCCATGATGTGTATAAACTATGTGAATTTTCATTATTTTATCATTGTTTTACTGCAGAACTAAGAGGATTGGACTTAAGGACTGGTAGAATCACCTACAGGCAAATCCGAGCTGCAACCGATGATTTTAGCGCTGCAAATAAAATCGGTGAAGGTGGTTTCGGGTCGGTTTACAAGGTATATATATATATATCCTGAGAAATAATTTTCGAGAATAAAACATACCTTACAATTTTTGGATTTTTTTTCATTTTAGTAAGTCATATTCAGTAAAAATGATGGTATACTTTTCCCTTTATAATTCAATCCAGTTCAAGTCGAGTTTTGAGTCCGAGTTATTTAGTCGAAACGGGTTCGAGTCTTGACGTGTATTGATTCGACTCGGCTCAGCTTGAGTATGCTTAGGAACACAAATATTCTGTAAAAATGATGGTAATACTTTCTGACTTGTTACAGGGTACATTACTGGATGGTAAAGTGATAGCTGTGAAAAGACTTTCACCAAAATCAAAACAAGGAAACCGGGAATTCGTTAACGAAATCGGTATGATCTCGGTTTTACAACACCCGAACGTCGTGAGATTATACGGATGTTGTGTCGAAGGGAATCAATTATTATTGGTTTACGAGTACTTAGAGAACGACAATCTTGCAAATGCACTTTTCGGTACGAAACATTTCATTTTCTTCTTATTTTCATACGCGTTTTTGTATGTATATTGTGAGTTAATTTTCTCTCCTTTGTTATAGGGAAAGGGGAAGCACAACTTAATTTAAATTGGAAAACAAGGCAAAGGATTTGTCTTGGAATCGCGAAAGGTTTATCGTTCTTACACGATGAATCTGCTGTGAAAATCGTGCATCGT
Source organism: Gentiana straminea (assembly GCA_036785695.1). Lineage (NCBI taxonomy): Eukaryota > Viridiplantae > Streptophyta > Magnoliopsida > Gentianales > Gentianaceae > Gentiana > Gentiana straminea. The sequence continues at coordinate 3,048,754 of JAVUPR010000042.1, forward strand.
GACATCAAGGGCAATAATGTCCTTCTCGATAAAGACCTTAATCCAAAGATTTCAGACTTCGGTTTAGCAAAACTTGATGAGCAAGAAAACTCGCACATTACTACTAGGGTTGCTGGCACAATGTAAGCTATAACATGTTGATACTATGATATTTGAAAGAGATAACAACGTTTTTAGTCCCTCTTGTTTCATGAAATTTTCACTTCAGTCCATAATGTTTCATTTGCGCACTTTAATTTAGCCCCTCATCCATGATTTTTTTTTCTTACGAATCCGGTCTATATTGACACGTGTCTATTTTCTAGCATAGAAGGTATGGAATGCTACAACCAATACATTTAAACTTGACACGTGACAGTCTGGACTGAATATGTAGAGAAAATTCATAGAAGAGGAGGCTAAAGTGCGAAAAATGAAACATTGAGGACTGAAGTGAAAATTTCAAGAAAGAGAAGGGACCAAAAGCGTGATTATCCGATAAAGACACTTTTGGTCCCTTTTGTTTCACGTTTTTTTGCGTTTTAATCCTCTATATATGTTTTATCTTGATACTTTTACCCCTTTAGTATATAGTTTTATACGTTTTCATTCCGTTTTTGGCAGCGGTTATATGGCGCCGGAGTATGCATTGTGGGGATACTTAACATATAAAGCAGATGTGTATAGCTTTGGGATAGTTGCATTAGAGATTGTTGCTGGAAAAAGCAATATGCAGTTTCGCCCTAGTGATGATTATGTTTGTCTCCTTGATTGGGTAAGTATTTCGAATTTTATAAAAAAATATAAGGTAAGACCGTATACGATCGTTAATATGTACCGACGTGCATGTTATGATTCTCGTATAGTAGGGGAGTCTTGGGAGCAATACTAAACCCACACAGTTATTATTTTTAGTACACCAAAAAACCTATATAATTCAGTCCAATATAGTGAGTTATGTTAATACATGACCATACACACATAGTTCATGAGTCCACCCAAAGATAAATTCCTGGCTCCGTTCTTGATCACGATCGTAACATTTTGGTCCATTACTTTTATTTTTTACAAGTTAGTCCATGATCAATGTTTATGTAACAAACTGGCCCATAGTTTAAAGGGTCTTAAATGTATTTTTGACCAATTGTATAGAGTCTGACATAAGGCTCTATACAGTCAGTCGTAACATGCGATCAACATGCATGTTATGATTCTTGTTGTGGGGTAGTCTTGACAACAACATTAAAAGTTGTTGTCGATCGTGTGACCTGAGGTCAAGAGTTCAAGCCGTGAAAACAACTTCTTATACAGAAGTATAATCTAATTAAAACTCTGTACAGTAGACCTAAACGTCCCGACCTTTCCAAAAACCCTATACAGATACGATGTTTCAATGCACCACACTGCCTTTTCTCAACTGTTATCGTATGTTCTCAATGCACGAGACTGCCCTTTTCTCAACCGTTAACTTACATTCCAGAGCACCGAATTGCCCGTTTCTCAACCGGTTATCCTTATTTTCAGGCGCTCGTTCTTCGAAAGAAAGGGAGTTTGATGGAGCTAGTGGACCCCATGCTTGGAAATGATTATGATCAAGAAGAAGCATTAAACATGATTAAAATTGCATTGTTATGCACTAATCCATCTCCAGCATTAAGGCCAAAAATGTCAGATGTGGTTAGTATGTTAGAAGGCAAAATGAGCATTGAAGAATTCAATTCAGGCCCAAATATAAATGATGATGATAGATTAAATCTTCAAAATTTAAGAGAAAAATATGATGAAATGCAATTAAAAATAACTTCAAGTGATACCGAGCCTTTAGTTAGTTCTTATGAAAGAAAAGATAGTAGTACTTTCTCAATTTCTACTTGAATTTAATTATATTTTTATTAATATGTAGCAATTAAGAAGTTGTGGAATTATTATTAATTAAGTGTTACAAAAACATGATATCATACATGAATTATGATTTAAATTGATGCATTATAATTTACATTTTGTTGATAGAGATTGTAGAATGTAATGATTACATAAGTAATCGCGGTGAATTTTGTCAGGTTTTGACGTGGCAGAGCATTTTTTTTTTCGTGTTTATTTTGAGAGCTTCTGTAGTTGACATTTGCATTGTTATTAATCACATTTGACAATAACAATGTTATGGTTATAATAATCGCCATTTAAACTCTACATTATTGATCATAATAATGTAGGATTAATTGATTAATCATAACATAGTCACAGTACTTGTTGGTAGAACAAAGTTAAGGAGAAAGTCACTAAAGTAACCCAATCCAATATTGACCAGGCCGTTTCTGGGACAGCCCCACAAGGCCACAACGTAAGCCTCATTGAAATTTGTAATTTCAAGACCTCAATTTTCGTATGTTAGTAATTTATTTTAGATCTATTTTTTAGGGGTTTGTAATGTATTTTTATTACTAGTTATCGGGATGGAAAGCACAGTCGGTATTTACAAAAGCTAAAACGCATGTAAGATCCAAATTCAATTAGTATTAAAAATGTCTAATTAAATTCCATTACTACGTAAGCTCATCCACCTGACATATAATAAATATAGGTTTTTGGCCAAAAGAACAAACTAATACATTTATTAGGCTAGAAGTACATGGATGATTAGAAAGGACAAAACTTAATTAACTTTACCAAAATACCCTTTGGCTAATTAAACCTAATTACCCAATTAATCTTTCCCTCATCCATCATCGTTAAAAAATGCATCCATCGGCATCGCGTTCTTCTTCTTCTTCTTACCCAATTAATCTTACCCAATTAATCTTTCCATCCTTCTTCTTCTTCCAATCACAAAAGCAGCGTATGGTGATGATTCATGGCGTCCGGAATCGTCCATGGTGGTGATTGGATTGCTACGGACTGGAAATTTCTCTGATTGAGCAAATAGTAACAGACGCCGATTTGATCCGTCCTTCTCGTCGATTAATCCGCCCTTCTCTATTAATCCGTCCTTCTCGTCGATTGAGCAGACGCCGGACGGACATAGTGGATGCTTCACTGCTCCGGCTGCTGCCTCACTGCTACGAGGATGAAACGGGGATTCGATTTAGGAAAGAATCAGAGAAGGAAGACGAAAATCAAAACAAGGATTTGATTGAGGATGGAAACAGAAGGGATTTTCTGCTGCAACCACTGCTCCGCCCACTGCTCCGCCCAAGTCCAATTTCCGGCCAAGAAGGCAGGTTGTTTCTTTTTTTTTTTTTTTTTTTTTTTTTGGTTTAGGGTTGTTACTATTAATTTTGTAACGTTACTACATTTTTTGAAGTAATTTATCTATTTTATGGGTTGTTACTACTTGTTTATTGCCCTTTACTATATTTTACGCGGCTGTTACTATTTGTTTTTAGGATACGCAGATTAAGAAACACAATTAATGTGTTCTTTTTTTGTAGCTAATAGACTTTTGTGCCCTTAGAATAGATATTAATGAGTTTTATTTACTTACTGTATGTGTATTGAAATCAACATGCATTTATGGTATGATGGAGACTTTTGAAATGAGTAAAAAAGTTGGACATCCGAACAACCTTTATTGTTCCTGCCAATATTTCATAGGACTGTTCATATAACTTTTTTTTTTCTTTTTTCTGGAGGTAGTACTTTTCATATTAGCCTTGGAGGTAGTACTTTTCATATTAGCCATAAGCACTAAATGATAGTACTTTTCATAACAACCTTAATGATTTTTTTCAAATATACCATTCACCTAAAATTACTCATTTTTGACCTTTTCTAATTCCAAAACAATCATATTAGCCTTGGAGGTAGTAGTATAGTATTATTGGTAATAGTATTAGCACTAAATGATTGTTTTGGAATTAGAAAAGGTCAAAAATGAGTAATTTTAGGTGAATGGTATATTTGAAAAAAATCATTAAATGATGTATTGGTATTGAGAAATGACACTTTTTATGGGACAAATTTTTTTAAATGTGGTCACTTATTATGGGACGGATGTAGTATACTTTTTTTTTTTTGTGAATAAATATACTTTTTTTAAGGAACGATATTTTATTATAAACTAAAGTGGAAGGTCCACAACTTACAAAAGAAATAACAGAAGAAAAGTTTACAACATTTAAGATTTAATCTAAGTTGCAAGTCAGCCTGATGATTCTGACTAGAGCCTGAGGTTTCTGACTCGAGAAATATTCTTCTTAGAGAATTAAGTATGATGAGGTGAAAGTGTTGGGTCTCCCCACCCACCGTTAAAATAATTATGTTAGAACTATTGATCAAGCTGCAGACTCTTCATAATAAATTGTGCAAAACCAGATCTTGTCACTCGTTATTAGTGATCGTGAAAGTTACATCACCCATTAATTGGAATATATTTGAAGAATGTGTATCCACACAACAATCATCGACTATGTGATAACTTATGGTAGTAGAATTTATCCCATAATACTTTTTTTGTTTTGTTTTGTTTTGGTGTCCCTTTTAACACATATGGGGTCATTTTCCAACACTCCATTAATAGTAGGAGTTCATTTTCCAACACTCCACTAATAGTAGGATGTTATTATATATCCGTCAACGGTGTAAAAATCACTTGGAAGACTCATCATATTCGGTCAACACTAATTTTTTTTTTAATTTAATTAATTGAATCAAATTTATTTATTATAAATTAAATAAATTTCAATATCCCACCTTTCATCCTATATTATATATAAAATGATAGTATATTTTTTAACGCAATACTCAATGCCTTTACGGAGAAGGGTCATTACACAACACGTTTTTATACATGCTGCGTAATGATTTTTCCCTCGAAAAAAAGAGACTATATCTGTAATATTTTGATTTTCGAAAAAAGGCAGACGTGTCATTTTACGAAAATGACATATTATTATTTCTTTTCATTTATTGGAGTTAAGTATGTGATATATATATATAAATATAATTTCAAAAATTACATGGATATATTTAAGGAAATCTGATTTTTAAGTAAAGGGTGATTAAGGAAAATCAAGGATTAGGTAATTATTGGGATTTTTCCTATTTAAGGAAAAATAAACCCAATCAGTTTCCCTAACCTTTTGAATCAGATTTTCCACCTCCTAAACTTTATTTCCTGCGTGTGAAGAGCAAGAATTAGGGCTGCGAGTTTTTCGATCAGTTGCTAAGTCAGATATTGACGGTTTTCAGTTTCGAGAGAAGCACCGGAATCGTCGTAAGGAGAGAGTCGTTTCAGCATCAGAAAGTTGGAGCTTTCTTAAGGTATGTTTGAGCCCTAGTTCTGTTCTTGTTCGAATTTGATGGATTCAAACTCATCATTTCGTAGTTTTGTACGTTTAAAAGCGTGTGATCGAATCTAATCCAAGTGTGGATTTATCACACATGTTTTCTGCAGAAAAGGGATCGGTTTTGCTGCTATTTTTCTGAGTTCTTGGTTTGGAATTGCTTGCTAAAAGGTAAGAAGCTCTTCCTACAATCTAGTTATAGTTGAGAGTAGTTAGACCATGATTTTAATGTGTTTTGTATCAAGTTTTTGGCTTAGATGATGTTTAAAGATTAAAGTTTGAGTTGGATCTTAAAAGATATGTTTTTCTGATGCTTTTCTGATATAAATCATGTGCAATATGTTTGGAAACGAGTAGAGATCGTAAAGAGTTGAAAACTAGATGTTTAGGGTTTTTCTGCGTTGAATGCGCACGCATTTCTGTTATAGGATTGCCTAGGTTAGTTCCAGCAGGATCAATGCGTACGCATTCAAGGGAATGCGCACGCATTGTTGGTTCAGAGTTGTGCAGGATGCCACCAGCATGAACAATGCGCACGCATTGGTTGGGCAGTGTCTTTCAGATTAGGTTCTGGTCAGGGAATGCGTACGCATTGCAAGCAATGCGCACGCATTGGCTGAACAGAGAGTTTTCAGCATGTTTTTAAGCAGGGAATTGACGGACGTTTTCTAGTGCTATACAATCCTTACCGGCAGTGTACCGGGTCAAATCATAGTGCTAGTGTGGTGAGTTAGAGTGTCGAATCCTCAGGGAAAACGTGGTAATTCTTTTAAGTGTGGTTAAACACCAAAGAGCTGTTATTAACTCGATCTAAACCGCAATTTTATAACACAAATTACTACTATTCTACTTAACATAAAGTAAATACGTAATTTAAAAGTTATTCTAATATAATATATATAGATATATAAATATATATAAATGTACATGGATTGTAAAATATATATATGTATATAAATATATAGATACCAATATATAGTTTATAATAATAGACAGATAGAACTAGCCAAAGTTTATATAATTGATTTATACGATCTTTTTCAGTAAACGGAATGTGCTCGATCTTTCCTTTTATATTAGGTCCAATTGAGTAAATGAAACGGTGCACTCCTGAGGTTAACAATTCCTCCTCACACGAGCGTATGAAATTGTCATCAGTTTAATCTCCACAACTGCCCCATGCTAATCTCGGTTAGTACGAGCAGTACCGAGTACAAATCTACCCCGGATAAAAGAGGTTATTCCGTTTGTCAGACGGCCGATGTTATTCAAAAGGCTCCGGTTGTCAGGCGGATCGATTTAACTTTCCGGTGTTAGTTTCAATTAAACCGTTGATTTTAACATTATTAAGATCTTGAGCACAAATTTAATAAGATTCATCTTTCCCAAAACAAATCTGCCCCCGTGTAGGAAATAGGATTCCGTTGTCACGCTTTCGCACGGCCAATTTTACCCTCCGGTTTCTCTATCTTTTATCTCATATCCTAACTTCTCTGGTCAGTTCATCGTTAGGTTATATGTTGCGATTCATCTTGGTTAATTACGTCAATCCGAATATTATCAATACGTTGCAAAATAGAAAAAGATTCAATTAACTCAATTTTAGTAAAATTTTACTTAGACAGCATTCCTTTACCAAAAAGATCGAAATAAAACGATTACATAACTTTGGCTAGTTATTAGATTTAGCCTAAAAACATTATAACGACTAAAAAGATAAAAACAAACATAACAAACATAAATACTTTAGAAATTTTACCCGATTACAAATGCTGAATCAGAGGTCGTATTCTTCCGGATATTACAACGACTTCAACAACACCGAACTTCCGATAATTTCCCGAGCATTACGACAATACTACGGTATTATTATTTTTGGCATAAGGCCTATTTACAACTACTAACTAAAGAAAATAAGAAGGAGATATATATATATATATATATATATATATATATATATATATATATATATATATATATATATATATATATTGGTACATCCCCTGCTTGCTCTGCACTGATGCTCTTTATATAGAATTTTGGTGAAGGCCGGACCGGGCCGGGTTTGGGTCGGACTGGGCCGGTGTAATCATCACATTCATCCCCCTTAATTATCCAATTTACGGATAAAATTATATAATTTTAGAATAAAACTTCTAAAATTCATATCTCGAGTTCTGGATCTCCAAACAACATGATTCAAGAGGCATCGGAAAGCTCTTGGAAAAATCTACAACTTTCATGAAGGACTCTTCTTCAGAAAATGTCGTTTTGATGAGCCATTCGTTTGTCGAATATATTTCTCGATTACCACTAAATCAAATCGATTAGCCACTTGACCACTTCGATTGACCACTTGACCACTTAAGCAATTCGATTGACCACTTAAGCTCGTGACACTCTCTAAATCCTTTCAGAGATATGATTATTCTTCAAAATGTCAATTCTCGGGGTCTTGGCTTATACATCTGCAATAAAATACCACAAATACCCACGTAAATCTGACACGACATTCCGATTTACTAAAATCGGTACAAAATGATAACTTTTTACTATTATTACTAAGTTTTACTACTAACTACTCTAAACTATAAAGATTAACATTTCATACTATTTATATCATAATTTCATATATTTTATATAGAATTCGTTGATAAAACATAATAATATAACGTATATTTAATCATATAAAAGTAGTATATCAGGAATGCGCACGCATTGCCTCTAGTTTTTAATAAAAGGGTGTTTAAGCTATGTTTTGGAATTTTAAATGCTATAACATGATCAGATAACATTAATTAAACATAAACAAACCCCGATTGAGTTTCTGATGCATTTGGTTCCGGGACCGGACGTACTCTTAAAGGGAGTTGAAGTTCGGGACTGTCGGAAGGGCATTAAAGGGCTTGTGCTTTGATGAACTAGAGTTCATCAATGTCTGTGTAATTGATAGGGTGAGATGTCTAGCTGTCTAAGTGAGAGAGTAGAGTTGATAATGCGAGTTTTATTCTGAAAACACTTAGGTGGCTAGTTAATTCACCATAATAATTACATATGTGTAGTAAAAGCTAAAACGTCACTTATTCTCGGTTAGACACTATTTCATATCGGCGATGTGATACGTTCATAAAAGGTGAACAACGCTACTGGCTCAAAAGGCTGAAGGGTAGTGGAGGAAATTCATCGGACGTGTATGCATACCGGAGAGACCCCGGAGCTAATCGGTGCTAATCACCGTTAGTTAGCAAGTATATTTTCAGGCTGATGAACGCCATGCGTAGTGTCCTTGAGTAATGATGTAACCAAGATAAGCTAAGCTAGAAACGTATAGTCATGACATGTCGATGGGCATGAAATGAACCCTAGACTGAGTCGGTCTCACAAAGATAATTATTTAAATAAAAATTGTTAAAGAACTTAATTAAATTGTAGCTTCTACTTCTTACTTTGTACAATGTACTTACCTCAAATGCATGTTTATTTATGTGTTTGGGTGAGAGAAGACGAACATGTAAACTTGGAGTTCGAGGAAGACTTCGATGATGACGTTTAAGGACGGCGAAGTTGAAGAGCTTATTTATTTATGTTTTATTTATTCTTTAGACTTGGAGTTTTGTGGAGACTTTGTAGTTGACTTTTAGTACCCTTTTTGGAGTTCGTACATTTTGGATTCATTGGTTCTTTTTCCAATGTAATAACGTTACATTTCTATCCTTAGACTTTGAGTTTCTATTCTTGGATATTTGAAAAAATTTACTCGAGTCTTTTTGCTTCCATTTGCTTTGTTTTGATACGACGTAGTAGAGGCTTACGTATAATGTGAATTTATTTTTATTTTATACGTGCCGAACGTTCCTTTTCCGGATAGGACTCGGTGTCCGGGAATGGGGCGTTACAGTTGGTATCTGAGCGAAGCGTCTTTTAGGCTTCATTTCTTTTAAGATAAGTTTTCTCTAGACCTTTTAGTAACGTTCTAGTTTTCTTTGATCCTCAGGATGGTGTTCACTAGAACCAGAGCAGGTGCAGAAGCTTCAGGAGTGCGGCGTGAAAGTCCGACGCCAGTTGTGGTAGGCGGTTTCGTGAGGCAGAATCCATCACCTCACCCAAGCTATAGTCCACCCCCTCACACTGCGACCCCTACACCATGATCTCAACGGAGTCAGTCACCACGACCACTGCATAATCCAACACCAAGACCTCAACCAAGGTACAACTTTATCTATGGTGAACATGGAGAGGCACCGGTACGTGTCACCGTGTTAGGGGACATTCCTTCAGTCTACGTACCCTCAGCAACCAGTATTTACCCCCCACCGGTCAGCGTTTATCCTCCACCAGTGAGTCACCCCTCGCCACCAGTGTTTCATCATCAGCAGCACCAGACCTTTTACCCACCTCCAGTAGGTCATACCCCTCGACCTACTATACCTCCTTCACCCTGCTTTGACCATCAGCAAGGCTTTGGTTACCCACCCTACGGTTTCTATCAACCACCGCCATACCAACAACCTTATCCGCAAGAAATACCTTATGGATACCCTCCAATGTACCCACCAATTCCACCCATAGTTATTAGACCCGGCCCGGCCCGACGGTCAAGCCGGTCGACCCGGTGACCCGGGACCAAAACCGGGCCGATTCAAGAATATGACCGTTCAAGGAGGCGAACCGCCCAGAACCGGAAAACCCGGCGGTCGGCCCGGCGATCGGTGACCCGGCCGGCTATCTACCAACCCGGTTGATTTTTTAAAAAACTTAATTTTTTTTACCAAAATAAAAAGGATAAAAAAAACGGGTTTAGGCCAAAAGGGAGCCTGGAGCCCTAATTCACAAAGCTTTTTACCAAAATTGGCCGATTCTGCTTCTTGCTCGTGAACATATGAGCTCATCATCAAATCAAAAGTGATTGATCCACACGTCTCTGATTCTTTCTTCACCTCATCAGGTAGACTTTTGATTTCTTAATTTTCTTTTCTTATTTTTCAGTTTTTTTTCAGCAATTGAAAAATCAAAAATGTCGAAGCTCTGAATTTGGTCATTGTTGGGAACCGATGAGCTAGTTTAAATTTGAATTACTAATGTTACGAACTTACGATGCATGAACCATCTTTTTGTAAGGAACTTTGACGGTTTTCCATTATTATCGTGATGTGTTTTGGTATCAAAAACACTTTTAATTTGTATTTGCTATGATTTGGGTATTGAATTATTTTGGAATCGATTATGGTTGTTATATTTTAGTATTACAAATTTTTTATGTATAAAAATATAATTTTTAACCTTATGTTTTGACCCACCAGTTGACCCGGTGACTTTTCCGGGTCGATGGCCAGGCCGGGTTTGATAACTATGATTCCACCAGTTAGACCGGTTTTCGAGCAAGCACCGCCAGTTGATTGGTATACCCGGCTGAGAAGGAACAGAGTTCAAGACTTCTTTGGGAGTGGGGAACATTCAAAGGCTGAGGAATGGTTAAGAAGTTTTGAGAAAGCTTGCAAGAACATAAATGTTCCCGAATCTGAGATGGCCCGGTTAGCAGTTAGATTACTTTTGGGTGCAGCTGAAGCTTGGATTGACGCTATAATGGAAAAGTAACAGATTGGGAAGGCTTCAAAGTTATGTTTTACAACGAGTATTTCCCAGCAACAGTGCAGGCAGACAAGGCAAGTCGGTTTTTAAAGCTTAAGCAGGGTAATTACATGACGGTATCTCAGTACACCAACAAGTTTAACGAGTTGGGAAGATTTTACCCTGAGCTCATGAAGGTTGAAGAGAGGAAGATGGCACTCTACAAGGAAGGATTGTCCTATGAAATACAATCTGGTATGTTAGGGTTCATAGCCAAGAATATGGCTGAACTTCTGAAAAGCATTAGAGGTTGAAACCTTCAGGAAGAAGGCCACCGTGGTTATTGGGAACAAGAGAAATTTTGGGAACAGTCAAGAGAATAACCGAGAGCACCGCAGCAGAATACTAAGAAAACGACAGCCCCTGCAGCAAATAAATTTTCAACCGGAGCACCGATGTGCCCTAAGTGCAATAGAAATCACTCAGGTGAGTGCCGAGTTCATGTAAACGGTTGTTATCTCTGTGGAGAAACGGGACATTTTGTTGAGAACTGTCCGACAAAAGGGAGCTCGAGTAACCAGAAGCAGGGAAATGGAAGAGGCGGCTCAAGTCGCCCAGTTTGAGTTTTTTCAGTGGATGTTGAGATGGCTGAACCAGACGATAATGTTATTTCAGGTACATTTATTGATTATTTTAATTTATTAGAGTACTTTTATAGCACGATTTAAATCATGTTGTATTCATATTTAAATAAATGAATTCACATATATATTAGACAACTTAGCGGTTACGGCATGGTTTGATACGGGAGCGTCTAACACTTTTGTGTCAACTAAGGTAGCTAAGAAGCTTAACTTACCAATGGAACTTTAAGAAACACTTTGGAAATAACAACACCTTTAGGGAAGGTAACTTAGGTAGCCAAGTTGATGCCTCAAGTGGATGTTCGAGTTGAATTTTATCGATGCAAGAGTGACTTTACAGTTTTAGACTTTTCGGATTTTGACATAATTCTTGGAATTGATTGGTTATCCCAGAATTATGTTCACCTGAACTATAGAGAAAAGAGAGTGACGTTTAAAGTACCCAAGAAATCAGATAAGACTTACCAAGGAAATGTTTACAAACCTAGTAAGAAGCATCACCCTATAATTTCAGCAGTTAAAGCAATAAGAGCTTGTCAGAAAGGTTGTGAATGCTACTTTTTATACGCAGTGGATGTGGAACAAGTGAAGCCTAAGTTAGAGGAAACCCCTATAGTAAAGGAATACCCTGAAGTATTTCCAGAAGAGTTAACGGGAAACATGCCGGATAGAGTGATCGAGTTTGAGATCAAGTTGATACCAGGAGCGGCACCAGTTGCTAAGGCACCCTATAGAATGGCACCGGCTGAATTGAAGGAGTTGAAAGCTCAAGTTAAGGATATGCTTGAAAGGAATATAATTCAGCCTAGTACTTCGTCTTAGGGAGCCCAAGTGTTATTTGTCAAGAAGAAGGATGGTAGCATGAGAATGTGTATAGACTACAGAGCCCTGAACAATCTTACCATCAAGAATAAGTACCCTTTGCCAAGAATTGATGATTTGTTTAATCAGTTGCAAGGAAAGAGAGTGTTTTCCAAGATTGATCTTAGGTCCGGTAATCATCAGTTGAAGATCAAGGTAGCAGATATACCGAAGACGGCTTTCAGTACGAGGTATGGACATTATGAGTTCTTAGTCATGCCTTTTGGACTCACTAATGCTCCATCTACATTTATGGATTTAATGCAGCGTGTTTTCATGCCATACTTGGACAAGTTTGTGATAGTATTCATAGATGACATCCTAGTGTACTCAAAGGATGAGAAGGAACATGAAGAACACTTAAGGATAGTGTTGGATACTTTGAAGAAAAACCAATTGTATGCTAAGTTCTCAAAGTGTGTCTTTTGGTTGGATCAAGTTAGTTTCTTGGTTCATGTCATTTCTGGAGATGGAATTAAGGTTGATCCAGCGAAGATTGAAGCAGTTGAGAAATGGTCCAGACCGACTACAGTTTCAGAGGTTAGAAGTTTTCTCGGTTTGGCTGGCTATTATAGGAAGTTTGTACAGGACTTCTCAAAGATAGCTACACCACTTACACGGCTCACTCAAAAGAATGTAAAGCTTGAGTGGACCAGTGAGTGTGAAGAGGCTTTTCAGACGTTGAAGAGGAAGTTGACTACAGCCCCAGTGTTGGTAGTTCCGGAGATCTTTGATAATTATGGCGTCTATACAGATGCTTCGGGACAAGGTTTAGGTTGTGTGTTGATGCAAGGGGTTAAAGTCATTACCTATGCATCTAGACAGTTGAAAGTGCACGAAAAGAATTACCCAACACATGACTTAGAGTTGGCGGAAGTAGTGTTTGCCCTAAAGATTTGGAGACATTACTTGTATGGAGTTAAGGCTAGGATCTTCACTGACCACAAGAGTTTGAAATATTTCTTTACCCAAGAGAATCTGAATATGAGACAAATGAGATGGCTAGAGTTAGTAAAGGATTATGACTTAGACATTCAGTATCATCCGGGTAAAGCCAATATAGTGGTTGATGCTTTGAGCAGAAAACCAGTGTTTGCAGTTTCGAGCGTTGAAGATGTGGCAGAGAGGTTAGATGGGTTGAAAATCCGGAGTTTTGATCAGATTGAAGAACAACAGTTTGTGGCACCATTGTTATCAAGATCCGAGTTGATGGATGATATTTGGGAAAAACAAGATGAAGATCTAGTTTTGGTTGACTTGAAGCGAGTTGCAAGGGAAAAGCCTACAGTGGGCTATGTGTTGATAAGAGTGGAAATCTTTGGTACCTGGATCGTCTGTGTGTGCCTAATGTTGGTGATCTAAGGCAGAGAGTTATGGAAGAGGCACATAGGATTGAATTTGCAGTTCATCCATGAGCTACTAAAATGTACAGAGACCTGAAGGAAAAGTTTTGGTGGCCCTCGATGAAACTGGAAATAGCTAAGTTCGTAGCAGAGTGTGATACATGCTAGAAGGTTAAGGCAGAGCATAGAAGACCAGGGGGAATGCTTAAGCCATTGGATATCCCTGAATGGAAATGGGATAAGATCACGATGGATTTCATCACCGGTTTACCTAAGACAAGAGGTGGACATGATGCGATTTGGGTGATTGTGGATAGATTGACCAAATCCGCTCATTTCTTACCGTTTAAGGTTGATATGCCATTGAAGAAGATGACCATATTATATTTGAATAATATAGTGAAGTTACACGGAGTACCTATCTCTATAGTCTCGGATCTAGATAGTCGGCTCATTCGTTGGTTTTGGAAAGGTTTGCAGCAAGCTTTTGGTACACGGCTGGATTTGAGTACGGCCTTTCACCCTCAGACAGATGGGCAGTCAGAAAGGACCATCCAAACACTTGAGGACATGTTAAGAGCCTGTATCTTGGAGGTAGGCGAATCATGGGATGACTACCTACCTGTAGCGGAGTTTGCCTACAACAACAGTTATCATACAAGTATAGGCATGCCGCCGTTTGAAGCTTTGTATGGAAGAAGATGTAGAACGCCGCTGTTTTGGGATAAAGTCGGGGAAAGACAAGTCACATGGCCGGAGTTGGTTGAACAAGCTAAAGAAAGAGTTCAGTTGGTTAAGAAGAATCTGAAGGCAGCTCAAGATAGGCAGAAAAGTTGGGCAGACGTTAGAAGAAGACCTCTCGAGTTTAAAGCTGGTGAAAGAGTTTACCTACGAGCTTCATCGATGAAAGGAGTTAAACGTTTTGGACAAAAGGGAAAGCTAAGCCCAAGGTATGTTGGACCTTTTGAGATTTTGGAAAGGGTTGGACCGATGGCTTACAAGCTTAAACTACCGGAATCAATGTCAAGAGTCCACAACGTCTTTCATGTCTCGATGTTGAAGAAGTGTTTGACCAAGACGGATGTTGAAACCACAGTTGACCCGGAAGTTCTTCAAGATAATCTAGCTTATGATGAGAGACCGATCAGAATTCTGGACCGGAAGGAAAAGATGGTTAAGAGACGGTTGATTCCTTTGGTTTTGGTGCAATGGAGCAATCATTCACCGGAGGAAGCTACTTGGGAAGTTAAGGACGATATGACCAGCGAGTTCCCAAATTTTATGGACTTACCAGGTATGTTCTAGTTTCGAGGACGAAACTCCTTTTAAGGGGGAAGGAATGTAATTTTCCGATTTTCGGGAAAGGGCAGACGTGTCATTTTACGAAAACGAAATATTATTATTTCTTTTCTTTTATTGGAGTTAAGTATTTTATTAATATATATATATATATATATATATATATATATATATATATATATATATATATATATATATATATATATATATATATAATTTCAAAAATTATATGGATATATTTAAGGAAATCTGATATTTAAGTAAATGGTGATTAAGGAAAATCAAGGATTAGGTAATTATTGGGATTTTTCCTATTTAAGAAAAAATAAACCCAATCAGTTTCCCTAACATTTTAAATCATTTTCCACCTCGTAAACTTTATTTCCTGCGTGTGAAGAGCAAGAATTAGGGCTGCGAGTTTTTCGATCAGTTGCTAAGTCAGATATTGACGGTTTTCAGTTTCGAGAGAAGCACCAAAATCGTCGTAAGGATAGCGTCGTTTCAGCATCAGAAAGTTGGAGCTTTCTTAAGGTATGTTTGAGCCCTAGGTATATTCTTGTTTGAATTTGATGGATTCAAACTCATCAATTCGTAGTTTTGTACGTTTAGAAGCGTGTGATCGAATCTAATCCAAGTGTGGATTTATCACACATAATTTCTGCAGAAAATGGATCGGTTTTGCTGCTGTTTTTCTGAGTTCTTGGTTTGGAATTGCTTGCTAAAATGTAAGAAGCTCTTCCTACAATCTAGTTATGGTTGAGAGCAGTTAGACCATGATTTTAATGCGTTTTGTATCAAGTTTTTGGCTTAAATGATGTTTAAAGTTTAAAGTTTGAGTTGGATCTTAAAGGCTATGTTTTTCTGATATAAATCATGTGCAATATGTTTGGAAACAAGTAGAGATCGTAAAGAGATGAAACTAGATGTTTAGGGTTTTTCTGCGTTGGATGCATACGCATTCAAGAGAATTCGCACGCATTCTTATTACAGGATTTCCTAGGTTAGTTCCAACGGGATCAATGCGTACGCATTCAAGGGAAAGCGCACGCATTGTTGGTTCCGAGTTGTGCAGGATGCCACCAGCATGAACAATGCGCACGCATTGCAAACAATGCGCACGCATTGGTTGGGTAGTGTCTTTCAGATTAGGCTCTGGTCAGGAATGCGTACGCATTGGTTGAACAGAGAGTTTTCAGCATGTTTTTAAGCAGGGAATGCACACGCATTCCATAAGGATGCACACGCATTGCCTTCAGTTTTTAATAAAAGGGTGTTTAAGCTATGTTTTGGAATTTTAAATGCTATAACATGATCAGATAACATTAATTAAACATAAACAAGCCCCGATTGAGTTTCTGATGCGTTTGGTTCCGGCACCGGACGTACTCTTAAAGGGAGTGGAAGTTCGGGACCATCGGAAGGGCATGAAAGGGCTTGTGCTTTGATGAATAGAGTTCATCAATGTCTGTGTAATTGATATGGTGTGGTGTCTAGCTGTCTAAGTGAGAGAGTAGAGTTGATAATGCGAGTTTTATTCTGAAAACACTTAGGGGCTAGTTAATTCACCATAATAATTACATATGTGTAGTAAAAGCTAAAACGTCACTTATTCTCGGTTGGGCACTATTTCATATCAGCGATGTGATACGTTCATAAAAGGTGAACAACGCTACTGGCTCAAAAGGATGAAGGGTAGTGGAGGAAATTCATCGGACGTATACGCATACCGGAGAGACCCCGGAGCTAATCGGTGCTAATCACTGTTAGTTAGCAAGCATATCTTCAGGCTGATGAACGTCATGCGTAGTTGTTGGTCCCTTGAAAAGGCTTTGATTAAGTTTAGAGGGGAGGGGGGGTGAATAAACTTAACACTTAAAATTTTTGAAGTTAACAAACTCAACAACTTCAAAGCACTCGGCGATACCTCGCAGTCCGCGACACCTCGCAGCTCGCGATACACGTAGTCTACTGATAGATGAGTTTACTGAATTTGTGCAGCGGAATTATATAAAAAAATTAAGCCTTGTTACTTGTTGTTAAATATGATACTAAGTATTAGATACTCAGTAGTGTATGTGTGTGATTTCAGTTGCTAGATTCAGTAGGTTGATGTGTATAATAAATTAAATGCAAAATGTAAATGCAGAAAGTAAGTAGGCAGATTTTATAGTGGTTCCAGGTGGTGTAATCCTGTCAGTCCACTCTTCTCCTGTGATGTTGGAGGTAATTCACTAGAGATCTTTGATGTAGCTGTTACAAAGAATCCTAAGTTGCTTGTCCTTCACCAATAACTATGGCTTCACAAACTGAAAACTAGGAACAAGTAGGATTGCTGCTCCAAAGTCTTCCACTGGTCCGTGAAGGGTAGGATTGCCTCTTCACCATCTCTACCACAAACAACAGTCTTTCACACCCAACAGATGCTTCACTATCTTCAGCAGGTTCTTTGTAAAATAAAGATTGAATCAATTAAATGATTCAGTTGAAGCAGCTTGATTAGGATGATATAATCAGCAGCTTGCAGTCTTCAAGTGTGTAAACTTGATGTAGCTTGAATACATAATACACTTGAAGATTTTCTCTGGATCAGTAGCCTTAAGCTCAGTAGGTTCAGCAGGGTGTTCTTGCAGCTCAGAATTATCTCTTATATTTTTCTCTTAAAAGTTCATCATATTTTTCTGAGTTGAAAGTTCTCTATTTATAGGTAGGAGTTCATGTGACTTGTATTTGAAATTCAAATATGACCGTTCTTGGTTTTGTCCCATTTGACTTGCTTTCTGTCACTATTCATAGGACTGACACTGTCAGAATCCTTTTTGACAGAATGCAGTCTGTCCATCCTTTGACTTAAAACCATTGGATAAAGTCATGAATCATCCCAACGTCTTTTTAATCTCAGCCTTTGATTTGTTTGATAAATCAGAGGTAGTTGGTTGTCCTTATCCATGTAATCTTCCAATGTAATCTTGAATTAACCGAGGTATATATATCAGCAGGTTCATCAGTCTGCTGAAATACCTAATGGTCTGCTGAACTAAAATTTGCTGTGTTTAAAACACAATGCATCAGACTTCTTTTATCTAACTTTTTATTTGGGAAGTTAGATTACACATTTTTGCGAATACCTAAGTTTCAATCACCATTCAACTTAAGGAACTTAGTTTTTCTACACAAGGTATATGTAATCAGTTTACGTCATTACAGACTTGCCTAAATTCTGATTCCATATCCTTGACTTTAATTACTAAGTTTGATCCTTTAGCCTTCATTAACTGAGTTTGAGCCCTCAGCCTTCAGTCTTCAGCAGGTTCCTGACTAGTCTACTGACCTATCTACCCTACTGATATAGACCGATCTCGTCGATATAAATCGGTGACTATTACAGTGCTTGTTTGATCAAACCTAGTCAAAGATCAAACTCTAATAAGCCTATACATTTGATCTAGACATCTTTTTGTCTTTGCTCTATAATAGTTAGTCTGGCACTCATCACTAAAACTTAAAAATAATTCCAACAGTAGTGTCCTTGAGTAATGATGTAACCAAGATAAGCTAAGCTAGAAACGTATAGTCATGACATGTCGATGGGAATGAAATGAACCCTAGACTGAGTCGGTCTCACAAAGATAATTATTTAAATAAAAACTGTTAAAGAACTTAATTAAATTGTAGCTTCTACTTCTTACTTTGTACAATGTACTTACCTCAAATGCATGTTTATTTATTTGTTTGGGTGAGAGAAGACGAACAGGTAAACTTGGAGTTCGAGGAGGACTTCGATGACGACGTTTACGGACGCCGAAGTTGAAGAGCTTATTCATTTATGTTTTATTTATTCTTTAGACTTGGAGTTTTGTGGAGACTTTGTAGTTTACTTTTAGTACCCTTTTTGGAGTTCGTACATTTTGGATTCGTTGTTTTTTTTTTCCAGTGTAATAACGTTACATTTCTATCATTTCTATCCTTAGACTTTGAGTTTATATTCTTGGATATTTGAAAAAATTTACCCGAGTCTTTTTGCTTCCGTTTGTTTTATTTTGATACGACGTAGTAGAGGCTTACGTATAAAGTGAATTTATTTTTATTTTATACGTGCCGAACGTTCCTTTTTCGGATAAGGACTCGGTGTCCGGAAACGGGGCGTTACAATATCAATCAAAATTGTATAATTATATTATATCGGACTAAAGATGAATATATTTATTTGATATTATTTGATGTTGTACATCTTTATCCTACTATATATAATAAGAAAGAAGTGTTTTAAGGGAGTGTAACAAGTGTAATTTTTTCATTGGCTCCCCCCCCCCTCTTTTTTTTTTTTTTGCTGTTCATTAGCCTGGCCCAAAATATATTTTTTTATTTGTTTACTGTTCATCGGCCCAGCCCTTTTTTTTTTTTTTTTTTTTTTTTTAGAAGGGTTTGAGTTAAATTGTTTCATTTTGGAGGACTCAATTGTATCACCTTTTAATGTGCGAATATATGTAGCAAATGTATAACTATTTTCAAAATATAAGACCACGACTTGTTGCCGATACGATCTTTGTATCATGTCAAAAAAATTGTATTTG
The DNA here is from genome assembly GCA_036785695.1 of Gentiana straminea. NCBI lineage: Eukaryota > Viridiplantae > Streptophyta > Magnoliopsida > Gentianales > Gentianaceae > Gentiana > Gentiana straminea. Next base: position 3,068,301 of record JAVUPR010000042.1, read on the forward strand.
ACGTTTACATGAAATATTATAAATATCTTAAAATAAATTCATTTTATAAATAAACATATCGTTTGTACACGGAAATATGACTTATTTCAAGATATAAGGCCACGACATGTTGCCTACACGATCTTTATATCATGTAAAAAAAATTGGGTTTGACGATTACATGAAATATTAAATTTCTTGAAATGAATTTTTTTTCGTAAAAAAACATATCGTTTATATAAAATATTAAATATCCTGGGAAAAAAATATTTCGGCCACAAATATTGTTAAACTGACTATAGTGTATTGTTGATTTAATTTCTATGAAAATTCGAATTGTGTATTTGACCATGGCCGTTAAAATTAGCCTAGATCTGAGAATACAAAAAAAGGGTTCAGTATTGTCGAAAAATGTCGATTTTGTGTCGTGGAGTATTGACAGTGTATTATATTTCAATTAAAATTTTAATTAATATTCATTTCATCAACCGACACCTGTTGGATATGGCGTCGGGGTGTATCGGAGCGTGTCGTGTCGTGTTTTTGGTAGAACACGTGTTGTTGCAAAGAATGTCGAAGATAGCTTCCTTTTTTCGGTTAAAATAGATTTAGGTAGAAATTGACAAAAAATTGTTCAGTAGTGTCGAAAAGTATACATACGATGTCGAAAAGAATTTGGCAGATCTAGAGAATAAAAAAGATGAGCGGATCTCGGTACCATTTTATAGACTCTGTTTAGGCATGTGACCTCTCAAGTTAAGAAATCAAAATATTTTTGTCCATGTAAAGCAATATAATGAAATTTATCTTGGTTATGTAAATTAAGGGTTGCACTTTCCTTTGGATAAAGTGATTATTTTGTATGATAGAAGATGATTGATGTCGTTATGTTTGTATGGTATGCCTTAGAAATTTTAGATTCTTTGTTTTATGTCTTTCAAAGTATTGAGTTGTTTATTTTGGACAAATTACTTTGTTCAGGTTTAATAACGCCAAACAAGTAAAACCGTATACCATGGGCACACTATTACATCATTTATTATAATATATTGTTACATCTCTGGCTTGAAACCAAAAATCCAATTCATTAACGATGCATACACACGTTAAATTGCATTGTATATTTACAATCTGGAACGTCGGGAGTGCGGAGCACGTGTGCCTCTTTTCCTAGTATCTTGTATAAGACTCAACTACTTTGACATTGTGTCTTTGACAAGTATGTCCCCACCAACAACGGAGACTCATTCTTGTGTCTATGTAGTGGGATAAGCTTTGTAAATAATGCTGCTTTTTTGGACATTAGCTATCACTTTTGTGCATGTATATTAGCTAATTAAAAACATTAAGATAAACGTGAAAAACGAATAAAATATAGCTGATAATTGATATTTAATTCAGTAAAATACTTTTTATGTCATTAATAGTAATTTAAGATTCCAATGGGGCATTTTACCTTTTAGTTTTATGTTTTCATTGTTTCGGTACATTTTTATTAGTGGAATTGTCCTGATTGACTATTATTAATGCAGAGTAGTAAAAAGTGGGTGAATGGATAATAAATGAGGGGTAAAAATAGAAAAATATAATAAATGCTTCCTTGGTTATTTAAATGGACTTATATTATGTGACAAAACGAAAAAACTAAAAGGACTTACATTTTAGAACGGAGGTAGTATCATGTAGACTTTTGTTTATTGAAATACATGTCTATTTGAGTTCTCCTAAGAAAAATTAAGGGATTTTGTTATTTTGGTAATGATGGTACATTCATAGTCGTAGCTTTAAAAATTACAATTTCTCTACGATAATCAAATACAGTACATCGGGTGGTTAATTAATGAGTTTGACTGATTCAACGGTCGAATTTAATGGTTATGAAAACGTTGTAACTATGGTATATAATTCTTGTTATACCACATGGGGAAAAGATCCCCAACGGTGCACCCTGCACCGCACCTCCCACAAGTGCATCAAAACGGTGTCGTTTTGATGCAAAACGACACCGTGTCGATGTTATTTAAAAAAAAAAAAAAAATACAGTCAAAACGGTGTCGTTTCGGATCGAAACGACACCGTTTCGATGCACCGCACCTCGCACCGCTCGACCTGCACAGTCGGGGATCGAGGTCCATACCACATGTTCAATAGAATCTCGATAATGACTAGTTTTAGGTTGATTTTAGAATATCAAATCAAACTTGAATCATGAGAATGAAGAAAATTTTAAAAAGGTGGTTTTCTTAGTAAAAAACATAGAGTTTACTATTTTATCTTAGTTTTGTTTGTCATGAACACAAACTCATACTTAATGTTGAATCATTCAAAATTTATAATGGACTAATATATATCGAAATGAGAAATATTTGTGTCATAATAAAATTTGCACAACAAAGTTTTTTATCATTGATTTTTATGGGACTCATTTGAATCAATACGTTTCACATCATAATTAATGATCCAAAAAATATGTTGTACTTTGTTGTGTTTATTTTGTTGTGACACTATCACTATTGGAAAAGAGAAATTTTACTCTAGTGAATCCTTAAAGGCGGATGTCAGCTACTTGCTTTCAATCAAAACATAACACGTTGTTTGACTTTAGTATCATAGACATTTGTTGATTCATAAATGAGTTTGACCGATTAACGGCCACAACTAATGGTTATGAAAAAATTATAACTTTAAAGTTGTAGGTATATAATTCTTGTTATACCATGTGTAAAATTCAAAAGAATATTGATGAAGATTAATTATAGGGTTATCTTTGACCCTATAACTATAATTGCATCGCCATTTTAAGAAGGAAGACAATTTAAAATAAAATTAGTTTTTTTGTACAAGATGCATCGGTCTTGTTGGTCGGGAAACACCAAATTATACTTGTTCTAAACAATTATAAAATTTACGCTAGGCTATTATTGGAATTGGAAATTCTACTTTTGGGAATCTTTAATGTGGAGATTTACTTGTATTCATTGATAATATAACACATGATTTGAATTTAGTGTGTTTGTGATGACTTAATTTCTTTATTAGATTGTTTATAGAATGTTTGATTCCACGTATTGTGTTTAATTGGACGAAAATATTTTTGCTCCCTTAAAACTCCATTTGCTAATTGAGTACTCTTCATATACTCGATTTTTTTTTTTTTTTTTTTAAGGGACAAGACTTAGAGTTGAGACATTGATTAAGGAGCACCTAACACCTAACTAATGTGGTCAAACAAATGCCAAGAAAGAAAATGTAAAAGGAATAACATGAAATTCAGTTTGAATAAAACCTAGTAGTACTATTATATTACCTTCGTCCCAAAATCTAATTCCGTTTATTTTATTAAATTTGTCTTATAATATAAATTCATTTAGAATACTAATAAAACATTTATTATATTTTTCTTCTTTTATCTTTCATTTATTATATACCTACCCATTTTTTACTATTTATATTAATAACAGTCAAATGCCATTTTAGTTTTTTTTATCAAAATGAATGACACATAACCAATTTATCAAACTTTCTTATCTGTGTGAAAAAACCTAAACGGATTTATATCTTGGAACGGAGATAGTATCAATTATGAACAACATTATTATAATTTTGAGTGAAACTTTTCTTGATTAAGTCGATTTAGGCTTAATTGTTAATCACTTGCGAGTGAGTATCTTCTTTATCGTAGATGATATAACCCTTCAAGAACGAATCAGCATTTTCGAGCGAAACATTATAGTATTCTTGGGTTAGGTTATAGATTGGATTTTCTAAGACTAGGTTGTAAGATACCCTTAAGAGGTTCATGAGCACGTTTCGATCGTGTTTCATACCGGAATCACATCAAAACTTAGTACTATTATCAATAATGTGGACTAGTGGCGGATGCACAACCATCGGGCGGGTCGGGCCAATGCTTCCGGTGAGATCTGAATTTTTTTCTATTGAAATAGTATAATTTGTTGTTAAAAAAATATTAAAATATTTCTGATATTGTCCTCAAAAAAATATCTCTGATATTCCTGGTAGATATACGCTTTTGATCATTTTATGTGTTTATATATACATTAAATTATGTAGATATATCATTATTGCATAGTTCATTTTCCTGAATGTCCAAAAAAAAAAAAATATTCATTTTCCTCCGACCACTCTTTATTTGAGGAACTTTGACCATCAACATATCCCATCTTTTAATAAACCAGAAGACAATAGATAAATTCATATGACTCCCTTTTAATCATTCATTATTGATTCTTGTTGCTTTTTTGAAGATTAGATGGCGGAGACTGCAATGGTTTCAAGATTTCTCTCCTCGAGCATCAAACCAAAAAGACAACAAAGAGCAATTGTTAACGCGTAAAGTGGAATTGTTTTCAGTCAAAAAGAAAAAAGAAAAAAGAAAAAGAAAGCCTTGAAAAGCCAACTAACAACTAAGTCCAAAGTCCAACCTCTGACCCATCACCCCCCCCCCCCCCCCAACCCCCAAACCTATTCTAGTTAAAAACCAAAGCAAAGAAAACCCATCAAATTTTTGGTCATAAAGTTTCAGTCTTTGGAGCGTGGATGTCAAAATGAACAGTACTAGTTCATCAGATGCTTTGGTGACAACACTTACAAATTCAGTACAAGCACTTGGTAGAGGATTTGATGTGACTTCTGATATTAGGCTTCTTTATTGTAAAGGAGCACCTGGGTCTAGATTGGTGCATATTGATGAAGAAAATGTTGAAGATCTTGTGGTTTCTGAAGGGGTTTTTGTTCCTAATGTTTCTGTTGATATTGAATGTTCTAGAGGAAAGAGGAGTGTTGAAACTACCCCTGTTCTGAGCTTCCATGAGGTCAATCAATCTTCAATCCCTTATTTTTTCTTCATTATTAATTTTTATTGGATTTTTGTTCCTTTGATTTCTTCATCAATGTAGATTTTTTAATTAATTTATTTATTTTTGGATGTAGATATTTTTGTGGGGTGCTTGATTTTTGAGGTGTCTTTGGATTCTGATTATACCTTACTCGTTTTAAATTATTAATTTTTTTTGGAGTCTGAACTATAATTGATGAAATAGGAGAAGATGCTACCTTTATATGGCATAAAAAGTTCAGTTGAATGATTACATGACCTCATATTTGTATCTATATTTTTTGATTATTCTCAATTTGTTGATTGCTTTATCAAGTTTTCATCTTGGGGGTGAGAAAATTTTTGGATGACTAGTTCTGCCCTCTGATTGATCCAAAGGGTGGATCGTCCCTCGTGAAATTGTTGCAGTTATTCCTCGAGTGACTCTATATTAACGTTTTGTGTCTGCCCTCCGATTGATCCAAAGGGTGGATCGTCCCTCGTGAATTTGTTGCAGTTATTCCTCGAGTGACTCTATTTTAGCGTTTTGTGTCTGCCCTCCGATTGATCCAAAGGGTGGATCGTTCCTCGTGAAATTGTTGCAGTTATTCCTCGAGTGACTCTATTTCAACGTTTTGTGTCTTAGAATCAACGGAGATACTCGTTAAAACACTTGTGTTATAACACTAAATAGAGTCACCGGACGGATTGCTGCACTAATTTCACATTTCCTTTATCTCTTGAAAGGGCGTTGTTAATGGCACCAGTGTGAGTATCAATTTTCTTATAGTCGATTTTAAGCTTTAGAATCACTGAAAGTCGATTCTAGAGCTGAGAATAGGCTTTTACTCGGTTGTTTGTTTTCAATGTGGCACCGCAGAAAAAACACCGTGGTGCCATTAAAGCGTCCCTCTTGGAACGTGGTTGTTTGATCGTTACACGCCAAATAATTTGATGAATCGTAACCGTTATATCCTGTTTTCTTTTTTTGTCTTACATTTCCACCTTTTTGCATAGAATTTATGAGAGAGAATTTAAATGGACACTACTTAACATAACTAGCTCCATTTACAGATGGTAAAGTTATTCAATGATAAATCCGGTATTTCCGGTTCTGTTCCATTAGGAAGTTTCAATGCCATGTTTAATTTCACGGGATCTTGGCAACTCGATGCAGCTTCGACAAAATCACTTGCAATGACCGGATTTGTCATCCCATTGTTAAGTGTTAGATTATCAAAACCGGACTTGATTTTACGCGATGACATAAAACGTGCCATTCCTTACACTTGGGATCCAGCATCCTTAGCAAGGTAGAAAAAAGTTACTGCCAAAATTGTGTTTCTCTATGTGTTTTGAAATAAAACTATATGCTATATATATACATATGATAAATACGCCTCAAAGCTTAAGTTGTTAGTCGAAGTGCAGTCTATACATACATGCATATATGTATACATATACGTCACATATATGTGACGTATACATATATATACATACATAGATGTGTACATATATATGTATGCATGTATATGTGTACAACTTAAGCTTTTAGGCGCATTAATCATATGTATCCGTTTTTAGTTCGATTCGTTCTAAATGTGTCGAAATTTTCTTTTCCAGTTTCATTGAAAACTATGGTACGCATATAGTGACCTCTGCAACAATTGGTGGAAGGGATGTAGTATATGTCAGACAGCATCAATCGTCTCCTCTAACACCGACAGACATTGAAAACTACGTGAAAGACATCGGAGATCACAGATTTTCAGATACGAAAGGTCAACCGAGTGCTGGCCCTTTGAAATACAAGGACAAGGTTAGTATGCCATTTAAGTACTACTTTCCACGTGTTGGCTGATGCACACGAGAAGAAACAGATTATTGAGAGAGAAAAACGGGGTTATTATTGTCTTTTTGCAGGATGTTACAGTTATCTTCAGAAGACGAGGCGGAGATGACTTAGAGCAGAGCCATACAAAATGGGCAAAAACCGTTGAAAGTGCACCGGATGTGATTAACATGACCTTCACTCCCATTGTTTCTTTGCTTGAAGATGTTCCCGGTATCAAACATTTGGCACGTGCCATCGAGTTGTATCTGGAATGTAAGACTTACTTACAACTCATGATTTCCTCGTTTTTTTAAATCGAAAATTGAAGTTCTTGGATACTTTCAGGTTTTAGGCCGGTGTTTCTTAGGATAATTGTGCACCTGACATGTTAGATATACGACACGTGTATGTAAAAACTAAAAATTATTATTTTCTATTCTTGTACACGTGTCATACATCTTCGGGGTAAGAATTTCCTGTCTTTCCTGAAATAAATAAATGTTAGGTTAAACTGTGAATTGCCTTTTTCTTTCAGACAAGCCGCCGATAGAGGATTTGCAGTACTTTTTAGATTTTCAAATCACTCGAGTTTGGGCTCCAGAACAGAACGCTCTGCAACGGAAAGAGCCCGTTTGTCCATCTCTTCAGTTCAGTTTAATGGGCCCGAAACTTTATATTAGCCCGGATCAGGTATCTTAGTGAAAGTTCTTGTACATACAACTTTTTACTACTGTCCGAGGGTAAATCGTCTTCAGTGAATTTAGTGCAGTAATCTCTACAGTGGGCTTTAAAAAAACACTCGTGTTTTGAATCGTTGGTTCCACAGCACACGTTAAACACGTGGTCTCACTGTATAGATCATTGCACCGAAATCACTGGAAAGAGTCCGGATTTCGTGTTAACATCAATTCCTTAGTCAGATTCTTGCAAGTTTTTTTTCTTTTTCGAATTTTTGTGGTAAATAATCAATATTTGCAGGTTACGGTTGGGCGTAAACCTGTAACCGGACTTAGACTCAATCTCGAAGGCAGTAAACAAAACCGTCTTGCAATCCACTTACAACATCTCGTTTCTCTTCCGAAAATCCTTCAACCGCATTGGGACGCACACGTGGCAATCGGTGCACCTAAATGGCAAGGTCCAGAAGAACAAGATAGCCGTTGGTTCGAGCCGATAAAATGGAAGAATTTCTCGCATGTCAGCACGGCACCTATAGAACATACAGAGACCTCCATTGGTGATCTCTCTGGTGTTCATATAGTTACTGGAGCTCAGCTCGGTGTTTGGGATTTCGGGTCTAAAAACGTTTTGCATTTGAAGCTGCTGTTTTCTAAGGTGCCTGGTTGTACAATACGGAGATCCGTGTGGGACCATACGCCTTCGAATTTGGGTGTATTGCAAAGACCGGATGGTCCTTCGACGTCATCAGTGGATGATAAGAGAGGGGACGGTTCGGGGGTTAGTAAGCTCGGGAAGATTGTTGACAAGACGGAAATGTTGAAAGGGCCCCAAGATATTCCGGGACATTGGTTGGTTACTGGTGCTAAATTCGGCGTAGATAAGGGTAAAATCGTCTTACGCGCTAAGTACTCCTTGTTGAACTATTGAGAGAATGGTTTTTTTTTTTTTTTTTTTTTTTGGGCCAACTTTACTGTGATATTGTTTCTTTTTTGTACATTCGTTTTTGTAGGCTTTTTTAAAATTTCTTAAAGCTTCAGTCTTTTATTTTTTCATATATGTAAACAGTTTTTCCTGAGCCTCCTGTTAAATAAAAGTAACTAATTATGGTTATGTGTAGAAGAGTGTGTTTTGGTTGGAAATTCTACTGCGGTAACTTCTTAACGAGATGTTTCCTATGGAAACTTTTTAACATGGATTTTGTATTCAATCAAAACATGATATGTGGCGTGATTTTACTGTGTTTGTGGTGTCGTACTTTGTATAGGCTTTTGTGTAATATGTTTGATACTACGTGTCCTGTTTTGAGTGGATGTTGGTGGAATTCCACACTAAAGACTGTAATAGAATTTATCGTGTTTGGTGGGAAATTTTACTGGGGATACTCTTTAATGAGGAGTTTTACTTGTATTCAATCAAAGCATGATACGTGGCATGATTTCAACGTGTTTTGTTGTGACGTGTTTGTGTTTATAGGCTTGTGCGTGGTAAGTTTGACGCATGTGTCGTGTTTTTATTGAACGTAAGTGAAACTTTTCATTTCATTAAAGTGTTTGTGCTATAAAATTTCTTGTGTTTGACTTGCCTCATTTTTAGTTTTGCGACTGGTATGTTTAGATGGCGCGGTAAACATGGGAGATTATTAGATAGAGAGCCCTCACTGTACCGGCATGTAGGATGAGTATAATGGTACATATGTTATTCATCCAATGTTGTGGTATAACAGGAGGATTGATCCCCTCCGGTATTGTACCATATAGTGCAGGTGTAAAGCACCAAAAACTACAATGTATGGTGTAGTACTGTAGAGGATGTTTCCATGTATAATAGAGACCTTTCATGCAAGAATTCTGATGAATCCTTAAGTTTTGCTAACATGTCGGGGTCGTTTTTCACCTCAACCGTAAGATGTCCTTGTACACGTGCAATGGCTTCTACGAGGAATACATGTCAGATCACCTGCGAAACTTGGCCTCATGATCTATCATCGTACGGAATCGGATCATCGGAAGTGACTTTATGTTGATGTGATCTGATATGCATGCATATCGACTTGAAACAAAAGAAAGAAAACGAGCCTCATGATCAATCATCATACGAAATCAGATCATCTGATCAATGGCCGACCCAGAAAAAATTTCAGTGGAGCCATCATAGTAAATTCGAAAATCTAGTGGGGACATTAAAAATATATTTACAATATTTTTTATCAGCAAAACCACATCTTTTTTCGGATCTTAATAGGGGCACTAACCCCACCCAAATGAACGTAGGTCTGCCCCTGATCTGAAGTGACTTTATGGTGTTGTGATATGATGTGCATATCAACTTGAAATAAATAAAGAAAACAAATAATAAAGATAGATGCATATCTATCATAGAGGTTGGGAAGGGGATTGAGGTTTGAGGTTTGAGGTTTGAGGGTAATTATATATTATAGAAGTGGGAGGGTCTTTAAATAATAAAAAATAAATTTAATCAAGAACCGTTGTTTTGGATCTTCTGCCATCGGTAGATGGTGGTGGTGGGACTAATACAACCGTCTGATATCATGTTAGACATGTATTTTATGAATTTATTTGTGTGTGATGTCACTCATAGACTAATTCTGGTGTCATTAAAAGACGAATAATGTTAGTGACATAATTATTTAGCCACAACAAGCGGCACAAGTTGATTTCATATCATTGATTAATATATATGACTTATTGATTATGATGTAAGCCCATGATAATTAATGGTATAAAATCTGATTGTATTATTCGTTGTGATTGAGTGATTGTGCCAGTAGCATTACCTTAAAAGAACCTTGTAAAAATCTATGTTTTGTTTTTATTTTGCCATTTGTTGCCTATATCAAATATATATACACCCTTCTGTATTTCAAAGCATAAAGGAGGATAATTATATATGATGAATATAACATTATTTCAAAATAACTGAGGCACTTTCATCTTCAATGTAATATTTATTGTGTTTTTTCTACATCTGCCCTTATTTATTAAGGAGTTAGAAAATAAATACAAATGTATTAATTATAGACTAAGGATTTTTTAGTCATATTGACATTCAAATTATAGCATTAATTCTCATCCTTAATATGCATATTTTTGACAACTGCTTCAATTATTTCGGAACGGAAAGTGTAATAGTGATTATTCATGCAGTCAAATCTTTGAAACTAACGAATTTCATAATGCTGTCGTTGTTGTTGTAGGAGTATAATGTGTTGTTATTTTTTTAATGATATCGGCACCACCTTTGTGTGATAACAGGTGGTTACTTATCTGCACCGTTGATCACATCATAATCAACGGTGCAAATGACCATTATGTCTATTGGAGTTTACACAATCATTGAAGATGATCAAGTGCTCTCGGAAACATTTTATCAAACACTTTTATTTAAAATTAGTTGGTAGTTAGTTAGTAGGTTGTTAAGGTAGTTAACAAAGGTCGTAAGCTTATTTGCAGCTCATTAGTCATTACATATATACCTTACTAGAACGTAGGAGTAAATTTAACACTGATAATTAGAAATCAGAAAGAAATACTGCTAAAATCTTCAAGTTTCCCAGATTCCCGTCATTATTGATGACTTCCCCTCATTAAAGATACTGATTCTCCTCATTGATGAGAATCTTCATATTTCTTGAGTTTTTTTTTTTGCGTTTTACTTCATTAGATTCAGTAATTCTTCATGGTATCAAAGCATTGATTTGCTTCCCTAGCGTGATTCTTGTTTCAATTAAGAGGATTACTCAATCTTCTTACGGTTTCTCGAAGGAACTTTGTGCTGCTTTGCTGTGTTCCTGCAATTCTCTGTTTTCTTGTCTTCTCCATGGATACTGTAGCTCCAAATCAAGGTATTTTACCAGGAAATCCTCTTTACTTACACCCCAATGAGAATCCTACATTGTTTTTGGTGCAACCATTGTTGAATAACAAAAACTATCACCCATGGAGCCACTCTATGAAAATGGCTTTAATAACTAAGAATAAAATTGGTTTCATAGATGGTTCAATCAACCCTCCTGCAGTGAATTCGACAGACTTCCAAGTTTGGTTACAGTGTGATATGCCTAAACCGTAATCCGACCCACAGATCCTTATTTGGGTCTGCCCGGCCACCAAAATAGCAGATAAGGCTATCGGCCACCGTAGTCCATATATTCACAAGCCAAGACGGGGATCGCTAGCCATCGGCGCCGACCAAGGCCTTTAAGCCCCATGCGGCACAAAGAAAGGCTGGAGGGCCGATCCGACAATCCCTCAGGCTACTAGGCCCGTTAGCGGTCCGAGCCCATCATAAAAGAGAGCAAGCTACGACGGGTAACAAGACATAGACTGAGCATATGACCAAGTGTAGTGGGTCCGCCCTATATCGGCTCTGCAAGATAGTCTTTAGCTTAGTCGACGTCACTTTGTATTTAACTGTGTCGTTTCATTGTTAGCTAAACCCTAACTTGTAGCATGCCTATAAATATGGCTCAATGTAACCATTTTAGGATATACGCATTAATACAAAAGAAAGGCAAACTCTACCAAATTCTCTCTAGCAAAGCACCACCACTTAAACCACCGTGAAAGCACTATCACCGCCACGCACCACCGACTTTTACACCAAATCACAGCCAGATATCCACCGTAAAACACCATTAATCCTATCGTGATAATTTCGACATTATCAGTTGGCTCCGTTAGCAGCGGGATCAAGTGCTCTTGGAAACATTTTATCAAACACTTTTATTTAAAATTAGTTGGTAGTTAGTTAGTAGGTTGTTAAGGTGGTTAACAGCGGTTGTAAGCGTAATTGCAGCTCATTACACCCCTATATATACACATTACTAGAACATATGAGTAAATTTAACACTGATAATTAGAAATCAGAAAGAATGCTCCTGTAATCTTCATGTTTCCGAGATTCCCGTCATTATTGCTGAGTTTCCAAAACAAAGAAGGCGTGGTCACTTCAGCGGCCCTCTGCAACTCGCTTGCCTCTTGAGACTCCTTAGCAAGGACCTCATTAGCAGCCCGGAGCCAATTGATCTTTACTTGAAGAGCCTTTTTCTCCCTATCATCTTGCCCTGCCCGCTTTGCCTCTTCGGTCAGCTTTTTACGCATCTCCGCAAGTTGATCCAGTGTCTTCTTCGCCTCAGCACCTTGTGCCCATTAGGTTTGCAGCAGGGTAGTGCCATTCTAGATAAAGAAAAATACATTAACACTCGAAATACTATAAGGATGAAGTAATCAAAGAGAAAGTTGTATGAGTTTGATTTACCGCACTAACCGCGACGCCGAACAGCCCAAAAGCATCGGCCAGAAGTTGCGCACTAGTTGAAGGACCCGCCGATGCCGTCGATGCCACTTGGGCCTCCTGCACGATCCGGGACAAGATCCCTCTACCCACTAAGCCGCTGTGCCTCAGGGGAATCACATCGGCGATCGATGCACCCAGCTCGCCTGCCGCCTCAGATCAAATGGATGCTTCATCCAGTCCGGATCCATCCATAAAACCGGTTTACCTGTGGCTCCGGTCGGAATTCTTTTCTTAGAAGAAACTGAAGCTAGGGTTGAGCCGGAGATCGGTTTTTTGACCCTATCATCTTTCTTGATTAGGCTATCAGCGGTCAGGTCGACCGTATCCTTCAGAGCGGGCTCAGTGGACTTTGCCGGGTCCACAGCAGCAGTAGCACTCGAAGACTAGCCATCACCACCAGTTTTGTTTTTCTTTGAGGGAGCCGGCTCATCCGCCCTGACTATCTCCTCATCAACAAGCCCCATATAAGACTTTGTTTTCCCTGCGGGCTTCTTCCTCTTGGACCTGTTAGCATCATCCGGTCCTTTTCCTCTCACTGCAGGGACCGCACCGCTTGTCCCAAAGACCCCTCAGCGGGCATAATATTCAGCGGCTTCTCAGTAGAAGCAGCATCAGTGGATATTGTAGTCTCCACATCGACAAAGGGTAGATTGATCTCCTTACTCGCAGCCAATAGCTTCAGCTAAGCTTTCCTCTCCTTCTTGATCCGGGCGAACTGGCATTGTGCTTCTCAGTTGCATTACCCATTGTGCCTGCATGAAACCTTAACAGTTAACATATCATACAATGAAAAGCTAAACAGAATCTAAGTATAAAAAACAAAGCTAAATGGAAACAAAGTATGGGAAGCTAGAAAAAGTAAAACAAAAAGCGGAATAAAGAAGTTTACTGGAGGCCTGCTGAGATGGCTTCCCGCCACATGTCTGACACTTAGACGAGATATATCTGCCATGATGACATTCCCCGTACCAATCTTCGTCAGTCTTGAGCTTTGTAACTTCAAGGGCGGGTTGAGTGTTAATCGGCCTGGGGATGCCCGCAATACAACAGTAAGGTTGGCTGAGGTCGATTAGGAGCCTCCAGCTGAAAGTCCGTTTATAGGTTTTTCCGTCCCACCCGAGAAGATAGTGAATTTTATCAATGAGTTTCTTCTCATCGGTCTCAAGCACCTTGGGCACATCAATGGTGTTCAATCTCTTCACGTCGCGCGGCCGACGCGTCCCTACTGGGTGTTCAGTCTAACCGGCAGTGTACCAGGTCAACTGTAGCCTAGTTGGTGAGTCAAGGTCGTATCCACGAGGATTGTGAGGTTGAACACCAAAAAGCTATTATTATTTTGATCTAAGTCGCAATAATACAAGAAGGTAATTGTATCTAAAAATCTACTACTACAAAGGGTGATAAAATAATAATAGGCCTAGCCAAGATAATGCATTGATCAATCAAACCTCTATTAGTATCATGGGAATGAACTACCTACCAACCTTCCAATGGTGTTCAACTGTGTGTTATCGGTGCACTCCTAAGCTAGTAATTTCCCCTCATACGAGTGAATGAAACTACTCTATGCCTCCTCATTGGTCTAAGAACCTTAGACCTAATGATTCAACATGATTAAGATCTTGAATGCAATGACAATGTCAATAATCCCCGGATAAGAAATCGAATTCCACTTAAGGTCGATTTTACCTTCCGGTTCTCCTGTCACTTCTCCCACACCAAGCATCTCCTTTCGGTCTCAACTAAGGGTGTGTGTGCTCGTGCTAGGTGATCAATCCAACACCAACAAGCAATACAATATAGATAGGAAAAGATAACAACAACCCATTGATGTATGATAAAAATATAATCATATTATATGACTTTTTATATCGTATTTACGATAATATCGTATAAATTCTATAAAAATATATCTAAAAACACATAAAAATCGAAATCATTATAAATAGATATTATCGTTATTATTTTAGTAAAACTTATAGTTTTTATGATCAAAATTACTGTGGCTCGTGTTTTTGACTGTTTCAGGGTACGTATGATAGAAAAGCGAAGAATTAAAACCGAAACACGAGACGAAACGAAAGAAAGATATTTTTCAAGATCCGGCCCGAACCGAAAAAACCCGGCCCGAGCCGGAATCTCTCGCCACCAAAGCACATGGGGACCGTCGGGGAGAGAATCCGCATCGTAGCACCGGCCCGCGCCGGGACTACACCGGCCCGCGCCGGCCTTGACATCCACTCTATAAATACTCCTCATTTGCGGCTTGAGGAAGTTGTACCAATATATATATATCACTTATATATATATATATATATTATCTTAATCTAGTGTGTAGTTCGTAAATACCGTAAACGACACTCGTCGAAATAATACCGTAGTATAAGTATCGTTTTAGTACTTAGAAGGTTTATCAAGGCTCGTTGTTGCTAAAGGAGTTGCTATTTCCGGAGAATACGGCTCTGACACTACAATTGTAATCTGGTAACTTTTTAATGTATTTATGTTTGTTTGTTGTTATTAGTATTTATATATTAGTTATAATGATATTAGGCTAACTCTATATCTAGCCAAGATATGAAATTGAATTAGTTTATCTTTTTAGGGAAATAGATGATGACTATGTTAAAATTGAATTAAAATCGATTATAATGAATCTTTTTCTATCTTGCAACGTATTGATAATATTCGGATTGACGTAATTAACCAAGATGAATCGCAACATATAACCTAATGATGAACTGACCAGAGAAGTTAGGATATGAGATAAATGATAGAAAAACCGGAGGGTAAAAATGGCCGAGTGAAAACGTGACAACGGAATCCTATTTCCTACCCGGGGGCAGATTTGTCTTGGGAAAGATGAATCTTATTAAATTTGTGTTCAAGATCATAATAATGTTAAAATCACAGTTTGATTAAAACTACACCGTTTGTGTTAAATCGATCCGCCTGACAACCGGAGCCTCTTGAATAACATCGGCCGTCTGACAAACGGAATAACCTCTTTTATCCGGGGTAGATTTGTACTCGGTACCTGTTCAGACTAACTAAGATTAGCATGGGGCGGTTGTGGAGATTAAGCGATGACAATTTGACATATGACAATTTCATACGCTCGTGTGAGGAGGAGTTGTCTAGCTTAGGAATACACCGATTCATATATAATTGATTCACCTTAAAATAAGGAAAGATCGAGCACATCTATTTCTACTAAAAAGAGATACTGATTCAGTGACATATTCTTGGCTAGTCTTTTATAATATTACTAGTATTTATATCTTATATATTGTATTGGTACCTATATATATTTATATCTATATATATATATATGTATTTCTATATATTTATATATATATTTATGTATCTATATATATATATGTTTTAGTTTTATGCATTTATTTACTGTTTTAAGGTTACTAAATAGAAAAAAAGAAAAATTGCGACTTAGATTGAGTTAATAATAGCTTCTTGGTGTTTAGCCACACTCTGAATTACCATACGTTTCCCTGAGGATTCGACACCTGACTCACCATACTAGCACTACAGTTTGACCCGATACACTGTCGGTTAAGGACTGGAATAGCACTAGGAAAACCCACGTCAGCTTTCTGGCGCCGTTGCCGGGGATCACGACGCTAATTCATTGTGTTCGAATGGTTTCTACTTATATTAGCTCAAAATTCTCGAGGATAAGTCAACACTCTTCTTATCACATTTCTTTTTATTTTTCGTTGGTACTTACCTTGTAGGTAAGTTACCAATCTTTTTACTTCTGTCTTTATCAAGTTATTTTCTGTTTTCGATAGTTGATGACCAGAAGCGGTAAGGCCCCACTCATTCCTTATAAGCCCGACATAAATACTTACGAAAGGCAGTTAAGAGTAGAGAGAAAACGTGGTCATACTAGTCAGGGAAATCCTGACGTATCATCATCAAATCGAGAAACGAGAATGGCCGAAATCAGTGATGAAACACCTGAACAAGGTATTATACATGCCCAAGGACATGGACAAAACCTTAATCAGAATCCACCAATACCAAATAATCAAAATCCTAATAATCAAAACCGGAACCGAATCATCATAATAATCCTAACCTACCAAACCCGAGACCTATCTCGTGATCAAACCGTGAGAAGAAATCGACTAATAATCCAATTCTTTTACCAAATGAAGGAGCGAATAATTTCGAAATAAAATCTCATCTTTTTGGTTTAATTGACACAAGAGCCCAATTTCTAGGAGAAGATGATGAGGATCCACATCATCATCTCTATCTTTTCGAAGAATTGTGTAATACGACCAAAAGTCAAGGTGCTCATCGTGAATTAACAAGGATGTCTATGTTTCCTTTTTCTTTAAAAGGAAGAGCACGAGATTGGTTTATGTCACTCCCACATCATTCGTTGACAAGTTGGGAGGAGATTCAAACCGAGTTCTTAAAGCAATATTTTACTCCCGGTAGAAATTTGGAGTTAAAGGTCGAAATTGCTAATTTTAGACAAGGATCTGAAGAAACGCTTGGGAATGCTTGGGAGAGATTTAAGAAACTATTAAGAGCTTGTCCCGATCATGGTTATTCCTTAGATATGCAAATCCAACTTTTCTGTCGTAAACTAAGGAAAGACTCACGTGCAGACGTTGATCATGCATGTGGTGGTTCTTTAATGATGAGTGAAGCCCAATTAGTTTACGATGCCATAGAAAAGATTTCCAAAAATAACAGAATGTGGGAAACCGGTTCTAGCACAAGAAAAGTAGCATTTGCAGGAGAATGTACATCGAATACGGAAGTTCTAGCACACTTGGAGAATTTAAGTAGGAAATTTGATGGTCTACAATCAAACAAAAATCTAAGTTCAGAAAATAGTATACCCACTGAATACTCAAATCAGGATAATGTGTCATTAGGAGTTGAAGAACCAACAGGATATTCAAGGGAGGAGGTGAGTTTTTTACAACAGCATAAGAATTTGAACAACGCGTATTCAAACTCGTTTAGTGCTATTAGAAAAGATCACCCTACTTATCGTTGGTCTGAAAACCCTAGTAAGCAAGGACAACCACCGTATCCAGTTCAATATAAGAATTCATATAGTAATCAAGTTTATCAAGGAGATACCGCGAATCAGAACCTACAATCATTACCTAGATCGTATCCACAACATACTACTCAAAGTATACCAGTCACTCAAAGTTCAACTCAACCTGAAGGAGTTGATAAATGGAGAAATTAATGGAAAATATGATGGGGGTAGTTTCTACTCAAGCTAAAAATGTAGAAACTATGATAACTTCTATAGGGACAGTCACTAAGGATATGAGTACGTTAAAAACATCCATGAGTGGACATGATACCAGAATGAGAACTATAGAAGCATCAATAAGGAATATGGAAGACCATTTGAGTAGAGAAGGAGAACGTAAAAACACTAGACCTCCGGGAGGATTACCAAGTAATACCGAAAGAAACCCGAGAGAAGTAAATGCTGTTATTACGAGAAGTAGAAAACTTTGTGGAGATACTGAAACATAAAACTCAGGAGATAATGAAGTAGAGAATGATTTAAATGGAAAAATTGAGACGAATATGGAAACCTCAGTTGAACTTGAATTTACTGATGAAGAAGAAGAAATTATTGAAGATTTCTTGAAACAAAATAGTAAAGTTGAACCTGAAAGTAAAAATAAGGAAAGGGTCAAAATCCCTAGGATTCTAATAGATCCAACAGATAAAGACCTGAGAACCTTATTTAAGGAACATGTTAGAGAAAACAATACTGAAGAAAAGAAGGAAGATATGCCAATAACCGAAAAAGGGAAAATCGATACAGAAGATGTTTCAAAGAAAAAATTGGATGAGAATGAAACATGGCAGACAAGTAATGGTCAAAGATTTAAGGAAAAAGGAACAGAGGGTATAACTTCAGAACCTAAGGTTATAGATTTAGAATCTTTACCTTACCCACCTAAGGATCAAATTAGAAAGATAAGAACTGATAAGAAGTATGCTCGTTTCCTTGATACTTTTCGTCATATTCATGTCAATATCCCTGTTATAGAAGCCCTAATCAACATGCCTACCTATGGAAAGTTTCTTAAAGATATCCTATCAAACAAAAAACGGTTAGAAGAATATGAGAATATATACCTTAATGAAGAATGCTCTGCAATACTTCAACATAAGTTGCCTCCTAAACCGAAAGATCCAGGTAGTTTTACCATTCCATGTGAGATTGGAGGGTTTTCGTTTAAGAAGGTACTATGTGATCTAGGAGCAAGTATTAATCTCATGTCTTATGATGATTATAAGAAACTAGGCATAGGAGAGATTACAAATACCGAAATGACCCTTCGTATGGCGATAGATCGATTAAACATCCTAAGGGAATCATCGAGGACGTGTTGGTTAAAGTAGACAAATTTTACTTTCCAGTAGATTTTGTAATAATGGAAATGGAAGAAGGATATTTAGCGCCAATTATTCTAGGTCGTCCATTTCTAGCTACGGGAAGAACATTAATCGATGTTCAAAAAGGAGAACTGATACTACGAGTTAATGAAGATAAAGTTTCCTTCAATATCTTCAAAGCTATGAATCATCCATACAAATCACCGAATCATGTTCGTTTATAGATAAGATATCTACATTCTGTGATGATCAATTGCAAGATTATGAAGATAAGCTAGAGGAATGTTTAACATTATCTATCTATAAAGAAGATGAAAATGATACTGAAATGAAAGAAGTGATCCTTTATCTTGATAAGGGGTTGTTTTCTAAACATCCGTGGCATAAGTATTTGGAATTAGAACTAGAAGGACCAGTTCTAAAACCTTCAGTAGAAGATCCACCAAGGAATCTGGAATTGAAACCACTTCTTACAAATCTTAAGTATGCTTTTCTTGAAAATGATAATCTACTACCAATTATTATTTCATCAACCTTGACTAATGAACGTTAAGATCAATTACTTAGAATGTTAAGAAATCATAAGAAAGCATTTGGATGGACAGTGGCAGATATTCAAGGAATTAGCCCTGAGATATGCGTTCATAAGATCATCCTAAATGAGGGAGCTAAACCTTGTATTCAGCCGCAACGTCGCCTTAACCCAAATTTACAATCAATTGTTAAGAAAGAGGTCATTAAGCTATTAGAAATGGGGATAATATTTCCTATATCAGATAGTGAATGGGTTAGTCCAACTCAAGTAGTACCAAAGAAAGGAGGTTTCACGATAAAAGAAAATGATAAAAATGAATGGATTCCGACAAGGGAAATTACAGGATATCGAATGTGTATTGATTTTAGAAAAGCGAATGAACATACTAAGAAAGATCATCATCCACTTCCATTCATCGTACAAATGTTGGAACGATTAAGTGGACATAAATATTACTTGTTTCTTAGATGGTTATTCGGGATATTTACGGATATTCATTGCGGGAGATAGAGAAAAAACTACTTTCACTTGTCCGTATGGAACTTTTGCTTATAAACGAATGCCATTTGGTTTATGTAATGCACCGCCTACATTTCGGCGATGTATGATGGCAATATTTTTCGACATGGTCGAGGAATTCTTAGAAATCTTTATGGATGACTTTAGTGTTTATGGAGATTCTTTCGATGAATGTTTATCACACTTAGAACGAGTGTTACAACGCTCGTGAAGATACCAATTTAGTATTAAAGCGGGAAAAATGTCACTTAATGGTATCAGAAGGAATTGTTCTGGGTCATAGAATCTCTGAAATGGGTATCGAAGTAGATAAAGCTAAAGTCGAAGTAATTGAAAAGTTACCTCCACCAGTCAATCTAAGAACTTTGAGAGGATTTCTCGGACATGCAGGATTTTATAGGAGATTTATTGCAGATTTTTCGAAGATAGCAAAGCCTCTAAGTCATTTGCTTGAAAAAGAGGTACCATTTAACTTTGATAATAAATGTATGGAAGCATTTCAGACCCTAAAAGCGAAGTTGACTACTGCACCAGGACTGGTAGCACCAGACTGGGATTTGCCTTTTGAGATAATGTGTGATGCAAGTGATTTATTTGTAGGAGTCGTCTTAGGTCAAAGATATAACAAAATACTCAAAGCTATCTACTATGTATCTCACACTCTAAATGCGGCTCAACTTAATTATGCAACTACAGAGAAAGAGTCTGTTGGTTGTAATTTTTGCCTTAGAAAAGTTTAGATCATATATTGTTGGGTCTAAGGTTATTATTTATACGGACCATTCAAACCTTGAAGTATCTCGTTAAGTAAGAAAGATGCTAAACCACGTCTTCTTAGATGGATTACGTTACTTCAAGAATTTGATATAGAAATCAAGGATAAAAAAGGAAGTGAAAATGTAGTAGCAGATCATCTAAGTAGAATGGAAAATGATGAAGGAAGAGGAAATGAAATACGAGATTCATTTCCGATGAACAACTTTTTAGAATAGATACTCCCTTAACCATGCAATTATTAAAAGATAGGATACCGTTAAAAGAAAATTCACCATGGTTTGGGAATATTGTTAACTATCTAACCCGTAAGTACATCCCGTCTCATTGGACTTGGCGCGAGAAAAAGAAATTCTTTTACGACTTGAACTTTTACTATTGGGAGAAACCGAGATCTTTTCCGAAGATGCTCGGATGGAATAATTAGAAAATGTATTCCTGATAGTGAGATTTTAAGTGTTTTATCGTTTTGTCATGATCGTGAGGCAGGAGGTCATCATGGAGGATGGAAAACTGCTTTCAAAGTTTTACAATGTGGTTTTTATTGGCCTACACTATATAAAGATGCGTATAAATATG
Source organism: Gentiana straminea (assembly GCA_036785695.1). Classification (NCBI taxonomy): domain Eukaryota; kingdom Viridiplantae; phylum Streptophyta; class Magnoliopsida; order Gentianales; family Gentianaceae; genus Gentiana; species Gentiana straminea. Next base: position 3,089,769 of record JAVUPR010000042.1, read on the forward strand.
TAAAATCTTGTAAATCATGTCAAAAATGGGGAAATATATCGAAAAAACATGAAATGCCTATGCAACCGATTTTAGAATGTGAATTATTTGATGTATGGGGTATAGATTTCATAGGACCTTTCCCTATATCGTTTGGAAAAAGATTTATTCTTGTAATGGTCGATTATGTCTCGAAATGGGTAGAAGGTTTGAAGCTCTTCCCACTAGCGATACCAAGGTTGTGCTAAGGTTCCTTAAAAAGAATATATTTACAAGATATGGCACTCCGAGGGCTATCATTAGTGATAGAGGTTCACATTTTTGCAACCGACCATTTACTAAGATAATCGAGAAATATGGTGTAACTCATAAGCTAGGAACACCCTATCATCCGCAAACTAGTGGACAAGTAGAGGTGTCTAATAGAGAAATTAAAAGAATCGTGGAGAAAACAAGTGGACTCAAATCGTAGAAACCGGCGTAAAGACTAGATGATGCATTATGGGCATATAGAACGACTTTTAAAACACCAATTGGTTGTTCTCCTTATAAATTAGTTTTTGGTAAATCTTGTCATCTCCCCGTTGAATTAGAACACCGAGCTTTATGGGCTCATAAATTCCTAAATTTTGATCCTAAAGTCGTTGGTGATCATAGATTACTTCGGTTAACGTAACCGGAGGAGTTTCGACTCGATTCTTATGAAAATGCTCGAATCTACAAGAACGCACGAAAGCTTTCCATGATAAGAAAATCTATAATCGTGAGTTCCATGTAGGTGATCGAGTACTTTTGTACAATTCACGTTTAAAGTTGTTTCCAGGAAAACTTAAATCTAGATGGACAGGTCCCTACGACGTAACTAAAGTCTATAAGTCTGGAGCAGTTGAACTAACTGATGGAAAAACAACTTTTATAGCCAATGGTCACAGGGTAAAATTATTCGTGGAAACTGAAGGGATACCTCAAACCGAAGAAATATTAGTGCTTGACAACCCTCCAGCGGATTAAGGAAGCAGGAATTCTAAACTCAGCCGATTACGGGTACTATCTTTCTAAATTCAATTTTTAATATGCAATTTAAGTAATTTCGTCTTTTACCGGATAGACGTAAAAGAACTGGAATGCCTTTTATAGATAGAATAGAAGTTTTTATTTTACTTTTAAAATTAGGTTTAGATAAAGATGTTGCCTTTAGAATAGAAGCCTTAGTTTCTAACCTGAACAAGGAACTGATACGCGAAATCAGAGAAAGAGATCTTTGTAATGGAAATTCAAGAAGTGCTATAAAGAGAAGGGCAAGATTTCTAAAGAGATGTAGAATTTGTGGCAAAAGTGAACATAATGGAAAATGTGGGGACAAAGACAACCAAATCCCAGGGATGAATGTTTGAATGTAATTAAGATGGGAACGACTAGGTGGTTATCCGAAAATCCCGATGGACAACAAAGAGAGAATTCAAACGCATCATTTCTAGGAATCAAAGTTGATGGACCGTTACTATAGAAATCTCGAAGATTTAAAGATGATAGGAGTAGAATTAGATTAAATTTTATTTCTTTTCTTTTATGTTTATTTTCAAAAATTTCATAAAAATTTTATGATAAATTTATGATTATATCATATATGGTTTATATGATAAATTTATCATACCAAAAATATTTTCTTTAAAAAAAGCTTTTATTAAAATAAAAATAAAAAAAAAGAAGAAAAGAAAAAAAAGAGAATCGAGTACTTACTAACAAATCGAGTCGATAGGAGTTCGATTCGATTCATTAGCTTTATAACCTAAAATTATCACACTTTCATCTTCATCTTCCTCATTTCTTCACCAAGGAGGCCGACCCCCACCCCTTTTCCCCTCTTCAAAAATTTCATCACTTTTCACCAAATTTTCTATCCCAAATTACTTAATTAATCATCTTCTCTTCCATTCCACTCCACAAATTCATCAACATTCCATAAAGGGATAGATTTTTCAAGCAAAGCTCCTCTCTTTTTCAACACAATTTCGGCGGCACCACCATTTATTCCGGCAACTATCTACTATTTCTAGCTCTCTACGGTAACTATATATATATATCAATCATTTCAATTTATCAAGCTTTCAATTTTAATTTTAATTTTTTTCCTATAATTTTGTCTAAGTACTTGTTTGTGTTTGTTGTTTGTTGTTGTTTTTGTTGTTATTTTGTCATACCAAATATCGTAGATGGCCATCTAGGAGAAGCTCTAAGAAAAGAAAACCAGATAACCCTGTAGTAGTACCGGTTCATGAACCGCGACCCTTAACTGAACTTGAAGAAGCCGTTTCTTTTGAAAAAACCGCTAGTATTGAAGCTAAAAATGCCTATGATGGATTTTTATTTTAGACAATTTGATGTACTCTGTGGTTAGTACACTGCGCAGTTTTACGTTTTTTTTTCGTTGTTTCTGTATTATTAGAATTTTCCACCCCATTCCTTTCAATTATATGAATGAAGCAAATCCACACCCTTTCTTGAGTAATTTCAACCAATCACCGGTGCTGGTTGAAAGAGGTCTAAATTTTCGAAAAGTGGATAATTGGGCATTCATAAGAATGGACGCGAGATGGGTGGGATTATTTTTGTCGTATGCCCAGAGGAAGAATTAATGTTACAATGGTAAGAGAGTTTTACTCGGTACTTGCAGAAGCTAGTACTGTAGAGTCGTTACAGTCTGTTACCATTAGAGGTACTGTTGTTCCTTTTACTTCTACCATAATCAATCAAATTTTTCATATACCACCAGTCCAAACATCACCCTCTAGTCATTATGAGTATCAGTGGAGACTTGACACCGCTGAAGGATTTATTAACAAATGTTCGGAATCTTATCAAGTTTTATTCCAACATTATGATAGGGATAGAGATGTCTCCACTGCCGCTTTACTTCCCCATTTGAGAACCTGGAAACGTTTCATCAATTCACGAGTTTATCCGGCCAACTGATGATTTCTCGGAACTCAGTGATGATGAATTGTTACTGTTGTATGCTATAACGAGCGGGGCTGTTATAGATTGGGGAATATTGATTCAGAAAGCAGTTGTTAGTTTTGCATTTGGAAGCGGACCGATCCGGGACCTATGCCTTTTGCATGGCCGATTTCCGAATAAGTGTTCGTTTGGCTAGGGTACCGAAAAAGAGCGACTGATGAGTACTTTCCAGCTCGACTTCCTCAGGTAGGGCTACTACCAGTCGATATTCCGGGAGGATCTTCAAGTGGAGAAAATTAGGTAGTTATGATAGTTGTAAGGAATATCAAAGATAATAATAAGATAGAACAAATTAACTTATAATAAATTAGTTTAATCATAACTAGATTAACTTAGTTTTAGTTTTTAGTTTATAATAGTATTTAGTAGTTCACTTGTACTTTTTAATATTGTAATATATTTGTTTGTGTTAGTGTTTTTTTATTTTATTTTATGCTATATTATATAAACGCTAATCTATATGACACGTAACAATATTCACCCGTTATAAAATTTATTTTGTTTCCTCAACCAACTTTTTACTACTCATTACACATCGAGACGATGCCAATTCGTAAGTGGGGAGTAGAGATTGGTTAGTAAATAAAATAAATTTAATATATCAATTACTGATGCACTTAGTTTAATCAATCTTAAGGAAATAAACGAAATAATATATAATCATTATAATAAAAATGATATATTTGGATAGAATAAAATTTTAATTAAGTAAAGTAATCTCGATATATTATTTCTATATTATTTATATCTATGTTAGATTTTTATCAAGATTTTAAGTATGTATACCTAGATAAATAGTATGAAATATTATTTTTTTGAAATTAGACAAAAGTTACTTATAATTATAATAAAATTTTAGAATGATTTTGTTTTCAAGACAAGTATGAATTTGGAATCGGATTAGGAATGATGAGATTTTTGGCATTACTTTGACTAACTATGGCCAAATAAGTCTACCCGAATGTAATTTCCAATTTTTGTCCCCACCTCAGTCTTGCAGAGTGATCAAGACCTCACTCGAAATTAGCCATTCTGATTAACTAGATATAACCGACCTTAACTTAAATTGGTCTACATTTCTTTGAAATCCCGCAAGTTTAGTATGTGCTTCTGGATAGCGGTGACGACATCAAAATTCAATAATGGTATATGCTGAGATTGGAATAAATATTATTCGGAAGGCGATCTATTAACAAAAAGTGTTATTCTCTAGAAAAGAAAAAGTTAGAATAATTAAGTGCTGATGTATCCGTACTCACCTCATGACACTTGAAAGATAGTCGACTCTGGTAATGAGTTCGGATATGTTTGTTGTTAAAAAAAAAAAAAAAAACCAGTGTTAGGATGTTACTGATCAAGGTATTTTTGATCAAAAGTTGAAGGTGTAAGCACGTACGACTTGCCTCTATTTTCTTTTGATTTCCCTTTGTTATCCTTTCGATTAACCAAACACCCTGAGCCTGAACGTTATAAGCCATTTTACCAACTACTTGACTTAGTCCTTGATTCCGAAATTTCATATAGTGGCGATTACAAAGTTATTCTAAGTATTTTATTTTATAGTTATTAAGTAATTCATGTAGAATTTCATTTAGATAATATTTATAACTAATTTATTAAGTTATACACACTTTTTATTTTTTTAATAATCTTAGATAGATAAAATTAATATGATTATAATGTTCACATCATACGTTACTGAGTTAGAAATTTAATCTAGAAGAGCTATATTGTTTGCATTATAACAATTTATATATTATTGCTTATTTTGCTCGAGGACGATCAAAAGCTAAGTGGGGAGTAGTTGATGTATGATAAAAATATAATCATATTATATGACTTTTTATATCGTATTTACGATAATATCGTATAAATTCTATAAAAATATATCTAAAAACACATAAAAATCGAAATCATTATAAATAGATATTATCGTTATTATTTTAGTAAAACTTATAGTTTTTATGATCAAAATTACTGTGGCTCGTGTTTTTGACTGTTTCAGGGTACGTATGATAGAAAACTGAAGAATTAAAACCGAAACAGTACGAAACGGAAGAAAGATATTTTTCAAGATCCGGCCCGAACCGAAAAAACCCGGCCCGAGCCGGAATCTCTCTGCCACCAGCACATGGGGACTGTCAGGAGAGAATCTGCACTGTAGCACCGGCCCGCGCCGGGACTACACCGGCCCGCGCCGGCCTTGACATCCACTCTATAAATACTCCTCATTTGCAGCTTGAGGAAGTTGTACCAATATATATATATATCACTTCTATATATATATATATATTATCTTAATCTAGTGTGTAGTTCTGTAAATACCGTAAACGACACTCGTCGAAATAATACCGTAGTATAAGTATCGTTTTAGTACTTAGAAGGTTTATCAAGGCTCGTTGTTGCTAAATGAGTTGCTATTTCCGGAGAATACGGCTCTGACACTACAATTCTAATCTGGTAACTTTTTAATGTATTTATGTTTGTTTGTTGTTATTAGTATTTATATATTAGTTATAATGATATTAGGCTAACTCTATATCTAGCCAAGATATGAAATTGAATTAGTTTATCTTTTTAGGGAAATAGATGATGACTATGTTAAAATTGAATTAAAATCGATTATAATGAATCTTTTTCTATCTTGCAACGTATTGATAATATTCGGATTGACGTAATTAACCAAGATGAATCGCAACATATAACCTAATGATGAACTGACCAGAGAAGTTAGGATATGAGATAAATGATAGAAAAACCGGAGGGTAAAAATGGCCGAGTGAAAACGTGACAACGGAATCCTATTTCCTACCCGGGGGCAAAGATTTGTCTTGGGAAAGATGAATCTTATTAAATTTGTGTTCAAGATCATAATAATGTTAAAATCACGAGTTTGATTAAAACTACACCGTTTGTGTTAAATCGATCCGCCCGACAACCGGAGCCTCTTGAATAACATCGGCCGTCCGACAAACGGAATAACCTCTTTTATCCGGGGTAGATTTGTACTCGGTACTGTTCGACTAACTAAGATTAGCATGGGGCGGTTGTGGAGATTAAAGCGATGACAATTTGACATATGACAATTTCATACGCTCGTGTGAGGAGGAGTTGTCTAGCTTAGGAATACACCAATTCATATATAATTGATTCACCTTAAAATAAGGAAAGATCGAGCACATCTATTTCTACTAAAAAGAGATACTGATTCAGTGACATATTCTTGGCTAGTCTTTTATAATATTACTAGTATTTATATCTTATATATTGTATTGGTACCTATATATATTTATATCTATATATATATATATATGTATTTCTATATATTTATATATATATTTATGTATCTATATATATATATGTTTTAGTTTTATGCATTTATTTACTGTTTTAAGGTTACTAAATAGAAAAAAAGAAAAATTGCGACTTAGATTGAGTTAATAATAGCTTCTTGGTGTTTAGCCACACTCTGAATTACCATACGTTTCCCTGAGGATTCGACACCTGACTCACCATACTAGCACTACAGTTTGACCCGATACACTGTCGGTTAAGGACTGGAATAGCACTAGGAAAACCCACGTCACCCATGAAGCTATGAAATACAAACTAACATTCCCAATCAACTAATAGAGATTAATAACTATCACAAAAACATTATCTTGGCTAGTATAGAACTAGCCACTCATAGGTATGAAATACAACATTTCAAGCTTGAATTCATACAAATGAGAACAATTAAATCAAGATAAAGACTAAGAAATTACCAATCACAAGCAATAACTTGAAAATGGAACTTACATTAACTTCAAGAAGCTCCAATGGAGTTTGGTACACAAAAGTGAAAGCCTAGCTCCAATCAAGTATTCCAAAAGATTAAAACAAGGATTATTAATGTTACACTTGTAATTAAAAGCTAAACTTTGGTTATATTTTGGCTAAAAGAGAGCCCCTTGGGGCGGTTTGGTGCCACCAAGATTGGAAAAGAGGGTTGGGGAAGATGATGGGTCGAAGGCCCCTAAAATTAGATAAAAAATGAGGTTTAAAAAGCTGAAAATCTGCTTTCTGCGACACCCGGCGTGCGCCGGTAAAGGTCTGGTGTGCACCGGGTGTGATGGAAAACTCTCTGTATAGCTACAGTGACGTTCGGCGTACGCCACTATAAGTCGGCGTACGCCAGCCTTTCACAGCGGCTCAGTAAAATAGTCGGAACCTAAGTTGTAGACCTCCGATTGATGTGATTCAAGATGTGTTGGAAAGCTCGTTTCTTGATCTACAACTCTCATGAAGAAGACTTCTCCAGAAAATGTTGAAATAGTGTCCTAAACCCAATCGGGTTGGACCGGATCCGACCGGCCGGGTCTGATCATTTCTACTATTTCTTTATGTTTATGCATATATTAAATGACTTTTATGTTGTCATATATATGTTCTTTTAGTGAACCAATTATGAATTGTTATATGATAATGTCCTTAGTATTAAAATGTGATAGAGAAACCATGATAGGCGATTATGGTTGATGAGATCTCTAATCACTTTAATAAGTTTGATACTTAAATGTCTCTAGGCTGATGTACTATTATACAAGGCATTGATAGTATAAACAGACTAGCACGTATTAGATGTCTTCTGTCTTTAAGGGCAGGGATAGATCTCGTCTATCGAAGTGTAGAGACACTTGGACTGTACGTGGACGTGTATTAGAGAATGCGTACGTTAGACTGACCCACTTACACGGTTAAGTGTCACACTATATGACGGTTGTGTAATTATCAGGGCTGGTAAAATATCCCGAAGACCCCGACCCGACCCGACATCCGTCCCATTCCCGGCCTGATTTTTTCCCGTCCCGATTTTTCGGGTTTATTCCCGACCCGACTTAAATCGGGTGTGTATTCGGGTATATGACTTCAATCCCGACGGGATCCCGACCCGACCCGATTAAATTAATAATATATATATATATATATATATATATATATATATATATATATTATTTCTTCTACTCATTAAAATTTAATATTAATAATATATACATTTTAAGGGAATAAAATAATTTTTTTTACATTTATATACACCTAGTGAAAAGTGGAATAAGCCAATTACCCTAACCTAAACCTGCATTCTACTTTTGCCGTCGTTTTCTTCACCTGTGTCATTCCTTGTATTTCCGCCGGCGGAGCTAGCTCTTACGGCTCCTCCATAAAAACTCATCTAGCCTATGCTATTTATTCACATGTTTCAGTTCTTCATTGTTGCAATTGGTTCTTAGAGAACAATTGTGGTTATGTTTCAGTCTTGGTAATATGGACCGATTGTCTTTCATTATCATTTCTGTAAGTACATCTGAACAATCAGCATGATTTGATCTGTGTAGCATTATTCTTATCCTCTGTAATTCGTACCTGTATGTTGCTAAGGTCATTATAATTTTATAATTCTGTATCTTGTTGCCGTATACCTTTGATTTTGAATCTTTAATTGAACTTTGAACGGTTTTTGATCAAGCTATGTAATATCTTCGACTATTTGTACTGGCCCCTTACTTTTTCTTTACTAATTACATTATCGATATTTTTATATCATATTAAATTATTAATAGTCTAATTGGATTCAGCTATCAAATATAAGCCCATATTGTAGTTGTACGATTAACTTAGAGAATGCAGGGACATTTGAATGATCAAATACACGATTTCGAAATTGTGGACTATGGATTCTTGTGATGTAAATTTATCAGGCATGTGTTTAAGGAGCTTGTTTAGTAAATGGACATTAAACTTCGGTTATGTTGAGATTTAGATTTTCGTTTCTTACGGTTGTAGTTGTCCTTCTAGAAGTGATCCTTTCAAAGAGAAGGGATTGTTGCTTTTTTCATCGTCTTATGAGTATGCAAACACTTTTTTGTGTGTTTGCATGTCTTTTGTTTCAACCTTCATTATCTCAAAAGAAATAGGAAACTCATGGCCTTACATGCTTAGTTTGATGAGTTGTATTTCATTATATGATGGAAGCATAGGAGGATTAAACAAAAACATATGCCTAATTTGTTATGTATTTTTGTTAAGTAAATATGATAAAAAAAAATTAAGATTGTATGTTTCGGGATACCCTCACCCGACCCGACGGGATCCCGAACATTCGGGTATCCCGACTGTCGGGTCCCGACACTTATCGGGTATGGGTTCGGGTGGAAAAATGGAATCCCGAATCTTGTCGGGTCGGGGAGCGGGTAGGAAGGTTACGGGTCGGGTCCCGACCCGATACCAGCCCTAGTAATTATCCTTTGCACCGGAGTCTTCATGGCATCACGGTGTGGATTGTCATTTTTTACACTATTGAGGTTTCCCCTAGCCACAGGGCGATAATGTGGTAGTGATTGGGTGTGATACTGAAGCATGCGGAGTATACATGTTTGGTCGTCTGGAAATCGCGTTCCCTATCAGTAGGGTGAATATCCGAAAGGGCCTTCTTATAAGGAATGTCTTACTCTCGTGAATCTTTGCAAAGTGGAAGTAAATGAGTTACTTCGAGAGAGCATGATATCCAGATTATAAGATACGGTCGTTAATGTTTGACACTCGACGTACGACCGTATGGATATTATTACGTTGATAGGATTGTAATTTACACGGTAACTGTTTCACATGAAAGGTAGTAGTCATTGCATTTGACTCTTCCGATGATTGGGGGTCACGGTGTGTTGCTAGACGCTATCCCGTGATCGTTAGGCATGAAGGGGATTTTCGTAAATTGCACTTTGTGTCTACGGCCAACATATTCGGAAGCCTATCGGGTCGCACACATATGAACATCTAGCCGGATCAAAATGTGGTTATAGATGATAACCAAATAAGGAAATTTTATCTCACGACTATAAAGGTTATAGTGGTAAATTAATATGATGGTATTTATTTATTATGAATAAATATAATACAAGATATTAATTATGTTGATTAATTAAATATATACACATAATGTATGTGTGTCAAAATTTATTGTGTATATTGATACACATGGATTTTGCAAATTAATTAATCATAGTATTATATTAATTAAAGAATATTACGGATGCCAAATCTTTGGTAGAGGGACGCCATATTCACGCCATTTACAAGTGTATAGGATAAATTTGAATTGTGCAATTTAATTAATAAAGATTACCATAATATTAATATTAGATATTAATTGATTTTGGAAAAAATAGATTTATGGTAACAAGATAAAGATATATTCAATATAAGATATTGTCAATATATATCTTGGAAATATATTTAATAAAAGATATTGAATATTAATGAGATAAATCAATCAAATATATTTTTCTTATTTTACTAGTAAAATATTTTCTTTCTCCTCAATCTATTAGAAGCTAATCCCAATTAGATTGGGAAGTGCATGGGGCGCCCCACCCTCTATATAAGAGAAGGGTTGGCTAGCTCTTTTGTACAACATAATTCCAAGAGTTAATAGTTCTTGTGAAAAATAGAGAGCTTCTTAGGAGAGATTTTAGAGAGAGAGAAAAAGTCGGTCTAGTAACCGAATTTTTCTGGTAGCAATCAATGATGGGATTTCGGCGGGCTGTTCATATGGATCACCGGTAGAGGCCGAACACTTGGGCGGCTCTATGCAGAACTACTCTCCTTAGACGGTCAAAGCGTCGATCTTTTAGATCAAGCAAGGTAACCACCGTCTTTAGCTTATTTGTTAACGAAGTCGATCTTGAGTCGATAGGAAATAAATTTTAAATTCCGCTGCGTTCCCGCGTAGATTTTCTAACAGTGGTATCGGAGCGAGTTTCGAGCTTAAGCAATAAGCATGTTAATTTGCGTAGTTAATTTTATCGTTTAAATCATGTAATTAAAATATGAAAGATTTTTTATTCGCAAAACGATACACGAAAAGAATAAAAAAAAAGGATTGGGTGGTGCTCGGCCGACTGGCGGCGGCACCACCACCGTCCGGCGGCGGCACCACCACCGTCCGGCGGCCAGCGGTCGGCTGCAGCTTTATGGGCGGCGGCTGCTTGGCGGGTCCTTTCCTTTTGTTTTGTGTACTTTGTGATTCAATATGGTTCATAGTTGTGATTGGTAATTCATCTTTTGTTTAGTTGTGTCATGTGGCTAACCAATGGTTCAAATAGTTTGGGCCATTGGGATGCCACATGACATTAAAATAATAATGGCATTTCCAAACTTTGTTTGGAATAGGCGTAGGCCCTTTCCAAACATTTGATTTGGAAAAAGGCCTAAGCCTAGGCCACTTTCAAAATTTTGATTTTGGAAAGTAGTCAGACATATTAACCAAAATATTGGTATTTCCAAATTTTGTTTGAAATAGGCCTAGGCCCATTCAAAATATTTGATTTTGGAAAAAGCCTTGGCCTAGGCCATTTTCAAAATTTTGATTTCGGAAAGGGTCAAGGAAGATGGCTTTTGGTTTAGGAAACCAAAGGCATCCCTTTTGATTAGGAATCAAAAGGAAAGAAACAAAAGAGACCTAATTTTAATTTTGATTTATTTTTGGAATAGTTCTAATTAGTTAAAATTAAAATTGAAATCGGTTTAAAATTAATCGTTAATTTTATTTCGATTAAAATCATTTAATTAATTAAATGTTAATTAGTTAATTGATTGGATAAAATTATTTAATAGATTAAACGTTAATTGATTAATTAAGACGCAAGTAGTTAAATTTTAATTTTATCTTTTTTCATAAGATGTTATTGTATGGATTAGATATAGTAGATATAATATGATTATATGGACCCCGATTGATCATGGACTCGACCGATAAGATATGTGTGAATGATTTAATTTTTATGTTGGTTTAAAATTTTCCTAGGCCGTTATGAAGAACGTGACATAGTTTATTTTCTGCATTTATCCCATTCCCGTTAACTGCCCCCGAGTGCAGCGGGTGTATTTATTTTATTAGATAGAATTAAATGTAACAAGAATGGAATAGAAGAATAAAGATACCATTGGAGATGGCGCATTAAAGATCCTATTGGCGGTTGCAGCTACCCTTAGATTGTGACCCGCGGTTTCGTCAGTTTGTATTCGAAACCGCACCTAGGAAAAGTCCATGATCATACCGGTTACTTTACGCATTTATTTATTTTGTGCTTGTATTTATTTTATATGATACGATAGATGCATGACTAGGCACGATCTAGATTAATGTGTAGGATGTATGTCTATAGAGATAAATATACTTGATGAGACCATAATTAAAATTAATTAAGTGAATTAATTTACATAAATACTTCCACCTCAAAAGAATCAAGTTGAAATTGCCTCCCTATATTATAATGACGGTGAAGAGCCCTTGTTCGGATCTAACTCATCAGCCAAAACAGAGGGTTGACCGACCTCGGGTATATCGTCATTATCGAGATATGATCGTATGAGATCTTACGAATATTGGGGTTATGACTTGACTAAGAATTCTCTCGGCCACCAGCCAAATCGGGGTCGTTTGGATTTTAGAGGCAAGGGTTTGACTACTTCATAAGATGAAAATTGTCAAAGAGTTGACTAGTCAAACAACAAGAGTCGTATAAGATACGATTGACAAAGAGTTGTCTACTTATTAGCCTATTTTCGGCCCACCAGCCAAAGCGGGGGTCGCGGTAGTTTAGTGGGATCTTGTCCACTAAAGAAATTAATAATTCTTGAAAGTCAATTGGGAGTAGTTGACTAGTGGGAGCAAAATCAAAAACCATAAGACCATTTTTGATTTTGCGTGTATAAACAACAACACTCTTTTATCTTTATTTTTATGTTGTAGTTTTAGCAAACTTTATATTTATGTTTTTATTCTCGATTAGTAAAACCAAATTATGACTGTTACATTTTGAGAAACGTTCTCGAATATGGTTAAGTAATTTTAAATCTTTTTAAATAAGCGATGACACGAGCAATCCCGTTATAGTAGTTAGAGACAAGGAGACTACATATTTGACGGAGTTCTCCAAGACTTTAATTATTAATGAAAAGCGGAAGCTCAAGATATGATTAAATCACTTGAAATAAGTTTCAACGAATTAATCATATATTGGATACGATCCAAGATGATCATTCTGTCATACGATGACAATTAATTCAAACGTTGGATAAGAATGACCACATCAAATTTTGGAAAGGTTGTTTTCAAAATTGTAAGATTTAAGTATTGACTTAATTCTTTAAACATTGCTTAAAGGTTAATTAAATAGTTAATGTTTTGAATACGACTCAAAAGGTTAAATAAATTATTTAATAAACTTTAGATTTTCTTTATGAAAGAAAATTAAAGACATAGCTCTTGTGATCTTTCTTAAGTCTTATGAAGATTACACTAAGAAATATTTACAAGTGCTTAAAGGATTGAAAGGAAAGTTAGGGCATGTGCTTAAATAGAGAGCTTATCGAAGTCTCTATTCTAGGCAAGTGTGTTGAGATAAATCTATCTAAGTTCAAGTCAACTCTTAGATATATTATATCTTACGAGTGTGATTAAATTTGAAAGATTAAATACAACTATGGAAGGTGAAGCAAACGTTTTGTAACACTTACCATATTCTAGATCTAGTAAACTGATAAGAGAACTAAATAAATGTTTTTATGTTCCGGTTCTTATGAAGAACATACTTTCAGTTATTCGTTAGGATTTAGTAGACATATTCAATTGTAAAGAATAAATGTTATTCCGATAAAGTTGATAGGTCACTGAATCTAACATACTAGATTGTTGTCACTATATAGTTGATATATGTGATGAAATCTCAACTAAATATTTGTATGGCTGTTATCATTGATATTTGTAGTTGTTCTAGATGTCGACTCTCTGGAAGAGAAACGTATAATCAAATATCATTTAGATGATGTCTAAACCATATGATTATGAATCATGTGGGTGATACGTATCTTATCTAAAGATGACTAAAATACCCTTTTATGAAAAGGTTATAAACTCTAGAAAAATTGTCTAAAGCCTAAACATACCGATGTTTGTTGGCTTATGACAATTAATGCCACAAATAATTGTTTATTAATCTCTACGACTATTTTTAGAAATAGTCAAATGTACTCAGTGAAGTGCATAATTCGGAAAGCCCGAAAAGTTCGAACTAGTATGAATATGAGGTTGATGAACTGCTTAAGAATTAATCTTCAATTGGATTGAAGCAATTAATATCTTTAGGGCGTTTCAGAAGTCGTCTGAAATAGAATCAGATTCTCCCTTGAAAGATACCATCTTTGGGATATGCAATTAGATTGTGCTCCCTAAATGGAAACGACACTTTATATGATAAAGGTGTGACGCAAGCCATGCGAAGTATCTCTTACCTGTTTCGGGATAGTGCCCTTATACTTAACCGAGTTCCAAAGAATAAAGGTTGAATAAATTCCATATTAGATATGGAAGAGGATAATGTCGAATCTATCTTAACCGATGATTTGAAGTTGTCATAGGCAAAGTCAGAAAGGCTTGGAGCCTAGTACGACATATGCAACTTTGTGGAATATCTTAGCAAGTACGCTAGATAATGTTTACTTGACCACGGAGCAAAATGTGTTTGTCTCCAAACATACTGTCTTTTAGAGGAAGTGTTTCTTCCAAAATAAACAGTGGGAGTAGATTTAGATCTCAAAGGTAGTTTGAGAACCACAAGGAGATATTCAACCATAGGAACGTGAGCAAACGCCACATAGTGATGAGGTGTAGAACACTGCTCAGTGCACACAAAAGTTCTGTAAGTCTGTGGATAACCTCAAGCCCGAAAAGGCTATTGGTATGTTCATCTTGAAGAATGAATATCTCACGACTTATGAAGGAATGTTTGAAAGGCAAGATTGAGAGATATGGTCAGGTGCCATAATATCTGAATTAGATTCAATCAGTGACAACCAGGTTGTGAACCTGGTCTATCTTACCTAGAAGGAATGTCCTTGAAAGGGCTGACATGGATTGTAATATGATTACCATAAGGCTATAGTGACGGATAAAGGGTACGGGGTGTAAACCTTGTAATTATCTTTATGCTGCCAGCTGAGCCCGGTTCTATTCAGACTATGCTTGTTACAGCTTCGTATCATGGCTATATGATAGTGTTGAAGACGTTGGGCAAACAGCTCGATGTTCATAGACGATAACATGATATGTGAGCCCACGAGATCCATTTATGGACTCAAACAAGTTTCTCTAGACGATTTCTTTGTTTGATAATCAAAGGAGTTTGATTTAGTCAAAAGAAGAATATGCCCAATGTGCAAGATGGATAGTGGGAGTGTGTTACGATTTTTGAGTAAGGTATTAGATATCTCTCTCAGGAATCATCACCCCATGTCACAGTCAATTAATGTTTGGTAGTTCAAGGTCTTTACGAAAGCACTTGGATTGGCGTTCTTATTTTTGGAAATAAGAATCTATAGCGATAAATTTAACTGCTGTTAGATTATAGTTTACCTATATAGATGTGATGCTAAAAGAGTTTAGCATAGATCGCGACAGGGATACTGCTAGCCGGTGTTCTCAAGATCTATCTATGTTAGGACGTTTGTCCTAAAGATAAGGTAAGATGATACTTATGGAAGGTTCCCTTTGCTACTGCAATAAGATCCATCATAAGAGTTATGCCAGATGTTCATACTTTATGAAAAGTCATGAGCAAGTATGAAAGTAAATCTGGTGAATGTTGAGAATATCCTTAAACAAGTTAAGGAAGAGTTCCTAGTTTATTGAAGCTTGGAATTAAATAAACGTAGATATACATACGTATATCCTGAGCCTTATGAAGGCGAGTGAGAGCTACTGTCTGGGTTTGCAATCACTTTGATTAAGTGATACAGTGAGCTGGAAATGTTCTTAGCTATGGGTCACTGTAAATTCTACAACTGAGCTGTCACGGATTTTATCTAAGCAAAATAAACAAGTAATAAATTTATAAATCCGGTATACCCCAAGTGTAGGGATCGTAGTATAGAGGTTGATACCGGGTCGATCTTACGGGGAATCGGGGTTGCTTAATCTAGTTTTTATTATCTAACCTAACTATGTCACGATTACTACTAAAAAGATATGAAAATAAAAAAGTGAATAACTAAAACGAAAAAAACGAAACTAACAATAAGAATAAGCTGGATGAGAAGATCGAGATCTAAAGCCAGGGAATTATGATTGCGAACACAATTATCTAAACTAAATCTATTCTAAATCTATTATGAAATAAAGATTGTGAATTTACTAAGCAATTCAAATTCAAGTGGTTTAATCAATAATTTACGAACGAACAAGCAATTGATCCACCTATCCTTTAACTATCAATTTCTATCTAGATTGTCTCATGATTTCTAACCAAGTTGTGATCCACCTAGCCAAGGTATGAACTCCTAATTTCTTAGACAAGTTCGCCTATTAATCTTTTATCTTTCGATCCTAAAGATTAACGCTTCCAAATCAAAGGTGTGAAATCTCTCAATTTCTAACCTAGAAATCTAACCTAATAACTCTCGTTAATTAGATTAAAGGTCTAATCTTTATTATGGCGATCTAGGGTTTAACATGATTCTCATCAATATAAACAATCAACATGCAAAGATCTTTCGATATAAATTGCACAAAACATGATAATCATAATAAAGAAACAACTTGAATTAAATACTCACAAGACAATCGAAGATGAAATCAATATGTTGGTTGGATGGCTTCACAACGCTTGTTCAAAAGAGGTCTAGCCTCTTAGTATCCCTTTGAAGCTCGAATTGCTTGAATAAAAGTACATAAAGTGTTTGATCTAAACTAGAAATTTAAAAGCATAAACTTTGAATAAAAACTAAGGAAAAACGTAGCTGAGCCGCCCCTAGGGTTTAGGGTTCGAATATCTGATGTAATTGTTGTAAATAACGCAGCTATATATAGAATTTCAAGGCGGTGCTGCTATGTCGGCTGACTGGACGCCCGTTTGATGGGTTGAACGCCCGTCCAGATGCTTAAAAATCTTCGAGTCGGGCCGAGTCATGATCAGACGCCCGTCCTTCTTTAAATCAGACGCTCGTCCATCAATTTGGGGAGAACTCTGAATCAAGTTTCTTCTTCCGGACGCCCGTCCAATAAGGTGGACGCCCGTCCACTGGACGGAGAATTGGACACACGTTCAGATACTTCAAATCTGATTTTTCCATCTCTATCTTCAATCAACTTCATCTCTATCTCTTTTTCTTCATATAACTCCGATCCTTAACATCTTTTAATCCTCTTTTGAACCAATTTCGTGTATCTGCAATATAATAAAACATGGAAAAGTGTAATATCATCCAAATCAATATAAAATCAACAATAAAACACCTAAATCAACCAATTTTGCGATTAAACCGTTTAAAACCTCATTTGCTCAATAATTCAATTAAACACTTAATTTCTATGCAAATTATACGAATATGGAGAGAATTGTTACCAAATATAATGATATAAATCGTATAAAATCACCCTTAACAACTCCCCCACACTTAGCTTTTGCTCGTCCCGAGCAAAACAAAACAAGATAAAGGCTCGAGAAAAGATAGACATCTCAGCAAGTACAAGGCATATTCAATAACTTAGAGGTTCACCCCGGTGTGTGTGCAGAGCCATAACAAACTTCCACTAAGTCCAAACTTGAAAATTTCAAAGCAAACTAGCTAATACCCCCTTCAAACTAGAGATAAATGATACTTATAAGGTGTACCCTACAAAACGTGACATATCCCGAAAAAGATGATAGAATACATTTATGACCTTTCTGATATACTCATAGGATAATCCCTACAACATATCTGTCAGTTTATACTGGGGATAAGGTAGACGATAACTAAGTCTTTTACTCATTCATACCAGATTCCTTATATAAGTTGATTTAACTATTTTCACATTTGAACACACATCAGAATGAGCTCTTGCCCTGTCATAGCAGAATAGGATATTCGAGATATACCCTACCTTACTCAAATCATAAGGCAGCTTTTTCTGACTGTCGTGAGCTTTTGGTCATCATAGTGGTATAGGACATTCGAGATATGCCCTACCTCACTCCAATCATCGACCAGCTTTCGACACACCCAATTAATTCAACTTTTTGCTTTTTGAACATACTTTAGTTACGTTTTACTTATCACATTCAAGCCTAAGATATTCACAGTATGTCATACTTTGGCTATAAACACAAACTATCATAATCGTCACGATATGTACGTTAGCACTAAGCACATGACTTATAAGATAACAAAAATCACTAATCAAAAGGGGTATAGCTTTATATTATAGCTCATCATTCACTATGGCTCGTGAAATATATATCGGGTGAAACAACTAGCTTACTGGACATACAGTATACAGCATCAATGACTATAACAATAACGAACAAAGATATGCATTGCTTACTCGGGACAGAACAAAAATTTTGAAAAATTTAGCTCATTTTGCATAGAATCATAATGATATAAGCAAACGAATAAATACACATAACCATTCCCCTCCCCCACACTTAAACCACAACATGTCCTCAGGTTGTGCAGAAAGCAAAAAGAACAAAAATACTTAGCTGATCGTAACAGATACTCGAATCGTTGGTCAGGCTGGTGCATGAAAAGGCCAACGCTCTCGAAGGCGTATAGAACTCGTTCCAACATGACTCAAACGTAACCTCGACAAAACGTCTAGAAAGATATCTGCACTACTTGACAAACACGGAAAAATCTCGGGGAAAACGGGGAAATTATACCATAATGAAAAGTATACAGTAAAATCGAATTATATCAAAAGATGAAGCATTCAATACAATGAAAAGTGAAAGCATAGAAATGTCAAATGAAAGTACGGAATGCCTTAAGGCTTACATGATTCATCGAGAAAAATATAGCAACGAGAACTGACAGTATCTAATAGGAAAAGTACAATGAATCAAGTAATGAAAAGTAGCAGGATAATACAAGCATCTTATCAAAAGTACATAAGCCAGAATCAGAATCATAATATCAAGTCTGCCCCGGTGCGGAAGAAGCATCAGCATGAGGTGATCCACCCGTAGGCGAGTAAGTCTGCTCCTCATCGGTAGACGACTCAGACTCATGAAGAACATCCGCAATGGCCTGCTCAATCTCATCCGAGTAAACGTAATCTATAATGCTGGGGTTGAAGACGCTGTCGTCCCTCGGAAGACGGCCCTCACTCATACACCGTAAAATAGATAAGATATTGTTCTGAGAAGTCCTCATATCCTCCATCCAGTTTCGTACCCTATTAGCCATACTCAACCTCATCCGGACTGAGGGAGATAAAGATGGAAGGGAAGATGCTCGAGGCGGTGCTGAAGATGAACCGGGCTCACGGGCTGCCTCAGCCTCAGTCTGAGTCTGACCAGAAGATTTCACTTTCTCCCGCTGCAAGAACCTTGGATTCTTCGGTTTGTGATCGGTCTTATACTCGGGAACTTTAGCACCTTGACAGAGACCGTGGATCAAATGCGGACATATCAAACACCTCGCATAGACCTTCTGATTTGTGGCTATCTCATCAAAAATGTCTTGTCCTACATCGACATTCAACTTGAAATTCAAGGCATATAACATCCCGAGGTCACCAATGTGAAAATGGGTCAGGTTGTTCTTAGGTAACAACCTGTTCTGAATAAACCGACATTGGACCTTCCAATCCTCCGTCCAACTTGTAGTGACCAACTCCTTCCTATCTCCGCCCGGTCTGAGTGTCCACGGTACCTCCGGGCACCCTAACAATCTCAACTCCTCCAACGGATCTTGACCGGCATCCTGCTTGGCCTTTATTGCCTCCTTGTAGTCTAACCCCTCAAAAGGTGTCAAGTTATACTTCTCGTTTATCACCTTAGGCGTAAACGGCACCTTTACACCCCTAACCGTCACTACTCTTGTTTCCAAATCCGTTTCCGAGCAATTGGCATAGAACTCTCGGACCAATGTAGCATTAACCGGAGTCGTCGGGGCTACCATCAATGCTCCCCACTTTCTATCCTTTAATAACTTCACAAACAAAGGATCAACTTGAGTCGCTAAAATAGCCCTCTCACTTAACATTGTTCGAGCTATATAATGCTTATTGTACACATCAAGAGCCTTAGGGTTTATGAACCGACGAGCTAATGGCATAGGAACTGGGGGTCTAACGTTCTGTCTAGGTGGCTCAACCTCTTCACTTGCCTCCTCCTGTCTAGGCCTAGATGCCTCACCACTCCGGTCACCCCTAGGAAATCTCACCAAAGGCACATCATCATCAGTATCCGAACTAGAGTCAGACTCATCACGTAGTGGTGCTCTAGATGGAGCTTGTGTAGCCCTAGGAAGGCGTTCTCTTATAAGCACACCCCGGTTAGGATCAACTGAGGCAGGGTCTACGACCTTTGGCTTCTTACGTGGTTCACTGGCAACTCCCTTACCATGCCTCTTTTGTGCCCTTTTACGCACCATGATGAACTTAGGCTAAACCAACAACCATCCCAAACCACAATTCACACACACCACCCGTTTATCGTCCAAACGGGATTTCAAAACCAATTCACACCAAACCAACACCAAAACCACAATGCAACCCATCCATAACCATCAACATCACCCCAATCATCAACAGAACAAGAAACAAAAACAAAACAGGAGAGAAAAAAAACAAATATGGGAAGATTCATATAAAAGAGTCGACTCGAAGATCGAACTCGAAAAAACGTGAAATAATTTAAGAAAAGGTGATAAAAACTTACCACATAGGATGATGGGATGATGATAACGAGGATTAGAAGCCTAAACAATGCTAAATCGAACACAAAAATCGAACTTTTTCTTCTATGAAACCGCACGAGCTAGGGTAATGGATCGAAATAACGGTTGTGTGTTGGAGGATTTGGTTTGAAAAATCGAAAAGAGGGGATTGAGGGCTGTTTGCAGGACTTTGAATCGCCCAATTTGGTTTAGAAACGAAGAATTTAGGGCAAAAGGAGGGCAAAAGTCGGGTTTTGCAATTTGAAAATTCTGATGCAAATAAAAAATTGGGAGCAGGGGTATATATAGATGCAGGTCCGAACGGGCGTCCATGAAACTGGACGGGCGTTCAACTGGAGATCCTATGAACTGGACGGGCGTCCAGGTATTCAGACGCTCGTCCAGGTTGTCAATTTTTGAACAGAGTTGGAGGGAATCTTGCAGACGGGCGTCCAAGAAATTTGGACGCTCGTTCAATTTTTTCAAAGGGCGGACGGGCGTTCAGGAAGTGTGGACGCTCGTCCAAGGCAGACACAGGCCAGACGGGCCTCCAAAGGCATGGACGCACGTCCAAGGCAGAATTTAGCAAAAACTTAAGATTTTTTTCATTCAAATCAATTTCAAACTCTTATTTCATTATAAAAATTCGTACAAAACTTCAAATAACAAATAAAAACTGGAAAACACATAAAACACTAGAAAATAGTGGGTTGCCTCCCACCGAGCGCTTTTGTTTTACGTCGTGCTCGACGAAACAGCCTAACGACGCTAGTCATCATAAATCTCCGCCCAATCCACAATCCGGATCAGACGGCGGAGCATGTCAAGAGCAGGGGGAAAATCATACTCGTCCTGTAAACCCCAGTCCTCGCCAGCAATATCCACTCCTCGGAAATGCTCAGCTTGCAGCACTAGCGCCAAGTCAGTCAGCATCGGATCATTGAGGATTGTATACGGTCGTCCTAAAGTCTCATGCAGGTCCTCCGAACTAAAATCTCCACCTCCCGAAGATCGGGGTACAATGAGAACATATGTAACGGTCCGATGCGGGTACTAATATCAAAGTCTACGTCCAAAATGATAGTCCCTCCGGGTCCGTCACCTAGAGTGATAAGTGGGATCCTACTAATGAAAGGAAACTCCTCTGGTAGAACTCCGTAATCCATATCTAAAAACACAGCTAAACTGAACAGATTCAAACAAAAGCTTAATTAGACTTAAGATAAAAGCTAAATCAAAGAAAAGAAAGACATAAAGGAGAGAGTACTAATATAATAAAGGATATCTAGGATGCCTCCTAGTGGCGCTTTTGGTTAATGTCGTTAGCTCGACACTCCTTTAGCTCAACCTGGATCAGGCCATTTAACTTTTCTGCCAGCCACTACCTCGTGTAGGCTTTGATCAGTAGTGTGGCTACAGAAACAGCATCTAACACATGGGGTTAATTCTTTAATTGCCTTCCACACACGTTTAAACCTCCCCATGGTTGATTTCTTCTTCTTCTGACGACGTTTCAACTGTTGCTCCTTCTCAAACTCTTCCACGTCCCAACTACCTGCTAGAACTTCCTCAGAAGGACCACTACCGTCATCCTCAGAAAACAGATCGGGTGAAAACTCGTCAAATTTATTGATTTCTGAAGTACCACACCCGAGGATATCGAGGAATCGAACAATCAAAGGCTTCTCCTTGGCCTGGCCAATGTAATGCTTGCACCTTTGACCATTCACTCGGAACGGCTGGTCACCATAACCTCGTAGTTCTAAAACACCTCTAGGAATGATTTGGAGAATTTCAAAGGGACCGGACCATCGTGTCCTCAACTTACCAGGGAATAGATGTAACCTAGAATTGTACAATAAAACTTGTTCCCCAACTTGGAATTCTCGCTTCTTGATTTTGGCATCGTGAAGGAGTTTTGTCTTTTCCTTACTTATCCTGGCGCTTTTGTAGGCCTGAAGTCTAAATTCGTCCAACTCATGCAACTGTTGCAATCGATGTTTTCCACAAGATTGGGTATCGAAGTTTAAAAACTTCGTGGCCCAATACGCTCTATGCTCTAACTCAACTGGCAAGTGGCATGGTTTACCATAAACCATTTGATAGGGTGATGTACCCATGGGAGTCTTATAGGCGTTCGATATGCCCACAAGTACATCATCCAACTTTAGACTCCGATCTTTTCTATGACCGTGCTTGTTTTCTCCGGGATCTTCTTTAAACTTTGGTTGCTTCTTTCAACCTGACCACTCGTCATAGGATGATATGGTGTGCCAGTTTTGTGCGGGACACCATATTTCTCAAGCACTTTCTCTAGAGGTCGGTTGCAAAAGTGTGTCCCTTCATCACTAATCAAGGCCCGTGGACACCCGAATCTCACGAATATGTTTTTCTTTAGAAATTTCATGACCGTCTTATGATCATTGTGAGACGTGGCTTGAGCCTCCACCCATTTTGATACGTAATCCACGCAGACTAAGATGTATTTATTTCCACAAGACGATGGGAATGGTCCCATAAAATCGATACCCCATACATCAAAGACTTCGCATTCTAGGATGGGTTTCAATGGCATGTCGAAACGCCTTGTTAAAGTTCCGGTTCTTTGACACCTATCACAAGCTTTACAGAAGGCTTCTGTATCTTTAAAGATCGTGGGCCAATAGAAGCCGGATTGAAAGATCTTAGCAACGGTTTTCCAAGGACCAAAGTGACCGCCGGTGGGTCCACTGTGGCATTGCTCAATAATATCACGTTGCTCGGATTCTGGAACACATCTTCTTAGCAAACCATCTTTACAAATCTTGAAGAGGTAAGGTTCATCCCAAACGAATGTTTTCAAATCAGAGAAGAATTTCTTCTTCTCCTGATAGGACAATTCTGGATCAAGATATTGGGAATGAAGGTAGTTTACGATGGAAGAATACCAAGGAACATCTGGAGCACAACCGTCGATAAGCATGACATTCTCCAGAGGAAAGTAAAGATCTATATCGTCGGGGTCATCCTTTTCCTCACTCAACATTCTTGAAACGTGATCGGCCACTACGTTTTCACTGCCCTTTTTGTCTTTAATTTGGACATCAAACTCTTGTAGGGTCAGTATCCAACGTAGTAAGCGCGGTTTAGCCTCTTTCTTTGTCATCAAGTATCGCAAAGCAGCGTGATCAGTCCACACAACTACTTGAGCACCCAACAAGTAACTACGAAACTTGTCCATAGCAAAGACTACGGCCAATAATTCCTTTTCAGTCGTCGTGTAGTTTACTTGAGACGAATTTAGTGTGTGACTGGCGTAATAGATTGGCTGGAATTTCCCTTTTATTCTCTGTCCTAAGACTGCACCAACATCATAGTTTGATGCATCACACATAAGCTCGAAGGGGAGATTCCAGTCAGGCGAAATAAGGATCGGCACGGAGATTAATCGACTTTTAAGCTCCTCAAACGCTTGCTTGCAACTTTCATCAAAATCGAATACAACGTGTTCTTTAAGTAGTGTAGACAGGGGCTTGGCTATCTTGGAAAAGTCTTGAATGAATCTCCTATAGAAACCGACATATCCAAGAAAACCTCTGACTTCGCGCACATTCTTAGGATAGCTCATCTTCTCGATAGCTTCTACTTTGGCCCTGTCTACCTCAATACCTTTGGCGGAGATCTTGTGGCCAAGAACTATTCCCTCATCTACCATGAAATGGCACTTCTCCCAGTTCAGGACTAAGTTCTTCTCCACACATCTGGATAAGACCCGGTCAAGATTGTCAAGACAATCATCGAAGGATTGACCAAAGACCGAAAAGTCATCCATGAAAATTTCCATACACTTTTCAACTAGCCCGTCAAAGATAGCCAGCATACATCTTTGAAATGTAGCGGGGGCATTGCAAAGACCAAATGGCATCCGCCTGTAAGCGAATGTACCATAAGGGTAGGTGAAAGTGGTCTTTTCTTGGTCAACTGGATCGATGGGTATCTGAAAATATCCTGAGTATCCGTCTAGGAAACAGTAGAATGCATGTCCCGCCAGGCGCTCTAGCATCTGGTCAATGAATGGTAGGGGAAATGATCTTTCATTGTGACCTCATTGAGCTTCCTATAGTCGATACAGATTCTATAACCAGTAACGAGCCTCAATGCTATTTCTTCTCCCTTCTCATTCTTCTCAATAGTAATTCCTCCCTTTTTGGGAACTACCTGAGTCGGGGATACCCATTCATTGTCAGCGATTGCGTATATGATACCCATATCTAAAAGCTTGATAATTTCCTTCTTGACCACCTCTTGCATATGAGGGTTGAGCCTCCATTTCCGGGGCATGTCTAACACATTTCGCACCCTCTTCAGTTTTGATTTTATGCATACAGATGTCAGGGGATATCCCTCTGATGTCTCCTACTTGCCAACCAAAGGCTTTTTCATTTTTCCTCAAGACGTTTACCAGCTTCATTTCTTCTAATCGAGACAGCTTGGCAGATATAATTAATGGAAGCTTGTCGCCTTCTCTTAAAAACACATACTTTAGATGTTTAGGCAACGGCTTCAGTACCAAATATGCAGGGGGGGTCTTCTAAACTTGATTTAAGATCTCCACTTTTCAACTCGACATCAGTGAGTTTACTTAGTGGTCCCACTGCCAAAGCTTCTTCTATCAACAACTCATCCTCAAATTCAGCTTCTAACTGTTCTAGATTCACCACACCATGATTATTCAGCTTCTCAATTAGTCGCTCGTATTCTGTTGCAACTGCCATGACTTGCTTTTCCATGAAATCATTGAAGTCATCAGACTTATCGTCAATGGAGAAGCCGGTTGGTACTTCAGAGGGTCTATGGATAGCTTTGGAAACATTGTAACTCACCTCTTGGTCACCAACTCGTATCGTCACCTGCCCACCATCACAGTCAATGAGGGCTCTGGCTGTAGACAGAAACGGTCTTCCAAGAATTAGAGGGACATTCTCATCCTTCTCTATGTCCAGAATGTACTAGTCAACCGAGAAGGTAAATTTATCAATTTGAACTAACACGTCCTTTAATATTCCTGCAGCTTTCTTGGAAGATCTATCCGCGAATTAAAGATTCATGGTGGTGGGTTCTAAGAGATTGTCTAACCTAAGCTGTTTGCAGACAGACAATGGCATCAGGCTTATGGATGCACCCAGGTCACATAAAGAGTTTGGGAAGACTAGGCCTCCCATCATCAATGTGAGAACAAATTTCCCAGGGTCACCCCTCTTGATTGGTAGATCTTCATAATTGATCATAGCGCAATCCTCACCAATCAACCGATCCATGTCTGCTAACTTCTTCTTAGAAGAAACAACATCCTTGATGAATTTGGTATACTTAGGCATCTCGACCAAAACCTCGGATAATGGAAGATTAACCTGAGTATTTTTCAGAAGGTTTAGCACTTTTTCATACTTTTTATCCTCATTCAGGGAGATGTTGCTTTTTCTAGGTGGAAATGGAAGCTTTTTCAAGTCACTCTCAGAAAGGACTTTCTTCGAGGATGAACTGACAGCTTTGTCTTCCAAGTCTTTCCACCTCACCACTTTTTCATTCTTCTTACTAGTCAGGGGATCAGCCTCCTGACTCTCGCTTGATTCTTCGTTCCTCAGGGGTTCGGCCCACCGAGGACTTCCAACTCTTTCACCTCTCGGGGGATCGGCCACCGAGTATTCTCTTGCGGCCAAGGGGAACGTAGGTGCTCGACTTCCCCTCTGCCTTATCGGCGGCGGGGAGGGGTTAGTGGTTTCCCTGGTGAGGGAGACCACTTAGTTGAGTACCTGACCTTAAGTTCATCGCACTGGCCTCTTCTCTACCGTACGGAATTGAAGGTACCAGGTCAGTGCATTGGCTATTATTCAAATCGGTTTGAGCAACTTGACCACCCTTTAGATTCTTTTCTGTGAAGCTGGGCAACTGCCCTGGGGGTCTAGAAGCTAACTGTTCAGCCAATTGCCCGAGTTGCCTCTCAAGATTTTTCATTGTTCTATTTTGCTCCTCCCGAAAGGAGCTCCATTCAGCTTGGATATCATTCGAGTGCGAGGGGCCTTGAGAGTTTTGGAAGTTCTGCGGATAAGGCGGGCTGGGCCGATTCTGAAATGTAGAATTAGAATTCTTAGGCCAATTCTGACTGAACCTTTGATTCTGATTGGAAAAATTGGAGTTCTGGTTCTGGTTGTAAGTAGGGTTTCGATTGAAGTTTTGATTTTGATTAAAATTTGAATTTGGATTGAAATTTTGATTCTGACTGAAACCCTAGTTTTGAGGATTACTCTGGCCAGAGAATTGATTATTAAACCTCTGATTGGACTGGCCAGAGAAAGCGTTTACATCAGCATTCTGTCCGTTCATAGGACAGAAACGAGATGTATGCCCCACATTGTCACAGTTCTAACATGTGACTGGATTATACTGTCCATTGTCATGAACAATATTAACTTGATAAGCAGAGGGGGAGACAAATTGACACTGGCCAACCATATGGCCAGTCTGACAACAATTTTCACAGTACAGAACTTGAGAGTTCTGTTGAAAAGAAGAATTTTGATTGATCGAATTGGGAGAAATTTGAGAGGTTGCCATCTGCTTTTGCAGCATGGCGATCAGACTTTGCATATTCACCTCCTCGATCTTGGGAGGAGGAGGTGCTTGGATAGCTTGATATGAGGGGGCATAATTGTATTTGGCAATATCCTCGAATAATGCCCACCCCTCTTCAGGTGTTTTTTCTTTAAAAATACCCCACTAGAAGAACTATTGACCATGCCCTTCATGAGCTCGGTCAATCCACTGAAAAAAGTATTGACTTGCCTTTGTAACGGAAAGCCATGATGGGGACACTTTCTCAGAAGAGACTTAAACCTCTTCCAACACTCGAAAAAATTCTCATTTTCCTTCTGGAAGAATGTGAAAATATCACTTAAACATTGGGCTGTCTTAGAAGGTGGGAAGTATTGACTCATGAACTCTTGCTCGAGTTCCGCCCAGGTAGTGATGGTTTCAGAGGGAAGAGAGTGGTACCACTCTTTTGCCTCCCCTCGTAAGGAAAATGGAAACAGTTTAAGCTTTATAGCATCCTCACTTACTCCTTGGATGTGAGTTGTACCGCATATCTCTAGAAATGTGTGCAAGTGAGTATGAGGATTTTCTGACTGATAACCGTGAAAAATCGATGCATGCTCCATCATCTGGATAAGCCCAGGTTTCAGTTCAAAGGTGGGTGCATTGATGGTTGGTAGAACGATAGCCGGGTTGACCCTGACTTCGCCACGCATGGCGTAATCAGCCAACGTACGTCTATTTTCAGCAGCCATAATGACTATGTTTTCGATCTCTTGAGCTAGATCTTGCTCGATATCTCGATCGACTGTGTTCTCTTCGTCAGGGAGGTCCGCAAAATGGAGTCTTCTCCTGTTTGGTCGGACTATGGTCCGCTCGAGGTCAGGGGTATAGAGGAGTGGACCCTTTTGACTCCGAGTTTGCATAAACCGATACCAAAATCTAGTTATTTAACGAGAACGAAAAGAGAGGGAAAGTGGTGGCAGACAGGCTAGACGGTCGTCTGGAGAATGAACAGGACGGGAGTTCGGATGACCGGACGCTCGTCTAACAGGTAAAAAAATGAACAGAGTTGTAAAAATTTGATCGGACGGGCGTCCACTACCCTAGACGCCCGTTTACTGGAACAGAAACGAAACAGAAACTAAACAAAATATCTAAATTAAAATTAATAACGAAAATAAAAACTAGACAACCGTCCGGTTCCCCGGCAACGGCGCCAAAAACTTGTCACGGATTTTATCTAAGCAAAATAAACAAGTAATAAATTTATAAATCCGGTATACCCCAAGTGTAGGGATCGTAGTATAGAGGTTGATACCGGGTCGATCTTACGGGGAATCGGGGTTGCTTAATCTAGTTTTTATTATCTAACCTAACTATGTCACGATTACTACTAAAAAGATATGAAAATAAAACAGTGAATAACTAAAACGAAAAAAACGAAACTAACAGTAAGAATAACTGGACAGAAGATCGAGATCTAAAGCCAGGGAATTATGATTGCGAACACAATTATCTAAACTAAATCTATTCTAAATCTATTATGAAATAAAGATTGTGAATTTACTAAGCAATTCAAATTCAAGTGGTTTAATCAATAATTTACGAACGAACAAGCAATTGATCCACCTATCCTTTAACTATCAATTTCTATCTAGATTGTCTCGTGATTTCTAACCAAGTTGTGATCCACCTAGCCAAGGTATGAACTCCTAATTTCTTAGACAAGTTCGCCTATTAATCTTTTATCTTTCGATCCTAAAGATTAACGCTTCCAAATCAAAGGTGTGAAATCTCTCAATTTCTAACCTAGAAATCTAACCTAATAACTCTCGTTAATTAGATTAAAGGTCTAATCTTTATTATGGCGATCTAGGGTTTAACATGATTCTCATCAATATAAACAATCAACATGCAAAGATCTTTCGATATAAATTGCACAAAACATGATAATCATAATAAAGAAACAACTTGAATTAAATACTCACAAGACAATCGAAGATGAAATCAATATGTTGGTTGGATGGCTTTACAACGCTTGTTCAAAAGAGGTCTAGCCTCTTAGCATCCCTTTGAAGCTCGAATTGCTTGAATAAAAGTACATAAAGTGTTTGATCTAAACTAGAAATTTAATTGCATAAACTTTGAATAAAAACCAAGGAAAAACGCAGCTGAGCCGCCCCTAGGGTTTAGGGTTCGAATATCTGATGTAATTGTTGTAAATAACACAACTATATATAGAATTTCAAGGCGGTGCTGCTATGTCGGCTGACTGGACGCCCGTTTGATGGGTTGAACGCCCGTCCGGATGCTTAAAAATCTTCGAGTCGGGCCGAGTCATGATCAGACGCCCGTACTTCTTTAAATCAGATGCTCGTCCATCAATTTGGGGAGAACTCTGAATCAAGTTTCTTTTTCCGGACGCCCGTCCAATAAGGTAGACGCCCGTCCACTGGACGGAGAATTGGACGCACGTTCAGATACTTCAAATCTGATTTTTCCATCTCTATCTTCAATCAACTTCATCTCTATCTCTTTTTCTTCATATAACTCCGATCCTTAACATCTTTTAATCCTCTTTTGAACCAATTTCGTGTATCTACAATATAATAAAACATGGCAAAGTGTAATATCATCCAAATCAATATAAAATCAACAATAAAACACCTAAATCAACCAATTTTGCGATTAAACCGTTTAAAACCCCATTTGCTCAATAATTCAATTAAACACTTAATTTCTATGCAAATTATACGAATATGGAGAGAATTGTTACCAAATATAATGATATAAATCGTATAAAATCACCCTTAACATGAGCCAAAACACCGTATTGCCTTGGAGGCACAACGGGAGCAGTACATGGATCTAGAAGGTTCATTCCAGAACCTTGTTTGGTACTTCCACCTTTTCTATATATCTGATATAGTAAGTGGATTCTTTGCTTGAAGCAAGGACCATGGTCTCGTCAGAGATTCGTGTGTGTGTTGAGGCGGTTCATTTGACTTGGTCATTTGGAGCATGGTATGAAGATAGTCCGAGTCCCCACGGATAGCGATCCGTTCACGGCTAAGGCTGGTTGCGAGTATTGCATGAGATTCTTGTGTTTCAACTTGGTCTTGTGTGTGCGAGTGATTGGTTTTAGGCCAAGTGGGAGATTGTAGAAATAGTGTCCTAAACCCAATCGGGTTGGACCGGATCCGACCGGGTCGGATCATTTCTACTATTTCTTTATGCTTATGCATATATTAAATGGCTTTTATGTTGTCATATATATGTTCTTTTAGTGAACCAATTATGAATTGTTATATGATAACGTCCTTAGTATTAAACTGTGATAGAGAAACCATGATAGGCGATTATGGTTAATAAGATCTCTAATCACTTTAATAAGTTTGATACTTAAATGTCTCTAGGCTGATGTACTATTAAACAGGGCATTGATAGTATAAACAGACTAGCACGTATTAGATGTCTTCTGTCTTTAAGGGCAAGGATAGATCTCATCTATCGAAGTGTAGAGACACTTGGACTGTACGTGGACGTGTATTAGAGAATGCGTACGTTAGACTGACCCACTTACACGGTTAAGTGTCACACTATGTGACGGTTGTGTAATTATCCTTTGGACCGGAGTCTTCATGGCATCACGGTGTGGATTGTCATGCTTTGACACTATTGAGGTTTCCCCTAGCCACGGGGCGATCATGCGGTAGTGATTGGGTGTGATGCTGAAACATGCGGAGTATACATGTTTGGTCGTCTGGAAATCGCGTTCCCTATCAGTAGGGTGAATATCCGAAAGGGCCTTCTTATAAGGAATGTCTTACTCTCGTGAATCTTTGCAAAGTGGAAGTAAATGAGTTACTTCGAGAGAGCATGATATCCAGATTATACGATATGGTCGTTAATGTTTGACACTCGACGTACGACCGTATGAATATTATTACAGTGATATGATTGTAATTTACACGGTAACTGTTTCACATAAAAGGTAGTAGTCATTGCATTTGACTCTTCCGATGATTGGGGGTCACGGTGTGTTGCTAGACGCTATCCCGTGATCGTTAGGCATGAAGGGCATTTTCGTAAATTGCACTTTGTGTCTACGGCCAACATATTCGGAAGCCTATCGGGTCACACACATATGAACATCTAGCCGGATCAAAATGTGGTTATAGATGATAACCAAATAAGGAAATTTTATCTCACGACTATAAAGGTTATAGTGGTAAATTAATATGGTGGTATTTATTTATTATGAATAAATATAATACAAGATATTAATTATGTTGATTAATTAAATATATACACATAATGTATATGTGTCGAAATTTATTGTGTATATTGATACACATGGATTTTGTAAATTAATTAATCATAGTATTATATTAATTAAAGAATATTTCGGATGCCAAATCTTTGGTAGAGGGACATCATATTCACGCCATTTACAAGTGTATAAGATACATTTGAATTGTGCAATTTAATTAATAAAGATTACCATAATATTAATATTAGATATTAATTGATTTTGAAAAAAATAGATTTATGGTAACATGATAAAGATATATTCAATATAAGATATTGTCAATATATATCTTGGAAATATATTTAATATAAGATATTGAATATTAATGAGATAAATCAATCAAATATATTTTCCTTATTTTACTAGTAAAAGGTTTTCTTTCTCCTCAATCTACTAAAAGCTAATCCCAATTAGATTGGGAAGTGCATGAGGCGCCCCACCCTCTATATAAGAGAAGGGTTGGCTAGCTCTTTTGTACAACATAATTCTAAGAGCTAATAGTTCTTGTGAAAAATAGAGAGCTTCTTAGGATAGATTTTGAGAGAGAGAAAAAGTCGGTCTAGTAGCCGAATTTTTCTGGTAGCAATCCATGATGGAATTCCGGCGGGCTGTTCGTGTGGATCACCGGTAGAGGCCGAACACTTGGGCGGCTCTATGCAGAACTACTCTCCTTATACGGTCAAAGCGTCGATCTTTTAGATCAAGCAAGGTAACCACCGTCTTTAGCTTATTTGTTTATTGCTTAAAAGAAGTCGATCTTGGGTCGATAGGAA
The DNA here is from genome assembly GCA_036785695.1 of Gentiana straminea. Classification (NCBI taxonomy): domain Eukaryota; kingdom Viridiplantae; phylum Streptophyta; class Magnoliopsida; order Gentianales; family Gentianaceae; genus Gentiana; species Gentiana straminea. The sequence goes on from JAVUPR010000042.1 coordinate 3,122,169, forward strand.
ATAAATTTTAAATTCCGCTGCATTCCTGCATAGATTTCCTAACAGAAAATGCCTCTAAGCTGGGTCAAATTTCCGTTGAATGTATGCTACGGTAGAAACACAAAAGACAATTGATTTGATAGCTTTCGGCATACTCTTCTAGCCATCAAAAGACGTGTTTAGCTCAACACGTGGCGTCACTCGTGGTCTTGGTTAACCTATAATCCTGCAATACCAAGCGTAAACCCGACACGACGCTCCGGTTACTATAACCGGTACAAAACTAATCAAAACACGATATTTTATATAATAATTACTATCTACACATTTGGGTGAAACTAAGCAACTAATGATTCAAATTGATACAAGAACATCAATAAATGCATGAGAAATGAGGATAAAACATAGTGAAATGCATCAACTAGTTGACCCACATCAGCGGCCCGAATTTAAGGAAGGTCCATCCTACAGCGGACTCAACTATCATCCCTTTCCGCTCCCAATGCCTAACTTTATCAGTGAGCTAGTAAAACAGCCGGCACTTCTTGACATTGACCCTAGTCGACAGAAAATTGCTAGGTTCGGGCCTATTGGTTGCCTTGCTGAAGCTGTAGAATTTCATGAAAACGGGAAGAGTAGGTTCGTATTTTAAGATCCGGCTTAATACCACAAATGCCATCAATATACGGACTGCTCTAGGGGTAAAGTGTTAGGAAATCTACACGGGAACGCAGCGGAATTTAAAATTTTATTTCCTTTTAACCAGGATCGACTTCGTTTAAGCAATAAACAAACAAGTAGTAGACGGTGGTTACCTCGGTTGATCTAAAAGATCGGCGCTTTGACCGTCTAAGGAGAGTAGTTCTGCATAGAGCCGCCCAAGTGTTCGGCCTCTACCGCTAGTCCACACGAGCACCCCGCCGGAATCCCATCATGGATTGCTATTGGAAAACTCCGGTTGCTAGACCGGCCCTTTTCCCCTCTCTCCAACTCTCTATAGGATGCTCTCTATTTTACACAAGAACTATTAGTTCTTGGAATTGTGATGTACAAAAGAGCTTGACACCCACCTCTTATTTATAGTGGTTGGGGCGCCCCTATGTAGTGTGGAGGAGAAGAAAACCTTTTTCCAATAAAATAAGGAAAATATAATTGATTGATTTATCTCATTTATTATTATATCTTATATCAAATAAATCTAGGATATTGTCAATATCTTATATTGAATATTTCCAAGATATTGTCAATATCTAATATTGACTATCTTTATTTTATTACCATAAATCAATTTACACATGTGTATATATCACATATATATTACACAAATAAATCCATTATATAATATTAACTACAAATTGTAGTCTACATATGTGCACATGCAAATGCATGTCACGCATGTCCATATATATCTATATAAATATTAATATCTTATATTAATATTATGGTAATACCATTAATTAAATTGCACAATCCAAGTGTATCTTATACACTCCAAAATTGCGCCACCTTTAGCCAATATTTTGGCATCCGGAATATTCTTTAATTAATATAATATTATTAATATATTGTATTTAACTTATTCATAATAAATAAATACCACCATATTAATTTACCACTATAACCTTTATAGTCTCGAGATAAACTTTCCTTATTTGGTTATCATCTATAACCACATTTTAATCCGGCTAGATGTTCTTATGTGTGTGACCCGATAGGCTTCCGAATATGTTGGCCGTAGACACAAAGTGCAAATTACGAAAATGCCCTTCATGCCTAACGATCACGGGATAGCGTCTAGCAACACACCGTGACCCCCAATCATCGGAAGAGTCAAATGCAATGACTACTACCTTTCATATGAAACAGTTACCGTGTAACTTACAATCCTATCGCTGTAATAATATCCATACGGTCGTACGTCGAGTGTCAAACATTAACGACCGTATCTTATAATCTGGATATCAAGCTCTCTCTCGAAGTAACTCATTTACTCCCACTTTGCAAAGATTCACGAGAGTAAGACATTCCTTATAAGAAGGCCATTTCGGATATTCGATCCCAATCATAGGATACGCGATTCCCGGACGACCAATCAGGTATACTCTGCATGCTTCAATATCATACCCAATCACTACCGCATGATCACCCCGTGGCTAGGGGAAACCTCAATAGTGTCAAAGCATGACAATCCACACCGTGATTCCATGAAGACTCCGGTCCAAAGGATAATTACACAACCGCCACATAGTGTGACACTTATCCGTGTAAGTGGGTCAGTCTAACGTACGCATTCTCTAATACACGTCCACGTACGGTCAAGTGTCTCTACACTTTGATAGACGAGATCTATCCCCGCCCTAAAGACGAAGACATCTAATACGTGCTAGCTTTGTTCATACTATCAATGCCCTGTTTAATAGTACATCAGCCTAGAGGCATTTAAGTATCAAACTTATTAAAGTGATTAGAGATCTCATCAACCATAATCGCCTATCATGGTTTCTCTATCACAGTTTAATATTAAGGACGTTATCATATAATAATTCATAATTGGTTCTTTAAAAGAACATATATGACAACATAAAAGCCATTTAATATATGCACAAACATAAAGAAATAGTAGAAATGATCCGACCCGGTCGGATCCGGTCCAACCCGATTGGGTTTAGGACACTATTTCAACATAAAGTCGCAAGGCAAAGCTGCCACCTTGTCCATCACCTCCACAAAGAAGGGGTCAAAGGGCGGGCAAAGCCCCACCATAAAGTGGTCATAATGAAAGATTAAAGTGTCGTCATCTAAGCGCTGGCCATACTGATCCACGTCAACTAGGCGCTGACTATTTTGCCATCATCGGTCTCAATACTAAAACTTGAGAAGGCATAATCCTGGGATATATTGAATCCGGAAATGTAACCGGCTTGTCAAGGCGATGCCGAATCTCCGTCCACTGGCTTTCGACCTCTTTGTCTAAGGCCTCTGTCAACTCATCCTCTAGGACCGCCTCAGGATTATTTGGCCTAGGAGTTTTGTTCTTTTTCTTCGGCTCCTCGTCGTCGTCACCAACGGCCTTTTTCTTTGATCCCCCCCGCAATAGCGGCTCGTTTACCTTTTCCCTTAGCCTTGATGGCCACTTTCCACTTGGGTTTTTTAGATGAAGAAACCGGCTAGCAAGGAATCTTATATACGATGGCCTTCCTACAGCCCGACTTTGTGGGAGGTAGTTGAGACAATATCGCTGCTTGTCAAATCGTCACTCATGGTCTCGCTACCACTTGTGCTCGCCTCCTCCACGTCGCCGGAAGCATAGACATGGACATCGTCATTCTCTCTAGCAGAACGATCACTACCCGACATCCTGAAAAGTTAAACAGAGAGGTGGAATTAGTGATCACCCAAACGATGTAAGTCGGGCCGAGGCTAGCGTGTCCGCTAACCCCGACACCTCGCCCTTCCAAGTTTTTGACCCGACAAAGGAAACAAGGTATCTAGCCTAAAGGCAAACCAGCAGGAGCAAATATGTAAGCAAATTGGGGAAAAGGAAACGACAATCACATCAAAAAGCTCTAAAGCTGCCAAGAAACTCATGAAACAGAGCACTAGTTCGGGAAATAAAAGAGCACGCACAAGAACAGCATAAATACAAAGAACAAGCACGAATTTCCCAGGTTATTCAAGCAAAAGATACCGTTACTTTTAAATCAGATCGGAGATCAGCAAAACATGTAATAAAGAACGAGAACAAGAACTAATAGCATAAAAAAGACGATGAATCAAAGGGAAAAAAGATACGTACTTGAAATTCGGATGAGTCTGCCGGAAACTGGAATTTGGAGGCCGGAATCTTCCGAAAACGAGATCTTGACCGGAATCTTCATAACACAAGCCGAAAACTGAAAAAGCGAGCCGGAAACCTCAAACTCTCATCGGAACTTTTTTGCTATGGATATCAGAAATGCGTAAAGTGTGTAGATGTTGAGGGACTTCCCTTTATACAGAGCCAGGAGTTTGGCGATCCGACGGTCAAGATGAAGATGATCTGAGGGTTCAAGTTTAGGCGGTCTTTTCGAATTTCGAAATTCAAAACCGTCATAATTATGGCGCATTAATCGAAACTGCCTTAGCCAATCGTGGGGGACGACCATTCACTTCAACTGACACGTCCGGCAAGTAGTGGGACGTTCCCCCAAATCCGCATTCAACCGTTACAAGAAGCCAAGTCGGCTCCGCATATCGGCGCCGTATCGTAAAAGATGCAATATGCCACCAACTCATAGGACCGTCCGCTTCATAGCACGGCCCTAAGGGCAAGTCGCACAACGACACTGAAGCCCACAAAAGTTCGTCCGCTTCATAGCGTGGTCCTGAAGGCTAAGTCGAACAACGACATGAAAGCCACCCAAGGCAAAGTCAATCCATGACACATGCCACAAAAGGCGAAGTCGATCTGTGACATAGAAACCACGAAAAGACCTACTCTAAGTAAGGCACTCAGGCAAAGCTAATAGGCGATCCGCCACAATAGCGAGCCACCAAAGAACACAAGGAAATCGATCCACGGATAACCTTTAATCCCTGCCTAACATTTCATGAAAATGTTTAAGGCACAAAGTAGGTGGCCATTGATATGCTTAAACTGTAATCCAACCCACGGATCCTTATTTGGGTCTGCCCGGCCACCAAAATAGCGGATAAGGCCATCGGCCACCGTAGTCCGTATATTCACAAGCCAAGATGGGGATCGCTAGCCATCAGCCCCGAACAAGGCCTTTAAGCCCCATGCGGCACCAAGAAAGGCTAAGGGGCCGATCTGCCAGTCCTTCGGGCTACTAGGCCTGCTAGCGGCCCGAGCCTATCATCAAAGAGAGCAAGGTACGACGGGTAACAAGATAGAGACTGAGCATATGATCAAGTGTAGTGGGTCCGCCCTATATCGGCTCCGCAAGATAGTCTTTAGCTTAGTCGACGTCACTTTGTATTTAACTGTGTCATTTTATCGTTAGTTAATCCTAATTTGTAGCATGCCTATAAATAGGGCTCCATGTAACCATTTTAGGATATACGCATTAATACAAAAGAAAGGCAAACTCTGCAAAATTCTCTCTAGCAAAGCACCACCACGTAAACCACCGTGAAAGCACTATCACCGCTGTGCACCACCGGCTTTTACACCAAATCATAGCCAGATATCCACCGTAAAATGCCACTAATCTTATCGTGATAATTTCGACATTATCATAGTGTAATAATTTTGTCAAGACATGGATCATGAATTTTGTTATGCCTTCTATTGCACAAAGTGTAATGTATAAAGAAACAACAAGGCATATATGGTTAGACTTGCAAGAAAGATTTTCCAGGTTAGATGTCTTTCGTTTGGGAGATTTGTTGGAGCAGGTTCATGCTTTAAAACAAGAGGATATGGATATTACTAGTTATTTTACTAGGTTGAAGACTTTATGGGATGAAATAGCCATTATGAAGCCTAATCCTACTTGCTCTTGCACACCTAGGTGCCATTGTGATGCCATCGAGACTCTTACTGGTTATCCAGAAACTGAGAGCGTTGTAAAGTTCTTGAGGGGTTTAAACCCTAAGTTTTCTCAAGTTTTGACACAAGCACAATTAATAGCGCCTTCGCCAGATCTAGATACTGTTTTTTTATGGCTTTAAAGTTGGAAGGTCAGAAAGATTCTGAGAATAGGTTTCCAGAAGCCACAACTTTATAGAGTAGGGATTATACTTCTAATTCTTCTGGTGTTGCTCCTGCTAATTCACAGCAAACTAGTTATCAGACAAACTATAGCAAACCACGCTGGTGGTGCTTCCAATTTTAAGAAAAACACTGGGAATAGTGAAGCTGGTAAGAAGGTGCAGTGTACATTTTGTGGTTTCACAAGACACACTGTGGATAAGTGCTACAAGAAACATGGTTATCCATCTGGTTGGAAACTTAAGAGCTGGGTAAACATGGCAGATGCATTCTCAGATGATCGAGGTGTGAGCCCTGGCAATCTTGTATTCCATACACAAGATTCTAAGGGTTATACTCTAAATAGAGCTCAGTTTCAACAACTTATGAGGCTTCTTGATGGTCAAAAGGTTGATTCCTATGAGCATATGGCCAACCAAGCCATTGTTTTAACTACTTTGTCTAAATCTAAAAATACTTTGACTTGGATTATAGACTCTGGTGCTACTGATCATATAGTCAGTAATATACACAGTCTACAATCTTCAAGGCCTGTGCACAATATGCAGGTAGGTTTGCCAAATATTTCTACTGTTTCAGTTACACATATAACATAGTATAAATGATAGACTAGTACTCACAGATGTCTTGTGTATACCAGTCTTTAGTTTTAATATTATATCCTTGACAAAACTGGCTGCTAGTCCTGACTTGTCTGTGATCTTTGATCTTAATTCTTGTCTGATCTAGGACAAGAAGCTTTGGATTCGATTGTATTAGCTAGAATGTCTAAAGGCCTATATGTTTTGGATAATGTTCAGAAGGGTTCTGTCCAGTTCAATTTTGTTAATAATGTTGCTTTAGCTGATGACCAGTCTAGTATTTCAAATGAACAAGTCTGGCATTACAGACTTGGTCATTTGTTCAACAAATGACTATCAGATTTGAGTTGTATTAGTTCTTCTTGTATGCACAGTCAATCTTTTGTATGCACAGACAATATGTCATATCTATCAACTAGCTAAACAAAAAAGAAATTATTTTCCTTTGAGTCAATCTTTTATACAAAATATGTTTGATCTTGTTCATTTTGATATATGGGGACCTTACAAACAAAAAATAGTACATGGTCACTCTTATTTATTTACTGTGGTTGATGATTATTCTAGATTTACTTGGATTTATTTGTTAAAAGCTAAGTCCGAGGTTAGACAACATGTACAATCCTTTGTTCAATCTGCTTTTGTTCAGTTTGGTAAACATGTTAAAATAGTCAGATCAGACAATGGTGCCGAGTTTGATATGCCTGAGTATTATGCTGAAAAAGGGATCTTAGATCAAACATCTTGTGTGGACACTCCACAACAAATTGGAATAGTAGAAAGGAAACACCAACATATTCTGAATGTTGTTAGAGCCCTAAGTTTCAGTCCAATTTGCCATTAACATATTGGGGTTACTGTGTGCTACATGCCGTTTTCTTAATCAATCTTGTTCCCTCACCAGTAATTCACAATAAGACACTTACTACTTGTTGTATGATAAAGAATTTGATTATTCCGAGATTAGAGTTTTTTGTTGCCTTGTTTATGCTTGCACACCTTCACATAATAGAACAAAGTTTGATCCCAGGGCAAAGCATTGTGTTTATCTTGGGGTGCCTAAGGTCACCAAGGGACACATTTTGATGGACACACAAACTAGGGACATTTTTGTATCGAGAGATGTGAAATTCTATGAAACATTTTCCCCTTTACATCTTAGACATACAGATACACATCAGAGTTCTGTTCCTCTGCTTGTCCTATATGATAATGCCACAGATGAGGTGGTACAACATCATCTAGTTCCAAATATGGCAGTAGCCGTCGAGGAACCACCAGATAAGCAAATAGTGGCCCCTGCTCCTGCTCAACCTGCTCATAACGAGGCAAGGAGATCCAACAGGAAAAAACAACTTCCTGCTTACTTAAAAGAATATGTAGTGCCTAACAAAAGATCGCCACATTCTATCAATACTGTGGTCACCTATGACAATCTGGCCAACAGTTATCAGAAATTTGTTTGTGCAACAGACAACATTCAAGAACCAAAGACTTATAATCAGGCCATTAGGCATGAATGTTCGAAGGAAGCTATGCAAAAGGAATTAGACGCATTTCAAGAAACAAAAACTTGGGAAATTGTTACCTTTCCACCTGGGAAGTCCACTATAGGCTGTAAATGGGTGTACAAGGTCAAGCACCATACAGATGGATCTATAGAAAGGTATATGGCCAGGTTAGTAGCTAAAGGCTGCACACAAACTTATGAAATCAATTATCAAGAAACTTTCTCCCCTATAGCAAAAGTCACAACTATCAGAACTTTGCTATCCCTTGCTGCTTCAAAAGGATGATATATACACCAAATGGATGTAAACGATGCATTCTTACATGGTGAGCTTGATGAAGAAGTTTATATGGATCTACCCTTAGACTTCCAAACAGAGAAACCTAATCAAGTTTGTAGACTTACAAAATCCTTATATGGCCTAAAACAGGCTAGTAGACAGTGAAACTCCAAATTAACTGAAGCTTTAACAGAAATGGGATTTGTTCAGTCACCTCATGATCATAGTTTGTTTACAAGAGGCGTATGCAAGTATTTTATAACATCACTTGTTTATATGGATGACATAATAGACACCAATTTATCCATGTCTCCAATTGATGAGGTCAAACATATATTACATAAGAAATTTCAAATCAAGGATATTTTGGGATCTCGGATACTTTTTAAGGGATGAAGTTGCCAGATCTGGTAAAGGAATTTACATTAATCAGAAGAAATTTATTTTGAATCTTTTGGAGGAATATAAATTTTTAGTGGCAAAACATGTCAACACACCAATGCACTCAAAACAGAAACTGAATTCTGGTGATTCTGAGTTGCTAGCAGATAATACCTTATACAGAATCATTGTTGGCAAGCTGATTTATCTGTCTTTTACTAGACCTGTTATAGCATATGCAGTACAACAGCTCAGTCAGTTCTTATCTCACCCCACAGTGAACCATATGCAAGCTGCACATAGGGTCTTGAGATACTTAAAAAGTTACCCTTGTCAAGGCATACTGTTTGAAGTTGGTAACGAACTCTCATTGAATGGATATACATACTCAGATTGGGCAGGATGTGAGGATTCTAGGAAATCCATTTCAAGTTACATCGTGTTTCTTGGCACATCACCAGTCTCATGGAAATCAAAGAAACAAAGTACCATTGCCAAAAGCTCTTCTAAAGCAAAATACAGAGCAATGACTAATGCTACATGTGAATTACATTGGCTAGTCTACATCATGAAGGACTTGCAAATACATGTTCTCTACCTATTTTGCTGTTTTATGATAATGCTGTGTTATACATATAGCAAAAAACCCAATTTTATATGAGAGGACTAAACACATTAAACTTGATTGCCATATCACAATGGCAAAGTTTCAGGCAGGTTTCCTAAGGTTAATGCCTGTCAGAACCACCAACCAGCTAGCAGACATTCTTACTAACCACTAAATGGTCCAATTTTTACCTATTTGCTTTCAAAACTAGGAATCTTCTCTGTTTTTACACCAGCCACCACAATCATTGAAGATGATCAAGTGTAAGCATCAAAATAACTTTCAGCTTGAGGGGGGGCGGGGTTATTGGAGTTTACACAATCATTGAAGATGATCAAGTGCTCTTGGAAACATTTTATCAAACACTTTTATTTAAAATTAGTTGGTGGTTAGTTAGTAGGTTGTTAAGGTGGTTAACAGCGGTTGTAAGCTTAATTGCAGCTGATTACACCCATAAATATACCTTACTAGAACATAGGAGTAAATTTAACACCGATAGAAATCAGAAAGAAATGTTGCTATAATCTTCAAGTTTCCCAGATTCCCGTCATTATTGATGACTTCCCCTCATTAAAGATACTGATTCTCCTCATTAATGAGAATCTTCATGTTTCTTGAGTTTTTTTGCGTTTCACTTCATTAGATTCAACAATTCTTCAGTGTCATTCATTGTGACACCACAATTGTGTTCGTATCATTACTGTTTTACATCTGAAGGTAAATTTGCTCCCACATAACTAAACCACATGTTGATAAACCTGCATGAGCTGACAAATCAGTTGGCCATTTGCTAGTACAGTCCTCCTGACAAAAGAGAGATAGATAACATGTATGAAAACCACTAACTTGCTCGAATTTTTTGAGCAAGTTTATATCCAGACTTAACTGTGTACGCCCTTTTTTTTCTCATAGGTCGTATGATTTATGATTCCTTATAAAGCGTTAGTGGTACAAAAGTAATGATGTAACATGATATAAACTACAAAAGTACGAAGTATATGATACAGACATATACAATATCTAATGCAAAGTGCTCCAAAGATCAAGAAAAGAGAATCTTTACGGTTTAACTACTCTATAATCTTTGTTCAAAACAATACACCCCCCTCGCCCCGTAACATCCCGAATTTTCAGAAATGGTAAAATAGTAATTGGGCATACCATTACGACCTAATTATTATTTATCCTATTTATTTAATTAAAAATGATTTAATTAAAAAAGATTTAGTTATTTAATTAAAGAATTTAATTAAATGGCTATAAAAAGGAAATAATCCCCCAAAATATCTTTTTAACATAAAAAAAAGAGGTAGAACGGCGCTCAGAAAAAGAGGAACGACGCATGACAGATTTTGGAATAGGGAGAACGTAATCTTCAACCGTGTGGCCAATCCGTTCATCGTTTCAACATGCCACAAGAGAGAAAAGTGATCACCGCGACGAGACGCAACTTTGGAAAATAACATCTCGTAATTTCGTAAGTTTTCATTTTAGCCATAGTTTTTGGTAATCGTTGAGTTTGATCTTCAAAAATTCGTATTTTGTAATCCGTAGCTCTGTTTTTCAGCCATGAGTAGTCGAAACGATCGTCTTGGAGCGTAGATTATTCTAAAAATAATTTCAGTGCAGTTAATCCAGGTAATCTGCAGTTTTATACACTTTTTCAGTTTCGGTTTTTGCCAAGAAAATAGGATTTTGGGGTTTCTTGTTGATCAAATAGGTTTTGGGGTTGAGGATCAACAGTTGTTGCAGTTGCTTAGTGTTTTGCTTTCGGTTTTGCTGGAAATTAAGGTAAAAGGCTCTTCCTAACGAATAATTATGGTTTTACAATGTTTAGGTTGAGTATTAGTTGTAGCAAGGAATCATGTTTTATGTTGTAGTTAAAATGTTGGATGCTACGTGATGGTTAGTTATGTTTAAATCAGGTTTTTACTGTTGTTTCTTCGTGATAGCTGAGTTAAACATGTTTGATTTGAGTTAGAAATCGTTAAGTTGCAGAAAATCATGTTTACGGCTTTTCAGGTGCAATGCGCACGCATTCAGCCCAGTTTTGGGTAAATGTTGTTTTAAGCTACGAGTCCAGTTTAAATGTTATTTCTTGATCTAATAATACTAAATGAAAATGAACAAGCCTCGATTGAGTTTCTGATGCGTTTGGTTCCGGCACCGGACGTACTCTTAAAGGGAGTTGAAGTCCGGGACCGTCGGAAAGGCATGAAAGGGCTTGTGCTTTGATGAATTAGTATTCATCAATGTCTGTGTAATTGCTAGGCCTCGTTTATGTCTAGTGGTCTAGGAAGAGAGTAGTATGTGTGAGGGAGATTATTTGAAAACACTTAGGCGGCTAGTTAACTATTTAATAAATACGTACTTGCTTAGTAAAAGGTTAAACATCATGAGAGCTTGGATAGGCACAGTACAATATCGGCAATGTGAGGTTTGGCCAGATAAAGTGGTGATGATCACTGCCGGATTCTAGACCCGCCAGATAAAGTAGTGATCATTCCGCTAGACAAACTCACGAACGAGATAGACATTCACCGGTCAGCTCTCTAGGGTTGGCCAGACAAAGTGGAATGACTGTCTCGGGACTGCTAGAGATTTATCTCTATAGGGTTGCGTCTTTTGTCTTAGTGCATATCTCACTAAGTGTAGTTCCCTCGCAAACATGCTATAACAAAGATAAGTTAAGTTAGAAACGTTTAGTCATGACATGTTGATGGACATGAAGTGAACCCTAGATTGAGTCGGTCTCATAATGGTAATTTAATAATCATAATAATAACCTTTCGTTGTATAACTTAGTTATTCATTAGCTTCTCACTTCTACTAAGTACTTTGTACTTACCTCATTTGCATTTTCTTTTGTATACATTGTGGGGTGAGAAGACGAACAGGTTGCCCAAGTGTAGATGACGACTTTTGAAGACATTGAAGTCTTGGCGAAGCTTTTAGTTTATTTCTTTGTAAAGGTTGTACGAGACTAGTTATATTTCTTTTCTTAGACTTGTTGTACTATACTTTTAAGACCTCGTAATGTATAAGTCTTTGGGTTTTTCGTCGTCGTTGTAATTTAACTATCCATCTTTAGTATGCTTACTTTCTATTCATAGTAGCATTTTGTTTTTACCCGAGTTTTTTTAACTTCCGTTTGCTTTATTTTGATACGACGACGTAGAAGCTTGTGTATAATATTATATTTATTTAATGCTATACGCGCCGAACGTTTCTCTTCCGGATAAGGGCTCGGTATCCGAGAGCGGGACGTTACAACCCCAAAAAAAAATTTATTACTTTGATTTTTTTGTCCTCATATATGTTTATATTTGGCAAATAAATAATAAAAAGTCACCATCATTTCTTTTATTACAATTATTTAAGCAGCTTTTGCATCGTAGTTTACTATATATACAGAAAATATTAAATTTCGAATCTACCAGTTACAAAGTACTAGTAACTTTTCCACTTGTTCTCTACATACATACCATAAAATATGTTTGACCGAATTTAAAATGATATTGTTATTGACACTATAATGAAATTCGATCTCTCTAGAGTTGAATTTATGAACAAAACTCGATTTTAGAGTGATCCAAATTAAATTTCGACCTTTGTAAAATCGAAATTTTCCTAATGTATGGTGTCCGGGTAGATCGACTCTATGGTGTCATTTAAAGGGCCCAATGCAAAAATAGGTGGAACATTAAATAACAAAAATAAAAGCAATTAATAAACACTTGAAAGTGATACATATGCTCATTTTAATATCACAGCCTGATCATTTTACCTCATTAGCCGTCTTATGCAATTTTTTAAATGTTATTACAACATTTTTTTATTCACAAAAGAGGAAAATTAATGGAATATGCTATTGAAATTAGAAGAAGGAAAACTGGAGAAAATTGATTAACTCATTGTCTGTGTTGTTATCTATTACACTGCACTAGCTGGATATATATACACTTTCTACTTTACTAAATTGTGTAATCGCCTACTAACCACAAAATAACCGCGCTAACAAACTATTAACATCCTAACTAACTCACTAATCGCAATGTGACCCCCCCTCAATTTGGGGTGGGAGAAGCTGCATGAAAGGAATGAAGTGCTCTGTGTAATGCTGGGCTGTCCAAAGCTTTAGTAAAACAATCTGCTAGCTGTTGAAATGAGGAAATAGGTAACAGCTTCACCAAACCAGCTTGCACTTTTTCTCTTACAACATGGCAATCCACCTCAATATGTTTAGTTCGTTCATGGAACACTTTGGATTGGAAGCAATATGCATGGCACTTTGATTGTCACAATACATAGCAATGGGAGTTTGAGCGTAAGTGTAGATCTTCCAACAAGTACTTGAACCACTGAACTTCACTCACAGTTGCTGCCATGGCTCTGTACTCACTCTCAGCAGAGCTCCTGGAAACTGTCCCTTGTTTCTTAGCCTTCCAAGATACTAATGCTGACCCTAGAAACAAACAATAGCCAGTCACAGACTTTCTGGACTCAGGGCAACCTGCCCAATCTGAGTCTGTGAAAGCTGTGGGAACTAAGGCATTCTTACTGGCATATAATAAGCCTTGATCAGGATGTCTTTTTATGTATTTAAGCACCCCATGCTTGTTTTGCAAGATGATTACGGGTTGGTGCATCTAAAGCTCGGCTCAATTGTTGAACAGCAAAAACAATATCTGGCCTAGTAAATGTTAAGTACAACAGTTTACCCACTATCTGTCTATAAACTGAAGTGTCAGGGAGCAATGGAGAATCTCCATGCTGCAAAGTATGTTTGGCCTCCATAGGAGTGACAGCAGGTTTGGCCCCAAGGATATCAAACTCTTGTAACAGATTAGTAGCATACTTTCTTTGTGAGATCACTAAACCAGTGGATGTCCTGTTCACTTCCAACCCCAGAAAGTAAGTGAGTGGTCCAATGTCCTTAATCTTGAAAGCCTTGTGCAAGAAATCTTTGGCAAGCTGAATCTGATGTAAATTTGCACTAGCCAAAATAACATCATCCACATATACAAGTAAAGCAATAAAATCCTGTCCAGTCCCTTTGGTGAATAAAGCGTAGTCACTCTTGGACCGATTTGAATCCTTGATCTATCAAGGTCGTCGTAAGCTTGGCATTCCATTGCACTCGCTTGCTTGTTTAAGACCATACGGTGACTTATTAAGTTTGCAGTTTGGATTTGGAATGTCGGTATGAAATCCACGAGGCAACTTCATGTAAACTTCTTCATGCAAGTCTCCATGAAGAAAAGCATTGTTGACATCTAATTGATGGAGATGCCAGCCTTTTGCAGATGCAGTAGCTAGAAGAGTTCTGATAGTGGCCATTTTAGCAACTGGGGAAAATGTTTCCTGGTAATCTATCCCATACATTTGTGTGTATCCCTTTGCCACCAAGCGGGCTTTGTATCTTTCTACAGAACCATCTGGTTTGTATTTTACTTTGTAGACCCACTTACATCCAATAGCTTTCTTGTTGGAAGGCAAGGACACAACACTCCATGTTTGATTAGCTTCAAGTGCTTCAATTTCTTTAGACATGGCCTCTTGCCATTTAGGATTTTGAACTGCCTGATTATAGGTTGTAGGCTCCTCCTCTTTATCTATATGACAAACAATGGAGTGAGGAGTAGAAAAAGACTGGCCTGTGAGCATATGAAATCTTGAAGATGTGTGGGAGGCTGTCTTGCTCTATGAGACTTTCTGGTGGGTGGATCATTCACATCATTCACAGTACTGGTTTCAGCTTGAAGAGACTCTCCACTGGTTTCAGATCTACCATCTCCACTTGTCATTTGTCCTAAATCGGTCGAACTACGTTTGTGGTATTGTCATCGTAATCATCGGCGGGGAAGAGGTGAAATAGGAGCGAGGCATACTGAGATATCTACATCATTAGAATTAGAATTTGCCAAAGAGGGATGTTCAAAAGGAAAACACCTCTCATGGAATACCACATTCCTGGAAAGAGCAATATCTCCACTATCCAACTTATAAACCAAGTAACCTTTTGTGGTAGTAGAATGACCCAAGTAAACAGAAGCCACACTCCTGGGCTCAAACTTGGACCTGTTATGTTTTATAGTAGATACATAAACAAGACAGCCAAAGACCTTAAACCTGCTGTACTCTGGTTCTTGCCCAAAAAGTTTTTCAAATGGTGTTTTATGATCTAGAAGTGGTGTTGGTGTACAGTTGATCAGATGAGTGGCATGTAGTACACAAAATCCCCAAAACTTAATAGGTAGAGAAGCACGAAATTTCAAGGCTCGGCCACATTTAACACATGTTGATGTTTCCTTTCTACCAAACCATTTTGTTGAGGTGTGTGTGTGCAAGAGGTCGATGAATGATACCTCGTGCAAAGCATAGAAATCTACCATATCAAACTCACTACCATTATACGTCCTGATGATTTTTATATGAACATCAAATTGTGTAACAACATATTGACAAAAACTCTGCACTATGGCTCTTGCCTCTGATTTATTATGTAGTAAGTAAATCCAAGTGTACCTACTATAGTCATCAACTATAGTAAGAAAGTACCTCTGCCCTTGTATAGTTTCATAAGGATAAGGCCCCCACAAATCAATATGAACCAATTCAAAAAGCGATTTGACAACGACCGACTCAAGCGAAAGATAAGCGTTTTCGTTTTGCCAATGGACACACATGACAGATTGTGTCTCCCGGAACTGGACCTCGAGTAAGCGTTGTGCAATCTTCCTCACTGTTGTGAGACGGATGCCCTAAACTTTGTAGTGCCATATCATATCTTACGGTATCCCGCTACTTTGTTTTGAAAAGCGCCATATTGCATAATCGACCGCTTGGTTGAAAGACATACAAACCCTCTCGTTTTTCGGTGATCCAATCATCCCATGATCCTGATCCTGTATAACACACTTATCAGATTCAAACAAAACCTTTACCCTGGGATTTTGTGTCACCCTACTTAATGATATAAGGTTGAACTTGAAACTGGGAATACAAAGCACTCCTGTTAACAAAAGATTCTTAGTTAACTGTACATCACCAATGTGTGACACCAAAACACTCCTGCCATTTGGTAGATTAACATGGACATTCTGAACTGCTTCATAACTAACAAAATGACTCATACTGAATACTACATGATCTGTAGCCCCTGAATCCAAAATCCACACATTAGATGGATTACCTGCATTTAACTCATTTGATGGTTGGAAAGCAGCTGATAACACTGATGCTTGATTCACATAGTGTTGCTGGTGATCTGTGGACTCTTGTTGCTTTCCAGATAAAAGCTGCTTGAACTGACTGTATTCTTGTTGAGTAAGAGTAACTTGATAGTACTACTCCCACTTCTGTTATCCTTTTCTGATTGCACATCAGTTTGATCACTAGCTGTTTCCACCATGTTTATCCTGCTTCTTGGCTTAAATCCTGGTGGAAATCCATGTTTCCTGTAGCATACATCTTCAGTATGGCCTATCAAACCACAAAAGGTACACTGTGGTTTCTTGCCCGACTGACCATTGTATTTCCCGATGTCCATTCCGCATTATTGCTAATAGGCCTTCTATTTTCACTTTGTTGATTCTGACCATTTTGAGACACATTAGTTCGATTAAACATCACAGTAGACTCTCCAAAACGTGAGACCTGACCTCCATGTCCCTTCTGCCTCTCAAATTTAAGAGCTAAGCCAAACACTACCTTGATGTTAGGTATAGGAGACATAAGCAACACATGTGACATCACAGGTTCAAAATGATCATCCAATCCTCTTAGGAATCTAATCACACATTCTCTCTCATTATATCCAACAAAAGTAGGAATTACTTGACACTACAAGCGGGATTACAAGTACAACTAGGTACGGGTTTCAAAACATTTATCTCATCAATCAATATCTTCATTTTGGTGAAATACTCGGTCACGGTGGAACCGTTACGCTTAGTGGTGTGAAATTCTTCTAGTAGATCCGATAAACGAAACGCATCTAGATTAGCAAACCCGTCCCCGAGATCTTCCCAAACATCTTGAGCGCCGTTAATCCATAGAAGACTCGTGATATACGTTTAGCTACCGAATTCCGAATCCAAGTAGTGACCATTATGTCACATTGCTCCCATGCATTATACCTCGGATCTCCCACAGTGGCTTGGGTAGAGATCCGTCAATGAAACTTGACTTTGTTCTTCATAATCGGCACACCGCCTTGCCGATCTATTCCAGAGTGATAATTCCCGCCATTCTCATCGAGAATTGGTGAACGAGAACCAAGGAAGGGTTTTCATTTGGATGAATATAAAATGGACTAGAAACCGGTATAATTTACGGATTACGTGGCTCGATTTCGCCATTGATGAATCGAGACAATAGATTCTCAAATTCACCACTAAAAAACTTGATTGATTCAAAGAAGAAAGATGATTTCGCGGAAGAATTTCTACGATACCATATTGAAATTAGAAGAAGGAAAACTGGAGAAAATTGATTAACTCATTGTCCGTGTTGTTATCTATTACACTTTGCACTAGCCGGATATATATACACTTTCTACTTTACTAAATTGTGTAACTGCCTACTAACCACAAAATAACCGCTGCTAACAAACTATTAACATCCTAACTAACTCACTAACTGCAACAGAATATGCTACATTTTTATCAAATGTTATTTCACATGTTGTGTTAATGTCTATTTTAGTTTTTTAATTTATTTTACGGAATGTCTATTTTAGTTAAAATTTTAGCAACAATGATCAAAATAATTTAAGACATTATTTTTTTTTTTGAAAAATTAAAGACATGTCCTCGATCTAATGCAACCTCACCCTATATGTGAGTGTAACGTCCCCAGACCCGGGTCTGGTAAGGCTAAGTGAGTCATAAATGGTCTGATCAACTGCTTAGACCGCCGTCCTCGCTTAATTTAAAAAGGGCTAACCCGAGTTGACAAGACATTTATGTCTCGCACTTATAAGAAGTTCATGTGCTTCTCCCACATCCAATACGTGGGATATCACATTCTTCCCACAATTATAAGGTCATGTGCTTCTCCCACATCCGGTGTGAGATATGACATTCTTCCCCCCAATATGCAATAGGCGTCATCGCCAGGATTCGTTCCGGACTCGTCCCTACCAGAAGACTCTAGAGGTGTCAGACACTTAGTTCCGTCTGGCAGTCGGCTCTGATACAAACTGTAACGCCCCAGATCCGGGCCTGGTAGCGCTAAGTGAGTCATAAATGGTCTGTTCAACTGTTTAGACCGCCGTCCTCGTTTGATCTAAAAGGCTAACCCAAGTTGACAATATATTTATATCTTGCATTTATAAGAAGGTCATGTGCTTCTCCCACATCCAATATGGGATATCATGGTGAGGGAGTGTATCTGGTCTAATGGTAATGAATATTGGATATTTTGTTTTTAGCTGATAAAAATCAGAGTTCAATCCCCTGCTTAACACACAAGAATATGTTTTTTTGAATGTTATAAAATACCCGAGTTTTGGTACATACAAATACACGTTACATATTAGTAAAGAGTACGTTTTCAATAGACATTTACGAATTTGTACTCACCAGTTGGTGATTTCGGGGATCCAACCGTGCATGTACATCGGTTTGTCTGTTTAAGGTATCCATTTTTTTTTATAATCAAGGGAATGAGGACTTTGAAGATAACTTGATCCTGAAACCTATGTATTTACCATTAGGGTATGCCTGAATGGCGTTCCTCCATCCAATTATAATCTTTCATGTATATATTTTTCAACAATTTGTGAAAAAATGAGAGTACACATGTTGAACCATATATTGTTTTTATCATATTTTGCAAATAATCTTGTGGAAGATACAAACCAACAAGAAAATAAAAATAAAAATAAAAAACATGAGCTGTAAGTCATAATTTTATTTGTGTCACGACATAGAATCACGACATAGAAGTAACAAATAAACAATTTTGATGAATTATACAAAATGACAAATAATATTCCTTGCTAACAAAAGAACAAAATAAGTGAGTAAGAAAAAACAATTTTCGTCTAAGGGGCAGTTTGTGAAATCTGAAGTCTGAAAGCTGAAATCTGAAGTCGAAAACAATAAGTAGCTGAATAATTTAAGTGTTGAAAGCGATTAGATTGTTTGATAACACAGTACGTCTGGAAATTGAATGTGATTAATTTATTTTTACTCGGTAGAATTGGAACAGATGCAGATGCTATGCATTAAGAAAAGAGTAACGTGGAAACGTGGGTAATATTGGGTAGCACATTTTCCGGACGTAGTAGCAAGAATAATTTTCAACGATAAGTGGCTTATGAACCACTTAAAAGTTAAAAGAGTAATTTTTTATAATTTTCAGATCATCTGAATTGAATAAGTCAAACAAAAAAATGTTAACAAACATCTCTTATTATAACTACCACTTAAAAAATTCAGAATAAGTACTTATTCTTGTAAACAAACAACCCCGCCTATTCCATCATGTATCTCTCTGTCTCTTAACAATTGTTATTAAGTATATTATTTGATAATAATAATAATAATAATAATACACAAATGGTACTTTTCATGCACTTTTTCAATAATAAAACAATTTCTATTTAACAAAACACCACATACAAAACAAAAAAACAAAACAAAAAAATATTGGACACCAACCCAAAGGTCACCCGCCACCCATTCGCTAGGATTAGTTGGAAGATGACATAGCCATCACATGTACCGTTCTTGTTAACTCTTTTTCCAGCTATTGCATTGATTAACTCAGTGGCGTCTCATATTTGAATGAAAAATTGTGCAAGTGTTGAGACGGATTACCCACACTTGAGGGGGGAATATAGTAGCGTCTTTATTAACACTAATTGGATTGTGCACTTGAATGAAAAATGTGCGAGTGTTGGGATAGATTGCCTACACTTAAGGGGGGAATATAGTAGCGTCTTTATTTAAAACCAATTGGTTTTAGTACAATGCTAAGTGCTTGATCTTAACAGCGCATCTTATAAGCTTGAAGCACCTCTATCTATGTCTACACCTCTTGGAAAGTCACTTAGCTAGGGTTGTGTAAGTCAGTTAGCTAGGTTATCAAGGGTCGCACACTTTTTAATGGGGAGAAAGACTTCGGTGTCAACTTCATTATTCCGGACTTCTTGGTTCTTGATATCATCTTGGGAATTGATTTGTCATCCAATCAGTTAGTTAATCTAGACCGTCACTCCAAGATGGCTTACTTTAGTCCGCCTCAGGGATAAAAAATGCCGTTTTATGAGAATAAAAAAAAAATGGATAGAGATAAGAGGAAAAAAAAAACAAAGGTAACGTTATATATAGAATTGTTGTTAACATTTTAAGTCGTTATATATATATATATATATATATATATATATATATATATATATATATATATATATATATATATATATATATCTATCTATCTATCTATATCTATATCTATATCTATATCTATACTCATAATAAAAGTGCGATGAGATGTTTTTCCCAAAAAAAAGTTTCCTGCCCTCGGTGTTTCCCCCAAAAAGTGTTTCCTATCCTTGGTGTTTCCCCCTTTTTTTTAAAATTTTTATTTTATTTGAATAAATATCACTCAAACCTATTGTGTTTATCCTTGTCATCTCATTAATACATGCATCGTGTTTTTTTTTTTTTTTTTTTTTTGAAAAAAATACATGCATCAATTAAGCACATGCATATTCGTACTTTTTTTCACATTAAATTAAATTTCCATGCATCGTTTTTTTTTTTTTTTTTTTTTTTTTTTTTTTTTTTTTTGGAAAATACATGCATCAATTAAGCATATGCATATGCGTACTTTTTTTTAAATTAAATTTCTATCATTATCCTATGCATCAAGATTTATCCTTTTTCTTATTTAAGAACATTAAGATCTTACCTCGAAAAAAAAAAGAAAAAAAAAATTAAGATCTATCTTAATTAAATATAATTTCATCATCGGTAAAATAGTTTATATTTATATAGACGTACAGAAATAAAAATATTTCATTATAGCTAACAAAATAATAAAAAAATATTATACATACCGCCAACAAAATAATAATAAATATTATATTAATAGTAAATTGATTTTAGAGGTGTTTCCTCATATTAATTTTTAGTTTACTTAATTATGTTGATCAACTATGCAATTTTGTGTTTATACATTCAATACAACTACTTGACAAATATTCAAGATATCATAATACTTCTATATAAATTACGATGTATCACTTTTTCGTTGTTTCTCCATGACCACCACATCAACTAACAATGATAGGTATATATTTCTCTCCTCCTAAATACTATTTGCATGGAAGAATTTTTTTTCTAAACACGCACCTTGTTCCATAGTAAAATATTGTTTGCATACATCATATATCAGAAGATGTTGCAGCCTTACCCACATATGGCTTACCGTTCACAGCTAGAGTAAAGTGGTGCTTATGTTGATTTCAATGATGTTTAGCATCAATGGCATTGTCATTGCATCGTCCTGCTTCCTTAGTGATGCTCGAGGATCATTACTAGCATTTGGTATTAGAGCCATATCATGCCCCTATGGAATCTCCATGGATGAAAGTACACGTTTGAAGGCAATGGATGAGCTGGGGAAGGACCACAATAGGTTATAAGAAGATGTTCATGTTTGCCTGAAAGAGGTGCACGACTGTAATATGAAAATTGATGCGCTGCATGCTAAAACGGACTTGTTCCGGTCATCTATGACTATGAATCAAGCTGCCATGCAAGCTCAGAAGGATTCCCTGACGGCTACGTTACAAGCACATATGAAGAATATTGATAGTGTGATTGAGAAATTTTCACAAGCACCTTCACCGTCATCTCATTAGACCGGATCTCACCCATCGGTTCATGAAGGCTTGTTACCTACACCACATAGGTATGAAGCTAACTTCAAATTAATAGAAATGTGAAATTTGAGGCGGGAGTTAAGGTTCCTAAGGTCGATTTTCCCCTGTTTGATGGATAATAGCCTAAGGAATGTAAACGAGACAGTAAAAGATATGTTGTTGTATCAGATGATCAGAGAGTATGCTTAATAGAAATGCATATTCGAGGAAAAGCTAATGTATGGTTTCAAAATCTGAGATTGAGTTTTCCAAAGTATGAATTGGGATTTACCAGAGAATAAGTTATGAGACTATTTGGAGGTAGGTCATTAGAGCCGGCAATAGATGAATTACATCAACTAAGACAAAAGACCACGTAGACGGAGCTTGAGGCATTAAGAAGATTGTTTTACTTACAAAATTATATGTTGACAGAGACATACTTCATCAAATGGATTATAAGAGGCCTTAAGACTGAACTTAAGTCTACGGTGAGATCAATGAAGCATGAGGACATGTATGATGCCATTAATGCCAACATTAAATAACAGGCATGCGCAGAAAAATTACTCTTACTCGGCGAGTCTAAGTTCTATTCATTCACCACTAAGGTGACTAATAAAATACCTTGCCTCAAGAATAAACAAATGATACATAAGGCAATTACTCTTAAGGAGTTATGGGAGAAAAGAGCCAATTGATTATGTTTAAATGTGATGAAAATACACCCCTGGCCATGTGTATGAACAGAAACACACATGTTTTTCTGCTAGCTAAGGATGATGAAGTTTGGGGAGAGATTGCAATATGCAATGTGGATAAACAGGATATGGTACGGGGTGCTGGACCATCTGAGTCTGCTTAATTATCCATGTACACCTTATATAGACAGGTCACCTCTAACCCCATTGAGACTAGTGGCTTCTTGAAGAAAAAGCCAATTACCATCCTCATAGGCAGTGGTGCATCTCACACTTTCATAAACCAGTAAGTTGCCAAGAGGTGCAATGTGTGACATAAGCAACTCACCTTATGTTAATCACAATAGTAGATGAAAACATAATGGTGAGTGAATTTAAGTGTCCTAACTTGCCATGGATCATGCCGGGGGTTAAGTTCTAACAAGATGTGAGATCGATCAAGTTGAGAGGCTGTGACATGATATTAGGGGTGGATTGGATGGAAAGGTACAATCCAATGGTCTTTGACTTCAACAAAGAGGTGGTTTCCTCTAACGAGGTAAAACAAATTAAGTTGAGAAGTTACAAAGAAGAAGCTTAGCTTAAGATGATCAGCTGCAAAATCGTTACTAAAAAATTAAGAAAGGGGACCTATGAACTCTTAGGGTGCCTCGGTTTGATACAAGAACAAGCTCTGAATCCTATGCCCATTGAAGAAGAGTATCATAAGGTGTTTACGAATTCCCAAGGATTAGGGACTATGAGAATCCCATCACTTTACAAGAATATGTTGAACCTGTGAAATTAAATTGTAGATATGGTCACTGTCAGAAGGATGACATAGAGAACTTGGTCGATCAAATGCTACAACGGGGGATTATACAACACAATAATAGTCCATTTTCACCACCTTGCTCCTTGTGAAAAAGAAAGATGATACATGGAGATTCTGTGAGGATTACAAAAGGTTGAATGCCTAGACTGTCAAGGATAGCTACCATATTCCCCTAATTGATGAAATAATGGATGAGTTAGAGAGTGGTAGGGTATTTTCTAAAATAGACTTGAGGTCTGAATTACATCATATTCTGATGAATGGAGATGATGTCCAGACGACCACATTTGTAACTCATTATGACCAATTTGAGTTCAAAGTGATGTCATTTGGGATCACAAATGCCTCAAACATATTCCACATAAGTATGATGAGACGTAAAGACCTTACTCGAGAAAGTTTGTGATGATATCTCTTGATGACATCTTAATTCCCAGCCATGACATGGCTTCCCACATACAACATCTTAAATTGGTTTTAGACGTTTTGAAGAAGAAACCAATATTATGCTAAATTGTCAAAACGCTCTTTTGGACAAACCAAGGTGTATATATGGGCCATATCATACACGAGGATGAAGTGCATGCTGGCCTATGCAAGATTCAAGCCATGTCTTACTGCTATAATGTGATTGAATCGGAAGGGTTGTTGGGTCTAACGGGTTTATATAGGAGATTTGTGCCCCATATGGGATTATTGCTAAACCTTTTTTTTAACTCAGTAATACTCATGTGATACAATTAATTATTCTATGTCTTTATGATTATTAAATTTGACTGTCAGTAAATTATTTGACGAAGACTATATGCAGTTGTAATAGAATGTTAGTATATAAATATACGTAATTAAAGTATTACAAATTTTTCGGGCACATTATATTTTGATGATGTTTTATAGGTTAGAAAGAACTTAGATAGTATCTACAGATATACAAGAACTCAAGACAATCTTCATTTGATACAAATAAAATACATGATTTATAACTAAGAAAAAACTTATCATTCATTCAACGCGTTAGATAAATAAAGTAATTCTACCAAAGCATAAAATCACTATATAATAATATAGATAGATATAATATTAAAACAAATAATTTATAGACACACATGCGTAGCACGTGCATTTTGCTAGTATATATATATATATATATATATATGATTTGTGAACCTATACTAAGTTTATGATCTAGCTTGTGTTCGTTCAGTTAATAAATAAATAAATATAGTTATATGTTTTAATTTAATTCATTTATTTAAGAAAACAAATAAATCGTAGGGGAATCGGTTTTCTTCCCCAATTTTGTGGGTGGTTTTGCTTGACGTTTTTCTTCTCCCTTTTGATATTGATAATCGAAGGCTTGTTTCGTTGTTTTTCGTTTGGATCTGGTGTTTTGGTCGCTTTCCATGGAATCTCCAGGTGGCTATGGGCGGCCTACCATGGTGGGTGGCGGTGTTGGTCTTGCATGCTCCTTTTTCGCCTCTCTTTTGTCATTCGAAGGCCTTTGTTGTCGATCTTTGGGTTCCTCACTCTCTGGCTGTGGAGTCTGGTGGTCTACGGCGGTGATGGGGCGAATTTTGTTTTTATTGTAGACGGCAACAGTGGTGGCGGTGATGTGCAGACTATTTGTGATGGAAGTTTTTGGTCTTTCTTGGATCGGGTCGGTAATAGTCGATTAATCCGGATTGTTCTTTTAGATTTATAGTTTTGTGTAAGTCTGTTTGTATTATGGTAAAACCTGAATATTGTAATTTGGTATCAAATCAAGTCATCTCTAATGAGATAGAATTTGGTGGAGATGAGTTTTCCCATGTCCTTTGTTTTCTTCTTTCGTTGCTGGTGGTGGTTTCCGGCTTTAGGCCGGTGGTGATCCGGATTTTGTCTGGCTATCTTCCGGCGTTGGTCCAATTAACTTGTTCATCGTTTTTTTATTTTAATGAAAAATACTTTCGTTTCTGGTAAAAATAAATAAATAAATAAAAAAAGAAAATGTTATGAAATAATATCATTGATGGATTATCTATTATTCTGATTGATTTAAGTAGATTTGTGATTAATTCAGATTATTGTGTTCACATTGTAATCTCTACTATAAATACCCCCTTATATCATTGGAATAATACACAAGCAATTTTCCCTTCTTCTATACTTGCATTTCCTCTTGTTCTTCCTCCATTATCTTCTTAGTTTTATAAAACGTTATCAGCACGAGTCTCTACCCAATTCATGATGTCGTGTTTCCAAAATCATGATTCTTAAGGAATAATGTATTCTTAAGTTTTCGTTACCTTTGAATGGTTGAATTTGTGAACTATGTTTTTTTTTTTTATATATAATTTTCATGTCTGGTAGTGATTTTAGATGATAACATGTAGTATTAAATTGATCTCCATCTATTTTGATTCAACTTTAGTAGTACTGCATATTGTCGTTGAAATTTATTTCCGATTTAATTTCTTCGTAATTGCTTTATGATTCT
Source organism: Gentiana straminea (assembly GCA_036785695.1). Taxonomy (NCBI): domain Eukaryota; kingdom Viridiplantae; phylum Streptophyta; class Magnoliopsida; order Gentianales; family Gentianaceae; genus Gentiana; species Gentiana straminea. The sequence continues at coordinate 3,148,088 of JAVUPR010000042.1, forward strand.
CTCAAATTAGTATTTTGATTGTATTAGATTTCTTGGTGATCGAATCGTCGATGTCAATGTTGCTAATCTAAAACACGTGAAAAGCAAATTACATTTAGGTTTTTGGTGAAAAAAATAATAATATTAATGCATATGTTTTTCTTATATTTGTTATGTGAAATATGTGAAATTTAGTTGCAGATAGCAACGTTTTACAAATTAAGATTTACCTTATTTTATTATGTGATAATTGTTAAATTTATCAGTTTTTAGATCATGGAATATAAAAGTCATTAACTAACTACTATTTTTGTATTTTCGTTTGAACGAGGAAATCCGATTTATTCTCGACCATCACAACCTTAATAACAATGTTCATCAAGGCTTCAGCGTGGGATGGATTGTATTACTGTCTTTATATGGTGACCAAGAGGATGGTGTATCGAGAGAAAAAAAAAAACCAATTAATCTGGGATGAAATCTTCCAATGTTACACCAAGGTAAAGTATTGAGGTAAAATTTTATTTGTTTAATTTATTTTATAATGGATCAAATCTCAATGATATTATAATATACATCTATCAATTCAATGGGAAGCCTTGACGGCTAAGTATTTAACGCAATAGCGTTTTGTCTTTTTGACAATGTTGAAAATATACATATATGATTATTTGGAGATCATCAATATATTGAACGAGCATATAATGGACATGAAGTCCATTCGAAAATATCAAAGCTCGTAAAAGTGAGTATGAAATTCACATAAACGAACATGTCAAAGAGTGACGAAGTGCATATGAAATTCACATAAATAAATGTCACACATGTCGAATACTCACGTTGACATGTAATTTTAAAAAAAAAAAAAAAAAAAAAAAATGAACCGTGGATCCGTATGAATTATGGATCCATATGAATCATGGAACAATAACGGTGAAAGATCCGTATAAATTATGGATCCGTATAAATTGTGGAACCTTGAGTATTTAACGGTCCGTATGAATTCGAAACCATCCGAAAGTTTCGAGATCTATATTACCGAAACCACGAGAGGTTCGAGATCCGTATTAATTATAGAACAATTTGAAAGAGGTTCGACCACTCGAGAATATAATCAAATCATTTTTATTAAATCACATTTGAAATTATGTGATGAAATCGAGGGAAGATATATTCGGTCTTATCATATGTCCCGCCCTATCAATCGGTGCGGTCCATTATGAAATGAATGCGACACAATGTTCCAGGTTGTTGGCGTGGTTGCTATACAGACCGTGGTTTTCCGAATGGAACCAATTAATTTCTCTGAACCTAATATGACACCGGAGGAAATTTCTACAGATGAGTTTTATTTATTTATACTACTTTCCGTTTATACTCTCTATTATTGTCTTATTCATTATGATATTTCCCCGATCATATTTCTTATTTATAGTGAGAGAATTCCCAGAATTTTGTTTTAAGACAATGGCATAAGACGTTAATTTGAATGTGTTGACTGGTTTATGTTGACAAGGACATGCCGTATAGTTGCGGAGCTATCGTCCGTCCTCGATAAGAGGAAAATTGATTCAAAATATGCAGAAACAAATTTCCAATCATTGTCTGAATAAATGAGCCCATCAGGTGACTCACATGAATCAGTGGTATTAAGCTTATTCTCAGATCTTATAAAAATAAAATAATAATAAGGGGGCCGAAGATTGATTAACATGAGTATTTCTTTAACAAATATGTATGTTTCCTCGTTTTTTAGTGGATGATTTCTGCTCCATTTTAGTAAATGTAGATATATTTAGCTCGAATACTCATTGTCTGGTTAGCAGAATTTGTTAATCTATACATTTTGCTAATAGCCATGTGAAGGTTTACAATATGTTAAATTTGCATCACTTTTCTTCAAACTGAATAACTGATATAGTTTTGATTAATATCCGGTATTAATATGAATGTGCATGTATGTTGGACTATATATTGGTCATTTATTTTGTAATCAATATCATTATTTCTTCAATCATATGTAGGTTGTTATTCATTTATACTATGCCTTGTGATAATTATGATTTTGTGGAACAAATTATTGATCGAAAAAGAAAAATGGAAGCCATAAAAATGATATTCATTGATGAAGATGGTAATGGCAATATTTGTCTCATCGATAGTGCGAAAACGCATGTTATATTGCGAAATAAAGAGAATATCTTAGAAGAAAATATGGTAGAAACGTTGAATGTAAAACGTGCAAGTGCTATATGAATACAATGCCTCGAAAGAGCCATTGATACAAAATCGTTTGAATTAAAGTACTCTGATCTCCCGTGTCTCGAAGAAATTTTATCGAGTATTGGATATATTTGTGAAAATGGATATCATATTGAGACGAGAGAAACTTGTTATAAATGACAAGACTTGTATATTCCTAGAAAGAGTGTGACCAATATTATATGCATAATTAATTTATGCAATGATATATGTGTCAGATTATATAAGATGCATCATGTTATACAAGTACAAGTCCATTCAATGATGTGGATGCGACCACACTAAAACCTAAGATGCATCAATCCGTTCCACGAAGCGAACGTGACAAAATAATATTATTCTGGAGATATCAGTTGTTGTGGTCATATCAAAATGAGACAATGGATGAATCGATATTGAAATATCAATCTCCAGAAGTGATTATTTAAATCCCTTCGATTGAAAACATGAAAAATGTTTGTTGATACCCGCATAAGAGGATTTAATATTGAAAAATTGAATCCTTCACGGGTTATTGCAAATTTTCTATATATCGATTGTGAAAATTAAAAATGTTGTCCGAGAATACGGGAAGGAATGTCCATTAGTAATTATATCTCATGACAAACATTGACATATATGAACCATGAGTTCATATATTATTCATTGACATAAAACCCACAAAGGGTAGATTTTATGCACATTTTGCATAAATCGAATATTTTCCGAGAAAATGGAGAATATGAACCAAAAGTTCAGTGTCTCACTCTAGTGATTTCTCGACATATGACGTGAAAAATAATTTGAACGATTCTTGAAGAATCTAAAATCACATAGTGATATATTAAACGCATGAAGCGCAAGAGAGATATTGCTTTCAAAAATCTCATAGAATGAGATATTTAATTGAAACCACTATGTTTTATATGTGTAAATCGCATGAAGCGAATAAAAGAGCATCAATGTATAGCTCGGTGCAACATGTTCGATGAAGATCGATTCTCGGCATTAGGGGGAGATAAAGAAAATCTCATGTTAGAATAAAAGAATGCCGAGAAATTTTAACAAGATAAACGATCTTCCACGCATCAGTTTAACTGAACTGCGAAAATAATCTTACTTGTAGTATTTAACAAGTAATATGCCGGATATGCCTATATTGAAATTAAATGAGTGATTATTTATAAATGCACCAACAGTATGATTAAAGATATTTCTCTACGCCAGAAGCGTAGAAGACCGATCGGTGTTAAAGATAAAAATCCGCGGAAGAATGATCAATTTATTATTGATATTCAGTCACTCATGAAAACTCTTAAAGAAATTCGTCTGAAAGACGAAAACCCCGAATAAATTAGCACGTGCATCAAATGATTAAATATTGGGGTTGCGGAACAATCAATCCATACATTGATAAGGAATTGGTTTATACTAATATTGAATTAGCAATGAATTTTATGGGAGAAATTTATAATAAAATATCATAGTCGTCGACGACATATTTGCCTCTTTAATTGCTATTATTATATACGGATCCGTACCTAAGTCATTCGCGAGTGCCATAAACACTCGGACTAGGTAAAAATGAAATAAGCAATTGAGGTTGAGTTTGAATTGGAAATATTTGTTTGTTAATGATCAAATATATTCTCCCATTATAGATAATATAATGTTCCGCTAACTAATATATACGCGGTAACTTTATGTCATGACGGTATATTTACGGGTCGTTAGACATTAATATTGATATGAAAATCCTTGGTGGATTTCAGAAATGAATTAATATGACAATCGCAACATGCATATGGTTAAGGTTGTTATCATTCATGTTGAATGTAGTATGACCAGTTGAGTAGATTCCTATTGAGAAAGGAATTACGATGCATGATAGTGGAAATATATGCATGCAAATTTCGATTATATTACTTCCCCCATTATTTAGCTGATTACAGTGTTGATTGTGTTGCATGTGTTGCACAAGTTAGTAGTGGGAATGACGCTTATTAGCCCCTACATTCGACTATCCAATAAACTCTAAAGAGAGTGATATGCAAAAGTACGCTCAAGTGACAATCTCATAGATTTGTTCACTAAGATTATTCCTACATCGGTTTTGGATAATAAGTGTTTATAATAATGGAATGTGTACATTTGAAAGATTGTTGTCGTCAGGAAGAGCGACAACTTCAAAACTTTTGTGTGGATTTGGTCTTAAAACCAATGATTGTACTCTTTTTCCCTTTAACCAAGTTTTTCCCAAAGGGTTTTCTTAGTTAAAGGTTTTTAATGAGACGATCGGTGCAACACATAGAAACGCATATGACATGAACTATTTACCTTGTCTAGTTTTTTTCCCACTTTGGGTTTTTCTAGCAAAGTTAATAGTACATGACATATACGTTATGCAACTACGATCGAGACAATTAATTGAGACATTGTCTAGATGAGAATGGAAATTATTTAATTGCATGAAGACAATGCATCTTGCATATCTCAATTGAAGTGAGGCTATATTAATGGAGATTAACAAAACATATTTCACCCAAGTTATTCTTTACTCATGATTTGCAAAAGAATGAGGAGATTGATGTGCAAACAGATCCGGTCAACCGATAATTATTTATCAAGACAAAGTGTCGATCGCAACATTTGAAAGACCATTGAAGAGCATTGGGATGCGGCAATTGAAATATCGAAATTGACGCTTGGTTCGGGGGAGTAAATCAACCGAGATAAATATGTACTCTTTTTCCTTAACTAAGATTTTTTTTCCCATTTGGGTTTTCTCTTAGTAAGGTTTTAATGAGGCATATCATATCGTTGTATGTTTAAATAATAGATATCCAAGGGGAGTGTTATGAAATAATATCATTGATGGATTATCTATTATTCGATTGATTTAAGTAGATTTGTGATTAATTCGGATTATTGTGTTCGCATTGTAATCTCTACTATAAATACCCCTTATATCATTGGAATAATACACAAGCAATTTTCCCTTCTTCTATACTTGCAGAAAACTTGTTCTTCCTCCATTATCTTCTTAGTTTTATAACGAGAAAACAAATAAATGTGATTTTATACAAGCCAAACTAGATTTTTTCACAAACTACTACTATTTTATGTACAAAAGAATCTGCATGGTGTAAGCGATAGTAACAAGAATAAAGTCAAGGAAGAATTATTATGTTAGATATATACTCGCGTTAAAGTACATACAGATGCAAACATTTATCAGCCGGCATTTTTCTCAATATTAATAATCCAATGAAACTCTTTAATTTTCATCCAACTTATACCATTTTCCTTCTTCATTGCATCATAAACATTTCCAGCAACAATCATGGTAAATATCTTAATTTTTCAAGCATTTTTATTGTACTATATAAAGAGATGTTTTTTATGTTCTTATTTTTTATTTTCAGGAAAAATACGATATCGTCGGAAAGGAGGATTGGAGAGGAAGACCAGTGAAGAAAAATACTCATGGAGGAATGCGGATTGCCTTGCTTATACTCGGTAACTAATGAACACGTGTTATGATTGATATACAGTATCTGCTACAGATGTTCTTATAATATGCTTATGTTATCTAATATTGTTTGTTATTGTTATTTTTTTTTTTATATGTTTTTTTAGGGACATATACATTTGAGAATATGGCAAATATATCAATAGCAGTTAATGGGATGCTTTATTTCAATGGGATCATGCATTTTAGCATTGCTGATGCAGCTAATCAACTTACAAACTACATGGCTACAGGATATATCCTCACTATCCTTATGGGATTTCTTGCAGATTCATATATTGGAAGATATAAAATCATCCTTGTATCATCAATCACTGAATGTTTGGTAAGTATATATATATATTCCCAAATCCACTGTTTGCTGCAGTGGAACTGACTCCAAGTCTAATGTTTCATTATCACAGTGGAATAAGGATATACATGTCATTTTTATCTAGAAAAATATTTTACTGTTCTCTTTATATATTTCTATGTTCAAATTGTCCTTTTTGACAATAAACCCTATATATATTCATCAAACTCGAGTTCTCGTTACACCGATACACCGTAATTCTTCACTCAAATATCCTTTTTCGGGATATAGATGATATGGTCACGACATTCTGTCACAACGTTGTGTGTGTGTGTGAATTATGTATATAAAACATTGTGAATGTTGAATGGTACATGGATTTTTCCTTAGGGACTTGGCCTTTTAACATTGCAAGCTCACTACTCAAATTTGAAGCCACCACCATGTAACATGTTTGATCCTAAAGAACATTGTACACAATTGCATGGAGTAAAAGCAATGATCTTCTTTTTCGGGCTTTATTTCATCGCGTTTGGGACGGCCGGTGTGAAAGCAGCGTTGCCATCGCACGGTGCAGATCAGTTTGAAGATGATGATCCTAAAGAAGTGAAGCAAAAATCAACTTTCTTTAACTGGATATTGCTTGCAGCATGTATAGGTGGCGCGATAAGTTTGACTATATTTGTGTACGTTGAAGATCATAAAGGTTGGGAATGGGGATTTGGGATTAGTACTTTGGTTATGTTCTTGGGGGTTATGTTTCTTGTTGCGGGTTTACCGAGGTATCGTATTCATGTGGCTCAAGGAAGCAATCCCATCACTGAGATAATCCAGGTTCGATTCGTTTTCATTCCATTCCATTACGTTCCAAAAGGAATCAATCTATAACGGTTCGGTTTGACATTACATTTTAGGTGTATGTAGCAGCCATCAAGAATAGAAAGCTCGCATTGCCCGAGGATACGAGCAAGCTATATGAGATTGATAGAGACAACGAAGCCGCTTTTGAATTGGATTTTTTACCTTGTACTAATGAATATATGTTCTTGAACAAAGCCGCCATTAGGCCATCAATAACGGAAGGCGAAAAACGAAATCCATGGAAACTTTGTACTGTAACACAGGTTGAAAACGCGAAAATCCTACTAAAACTAATCCCGGTTTTCGGTTGTGCAATAGTAATGGCCCTTTGTCTTGCACAACTCCAAACCTTCTCTGTTGAGCAAGGTGCCACTATGGACACAAAAATGGGATCATTCAATATGCCACCGGCTTCGATTCCCATAATCCCGATAACCTTCATAGTCGTTATGCTCCCTATATACGACCAAATAATCGTTCCATACATTCGTAGATTCACCGGACATCCAACTGGTATAACTTACTTACAACGGATAGGAATCGGTTTGTTCCTATGCGTTTTGTCCATGGTTGTTGCTGCATTGGTGGAAGTAAAACGAAAAGACGTTGCACGTAAACACAACATGCTCGATGCGATCCCGGTTCTTCAACCATTACCAATCAGTGTTTTCTGGATAGGGTTTCAGTATTTCATATTCGGGGTAGCCGACATGTTCACGTTTGTCGGGCTCTTGGAATTCTTCTATTCACAAACACCAAAGAGCTTGAAATCTTTCTCTTCTTGTTTCCTTTGGGCCGCGTTTGCAATCGGGTATTTCTTGAGCAGTATATTAATAAACATTGTAAACCGAGCAACGAAACACACGAGCAGTGGAAGCTGGCTAGGTGGTAACAATCTCAACAGGAATCATTTGAATCTGTTCTATTGGCTACTCACAATCTTAGCCCTTTTGAATTTCTTGATCTATTTGGTAGTTGCTATGAGGTATCAGTACAGACCACAGAATACTGATGTTTCAAAACATAGTAAGAGGTATGAGCTACAAAAACTGGAAAATGGCAACTCCTTAAGCACATAATGAATTATTTACTTAGATTCTGTTTGAGGATTTTCATGAAAAAAACATGTTATTTACTTAGATTTTATTTGAGGATTTCTTGCAACATGTTTTTATTTTTATTTTTTGGGTTTAGATTTTGTTTGAGAGTTTTGCATAATTACTGTTGTATCTTACATTTGTAAGGTGTAAGGGACTATAGTATAGATGTTCTGTTAGCTATCTTCAAATTCCATCAAATTTTGAGGTAATTAAGAAGATATATAATGTTCTAAGAAATCTTGACAATAAAAAATGTTGTTTTTTCGTTGGTTTGGCTCAATTGTATTATGACGATGACGGATCGTGTCACCTAAGTAATCCGGGCCCTAATTGAATGTAGTGATGAACTTACACAAAAACCCTAATGCCTAAAGAATGAGATGATGTCGTTTTAGTGTTTGTGGCTGAGTCTAAGAATGTATCTTAGATTGCCTACGTATCCTGTTAGGTTCCAGGAATCAAGCCTTACGTAGTTCCTGGATTGTGGTATTTATAATGACAACACATGCCCTAACCCTAATGTTGAGTCGGTTTGAGTTATTGTCATATTTACCCTTAATGGACCTTATACCCTTGCCCAAGTTATCACTGTTAATGGGCCTGGACAACTGGTGCGGTACTCGACTCTGGGACTCATTGTCCTACACTGCTCGATTGTCGATCGTCGTAGCCTCGAGTCTGGGCATCAACATAAGTACCTTGGCGTTAATTCATAATGTGAGGACCAATCGATAGACGACACGTGGAGGGGTGAAACCCTGTATCGTCATAAGCCCCCCAGACTTGAGAGAGGCGACTCCCGTTGTCCGAGGTCGAGTCTGTCACATGAATCGTCTCCGAGTTGGGTCATCCTTTGGGCGGGAAAAAGCCCGCCATTTGCAACCCTAACTGCCTGTAGCCACGTGGCGTGATGTCATGGTACTCAGACGCTTCGTATTCTACAAATCATAACGCGTCATTGCCTTGATTCTTGCGATTTCCAGGGAGTTATAACTCCTCACTACCCACGTCTTTTCAAATCATTTGCAAACCTTGGCTAGCATAAAAGGAGAGAGAGATAGAATTTGAAGCAGAGTCAATTCATCACTTCATTATCACAAATTCCAAACGCCAAGTAAGCTTTTTCCTTCGTGTTATTGATCTTGTTCTTTGCTTTACCCATGTCCAGTAGTAGTGCCACTGAATCTGATAGGGGTAGTGAAACACCTTCCAGTAGCCAAACTCCGGCGCCTACCTCTTCTGGTCATCTTCTCCGGCAAGCTTCCGACGAACCCTCTTGCCTCTCCCCCCTGTCCCTAATCAACCCAAAAAATTAATCACAAGGATGGAGGGTAAAGGGGCTAAAGGTTGCCTCAGTTCTCTTTCTTCTGAGGAGATCGCCAGAATCTGTAGGAAATCCAACATCACCAACCCTCCATTTGAAGCTCGACCCCTTTCTGGCCTTCATAAGTTTGCCGATGAGCCCCCAGAAGGATTCGGCACCGTCTACGAGGGCCAACTCTCGAGTGGATTAAGATTTCCACTCTGTCCGGACGTCCTCACGGCCCTAGACCATTACGAGATAAGCGTTTCGCAGTTGGCCCCAAATACTGTCAGGACTCTAATGGGGTTTGTTATAGCATGTCGAGTCGCGGGAGTCTGCTTCTCGATACCCCTCTTTCGGTATTATTATCAGATCGCTGCTACACCCGACAAGCTGTGGTATACCTTCCAGAGGAGGCCGAATCGGCAGGAATTCGTAACTAGAGGGCCTTCTTCTCACGGGGAGTGGAAGCCTCGTTTCTTCTTCCTTCGTCACAGCTTGGAGAACGCATACGTTGGACAATGGAGGTCGAGGGGCGTGAAGAAAGACAAACTAGGAAATGCTTATGTTCCTCCAGAGGCCCGCCTATTAGGTGGCTTTAACTTTGAGGTGTGCACTCGAGACTTGAGTCTCATTTACAATCTAGCCCACCTGGAGGAGGCTGGACCGATCCCATACGCAAACCTTCATGCCCAAGACCAAGAGAACTGTAGTGACTTTCCTTGTTTTGCTTTCGTATTTGTTATTCGTCGAGTCCGATAACTTGTCATTTGTTGATCAAGACTAACTTTGTTCTTTTGTCTTGCGGTGGGAAAGTTCTCCAAGATCAGTGATCCTACACACCTTCCACCGTCGGTGGTCGTAGCTGCTTCGCCTCTCAGGGATCGGGCTGCGCCTGAAGTGCCTGTGGCTGAAACCAGGGCACCTTCTTCTTCGAGAGAGGGGGGTGCTACTCAGCCTGAGCCTACCCCTGCTGCCGTCGAGTCGACGGTGCCGGCTCGATCATCAGAGCAACCTCCGGCCTCTAGCGGCTTATCGGTCCGATATGGCTCACTTCGAGATGAGGAGGAGGAAGTTCTGGTCGAGTTGACTCCACCCGTCGAATCAAACGTCGAGGAACAAGTAGCACCGACCAAGAAAAGGCCAACCGTTCCTGAGCTGGTGAAGGAGCAACACAGGCAGGCAAAGAGGGCCAGAGTTGCTGAAGCTTCTTCCGAGCCAGAAGTCGATGTCAACTGGTTGCTGATGATTGCGCGACCCTAGAGGACAAGGATCTATCCCATGCTCTTCGGAAATCGGCCCGCCTCGTAAGTCGATTGTGTTGGAAAGGTGTCCTAAATCCAATCGGGTTGGACCGGATCCGACCGGGTCGGGTCATTTACAGTCTATTTAGTTCATGTAATAACTTTATTATGATTAATAAAAGCACTTATGTTATTATATATTGTTTATCTTCATATTATTTGTTGTATATATATAGTAACGTCCCTAGTATCAATCTGTGATAGAGAAACCATGATTGTGATTATGGTTGATGAGATCTCTAATCACTATAACAAGGTTGGTGCTTAAATGTCTCTAGTCTTACATATTATCAAATGGGACATTGATAGTATAATCAGACTAGCACGTATTGGATGTCTTCTACCTTTTAGAAAGTAGGGATAGATCTCGTCTATCGAAGTGTAGAGACACTTGGACCGTACGTGGACGTGTATTAGAGAATGCGTACGTTAGGACTGACCCACTTACATTAAGTGTCACACTATGTGGCGGTTGTGTAATTATCCTTTTGACCGGAGTCTTCATGGCATCACGGTGTGGATTGTCATGCTTTGACACTATTGAGATTTCTCCTAACCACGGGGCGATAATGCGGTAGTGATTGGGTATGATATTGAAGCATGCGGAGTATACATGATTGGTCGTCTGGGAATCGCGTATCCTATGATTGGGATCGAATATCCGAAATGGCCTTCTTATAAGGAATGTCTAGCTCTTGAGAATCTTTGCAAAGTGGGAGTAAATGTGTTATTCCGAGAGAGCATGATATCCAGATTATAAGATACGATCGTCAATGTATTGACACTCGAGATACGATCGTATGGATATTATTACAGCGATAGGATTGTAACTTACACGGTAACTGCTTCACATGAAAGGTAGTAGTCATTGCTTTTGACTCTTCCGATAATTGGGGGTCACGGTGTGTTGCTAGACGCTATCCCGTGATCGTTAGGTATGAAGGGCATTTTAGTAAATTGCTCTTTGTGTCTACGGCCAACATATTCGGAAGCCTATCGGGTCACACACATATGAACATCGAGTCGGATTAAATTGCGGTTATAGTTGATAACCAAATAAGGAAAGTTTATCTCTAGACTATAAAGATTATAGTGGTAAATTAATATGGTGGTATTTATTTATTATGAATAAATAAAATACAAGATATTAATTATATATAAATTAGATTAATTAAAGAATATTCCGGAAGCCAATTAATTGGCATATGGGGCGCCACTTTTGAGTGTATAAGATACACTTGGATTGTGCACTTTAATTAATAATATTGCCATAATATTAATATAAGATATTAATTGATTTTGAAAAAAAAATAGATTTATGGTAATAAGATAATTATAATCAATATATGATATTGGCAAAATAAATTATAATTAAAGAGATAAATCAATCTAGTTGATTTTCCTTATTTTATTGGAAAAATGTTTTCTTCTCCTACACACCATTAGGGGCGCCACTTTCTACTATATATAGGAGGTGGGTGTCAAGCTCTTTTGTACAACACAATTGCAAGAGCTCATAGTTCTTGTGTAAAATAAGAGAGCCTTCCATAGTGAGTTTGTGAGGGAAGAAAAGGTCCGGTCTAGCAGCCGGAGTTTTCCGATAGCAATCCAAGGAGGATTCCGGCGAGGGGTTCGTGTGGATCAGCGATAGAGGCCGGACGCGTGGACGGCTTGCGCATTGAACTACTCTCCGTTGGCGGTCAAAGCGACGATCTTATAGATCATCTAAGGTATAACCGTCAAACTACTTAACGTGTTTATTGCATTAAACGAAGAACGATCTAGAAAAGGAAATCAAATTTTAAATTCCGCTGCGTTAAACTAGTGATTTCCTAACAGATTGTCTTTCTTTTCTCTAAGCGTAGATTTTTCGAGGCCTATGCCTTGTTTATTATTTAACATCCATTGTCCTTTTTGTACAAGGGCGGCCATTCGACCAGTAAGCCTTTGCACTTCCTTTGTATTTCAAGAGGCAGACATATTCTTCAAAGTATCGATCTTGTCCGGGTTTGCTCGAATTCCATCCTTCGAAATCATATATCCCAGGAACTTACCCGACCTGACCCCGAAAGTGCACTTCTTTGGATTTAACTTCATATGCGTATCCCTCAACACTTCAAATACCTCTCGAGCGTCAACCAAATATTGCTTCATAGACCGACTCTTGATGAGCAAGTTGTCTACGTACACTTCCATGCACCTTCCAATCTGTTTGGCGAAGATCTTGTTGACTGCTCTCTGATATGTAGCCCCGGCATTTTTCAATCCAAATGGCATGGTTACGTAGCAGAAAGTGCCAAATTCGGTGATGAAAGCTATTTTTTCCGCGTCTTGGGGATCCATTAAAATCTGATGGTATCCCTTGTACGCGTCCAGAAAACCAAACACTTCAAAATCGATGGTGAAGTCCACTAACCTGTCGATTTTTGGCAACGGATATGAGTCCTTTGGACATGCTTTGTTCAAGTCGGTGAAGTCCACGCACATACGCCAACTGCCATCGGGTTTCTTGACCAATACTGGGTTGGCTAGCCACTCTGGATAGAATACTTCTCTTACTATCTGGGCAGATAGTAGCTTACCGACTTCCAATTCTATGGCTTCAAGTCGATCGGACGCAAAGTTTCTCTTCTTTTGCCTTACTGGCTTCTTAGCCCGATCTATCTCGAGTTTATGGACCGTGATGTCTGTAGATAACCCTGGCATGTCGGTAGCCTTCCAGGCAAAGACATCTCTGAACTCGATCAACAACTCGATTAGCGACTGTTTTTCTTTGGCTGGGATCCAAATCTCGACCTGTACACACTGATCGACTTCTCCTTCCCAGAGACAAACATTCTCGACTGCATCACTAGAGACCCAGCTCTTCTCCTCTTCATCCTCTAGAGTCAGTTCCTCGAGCATGACATGTTGTATTGCCATTTTCCCGTTCATGACAATAGAGTTACAACTCCGTGCGGCTTTGACATCTCCCTTTACCTCGTGGGAACCGTTCCTGGTAGGAAAATTCATGCTGCTGTGAAAAGTAGAAATGATAGCTCGCAGGTCGAAGAGTGCTGGTTTTCCCAAAATGACATTATAGGCAGATGGGACTTTGACTACTACGTAGCTCAACTCGAGAGTCCTTCCTTTCTCTCCATCTCCGACCGTTGTGAGTAATTTTATCGATCCCATAGGATGGACTGCTTGCCCTGTGAACCCAAACAAATGAGATGCTACAGGAGCTAGGTCCTTCTCTTTTTCATCGCCTGAAAAGCCGAGTAGTACAAAATGTGTACCGCGCTACCGTTATCGATGCAGACTCTTGATACATGGGCTCGACTAATCACTGCTTCGATAACCAACCCTTCACTATGACTCCGAGACTTAGGGATATCATCATGGGGGCCGTACCCGACTTCCGTGGTAAATTTCAGTTGCTTGCGTTCTCTCGAGCTGTCAACTGACTCTCGACTGGCTCGGTCTTTATCATTCTCCCCCGGCCCAAAGATCGTATTAACATAACTGTTTGGTCGATTGTTGTCGTACTTATCTCGACCATAGTTATCTCTGTTATTTCTGTCACGATCCGTAGATCGATCCCGTCGAGGTGACCGGTCTCTCCTTCTTTGAGCATCTCGGCCTCGACCCATATCCTGGTCGGAGTTCTTCCTTTTGTAGTCTCCACGCTCTTTGGGCTCACCTCACCAAGACCTATCGACCACTTCATCTAGCTTCCCCTCTTGAATGTAAGTGTCGATATCTCTTTTGAGGTCGATACAATCTTCCGTTGTATGACCGATATCCTCGTGAAATTCACAATATTTGCTCGAATTCCTCCTCTCACGAGGTTTCTTCAACGGTGGCAGTCTTTTCGCTATGTTTTTCAAAAGCATGATGGATAGCACTTCTGCTCGAGACCGATTAAGTGGGATGAAATCCCTGTCGCGTTTAGCTCCTTTCTTCCCCAACCGATCTGAGACGGGCGTCTCTATACGGTCCCAGACTAAGGGTTTACTCTCGACATCCTGTCTCCTGGATTGACTCCTGTTCGGACCTCGATTGTCCTTCTTCGAATCCATCCAGTCGGATTGGGTGTGCCTACGCACTGCCTCTTCCCCTTGACAGAATCTGTGCACCACGTTAACACACTCGTCCATGGTGTGAGGAACATCTCTGCTCAACTTCATATATAACTTCGTATTGCGCAGTCCCTCCACGAACGATGTGATCAGAAATCGATCATCGGCATCTTTAACTTGCATAGCTTCGAGATTAAATGTCTTCAGATAGTCTAGTACTGCTTCATCCTTTTGCTGCCTCATGTTCATGAGGTGCGTGGCACTTAAATGAAACTTCTTGTTCACGATGAACGCGTCTCGAAACTTGCGGGCTAGCATGGCAAAACTGGAGATCGACCCGGGTTGTAGCTTGGTAAACCATTCCCTAGCTCGACCTACGAGCAGCGTCTCAAACGCTCGACATCTCATCGCATCAAGTGCGCCATCCAACCTCATCTGAGACAGATACCTGTGTAGATGGTCTTCCGGGTCGGTAGTACCATCGTAAGGCTCTATATTTTGTATCTTAAATCCCTTGGGTTTAGGGAAACTCTCGATCTCCTTCGTGAAAGGGGACTCCAACCATAGCGAGAACTGATTTTTTCCCAAAACAACATCCAGCTCTTCCCTGACGCTGTCCGCATCCATCTTCTGGTGCTTCTGCTGGATCTCGCGCCTCTTTCTCTCCACAGAGCTAGAGGACGCACCGATTTCGTCCCTGGGAGTTTGCTTGGGCTTTTCTACAGCGTCTTTCAGACCGCCATCCGCCGTGGCATCTTTCTGACCGCCGGCTGCTTGTTTTTGCGCCATAACCGCCTCTGCTATAATCCTGGACATTAATTCAAGATCTGCCCCTGCCAACTGATCTACGAGCGCTCGGTGTTCCGGAGCCAGACCTTGCTTTTCTCTCTTGGGATCTTCACGAACAGGATCCAAGACTGGATCTTTCCCTCCTTGCACCTCTGGGTCTGCCTGCTCGTTAATCTGCGAGCCTTGATCGGCAGCTTTGGATGCGGTTTTCCTGGCGTTCTTTCCTTGGGAGGCATCGTGATCTTGGTGTATTCAACAATAGAAGACCCTCCTTCTAGCGCCAGTTGATGTACAGGTCATGTAATAAAATACTCGATACCTAACTAACACACTAGCAAGAGAACTATGTTCAATCGTAGTATAGCTAGATAGAGTCGAGGTCGATCCCACAGAGACTCGGCACAAACAAAATACAACTTTATTCTACTAGAACTAAATTGAAAGGGCGGTCTACGACCAACTAAACGTAGTAAATAAGATAGTGACAACCACAAGACACGAAATACCACAAAGACAAACTAACAACTACTAAAACAAGGACAATACTGTTGATCTTATCTAAACAAAGAATATTAAGAATATTGATTACGCTAGTAGCTAATAACTACCCCATGTGAACTAGATTGACAACGAGACAAAACAAACGTTAAAGATTAATTATTATGACTACGGGAGTCATCCCCTAAGGTAGATTTAGCTCCGATTAGGCCATCTAAATCATTGTGCCTCCATTACGTGACTTCGCCTTTTAATGCCTCCATCTCATATAACTTCTGACACAATTACGAAACTAGGGATGCCGGTATAAACCGTAACCTCATCTAAGCAACATTCCTAGGGTAAGGCGTACTTCTTAGATGCCGATTCAATCTAGATCCTAAGTAACAATCACTTTTTAGGTTTCTTGTTAAATTATGATGACAAATAATTAAGTTGATCAGGTTTAATTACTCGTTTTAATTCCAAATCAAGAGAATCGGACGTAGTCGAAGCCGGTCATAATTCTGCCCTAAACTTCACCACCCTCGGTCGACCGAATGACATGTCTCGGTTGACCGAGTGACATGTCTCGGCTGACCGGGAAAGGATCTGCGTTGGTACAAATTATGATTACTTCTTAACGTTTCTAACCTAAACACACGGGTTCGTAATTAGTCTACATCGCGGAATCAATACAAGAAAACTACTCCATAATAAAATAAATCAGATCTACGAATAAAGATTGCGTAATTGAAAAGTCATACCCTCGAAGACGAGAATGACTCCCACTCTTTAATGCGCTCCCTAACCGGAGAATCTGACGACTCCACAATGAACGAACATAAAAAAAACTAAAACTTAATAAACTCAAAGTATTGTATATATTGTATCTTATGGGTTGTTGTCTCAATTTCGTAGCTGCTGCTTATATAGAGGCTATAGCCGACCTAGGGAGGATCTAGAAGATATACACGCGTTTTTCTTCTGGATGAGCTTCGGGTGACCGAATATCAACCCTCGGTCGACCGAATGAAGTGGCTCGGTCGACCGAGCCTCTTTTTTGCACATGTTAAATGCGTTTCTCGTCTAACTTGCTCCCCACTGCATTCTTCTGTGCTGATCTGATTTCTCTAACTTATCCCTTGATTAATGCTCCGATTTTCTTCCTTATTATCTTGAGATTCACTGATTGAATGACATTTATCCTTCCGATTTATCATGATCTACAAAATCAGCATTTATCGCACAATAAATTGGTCTTTAATAATAAAAACAGCTAAATACCAAAAATCATATTAATAATCACTTAACATTAAATAATAAATATAAACAAGTGATTCAATATGAAATATATATAATTAACTCCGATTTAAGGTTAGAATTGATGACATAAATAGGTATATTTTAACCGTCATCACCAATGACGATGACGGATCGTGTCACCTAAGTAATCCGGGCCCTAATTGAATCTAGTGATGAACACACACAAAAACCCTAATGCCTAAAGAATGAGATGGTGTCGTTTTAGTGTTTGCGGCTGAGTCTAAGAATGTATCTTAGATTGCCTACGTATCCTGTTAGGTTCCAGGAATCAAGCCTTACGTAGTTCCTGGATTGTGGTATTTATAATGACAACACATGCCCTAACCCTAATGGTGAGTCGGTTTGAGTTATTGTCATATTTACCCTTAATGGGCCTTAACACTTGCCCAAGTTAGCACTGTTAATGGGCCTGGACAGCTGGTGCGGACTTTGTCTTTCATGTCGTTATTGCCGACCTGCAGTACTCGACTCTGGGACTCATTGTCCTACACTGCTCGATTGTCGATCGTCGTAGCCTCGAGTCTGGGCATCGACATAAGTACCTTGGCGTTAATTCATAATGTGAGGACCAATCGATAGACGACACGTGGAGAGGTGAAACCCGTATCGTCATATTACTTATGACACCCAAAACCAAAAGGATAGACTCAAACTCGAGATTTCTTGTTTAAGCGGGCAGAGCTCTTACCACCCTAACAAACCTCCGTTGGTGTTTTTAACATTGTTTTTCAATTAAAACACTTCTAATATAAGGTTAATTAACACTTAAAACACTAGATGTATATAAAAACATAATTTTCACAAGATTACATAACGATTTTTTGACAAAATAGTTAAGGTACTTAGATTCAAATTAAGACTTGCCAGGGTAAGGAAAAAAGGCCGGGGAACAAGCACACTTAGAGAGCGAATGTTATATTGTGAATCTTTATATATAAATAGAAATGCTCCTTAAGAAGACTAGTAGATGATTATATATAAAACATGTTAGTAGAATAATTATTTGCAAGATAGACACCAAATACTTCGTTTGGGGAAAAATTGCACGGCATTTGGTACTGGAAGAATCGGACCCATCGTGGAACAGATTTAGACCCCGATCCATGTGTTAGTGTCCAAATTTTTTCGAACAACAAATCAACAAAGCGTAAGATGTTGATGTTCAAGAACTATTAATGTCACTTCTCTCACGTAGAAATATGGGAGAAGAGTTACGTACTGAAAGCTCTGATGTGACATGTGTCACATGCACGACGTATAACTTGGGTCCAAGTCATTAAACATCCATATAGCATCTTTAAAGATTTAGCAAATAATTTTGTGAAAGATATAAATCGAGGAATTTGATGATGACCAACAAGTATAAATTTGATTTCTATCACAAGCCCTATAATTGCACCTTTTTTTTATAAAGTACATAGAATAAGAGATACAAAAGTTTACATGATGATGCAGTAAATCTTGTTGGGAATTCCCCACCTTGGGTGTCCGACAAGTTTAGATGAATCATGCCAAATAATATTCGTGCTAACAAAAAAACAATTTTTTTCCACGTCCCTATTCCGTCGTGTTTGGGCATTTGTCTCTTAATTAATAATGGTTAATAAAATATATTTTGAGAATCTAAGATAATACACATTGGTTGGTTTACATGCATCAACAAGTATTATTAACAGAATCTTACTTACCTTATGTTTACCAATTTCTAATTTGGACGGCAAGGGTGTTTTTGTCGTTTCAGGGGTTTTATTTTTTGTTTGGAGAAATTCTACGGGTTCAAAGGTTATGTCCCAACACATATTTTCACGAATCATATTACGACATAATATTTATTGAATGTGATGTAGGTGCACCATAATCATATATTTTCACTCATCATTATGATATTATATCTGAATGTATTTTCACACAACAAAATATTTTAACACACATTTTTTTTCTTTCAATTGTATCCTTCAATTTTTTACGCTCATTCATTTTATGTCTGAATTTGGGTCAGAATGTATGAAATATGTTTTTTGACCGGTATTGAGTTTAAAAATTACTTAACTTCTGACTGAAATTAAATCAATATTATCAACCTCATTGTGACTTATATATGTCGGGTTTGAATAGTGTATGTTGTGTGAAAGGAAACTCTCTATATTATTTATTGATTGTGATGTAGGTCCCAATATAATCATGAGTGCAAAGTGTGTTGTGTCACTTGTTGTGACAGAACCGTTGTGCCCGTATTATATATCACTTGTTTGTTTCTAGAAAATTCTATGTCCACAATATAATTTCCACGACAAAATAGTCACAATATATCTTACACAATTGATTATTATAGGACCCTCATCTATCAAAAAATCTTACTCCATGATCAATGGTGTAAGTTGTGTTGTATATTTTTCTTGTGTACAATTTATTGTGAACATACAATCACTCTGTGTTTATTTAATTTAATTTTTTGTAATATATTTCCTCCGTTTATTTTAACTATCATATTTGATATCCATGTTCATCTAAGAAATAACTAATTTTGAAAGTAAAAAGTGATTAGGTTCATCTAAAAAATGACATCAAATATGACAATTAAAAAAAACGGAGGGAGCATAAATTAGTGGGTCCTAATCACCGTTTCTTTTTTTTAAGTTTCCCTTTCACCCAAACTAATACTACTTCCGTCCCGACACACATGTCTATTACAATATTTTTTTTGTCACATAGTAGAAAACTAGAAATTCTTATAAAAAATCAACGAGTATATATTTATTATATTTTCTTCTCCATCCTATATATTAATGTATTATTCATGCAATGTGTGGTCAATATTTCATAACTCAGATTTAGCGGTGATATTTGAATCATAATGGATTTAATACGTAAATTATGCACATTGTTCTAGTTTGACATTATCACTACTCCATTAATCATTAGTCATATATCATGATCGTGCAATGATACCAAAAATGTATTGTGTCATTCGTTCCAACACAACCTTTATGATATGAAAATGATTTGTGCACAGATTTTATCCGCACAAAATGTGCACACAAGTAAATCAAAACAATGTCGACCCTTTGATTTCGTTTATGTGACGTTTATATGGGTAAATTTTGTGCCTAAATCGCAGTAAAACAGCATCTTTGATCGTGAAATGTCTCTCCATGTAGTTTTGTAATAGGATCTTGTGGGCCCGAAGCGATACTAACAAGAATAGAGTCGTGAAGAAATACAATGCAAGAGATATATTAGCATATATATAATTAAAACACACCAATTAGTGAAAGACTTTATTCTTATTTACGAATATTAAATTTAGTGAAAGACTTACAATACATACACAAGTAAAAATAAATTATAGCCGGCATTATTCTCAATATTAATATAACATCAATCGCTCTTTAACTTTCGTCATAATTATTCATTTTTCTTCTTCACTACATCATAAAAATTATAGCCATAATCATGGTAATTAAAATTATATTTTATCTTGTAAATTTCTTGATTTTCAAGCATTTCATGGTGACATAATGTGATGTTTTTAATGTTACTATTTTTGTATTATACAGGAAAAATATGATATTATTGGAAAGGAGGATTGGAGAGGAAGACCTGCAAAGAGAAATATACATGGAGGAATGCGCGTTGCCTTGCTCATACTCGGTAAAATCTTTAAGCGTTTGTTACAACGTTTGTTTTATACAGTGTAAACATGAGCGTTTTATGGTGTATATAAACATATCTGCACCCTGCAGAGAATGTAATGAAATTTATTTGTTTATTCGTAGGGGCATACACTTTCGAGAATATGGCGATTTTCTCACTAGCAGTTAATGGGATTACATACTTTAATGGAATCATGCATTTCACCATAGCTGATGCAGCCAATCATCTTACAAATTTCATGGCCACAGGATATATCCTCTCTATCCTTATGGGAGTTCTTGCAGATTCCTATTTGGGAAGATTTAAAATCATCCTTCTATCTTCATGCTTGGAATGTGTGGTAATTAACTATTCATAGGATTTTAAGGACACCCTACTAAATCTACAATTATCCCTAAGGACGCCCCAGTATATGCAGATTTTTAAACATTGATAAGGTGTCCCTGGTAGATTTAGTGGGAAGCCCTTAATTAAAGGCTCTCATTCCTTATCATCTTGATTTCTTGTGTCAGCGTCTTCACTTCAGGATGGATCTTCTTATGTGAAATTGATGCAGTGATCACTTAAGTGATCTATTATGTGTGTTATGCATTTATAACATAGGTTGTACATATATGTGGACGTACATGTGATACATGGAATCAAGGGCGGCTCCAGGAATTCATGGATACGGGTCGGGAATCTAAAACGACACATCATATTATAAGTGTATATAAGTATTAATTTTAAAAATCCCAATAGAATATGGGTCAAGGGTCAATTTTTAAAAAATTTAACGGGTCAGTTAGTACATATTAGTGTATAAATATTTTAAATAGTGTAAAAAATACCTATAATTTTATTTTTTATTTTTACTTTGAGGGTGAACTGAGGATAAGTCACTTAAGGATCACCGCATCAAATTCTGAATTGAACTTACTTTTGTATTTACACATTTTCTTAGGGATTTGGCCTCTTAACTTTACAAGCTCACTACTCGAATTTGAAGCCACCACCATGTAACATGTTTGATCCTACTCAACATTGTACTCAATTGCATGGAGTAAATGCAATGATCTTCTTTTTGGGGCTTTACTGCATTGCGGTCGGTACGTCTGGTGTAAAAGCTGCATTGCCTTCGCACGGTGCAGATCAGTTCGAAGACGAAGATCCTAAAGAAGTGAAGCAAAAATCAACTTTCTTTAACTGGCTGTTACTGGCAATATGTATAGGTGGCGCGATCAGTTTAACTTTTCTTGTGTATATGGAAGATCATAAAGGTTGGGAGTGGGGTTTCGGCATTAGTACTCTGGCTATGTTTTCGGGCGTTTTGTTTCTTGTTGCGGGATTACCGAGGTACCGTATGCACGTGGCTCAAGGGAGCAATGCCGTCACTGAGATAATCCAGGTTCGATTCGTTTTCATATCTTGACTTTTAGACTCAACCAGCCAATGACGGATATAGAAAATTTCTCAGTGAGGTCAGTGGGAACATTAATAGTGTTCTTACATTTTCCAATTGTTTGAACATCAATTTGCAGGTATATGTAGCAGCCATCAGAAATAGAAAGCTTGCATTGCCCGATGATCCTAACGAACTTTATGAGATTGATAGAGACAATGAATATTTACCTCACACCAATCAATACATGTTCTTAAACAAAGCGGCCATTAAGCCATCCGTGACGGATAGTAAAAACCCGAATCCATGGAAACTTTGCACGGTAACACAGGTTGAAAACGCGAAAATCTTGTTAAGGATGGTCCCGGTTTTCGGTTGTTCAATAATAATGGCCCTCTGTCTTGCACAACTCCAAACCTTCTCTGTTGAGCAAGGTGCAACCATGGACACAAAAATGGGATCTTTCAATATGCCACCGGCTTCAATTCCCATCATCCCACTTACATTTATGATTATTATGCTTCCTATATACGATCAAATAATTGTCCCATTCATTCGTAGATTCACGGGACATCAAACTGGGATTACGTACTTACAACGAATAGGAATTGGTCTGTTTCTATGTGTTTTGTCCATGGCAGTTGCTGCATTAGTGGAAGTAAAACGAAAAGATGTTGCACGTAAACACAACATGCTTGATGCAATCCCAGTTCTTCAGCCATTACCAATCAGTGTTTTTTGGATAGGGTTTCAGTATTTCATATTCGGGATCGCAGACATGTTTACGTTTGTGGGCCTCTTGGAATTCTTCTATTCACAAACACCAAAGAGCTTGAAATCTTTCTCCTCTTGTTTCCTTTGGACCGCGTTTGCAATCGGGTACTTCTTGAGCAGCATTCTTATAAATATCGTAAACCGAGCAACAAAAGACACGAGAAGTGGAGGTTGGCTAGCTGGTAACAATCTCAACAGGAATCATTTGAATCTGTTCTATTGGCTACTCGCGGTACTCGGCCTGTTGAATTTCTTGATCTATTTAGTAGTTGCCATGAGGTATCAGTATAGACCACAGAATACTGATGTCACAACAGACAATAAGAGGTATGAGCTAGAAAAACTGGAAAACGGTAGCTCTTTAAGCACGTGACGATCCAGGAAGAAAAAAAGGAAAGAAGTTGGGCCAAAATATATGTATCAGTGCCTTTAAGGGCACCCCAGTACTATCCCAGGGCAAGTCTTGGAAGATTTCAAGGGCCGAGTACTATTCACAAGTGTATTTTTAACTTATTTTTTTTCTTGGGAATTTTATGCAACATTTTGTTTACTTAGATTCTGTTGAAGGATTTCATACAACATGTTATTTACTTAGATTCTGTCTGAGGATTTCACGCAACATGTCATTTGCTAGGATTTTGCCTGAGGATTTCACGCAACATGTTATACATCGTTATTGTTGTCATTTGCAAATTGTGAGGCCTCTTGGGTGGAAATTTAATTTAAATCCCAAGAATATATTTTTTTAAAGTTTTAAATACATATAAATTCTCTAAATTTATGAAGAATTATTAAAGGGAGAGGGGTTTGAAAAGACAAACAAAAAATAGGGGAAAAATAGGAATCAGGAAAATGGAAATATAAATTGGTTGATAGGGACAAATCTACTATTCATATCTATAAATCCGCTTTTTGCTGCTGTGGAAGTGGCCTCAAATCGAATGTTACACTATTCCTCTTTTTATGTGTTCTTTACAAAAATAACCTTCAAAATAATGTTCAAAAGATATCAAATGAGATGTCTAAATAAAAAGGACGGAAAAAGGAAAAATGTGATGAAAGAATTATCATCTTTCGACAATCAAATCAAAATATATATTCGTTTTGGTAGTTGAATACAAGAGAATTTAAATCACAGTGAAATAAGGACATGTCATTTTTATCCAAAAAAAATTCCACTGTCCTCTTTACATATTTATATGTTCAATTTGTATTTTTTAACAATAAACCCTAATCAAAACAGGTTCACTCATGTAAAATGAAGTTGATGAAAAGTTATTTTAAGATTCTTTTGAATTTGAATTTTTTACTAATTAATATAACAAATATTTATATTAATACTCTCCTACCTAACCTTACCATCACCTTACTCTATTCACCACCCCATTCTGCCCACACTATACCCTATCTCACCCCACCCTAACATATCCACAATCCTATCTTAATTACTCTACCCTACCCCCACCACATCCTACCCTACCCTACACACTCTATCCTACCCCATCACCTATCCAACTACACCCCATCCCATCTCACCACCCACCCAATCTCATCTTACTCTTACCCCACCACCTACGTATTTTATCGATTTTCATTCCATTGGATTCCATTCCATCCAATTTTGGAGGTAATTAAAATGATCATTTTTCAATTCGTTGAAATAAAATTTCATTATTTTATAATCATACATAAACATCAGAATGAAATGAAAAACCATTTCATTACTGCGTAACAAACATGCCTAATATTTCAGGGGCTAATTACTTTGATAAGAACTAAGAAGTGATAATAAAACCTTCACAAAATTAAGTCTCAATTTGAAGACTACCAAAAACACAAAATCATTAATTTGTTGTTCTACTTCATGGATAACCTGTCTTCTTAGTAATCTCTAATAGAAAATTCATAATAATTAATTATCAGTAATCACATATAAAATCCGAAAACAACTCCCACCACAAATTCATACACCTAAGAATAGGTGTAAAAATGAAAATGAAATTAAAAAAAAACCAAAATATAAAACATGTCAATGCCACAAAAGAGTTTTCATATCAACGTATGTAATGTCTAAAAACACTTGTTTGATTTTAGAAAATTCTATGTCCACAACATAATGTACACAACAAAATAATCACGTACAACACATCTTACACAATTAATTATTATATGACCATTATCTATCAATAAATCGGATTCCATGATCCATGGTGTAAGCTGTTGTATATATTTGTTGTGTATAATTTATTGTGAACATATCATCACTATGAGTTTATTTATTTTTTTATTTTATTTTTGTAATGTATAAATTAGTGGGTCCTAATCACCGTTGTTTTTAATTTCCCTTCACTCAAACTAATACTACTTCCGTCACAACATTCATGTCTATTTTAAATGCTTTTAATTTTTTGTCACATAGTAGAAATTCTTAGAGAAAATAAACGAGTATTTAGAGACAACGAGCCAAAAGTCCACTTTTTGACACAAATTAAATAAACAGGACAACGAATTTGGAAAATGTGCAAAAAGGACACACATTTACCGCCGGACAAAAATGCCCTTCTTCAAGAAGAAAACGGAAACGGAAACGGAATTCAGTTGCGAACCAACCCATGTACAGTATCAATTACTCCACGATTAAAACCAGTGCGATTCCACCGGAAAATCCATCAAAACTGAAGAATTTGGTGCGATTCCACAGGAAATCATTCAGAGATTCAACGTTTAGAAGCAAAAACCAGTAATAACGAAGATTTTAAACACTTTTTGCACAATGTCGTAAAGAAAATGGGGAAATGGAAACAGCAGAGATGAAGAAGAAGAAAAACAGTTAGGGTAAGATCTCATAACCGAAATACTGTTGAATTTTTAGCATTTTCTATTAAGGCTTCCAAATTCGAACTACATTCTACTAGTTATATGAAGTTGATACTACAAAATCTCTAAATGCAAACCGGTTATCTACTTCTATGTTGTTTGATTTGTAAGAAACTGCAATATACTGCACATTCTTTAGTTAGAATTCATAGCTGTAATCTAATTAAAATTTACTGAAGTATTTCTGTATGTGCATGTCCTGTATATAATGATTTGTGAATAATGTGAAAGGAATGACAAAATCTACTAATACTGTAACTAATAATGTTACTGAAAAATGATTTATTGATGATGGGAAAGAGTAATGACTATGGATGTGAGAATGCAAACATTACAGGTCATTCAAAAAAGGTAGACAATTAATGATGCTTCTTAAATAATCAGACTTCATATGTTACTGATACTGTGATATGGTGATACTGATACTGTGATACTGATATTGTGTTACTGATACTGTGTTACTGATACTTTGCTACTGATACTTTGCTACTGATAATGTGTTACTGATACTGATAATGAGAATGATATGTCAAACTGACAATTGATGTGATAATGATCTCAAAATCTACTCAATATGAATATTTTAGTGTAACATTAACATATAGCTGCAAATTATTTATAATTACAGGTACTCAATACAGTATAGATCAAATTTAAATGCTATACAAGAATTATTCAAAGAAATAAAAAGTCATCTGGAAAAGCCACACAAAGATGCAATCAGCAGAACCCCATTCAGGCATATGCTGAATGCACTGAATAAATCTGAGATCATTAAAAGGAAGAGGAAGAAAGAGATGATGGATGCATTCATAAACATCTATGATAAAAAAGAAGGAAAAATTCAACATTGCTGGTCAATCATGCATGCCAACTAAATTGGATATCAAGCTGATTTGCGGGATAGAGGACGGTGAAGAAGAAGTTGGAAACATCAAAGCTCATGGAAGGCATGAAACACAATTAGAAGAAAATCATTTTAAGAGTGCAAAAAGACTAAGTGCACACATAGTAAAAATTAAAGTGAAGGAGCTTGTCAAAAAAGCAGGACAAAGAATCTATTGATGACTGTGTCAAGCTAATGTGTTTACTACTTCTCCACACAGTCTTGATCCCAAATACAGGAGGAAATATAGCATGGGGTTTACTATACTATGTTGATGACATAGATAGATTAAATACTTTCAACTGGTCACAACATGTATTAGATTCACTGATGGCTTAAAGCAAAATTGGAACCATCCAACACAGGTGAATGGATGCACTATGTTGTTACCTGTAAGTTTTTTTCCCCTTTAATCCTACTTATCTTATGCAATAATCGTGTTAAATTACTAACATAAACTATATTCAATGCAGTATTGGTTCTGTTAGCACTCAGATGCAATTACACCAAGGAATACAAACATTACACAAAAAGAACCAAAACAAAAAAGGAATAAAGGACTTTCATCAAAAGGAATCCCAAGAATTACAAAATGGGACACAAAAGAACTTGAGAAACTGGTTGTACCAAGCACGAAGAGACAAGGAGGAATTCTGACCAAGAAGAATAAGAAATTGGTAAGATATCATACATTTTCACAGTAACACGGTATCAGTAACACTTTTACAATTTACACTAACAACCTAACACAACCTCTATTTCATGCATTGTAGTTCAACAAAAAGAACTGACTCCTACAATAGCTAGAAAAAGTTTATCAAAGGATTGAATGATGAATTTGACACCGAAGATGAAGATGAGAACGAAATAGAACAAGAGGAAGAAGAGGAAGGAGGGGAAGAAGAGGAAGGAGATGATGAAAAGGAAGAAAAATAAGTCGAGGAATAAGAGGAATGAAGGGAAGAAGAGCAAGAAGAGGATGAAGGAGAAGAAGAGGAAGAACAGGAAGTAGAAGAAAGTGAACATGGAATGGACAATCAATGGCTGGAAGAAAAGAAAGATGGACAAGCTTCAAGGGAGGTAAAAACAATAAAACCAACTTTATATGAATACACAGTATCAGTATCACAGTATCAACTTATTTTTGCAGGACAATGAACAAGAAATATTCATGCTTCAAACAATGATTGAGGGCAAAGAAGAAGATATAAAGAAGCTTCAAGAGACAGTGCACCAACAACAAAAAGAAATACCAGATCTTGAAGAATGTGTTCGAACTTACGAGACCAAGCAAGCAGATATAATTGGGCAGAAAGAATCATTGGATGTTGAAAATGGAAACATGAAAACAAAAATGGATGAACAAGTTGCTAAAAATGCTGAATTGACATCCGAAGTAAAGAAATTGAAGGAGTTATACGGAAAGGAAAGATCCCAAAATGAAGTCCTTCAGAGATCTCTTGACAAGAAGACAAAATACATTGAAAATCTCATGACGGAAATGAATCCAAACAAAGATGATCAAGAAAAACAAAGAATGAAGCAGAAGCAAGAGGAAGATAGAAGCAGGGTTGAGATCCTTGCATTGAAATTTGCTCAACTCGAGAAGGAGAACTTTGAGAAAGAGAATACAATCATCCAATTGAAAAGAACAGTGAGGAGAGCCCAAGAATCAAACAAGACCTCAAGATGCGTCTAAGTGAAATGAAGAGTTGTATGAAAAAGATGCAACCATAGATGAGTTGAAAAGAATGGCTGAACAAAATGGATTATCAGAAGAAACGCTTAGAAAACATGTAGCAGTGCAGAAGAAACGCTTAGATGCACAGGAGAAGGAGATTGAAAATTGAAAGCTGAGGCAGAAACGTTGAGGACATAGAATATAGAGCATGGAGTTCATCAAGTAACTCAACAAAGTAAGCCAACAACTGGTGAGTCATCATTGATAAGAACGCTTCATCAAAATCCAAGAGACAAGAAGGTTGTACATGATGAAGCATTTGACTACGACACCAAGAAAGGGAAGAAGAAAAAACATGAAGAAGCAGAAAAATACATTGCTACAACAGAAAACGATGTGATCGATGGAAAAGTAGTCATGAAAAGAAGAATACAAATGTGGAGCACATGTTATGCCAGAGGCGTACAATTGTATATGGGATCATAATCAAGATGGTGGGCAAAAGTAAGTATCTCTTCATAAACAATTCCTGTAATACTTTTATAATGATTACATATTCAACACTAATGTGACTCCTATAATTATACACAACAAAGAAGTGTGGGCAAGACCAATGGGAGATTACCCATTTGTCACAGTCAACTCACTAGTGGCTGTAATGAATAACTTATTCATTGATGAATCGGTAAGAAGTTCATAATATCACTGCAATATCCGCTTTCATATGCAATATAATTTAGCTACTGACTAAATAACTTCATACGCAGGTAATAGATGGAATGTGCACAATCATGCAAAAGGCAGGGGTAGTATACGAAAATTACCAGATAATTGAGGCAGCACCATTAGTATGATAGTATTCTGACTACTATACTTCTATAGCTACTGTTAATAAAACTGTTACTATGATCATTAACATTCTTTTTTGCAGACGGATTTCTTAAAGTTGTACAACACAGTGGGTTATACTGACAAGGAACCCATTGAACACATTGTCCAACACATAAGAACAGTAAAAACAATGCTTATTCCATTGTAGGGCAATGTTAAAGAAAAACATGAGAACCATTGGGTGCTTCTCACCCACAACAACCAAAAAGGTACTTGGAATATGTACCATTCATTGAAAACAGGAAGAGGAAAGGACCCTTACTTGAAGGACTGTGAAAATCTGGTAAGCAATCCTGTGATATTGATAATGTGATACTGATACTGTGTTACTCATACTGTGATACTGATACTGTGTGATGTAGGGACATCTATGTACACGTGGCACCTAAATCATTTGATAGATTTGCATTCCGTACCCATTTGCCGTTTTTCATCCATTTTTGTCTGTTTGCATAAGGCCGTTAGGCCAGTACCATCCGTAGTATATTAGAGATCATTCCTGCATTTTCATTTCTTAGTTTTTGCATCTTGTAAACTTGAATTCCAGAGAACTGTAGCTCTTGGTTGATCTTTTCTTAATTAAATCAAGGATTCACTCCATTATCTGGTATCAAGAGCCTAGGCTACCTTCCCTTAGCTCCGCCGATGGCGAGGTTCGATGTAGTGGTCGGCCGGAACTCCGACGATGATCGAGTTTCGAAGTCCCATCGGGAAGAATTGAGTGAAGTGAAGCGAAGCTTGAGGACTTTATGCGATAAATGCAGATCGTGGTCAAGGATCTACGGCGAAGTCAAGCGAGAAATCAAGAAAGCTCTTCATTTGGAGGAACGAGAGTTACCTCGGACCCCTAAAGAGGACAACTTAGTCGTGGTTCACCGTAAAGGGCCGGAAGGGAGCGGGAAAACAAGGGAGAATGTGTCGGAACCGGTGAAAGTTAAAGGTGTACGAGATAGCCTAGAGCGAGACCACCGGAGTTCAAGGAGATCGGCTCCGATTCGACCCGGATGCTTCGATTGGAACCCACCAACACGGGAAAGAACGAGGGTTTATAACCCACCAATGAGGTATGTAGTTGGTCCGAAAACTCTAATTTTCGATTAAAGTTGGAAATCTCTACATTTGATGGGACTATGCATGCCGAGGATTTCTTAGACCGGGTAGATTCGTAGAGGATTATTTTGAAGGGATGAGACCACCGAACACCTAAAATGCAAGATAGTGTCCTATAAATTGAAGGGGGAGCTAGGGCATGGTGGAAACAGATGCGAACGTACCGTAATTTGAAAGGAAAACACAAGATTAGGGGATGGTCTAAGATGAAGCGACTTCGATGAGTAGATTCTCGCCTTCTAATTATAATAGGAACACTATGTTGGAGTTCTTCAACTGCAAACAAATGGGAAGAACTGTGAAGGAGTACACAGATGAATTTTACAGGTTAGGGGCAAGATCAGCCACCCCAGAGGACCCTGAAGTGCAAGTTACCAGGTACATAGGGGGCCTGAGTGAAGAATTTCAAGAAAAGCTAGAAATAGCACCCATTTGGAGTCTTAATGAAGCTGTGAACCTAGCCTTTACAATAGAAAAACAAATGCAGAGAAAGGCGGCTAAGAATACCCCTACCAGGAGGCTATTTACCCCAAATAACTCTCCTATGAGCTCCCTTCAACCAAAAGGTCAAGAATCAAATGACCAACTTAAGAATAGGGCCAAGGGAGTAGATAATAAACCTCCAAATCCTTATGCTAAGCCAGCAGCCCCAAAGTGCTACAGGTGTGGCCAACCTGGACATAAGTCCAATGAATGTCAAGTGAACAGAAAACAAGTGACCTTGCTAGATAAACAAGGGGAGGAATCTGAAATTTACACTGAACAAGAGGAAGAACAGATTGAAGAAGTAGAAAGGGATGAGGGGGACATGTTGGTGTGCATCGTGGAACATCTCCTGTTTTCAAAACCTACACCAACTCAAAAGCATGCCCTGTTCCGAACCAGATGTACAATCAGTGGAAAGGTTTGTGAAGTGATCATAGATAGCGGATCAAGTGAGAACCTTATCTCAAGGGCAGCTGTGAAAGCCTTGGGACTTAGCACTACACCCCATTCTCACCCATACAAGATGGGATGGATCAAGAAGGGCCCAGAAAGCAGGGTTTCAGAAGTTTGTAAAGTGAGATTTTCCATTGGTAAGGCTTATGTAGATGAAGTGGCATGTGATGTTGTGGAGATGGATGCTTGTCACTTGTTGTTGGGAAGGCCCTGGCAATTTGAGAGAGATGTGATGCACAAGGGTAGAGACAACACTTATATTTTCTCTTGGATGGGCAAGAAAGTAGTTCTCATGCCAATGTCACAGAATGATGCCAAGGCTGACAACCAGAAAGGAAAGGCTCACATGTTACTCACCTCTGGGAGGAACTTTGAATCAGAAATAGAAGATTCCTCAAGACTATTTGGACTATTCCAAAAAGAAGTGCAGGAGACAGACATCCTAGACACTTTGAGTGATGAGATTCAACAACTTTTGGATGAATTTCAAGACTTGTACCCTACAAAATTACCATCTGGATTGCCACCCACAAGGGAGATTCAACATAACATAGACCTCATACCTGGAGCATCTTTGCCCAACCTGCCACACTATAGACTATGTCCCAAGGAACAAAAGATCCTACAAGACATCGTTGATGACTTACTGGCCAAACAAGTTATACGGCCTAGTACCAACCCATGTGTTGTACCAGCCCTACTAGTGCCAAAAAAAGATAATCAGTGGAGGATGTGTGTAGATAGCAGGGCCATTAACAAGATCACTGTCAAATACCGATTCCCTATGCCAAGGACCGATGATCTGATGGATCACTTGATTGGAGCTACTGTGTTCACCAAAATTGACCTCACTAGTGGTTATCATCAAATAAGGATCAGACAGGGAGATGAATGGAAGACTAGTTTCAAAACACAAGAAGGGCTTTATGAATGGATGGTCATGCCCTTTGGCCTTTGCAATGCCCCCAGCACCTTCATGAGACTCATGCATGAGGTATTAAAACCTTTCTTAAACAAGTTTGTGATTGTATACTTTGATGACATTTTGGTGTATAGTTTGGCTATGAAAACACATACGGGACATTTGAGCTTGGTTTTTTAATCTCTAAGGAAGAACAAGTTGTACATGAACTTCAAAAAATGTGTCTTTGCTACACCGAAGTTGTTGTTTCTGGGATTTATTATAAGTGCTGAGGGTATACACACAGACCCAAGGAAAGTGGAAGCAATCCAGGATTGGTCCACCCCTTCCAATATTACTGCACTTCGGAGCTTCTTGGGATTGGCCTCCTTCTACAGAAAGTTCATAAGGGGGTTCAGTATGCTGGCTGCACCATTAACTGATTGTTTGAAGAAGGGACGGTTTGATTGGGGAGTTGAGCAAGACCACAGCTTTGAAGAAATTAAAAAAAGACTCACATCTGCACATGTGCTTGCATTACCAGACTTTGACAAACTCTTTCAGGTTGACACAGATGCATCTGCTATGGGAATTGGGGCTGTCCTTAGTCAAGAAGGAAGACCTATTGCCTTTTTCAGTGAGAAACTTTCACCAGCCAGAGCCAAATGGACCACCTATGAACAAGAGTTCTATGCAATTTTTAGAGCCCTTCAACAATGGGAACACTATCTACTACACAAGGAATTTGTCCTCAATTGTGACCACAGGACTTTACAGCACATCAACACCCAAAGGCACATCAATAGGATGCATGCTAGGTGGTTCTTATACTTGCAGAAGTTCTCATTCGTGTTCAAACACAAATCTGGAGTACTGAATGTGGTGGTTGATGCCCTAAGCAGAAAACAATGTCTATTGAGTGTGCTTCAAACAGAGTTGGTAAGTTTTAAATCACTCCCGGAATCCTACGAACAAGATGAAGACTTTGGAGAAATTTGGCAAACGTGCAAAAACCAGGGGTACAAGGATAAATACCATCTGATGCAAGGGTTCTTGTTCAAAGAAGACCAACTTTGCATTCCCAAGACTTCTCTTAGGGAATACCTGGTCCAGGAATTTCATGATGGGGGCTTAGCAGCACATACCGGAAGAGACAAGACCATAGCACTAATCACTGAGAGGTTTTACTGGCCACGAATCAAGAAAGACATCAGCACCTATGTTAAAAGATGTGGGGTGTGCCAGACAGCCAAGGGCTCCAAACAAAACACTGGATTATACACTCCTCTACCTATCCCACAAACCATTTGGGAGGATCTTTCCATGGATTTTGTCTTTGGGGCTACCTAAGACTCCCGGAGCATACCGACTCTATTTGTGTGGTGGTAGACAGGTTTTCCAAGATGGCCCATTTCATACCATGTAAGAAAGTCATGGATGCCACCTTAGTGGCTCAAGTGTTCTTTAGAGAAGTGGTGAGGCTCCATGGGATTCCCAAGACTATAACATCTGATAGAGATGTGAAGTTTATCTCACATTTCTGGAGAGAACTATGGAAAAGGCTCAAAACCAAGCTACAATTCAGTAGTGCTTACCACCCCCAAACTGATGGACAAACTGAGGTGGTAAATAGAACTTTGGGAAATATGCTAAGGTGTGTAGCAGGGGATCAACCAAAACAGTGGGACTTGGCGTTATCTCAAGTGGAGTTTGCCTATAATTCCATGGTGAACAGGTCCACTGGTGTTAGTCCTTTCTCTGTGGTGTATACCAAGTCACCAAATGTGGTCACCGACCTAGCACCCTTACCCATAGCCAAGAGCAAGGCTGCTTTGGACATCTTCTTGAATCCATTAAGACACTACATGAAGATGTCGGGGGCGGTTGAAGAAGAGCTATGACAAGTACAAAGAAGTGGCCGATCGAAAAAGAAGAAAGCAAATATTTCATCCCTGGGGAGCTAGTAATGATACATTTGAGGAAGGAACGGTTTCCCGCCGGAGTCAACAATAAATTAGCTCCTAGAAGAGTGGGACCATTTGCTATTCACTCCAAGATCAATGATAACGCATATACGGTGGAGATTCCGGCTTCCGGAAGATGTCTAGGACCTTCAATGTCACCGATTTGACACCATACTCTCCTACCGATGATGGCCAATGCAAAGCATTTTCCCGAAATAGAGGAATTGAATCTTTGAAGAAGAGGGGGAAGGGATGATGTAGGGACATCTATGTACACGTGGCACCTAAATCATTTGATAGATTTGCATTCCGTACCCATTTGCCGTTTTTCATCCATTTTTGTCTGTTTGCATAAGGCCGTTAGGCCAGTACCATCCGTAGTATATTAGAGATCATTCCTGCATTTTCATTTCTTAGTTTTTGCATCTTGTAAACTTGAATTCCAGAGCACTGTAGCTCTTGGTTGATCTTTTCTTAATTAAATCAAGGATTCACTCCATTACTGTGTTACTCTTACATATATTGTTATACACATTTATTCACAACAATCAATTATTTGGGACACCATGTACCCAGATGAAGCAACAAAGCCGGAGAAGATTTGAAACATGCCTCAAAAGATAAACAAAATGTAAGAAAGTATTACATGCATTGTCTTTGATTACTAACATCAGTTTTAATCCATTGAACTAAAACTGATGCAGAAATGACTGTGCTGTTTATATGATATACTACATCAATAGAATCGTAACAGGAAATGGAATCCAAAAGGATTTGAAAGATGAACAAGTGCAGCAAATGAAAGCAATGATCATAAACAACATAACAATGACTGAAATGTTTATGTTCCTTTAGTATTCTTGTTAAAATGTACACTGATGTTAATTGTTACTCTGAATGTTTCAAACTACTTATATCAATGACTGATGTGTAATGTAAAGTCAACTGTTGAAGTACTTTTGTTATCATGTACATATTGAATTGTTACTCTGGATAATTCAAACTACTTTTGTCAATGAATGCTTTTTATCTCTCAAATATAATATTAGTCAAACTACCAATGCCTATTATTATGTTAGTTTGTAATTGCAAATCTAATCATTCAAATCTTTATCAAAAATAAGAAGCTCTTAATGCAGAATCATGATCATTAAACAACTACAAAAAAATATTGAACAATCAGTACAAAAATGACAGAGATTACAAAACTATTACTCAAGCCAAATATATAATCATTATTATTCAATGTAACTGTCAAATCACAATATAAGTAACACAGTACCGGTAACACAGTATCAGTAACAGAGTATCAATACAAATCCAAACACCAGCTAACACAATTTAACACCATTTCTAACATCATCAAATACAAAATCAGCCCAACTGAAAAGCAGCTGTACATGTTTTCCTATTATGACTAGAAGAACCACACCGACTACATTTATATGCACGCTTTGAACGTTTTGATGGCTCTCCACGTGAAGGAATAAGTTTAGTCTGAGGTCTTCCAGGCCGCCTCCTAGAGAATTGAGGCAATACAACAGATGAAGCTGATATCTGAGCTGTTAAATAAGTATCTGGAACAGGATAAATTGCGTATTGATAACAATCCACAAACGAGCTTGTCATGTAACAAACACCAATATAATCGTGCAAAAACAATCTCGTATTCATGACAGCAGCAACTCCATGACCACATGGATAACCAAATCTTTGCCAAATAGGGCAAGAGCAGGTCCGATCCTTCAAATTCACTAAAGCACTCGGTGAAGAATGAACTTCGTAAACAAAAGTCGTCGAGCTAACAACATGCCACTGCTTACATTGATCCATGATATACAATAGATTGGCATCAATTGTGGGACAAACAACAGTAGTCCATGATGCAGCTAAAGTTCTCTTATCTGCAACAACAACATGAAATAACTAAGCAAATGTAAATAAACATATCAACATGAAAACAATAAGAGTAAAACTAACACAAACCTGAAACCCGCTGCATAAGTTTAATACGGATAGCATCAACCAAGTTAACAACAAGAAGATGACACTATTTCACAACCCACGCATTAAAGGATTCTGATGTGCTAGATGATATGTATCCATACCGACAACCCTTGAAGTGCACATTAGCCCAATTGTCATGCTTCAGATTTTTAAAAAATGCTTTTGCAGCATCACCACCCTCAAGAAGCATTAAGTTATTATTAATTAGAATCAAATTCTGATTTGGTAGAAGCATAGGCATAGTGTTCAAGCAACTCAACCATTCGATGCCTAAAAAACTTGTTTTTCGAAAATTCAGCACACTTCTCACGTAAATTAAGCTTCAAATGATACAAGCAATATGAATGGTAAGCATCCGGAAAAACAGTACGAACACCATCAATCAAGCCAGGATTCCTATCTCTAATAAACGTAAGCTACCGTAGAGGATCCAAAATAGCCTTCAAATGGATGAGAAACGAGTTCCAATTATCAATGCCCTCAGAATCAACAATAGCAAAACAAAAGGGATGGATACCTAACATAAAAGAAAATAATATCAATGTCAGAGTTCATGATACTGTACTGTGATACTATTAATGTGATACTGTTACTGTGAAACTGATATTGTGTTAATGTGTTATTATTATTAATCAACCATATTCTATAACAAGTAAAAACTCATATACCTTGGTTACCATCCTTCCTAGTAGCACCCAATAAATGACCTCTAAATTGACTTTTCAAATGTGCTCCATCCAAAAAAATGAGAGGACGACAAGCGCTGAAACCACGTATACAACCAGCAAAAGCAACAAACAATCGTTTAAACTGACATGATCCAGGATCCACTTCATAAACAACACGAGTGCCAGGATTTTAATCCAAGAGGCATTGAACATATGAAGGCAATCTCATAAAGGATTCACGCACATTGACAAACAAAGATGATTTGGCTTTCGACACACCAATTCTTGCTTTGAAATAAGTAACCCTAAACAAAAGTATAGAGAACAAATCACGTTTAACTACACCAGGACTCAAAGTGGGTGTATCACGAACCATAGTTTCAATAACATCCACAACAAGCTCAGAGCTCATTCGTGACCATCAAAAGAACGACCAGCAGAACCACAATTATGAACAGTGCATGAGTCCCTAACATAAAAATAGCCATTCAAATTCAATTTAATACCATGAACCTTGCATGCACACTTATATGCTTCCTTGAAAAAACAATAAGCTGTTATTCTGATTCCTGTCATTCTTTCTTAAAACATATTGAAACCCAGTGTATATAGACACATTTTGCAAAGATAATCTGAATTCCGAGGCACCACCATAAAACACTGTCCCGGATTTAAAAGATATCTTATCCCAACCTAGCTCAAGCCTAGACTTCTTAACTGAGGAACTCACTGACATAAAATCCTCATCACCAATAGCACAAACAATAGGCATACAACTATTGGAGCTTGAGGAAACAACATCACCAACATGAGCTACACAGGTACTGGAACTTGATGAAGAAATATTGTTGTCTTCTACAACATCCACATGAACACCATGCCCATTAAAGGAACGATAAACAATAAACGACGAAACCAAATCTTCATCATTAGATAAAAAAACACTTAGAACAACCGGGTAACTTGTAGTACAACTTAACAGACGATGGATTCAAAAGACCATTTCCTACAAATCTTAATGAAAATAAACTAGAAGTAATCAGTTTCGGAAACATGCAAGACATAAGTCTCCAACGCATAGCTGCAAAGCAAAACCACTATCCTCACACAATATGCAAGGAAACACAAGCACAACTTAACAACTAACACTAAAGAAATAAGTCATTACCAATGATACTGTGTTACTGATACTGTAACACTAACAGTAATAGGTACAATGCAGGTTAGAAATCATGCTCTTTCTCTCATAAGACATTAGGCTTCTACAATGTAATTCAAAATCCAGAAATTCACAGAGCAGTCTGTACATACATATCTAACACAAATTACAATCAGGCACATAGTCTCATACAATCAGGCTTGTACAATAAAAAAAACAATAAAATCATACAACAATTGAGCAAGGATGTGTTTCCAATGAAAATTGATCTCAAAATAAAGCTGAAAACATAATCAAAGTGCAGTAACAAACTAAAAATGAAATGTGATTTGATTTGTATGCAAAATAAACGAAGAACAACATATTAGAAAGAAGCAAAACATCTGAAACAAAAACATCGACTGCAAAATAAAAAATACGTGAAAATTTGAGATGAAAGATTACCTTCAATCTAAAGATCAAAACAACAACACGATTCACGGATTAGAAGATGAAATTGAATAGAAAATCAAAGAATATACGCAACAAACATGCCGGAACAAATTAATTGGAGCCGGAAATGAATCAGAATCGCAATTAATGATGAGATTCTGTCGAGAAATGAAACAGAATTAATGATCCGATTCAGTTGAGGAAACAAATGCAAACATAAATGAAGGGCAAAAGAGTCCGAACGGAAACTTATTGTCCTTACTGCAAGTAATAAATTGAACCATGATTAATGCTTTATTAAGGGTAAAAATGTTGACTTTTCCCTAATTTTTCCCGAGTATTTATTATATATTTTTCTCCATCTTATATATAATGTATTATTCATGCAATGTGTGTGCAATATCTCATAACACCGATTTAGTGCGATATTTGAATCATAATAGATCTAATACGTAGACTATACACATTGTTCTAGTTTGACATAAAATTGTTAGCAAAGTTATCAAATTCATTACGTCTCGACTTTATATTTTGTTATGTTTCTTTCATTTTCTCGACCTCAAAACTACAATTTTTTTATTACAAAATGAAATTGTCAGATCTTAGTGGCGTATATTTAATATTTTTAACAGCAAAATTATGTCGTTTCAATACAATAAAAAATATCAATGGGTATGAGCCTCCACCCTTGTATAGATATATCCGCCCTTGACCACAATGATTATGACGCAACGTTAGACACGACATATTTTTACACAATTGATTAGAGAATGAACAATGATACGGGCACAATCAAATTAATTAACATAACAAGTTACACAACCTAAACATCCACCATTGGTTAGGATGATTCTAGATCATGATGAATGGAGACACAACCTAATCAATGATGGACAATTATGTTGTGTCATCCATTGTGACCGTAACATTTCTCTTAGAGTAATGATAGAGACATAATCATTGTTCCACATGGGGCACAACCAAAAATCTTATATTTGATTATGATGCAAGACTCATTATTTATGATGTACTTTCATCATATTAAATGGTAAAAAATTTGGTTGTGTCACCCGTTGTGCCACAATGGTTGTGTATGTATCATTACTCCATTAATTATGGTGAACTCCAGAGTAATAAGAGAAATGTTTGTAGAACAATAAAATGCGCACAACAAAATGTCACAACACACTTTTACACCATCGATTTTTACAGGGCTCATATGAATTAGGTTTCACATCATAGGGGGAAGGGGCCACAAGGACAAAAAAAATTAATAAATGGGTCTGGAAGGACAAAAGTAATATTTTCATGATTATAAAGGACAAAAATCACAATTGTTACTTTAAAATTGTTATTTCACGTGTTAATGTTACTTTACGTTTCACAATTGTTACTTCATATTTACTCTATTCCACATTTGTTATAAACTTCATATTTGTTACTTCATAATTGTTATTTTTGTCCTTATTAAATTACAGTTTCCTTCTATCCCGATTTTTTGATAATTTTGTCCTTCTGGACAAAAATCTACACATCATAATCAATGGTCTAAATGTGTGTTGTACATTTCATTGTGCACATTTTATTGTGACATTATCACTAGTCTATTATTCATTAGTCATACATCATGATCAATGATACCAAATATGTATTACGTCATTCATTCCCTTTATAATAGAAAAATGATTTGTGCACAGAATTTAGGGGGAAGGGGCCACAAGGACAAAAAATTTAATTTATTTTCACGATTATAAAGGACAAAAATCACAATTGTTCCTTTAAAATTGTTACTTCACGTGTTAACGTTACTTTGTGTTTCACAATTACTTCATATTTACTCTATTCTTCATATTTGTTACTTAATAATTGTTACTTTTGTCCTTATTAAATTAAATCCCGATTTTTTGATAATTTTTGAATTTATCCACACAAATGACCCTAATTAACATTCTCAAAAAAATTGACCCTAATTAACATTCAATGATGTTAATTAAGAAATGAAAAAGATAAGAAAAACAATATCAACCCTATGATTTAATTTATGTGAATTTTTGGATAGATAAATCTTGTGTCTAAATCCACTCAAAAACATAAATAAATAAAGCTTTGTGTCTAAATCACTCTATAACAGCATCTTTAGTCGTAAAATGTAATCTTGTAATAGAGGATATGCTGGGCCCGAAGCGATACTAGCAAGACCAGAGTCGTGAAGAAATACAATGCAAGAGATATATTAGCATATACTACTATATAATTAACACATACCAATTAGTGAAAGACTTTAGTTTTATTTTATAATATTAAATTTAGTGAAAGACTTAAAATACATACACAAGTAAAAATAAATTATAGCCGGCGTTATTCTCAAAATTAATATAACGTCAACACTGTTAACTTTCGTCATAATTATTCATTTTTCTTCTTCACTACATCATAAAAATTCTAGCCATAATCATGGTAATTAAAATTATATTTTATCTTGTAAATTTCTTGATTTTCAAGCATTTCATTGTAAATAATGTGATGTTTTTAATGTCACTATATTTTTGGTTTATACAGGAAAAATATGATATTATTGGAAAGGAGGATTGGAGAGGAAGACCTGCAAAGAGAAATATACATGGAGGAATGCGTGTTGCCTTGCTTATACTCGGTAAATCTTTAAGCGTTTGTTACAATGAGTGTTTTACACTGGAAACGTGGGCGTTTTACGGTGTATATAAACATATCTGCACTGTACGAATGTGATGCTGTTTATTTATTCGTAGGGACATACGCATTCGAGAACATGGCGATTTTCTCACTAGCAGTTAATGGGATGACATACTTCAATGGGGTCATGCATTTCACCATAGCAGATGCAGCTAACCATCTTACAAACTTCATGGCCACTGGCCATATCCTCTCTATCCTTATGGGAGTTCTTGCAGATTCCTATTTGGGAAGATTTAAAATCATCCTTCTATCTTCATGCTTGGAATGTGTGGTAAGTAATTAACTACTCTTCATCTTGAATCTTGATTTCTTGTTGCGTTGTAATTCATCTAGGCTAGGCTTTACCCCTGAGTAAGAGTTAGACTCTGCAGGCACGATCCGGCCCGAATTCCGGATTAGTTGGACCAGTTGGTTCCGGATACCATGGACTTTAAGCCTAAAAAAAAAAAAAAAAAAAAAAAAAAAAAAAATAAAAAAGAAATTGATGCAGTGATCTTTTAAGTGGCCTATGACGTGTGTGATGCATTTATAACCTTGGTTCCACAGGGTACAAATACATGCATACGGGATACATAAGAGCGGAAATGCGAAAATTATAAAGATCAAATTGTAAACATAATAAAAGTATATAAAGACATAAAATAAAATAAAAAAATGATAGTGTTTTTTTAATTATCATTTTTGGAAGTTTTTCATGATTTTGGACAGTTTCTCATTACACCAAATTAAGAGGGGAAGAAGTGAATTAAATTCACTCTTTGTATGTACACATTTTTTTGGGAGTAAAACATTGTGAATATTGAAAGATTCGATTTTCTTAGGGATTTGGCCTCTTAACTTTACAAGCTCACTACTCCAATTTGAAGCCACCACCATGTAACATGTTTGATCCTACTCAACATTGTACTCAATTGCATGGAGTAAATGCAATGATCTTCTTTTTCGGGCTTTACTGCATCGCGGTCGGTACGGCTGGTGTGAAAGCTGCGTTGCCATCGCACGGCGCAGATCAATTCGAAGACGATGATCCTAAGGAAGTGAAGCAAAAATCAACTTTCTTTAACTGGATATTGCTTGCAGCATGTATAGGCGGCGCGATCAGTTTAACTTTTCTTGTGTATATGGA
Source organism: Gentiana straminea (assembly GCA_036785695.1). Classification (NCBI taxonomy): domain Eukaryota; kingdom Viridiplantae; phylum Streptophyta; class Magnoliopsida; order Gentianales; family Gentianaceae; genus Gentiana; species Gentiana straminea. Next base: position 3,190,518 of record JAVUPR010000042.1, read on the forward strand.
AGATCATAAAGGTTGGGAGTGGGGTTTCGGCATTAGTACTTTGGCTATGTGTTCGGGGGTTCTGTTTCTTGTTGCGGGATTACCGATGTACCGTATGCACGTGGCTCAAGGGAGCAATGCCGTCATTGAGATAATCCAGGTTAGCTTTATTTTCATATCCAGACTTTTAGACTCAACCAGCCAGTGGCGGATGCAGAAAATTTCTCAGTGGGGGCAGTGGGAACGTTAATAGTGTTTCTTACATTTTTCAATTGTTTGAACATCAATTCGCAGGTATATGTAGCAGCCATCAGGAATAGAAAGCTTGCGTTGCCCGATGATCCTAACGAACTTTATGAGATCGATAGAGACGATGAATATTTACCTCACACCAATGAATACATGTTCTTAAACAAAGCGGCCATTAGGCCATCCATGGCGGAGAGCAAAAACCCGAATCCATGGAAACTTTGCACTGTAACACAGGTTGAAAATGCAAAAATCTTGTTAAGGATGGTCCCGATATTCGGTTGTTCAATTATAATGGCCCTTTCTCTTGCTCAACTCGACACCTTCTCTGTTATGCAAGGTGCGACCATGGACACAAAAATGGGATCTTTCAATATGCCACCCGCTTCGATTCCCATCATCCCACTTACCTTTATGATCATTATGCTTCCGATATACGACCAAATAATCGTTCCGTTTGTTCGTAGATTCACGGGACATCAAACTGGGATTACGTACTTACAACGAATAGGAATCGGTCTGTTTCTAAGTGTTTTGTCCATGGCAGTTGCTGCATTAGTGGAAGTAAAACGAAAAGATGTTGCACGTAAACACAACATGCTCGATGCAATCCCGGTTCTTCAACCATTACCAATCAGTGTTTTCTGGATAGGGTTTCAGTTTTTCATATTCGGGATCGCAGACATGTTTACGTTTGTGGGACTCTTGGAATTCTTCTATTCACAAACACCAAAGAGCTTGAAATCTTTCTCTTCTTGTTTCCTTTGGACCGCGTTTGCAATCGGGTACTTCTTGAGCAGCATTCTTATAAACATCGTAAATCGAGCAACGAAAGACACAAGAAGTGGAGGTTGGCTAGGTGGAAACAATCTCAACAGGAATCATTTGAATCTGTTCTATTGGCTACTCGTGGTACTCGGCCTGTTGAATTTCTTGATCTATTTGGTAGTTGCCATGAGGTATCAGTACAGGCCACAAAACACTGATGTCACTACAGACAATAAGAGGTATGAGCTACAAAAACTGGAAAATGGTGGCTCGGTAAGAGCGTAACGAAGCAGGAAAATAACTACAGGAAAAAAAAAGTTGGCCCAAAATCTACGTATCATTATCCCAGGGCAAGTCTTGAAGATTTCAAGTGCCGAGTACTATTCAGATGTTTATTTTTAACTTTGTTTTTTTCTTGGGAATTTTATACAACATTTTGTTTAGTTAATAGTTAGATTCTGTTTAAGGAATTCATACAGCTGGATTCTGTTTGAGGATTTTACGCCATGTACTAAGATTATGTTTGAGGTTTTTGTGCAAAATGTTATGCATTTGAAAGCGCCGAAACTTCAATCTGGATGCCGTGCTCACTGTCGGACATTTTTCACTCTGTTTAAGCCGTGCAACGGATGACATTATAATGCCTTATATTTCAAGGGCTAATTACTCTAATAGAAAGTTTTAATAAAATCTTCACGAAATTAAGTCTCAATTTGAAAACAATAATCAACAACACAAAATCATTCATTTGTTGTTCTAATTCAAACTCATGGAAATCTTGTCTTTTAAGTAATCTCGGATAGAACATCCATAATAATTAATTATCAAAATCCATGCACCTAAGAATAGGCGAAAACATCAAAATAAAATACAAAAAAATAATCTAAAACACTTGTATTTGAGAGATCACTTGATGCATCCACTTGACACGATCACTTTATGCCTCCACTATATAATACTAGTTAAACTCGATAAAAATATTTGCAAAATGTTCTCCATGTCACTAACCGTGCAAGGAATCAGTATAGCGGCTTGAATTCTCTCGATGGCCACGTGGAGAACTGGACTTCACAAGCTGGAGACTTTCTTGGGAACTTACATATCTTTTGGAGCAACTTTGACTTTTTACCGACCTTCCAACAATCATCAGATATTTGCATAACTTCAAGAGCACTCCCATGCTTTAACATATAACGTATCATTTTCAACTCACGTTTTGAACCTTCTATAACGATCAAGTTGAACCTTCTTCAAGCTGAATGATAAGCATTTGGGAACCTCTAAAGGAGCTATCCAGTCATAGTGATCATCCCAATTTGAATGCTGGCATAACAGGAAACACATCGAGAATTATATTACATGTCAATGTTCATTAATAGAAACTGTAGTATGTCTCCGATACACACACACACTCAAACTTTTCAGATGACTTTAGCTAACCTGATGAATTATAAGGACTTGTAAATTGTTTGAGCATTGCAAGAAATCTCTTAATGAGCTACAAAAATCATTAATTTCTATTTCCAATGTCATCAATCTCTCAAACGCAGTCGACAAGCTGATCCCAGAACAACTAAGAGCCTGCAGAGAATATCATCAAATGTTAGTGGTCATGTATTTTCAAAACATAATGTTATCTTTATAATTTTGAATGGTGTTAATTAACAAAAGAAAATAAAACAAAAGAACAACATTGAGCTAATTCTCAGGTGCCGTTTTGATTTTATTATCAACGAAATTCACAAATAGAAATGTAAATGCGTAGATTACCCGCAAAACATTGGCCGATAAAGTTAGTGTTTTTGCACCATCAAAGGCACGAACCGCTTCAAGCCGCTTCAACTACTAATTTGTTGGAGAAATAATTTTATTCAACATAGTATGGAAGTCAGCATGAACTAGAGATCTTAAACTTTCTTCCACAAAAAGTTCACCAAGTAGTTTTACTTTAAGGTACTCAAGTGAGAGAGCCTTTAGCTTCAAGCAACTTTTATACCCGAAATATATCTCAAGACGTCTCAAAGTAGTTGAAGATATTTTACACGAAAAATAATCAAGAGTAACAAAGGAAACATTTATGTGCAGGGAATGTAGCATTGGACAACCGCTTATAAGTTTTTCAAAGGCTTCTTTAGACTGGAAACAAACTGAATCAAGTTTTAGAATTTCAAGTCTTGGAAGGCAAACCACAAAACAAATGCATCAGAAATATAAATGTTGGTTTTCAGTCAAAGTCAAAGATTGTAATGAGACACAAGTGAAAACACTTATAGGCATATCAAATTCTCTAAAACTAGTCTCAACTCTCAAGACACATTTGCGGTATTGATCCATGAACTGACATGGGATGAAACACACCAAGGATGCCACACCAAACTGAACCTATTTAGCTTTCCAGCATCATGGACAAGCAAAATTCGGTTAACATATCGGACGAATTTCATATTTTCACCTACATCTTGTTCGAAATCGCAACCAATACAACAGAAATCAAGATTATGGACGGCCACCCACGCGAATTCCCATCTTTTTGAAAGAACGGAAGTTGCTACAGCTTCCTTTGTGGGAAGAAAAGACAGAATAATACCCTGAATGGAGTCCGGTAGATCGCTAATCCTATCAACAACCAAATCAGTGTTGCTGTTTGTTCTGGATATTTTACCTTCCATCCTCAGTTAGCTACCGGTAGATCCTAACTGATTCAGCTAATTTGAATGAATTAAACAACCAAGACAGGGGGAAGAAGGGCGATTGAACAGAGCTATAGCAAATGAAAATCAAGGTTAAGTAATAGAAAGATATTACCGAAAAATAGGTGAGAAATCAGATGTAGAAGAATCACTTGATGCTGGATAAACAAATGGAATCCGAACAGTCTATGCAGCCCTAATTCCGGCTTCTTCCATGAGGGGAAGCTGAACAAGCGGTAAACCAACTCATACCCGTGTTTTTGTTTTTTTTTTTTTTAATCATTAACTATATTAAAAGAGCCTCCTTAAAAGTGTTTTTCATTCGATTGTTTTCTCTAAAAAAAAAATATTTCTCTCCTAGTAGGAAACTCGTGTCATGCACGAAGAACGTTATATTTAAAAAGTCGATCTGTGTATGTAGAAATTTTTAAATAATAAGTAATTGAAAAGCTATTTAAGTTAAACCAAAATTTAAAAAAAAATGACATGAATAAAATATTTACAATTACATGGCATATGTGTTAATAAGGATGGATTTAATTATGGAATGTTAAGTGGAAGTAATCAATAATTAAATGGGAAACTGTAAACATACACGTGGGACAATATTGTAGTATAGCGTACGGAAGCACAGTTCTAGGTGTAGATGAATCCAAACAACAACATTCAGGAAATAAAACAGCAAGTTATGTACAATATATGAAGTTGTAAAGTGTGCATCGACAGACCTATAGGTGGAAGGTTGTCAGCAGTAGTAACGTGTACTAATCAACAGGAATAGGCTCATCCTGTGGAGAATCAACGGTGTCAAGGGTCACAGGGACATCTACCAAATTGTCGTCTGTAAATAGATGGAGTGACAATCTATTAATAACCAATGTATGGTTTTTGTTATGTATATAAATAATGACATGATATGTGTTTTTATGGATGTGTGCAACGAAGCAGACACGTGAATTGTTTGAATGAGTGAATGATAACACGTGATGTTGACATATTACCTTCATCTTGGATATTATGATCTGGAAATACAGGAACAATTTCAGCGCAATCCAAATCGGATGAATGTGAATGAACTGTAAATAAGACAGTAAGATACAATAATTTAAGGTAAATAGAATTAATGTGATTTAGCTATACGGATTACGATTTAACTATACAGATCGTAAACTCATCATCTGAAATAACGACGTCGCTTTTTGGAGCCAATATGGTTGGTAAATGTATGAGTCCATACTGTGGGAATTATGTATGGGTACAGTGGTATGTGTTACGTGATATTTTGAAAAAAAGGAAAATTAAACAAAAATATGTATAAGTTGAGAAATCCCACAGTGGTAGGAAACGAAAATGAAAATTAAACAAAAATATGTATAAATTGGGAGTTAGGTATAAGTACAGTGGTAGGTGTTTTTACTCTGAACATAGAATTGATGTCTTTCAAAAGTGTAAAATTAATTTATAGTATATGTTATTATTAGTATAATTTATATAAATAAATAATTAGTTTCAGGAAATAATGAAATAACTTAATTAAATATTATATGAATTTAATTACCATAATTTTTATAATATAAATTGATGAACTGAATTTTAACTTGATAAGTGTGTCACATTATGACTTTAACTTGATAAGTGTGTGAAATGATTTAGATCATGATATCACTTTTTTAAAATAATTTTCGTAAATGGTCAAAATATCATATTTAATGATTTTTGTAAATGGTCAAAAAGAAAGGTTGTGTGTTAAACATCGAAGAAAAATAATATGTTATGAAGAAAGGTTGTGTTTAAAGAAACTAACATATAAAAAAAATGATATTATTCATAAAAACATAGAATAAATTTAATTTGTGCAATAATAAAAAGAAAAGTGTAACCTATCACAAATGTGCAATTAATATTGAAGTTTACAAATTAATTATTTAAGTTGTTTTATTAATTCATTGTCTAAGTTTTTTTATTAATAAAATTTGTAAGTTTTTGTAATTAGTTAAATACTAAACTAGTAAATAATTTTAATTATCTAATCAGTAAATTAATTAAGGTGGATAGTTAAATAATTATTAATTACATATTTAAGGTTTTATAAATTATTGTATGCTGGGCCGAACTGGGTTAGTTAATTAAAAAAAGGCCCAAACATTTATTCCCGGCCCAGCCGGTAGCCTTCAAACCCTATTTCTTTCTTATCAACTGCCGCCCGTCCCTCTTTTATTCTCTACCTAGAAGGCTAGAAGTTTATAGGAAATAGTCCACCTCCACGTTATCTGTCTAACATCAAAATGATAATAACACCCGTTTAATATAATTAATTTAATCTTGTTTTCGATTTTTCACTCCTTAATAAATGATGGTAGATATAGAAAAATACAATAAATTATACTTTGGAAATGTAAGCTACAACAGATAAAAAGAATTGTTTATTTTTTACAACTACGACAGTTAAACGAAACGTAGGAAGTAAAATAAAAGAATAATGATACAAGCGCACTGTTAATTATAATGTATGATCCATTTAATAATGACATAGATCATCATAATTAATAAATGTGCAAATGTATGTTGTTATTCGTGCCCGAGCGGTTGTACATTAAAGATACGAGGACAATCATTCGCCCACAACATGTGACAAAACCTGAATTTTCACTATGGATTGTCATGGGTCGAAATCATGATCAATGAGTTATACATAACGGTGTAAGATCCGAATTGTTCAATCGTTACAACTGAACGGCGTATCGATTGCATTACTCAAATAAATAAATAAATAGAAAGCCTCATATTCTACCCACGTGAGAATTATTACATTTTAGCTAAATATATTTACTTGTGTATTCACTTTTTACCACTTCATAGTTTTTTAATCATTAATTGTGATTAAACATATATCAATCATACATTTTAATCAACGGTATCAAAGATATTGCAATTATAATGAACCAATTTCGGTCGTGTTAGTTTTACTTCAACAGACGTGGAAAATGATGCAATCACAAAAATGAAATGACACATCTGATTATTTTCTCCTATAAATTTAGCGCACTCAGTGAATGAAAAGTATTTCCAAGCAGTGGGGCATCGGTGAAAATTCGAAAATTCATTGGAGCATAGTGGTGTTTCGATATTTTTTAGATTCAAAACTATAACCATTTTTATACTATAAAAAATAAAAAATAAAAAAAATCGGATCTCTGCGTCCGCCCCTGATTCCTTGTACATACGAATTTTCTTACTTCAAATTTTAGCCGGTTGTAGTATACTACTAATACAATCACTGTTCATTTTTCAAAGCCATTGAAGAGTTTATTTATCAGGATTTCGAGTTCGACATCTCTTGTCCGATGAAGTGTCACTTTGGCCAGATGAAAATGATTTTGGTATCTTGGAAAACGACAATGCAAATTTTTGTTTTAAAGATAAAATGCTACACTCTTCTCGATCCATAAGTTTTCGTATTTGCCGATTAAAAATTTTGATGTTTTCTACGGAAATCACATATCTCTTGAACCAACTTTAACTTTTCTCCATCACCTTTCCTATAACAAGATATCCGCATATGTATAACTCCAAGAACACTTCCATGCTCTAACATATAACGTATCATTTCACGTTCATCTTCCAAACATTTATAACCATCAAGTCGGACCTTTTTCAGGCTGGTTGACAAGCATCTCGGAACTTCTACCAGAGTAGTCCAGTTTGAGTGATCATGATCGCTTCCTTCATTTAGATCCATCAAAAACTGGCATCATAGAAAGCACATCCACTTGTCTTTCTGATCCATCATTACAATAGGTAAATAGCTGATCCTATCAACCGATTCAAGAGCGTTGTTTTTCCGTCGTCTCCCGGAAGAATTATCGACATTTCTTTTGGATATTCTTTACTCCATGTGAAGGTTCAACCGAGTTGAACGACTTAAACCGGTGGTTATCAGGTAGGTACAGGGAGAAATAGCTGTGGAATGGAAATTGACCAAATATTTTTTGCTCTGCTGCATTTTAATCCATTGCAGATTCAAATTTATAGGTAAAAGGGGATTTACGATTTCAAATAATCTGACCAAATGATGTGAATGTACTAGGAGTAGTGATTTGAAGAGTCTTTCCCTGCAAAAAGAGATGAATCGATACATACAACTATACGAGTGTTCTGTACATGCCATTACTACTAAAAATGCTGCCATGAGTATCAATTGTTCTAGCTTGTGTTTTCAAATTTGATCGGAGACGGTGGCCCGCCATAAAGTCTGTGTCCATCGGCTGGGAAATTTTTCAGTGACATCTCCACACCGTGCAGAGCGGATCTAGCAAGGGTTGGAGGGCAATACGAGACACACGAAACTCAACATAGCATCTAGGCACATACAATACATAGGATGCGGTATAGTTGAAGAGAAAAATCAAAACATCGAAAGAATTTGTCGTGTTTTTGAAAATGAAAAGAAGAAAAAAAAGATTTCATCTCTCATCTCTGTGATTTCTGGAAAAGGGCCTAGTCCTTTAGTCCTATCAAACGAAATCTTATCTTATACTTTCACAAGAAGTTTTTGATACGATGACTCGAACTTGTGACCTCATGTCATACGACTATTTTATATTGCAGTAAAATGCTTCCCTCTAAGTACATAAACGCTATGCTCGGAAAAACCTCGGGGAAGAATTTTACGGGCAACTGAGGAAACTAATGAGAAACCGCTAGAAAAAACACCCGGTTTTGTTCCAGAAGGAATACGAGGAAGGATAAATGACGACTTTCAAAAAGATGGTTAAAAACACATACACCTACTTATAATAAGCATGAATTGTCCTAGTAAAACATAGTATGCACTACAACATAACACGCTTTTGCAACAAATTTACTTATCAGGGAGGGCGGGCAGGCTACGACTGCCACATAGCATATATTCGATCAAACACGTACACATTACATCTTGAACTGATACATAACCTTAAAACATCAATAAAATCTGTAAATTACAGAACAGAAATTCAAAACCTGATAAGTTGTATAATCAATTATGCAACTTGTTCAAGGATAATATATGGATAGCTCTATATCACACCTTGCTCACGTTGTTTCACAGACCGAGTTAAATGTGTTTTCTGGCCAAAATCACCGACATGTGTTGTACACACGCAAGTGCCGGAAATTTCAACCAGAGCTCATAAACCTTTCTTTAAAACCATAAATACAAAGGATACAATACTAAACTGAAAGGGGTCCTCCCTCTCGACAAATGCCAAAAATCACAGGGCAAAAGATATTTTCCCCTCAAACAAAACGTGACCAAAATTGCTGCTACATAAATAAGAACAATGCATGAATACATACATGTAGATCCAATGATTCCAAAATACTGACGAAGTTCACGACCAGTTATTATCATCCATGGAAATACATTTACTATACATCAGCTTACCCAATGAAATGATGTTAGGAAATGTTCCCCACGTCATTGGCCGTTCAGGAAATTAGTACATCGGCTTGAATTCTCTAATTGTTGGCTACACGGAGAATTAGACTTTACAAACCAGAGACTTTCTTGGGAACTCACGTATCTCTTGAATCAACTTTAACTTTTCTCCATCCCCCATACTATTGCAATATATCTGCATAACTTCAAGAGCACTTCCATTCTCTAACATATAACGTATCATTTCACGCTCATCTTCCAAACCTTTATAACCATGAAGTCGAACCTTTTTCAAGCTGTTTGACAAGCATCTCGGAACTTCTACGGGAGTTGTCCATCTAGGGTGATCATGAAGATCGTTTGTACACGGCCTAAATGGATTCTGGCACAACAAGAAACACATCTATAATTATACTACTTGTCAATGTTTAATGAACAAAAATTGTACTCTCTTTGATACACATTCACGCTTTCCAAATGTCTTTAGCTAACCTGATAAATTGTAAGATCTTCTAAATTTTCCGAGTTTTGAATGAAATCTTGTACATAGCAACAATAAGTTTCAGCCACCAAATTTACCAATCTGTTAAACTCGATCGACAAACTGATTGTGGCACGGCTAAGTGCCTGAGAATATCAAATGTTAGTGGTCGTGTATTTCCATAATATAATGTTATCTTTACAATTTGAAAGATGTGAAGTTAAGAAGAAGAAAAAAAGAGGAACAACATGAGCTAATTATCAAGTGCCATGTTGATTCATTTATCCATAGTCGGCAACAAAATTCACAAATATAAGAGGAGATGTATAATATTGATATATACAGCAAATAACGCTTTTACTTACCCGCATAACATCGGCTGATAAAGTTAGAAATTTTGCATAATGAAATGCACGAACAGCTTCAACGATTGAATTGTTAGGGAAATCATGTTCAACCAAATAAATACTGATGTAAGCTTCAACCAAAGAACTTAAACTTTTTTCACAAAAATATCAGATAAACAACCACCTAGACTAAGGTATTCAAGTGAGGAAGCCTTTAGCTTCAGTTTGTAGCTTCTATCCACAAAATATATCTCAAGACGTCTCAAAGAAGTTGAAGATATTGTACACGTAAAATCACCCTCAGTGTCACCATCATAATCATTAATATCTAGGTTCATATAATGTAGTATTGGGCATCCGCTTAAAAGTTTTTCACAAGCTTCTTTAGACTCAAAAGAAACACGATCAACTCTAAGACTTTCAAGCCTCGGAAGGGAAACCACAGTAGTGTCATAAATAGAAATGGAGCCATACAAAACCAAAGATCGAAGTGAATGACAACTGAAAAGACTTGTAGGCAGATCAATATCTCCAACCGACAGATCGAGCTCATGTACATTTCTTGTAATTGCAGTGTTGATCCATGAAATGATTTGGGGTGAAAAAGAACGAGGACAGCAGTTCAGACTGAACTTATTTAGCCATCCACCATCATTGAGAAGCAAAACTCTGTTAACAAATCGGACAAATTCCATAATAATTTCTTCTTCTTTCTCTTCCCCATAAATATAGAAATCAAGACTATGGATTGTCACCCATGCAAATTTCCATCTTTTTGAAAGAATGGAGGTTGCTACAGCATATTCTGTGGGAAGAAAAGACAGAATATGACCCAAAATAGAGTCCGGTAGATCGCTGATCCTATCAACAACAAAATCAGTGTTGTTGTTTAATCTGGATTTCTTACCCTCCATCAATTAACTACAGGAAAATCCAATCTGATTATCAGCTAATTTGAATGAATTAAACTAGTGATTATCAAGCACCAAGACAGGGGAAGAAGGGCGACTGAACCAAGCTCTCTTGCAAATGAAAATCAAGCCTAAAGTAATAGAAAGATATTACCGAATAACTGAGAAGAAAAAACTGTAGCCATTTCTTGATGCTGGATAAACAAATGGAGAATCTGCTCAATCATGTCCATCCATTGTAGCCCTAATTTAGGCTTCGCTGCGCTGAGGGGAAGCTGCGCGTAGTCTGGCCTCCTTTCTCATTTTGGTTATGTTTTTTTTTCTTCCCCTTTTTCTTACCGTGTTTTTATATATGCTTCAAAAAAATAATTTTTTTTTGAATAAAATTCTAAAATTATCAAGGTCCAAACGACTTGATTAATCCGGAGTTCTATCAAGGTCGTGCATGTACCGTCTTTGCTCAGGAGTAATGCCATACGTTTTTTTTTTTTCAAATTTAGATTGTTTAGTTTTCGATTTTAACACTTTAAATAAAAGTTCATAGATGTTTTATGGTGTGTAGATTTTAATATATTTATGATCCGTTTCGTTTCGTTTCGATTCGAGTTTCTTCTAGTCATTTCAGACAACATATGTTACTCCAACACAGAACAAAAGTGATAATTCTCAATAGTTCATTCTTTGTTCATATTCATCATACATCAGCTCACACATACATATACTAACTTAACATCATAGAGAATTTAGTTATATCTTATCCAATCTAACTAACTAGTCAAGTGTCACTATTATAGCATGCCAAGTGTGACACTATTCCTTATATATTCTCTTATATCTTTTCAGGCCCTCTCAAACTAATGTGAGGCAATGTCACATTGAGTTTGTCTCTAAAACAATTGAAGGAAGTCACTGATAGAGCTTTAGTAAAACAATCAGCTATTTGATCTTGTGAAGGTATATGACAGACAACAACTTCTTTGTTGGACATTTGATTTCTGATGTAGTGAACATCAACTTCTATATGCTTTGTTCTAGCATGATACACAGGGTTTTGTGCTAGTGAGTTTGCCCCTGTGTTGTCACACCAAAGTGTTGGAACATCAGCCAGTTTGAACCTCATTTCACCAAGTAGCTGTGTGACCCACTTAACCTCAGCAGCTAGATTTGCCAATGCTCTGTATTCTGACTCACAGCTTGATCTGGAGACCACATCTTGCTTTTTTGAACTCCATGATACCAAACACTTTCCCAGATATACACAATATCCTCCAACTGATTTTCTGTCAATAGGACACACTGCCCAGTTTGCATCTGAGAAACCATACAGTTCCAATGAGCCTGATGGTCTAAAAAGCAATCCCATACCAAGTGTTCCTGCTACATATCTAAACAACCTTTTTAAGGCCTGCCAATGAACTGTGTGAGGTTCTTGGATAAATTGGCTTAGAGTGTTAACATCAAAAGATAAATCTGGCCTTGTCAATGTGAGGTATTGTAGACCTCCAATAGCACTTCTATAGAGACTTGGATTTTTCATAGGCTCTCCGTGCTTAGGCAGTAGCAGTTTTCCAGACACCATTGGTGTTGGACAGGGCTTCAAGTTGTCCAATCCTAACCTCTGAAGTAGTTGGGAGGCATAGTAGGATTGTGTTAGGTGCAGGGCATCCTTATTTCTAGTTACCTGCATTCCCAAAAAGTGAGATACATGACCAAGATCCTTCAAAGAAAACTTGGTATTCAACATGTTTATGAACTTTTGTATCAGTGGTGGAGAGTTCCCTGTCAACAATATGTCATCCATATATACTAAGGCAAATAACACCAGATTGTCCTTTTTAAACATGAACAGTGAGGTGTCTGATTGAGTTTGTGTAAAACCCCAGCTGACCATCTGATTTCTGAGAGCTTCAAACCAAGCTGTAAGGGCTTGTTTGAGACCATACAAGGCCTTTTTCAGCCTACACACATACCCTAGCTTGCCTGAATCTTCAAAACCTTCAGGTTGTTCCATAAACACAGGTTCCTGCAAAGGGCCATTCAAAAAAGCATTGTTGATATCAATTTGATTAATAGGCCAGTTCATTGACACAACTATGGCCAAAATGATTCTGATAGTAGAGGACTTTGCCACAGGACTGAAGGTCTCTGTGAAGTCAATGCCATATTGTTGACTGTAACCCTTAGCAACTAATCTTGCCTTGTGCTTTAGAATTGTGCCATCTGGTCTAACTTTCAGTTTAAACACCCACTTACTGCCAACTATATTATGTCCAGGGCTTGGTTGAACTGGATCCCATGTATGATTGTTCATAAGTGCTTTATACTCTTCTGTCATTGCCTGTCTCCATTCTGAACTTTCCAACGCCTCTGATACATTAGTTGGTTCAGTAAGGAAAGGTGCCAAGCTAGTGACTGCAGCTGAATAAAGTTTAGGTTTGAAAATGTCACTTTTAGATCTAGTTTGCATGTGGTGAGGTTGAGATTGTGCAGGTTGTGGTGGTGGTGATGGTGATGGTGATTGTGATTGTGGGGATAATGAGGGTGATTGTGGCTGTGGTGATGGTGATTGTAGTTGTGAAGATAACAAAGGTGATTATGTGTGTGGTGATGGTGATTGTGGGTGTGTAAATGGTGATGATGACTGTGATTGTGGAGACAGGGTTAATGAGGGTACAACCTGACTCTTACTAGATAAACTGGATGATGAACTGGATGAGGCAACAGATGCAGGTGTTGTTGGTGTTGTAGTTGCAACAAGTACATTATCAGTTCTTCTCTCAAGGTCTGTCTCAGACTGTTGTTGTTGTGTTTGCCACTCTGGATGAGGCAGACCAAACCAAGGAAGGGCGGAGAAAGAGGGAGACTCAACTGAAACCTGTCTACAAGGACCTTGAGTAAAACTTTCTGAAAAAGAAAATTGAAGCTCATTGAAAACAACACTGTTAGAGATATAGATTCTACCAGTGGAGTCTAGACATTTATAACCTTTGTGAACAGGACTGGGGCCTAAGTTGACACACTTGATGGTGTGATATTGAAACTTAGTCGTTTGGAAGGGTCTAAGATGGGGGTAGGCAGTGCATCCAAAAACCGTAAACCTGGTGTAGTTAGGTTTGTCATGAAACAAACACTCATAAGGAGATTTCATTTGCAGGATAGGAGTAGGAAGGGCATTAATAAGGGTGACTGCCATTTGAAAACTATGCCACCAGAAAGATAAGGGCATGGATGCTTGAGCAAGAAGAGTAAGACCAAGTTCAACTATGTGTCTATGCTTCCTTTCTGATCTACCATTTTGAGCATGGTAATGGGGACATGGATGCCTAAAATGGATGCCATGAGAAGCTAGGACATCCTGAAAGGGTCTGTATTCTCCACCCCAGTCAGATTGGACACATTTAATATCAGAGAAGAACTGAGTGTTAACCATAGTGTGAAACAGTGTGAAAGTGGACAGAGCTTCAGATTTAGTTTTGAGGGGGTATATCCAAGTAAATCGAGTATGATCATCAATAAAGTGAATATAGTACAGATGACCTTCTGTGGATTTTATAGGGGCAGGACCCCAAAGATCAGTGTGAATAAAAGCAAAAGGTACAGTGGCATGAGAACTAGAGTGAAGGTGAGGCAAAACATGAGATTTTCCAAACTGACAAGCATCATAAAACTCAAGATTTTCATCAACTTTCAAAGGAGGAGTACAATCTTTCAAAACATGATTCAAAATAAGACTAGAAGGGTGGCCAAGTCTCCTATGCCACATATTAGGATTCTGATTAACATTAACAGACTTGATAAACTTAGACTGAACTCTAGATTGAACTTGACTGAGATGCACAGCTCTAGTGTTGGATTGAAGGGAGATCTGAGGTGTCTTAGTATTCAGATTGGCTATCTGATAGAGACCATCCTTGAGATGCCCTTTGAGAAGAACTGTCCCTGTTGCTTTGTCCTTGACAAGACAGAAATTAGAATTAAACTCAACAAGGATATCATTATCAGAGACAAGTTTAGATAAACTGATCAGATTTCTAGTGATTTGAGGAACATGAAGGATATCAGTGAGATACAAAGGTGTGGTGGATGTGTGCAAGGTGTTGTGACCAGTGTGTGCAATCACTAGATTTTCACCATTACCTACTGTCAATGTATCATTACCATTGTAAGTTGAACTGAGGTTGAGATTAGTCAAATCAGAAGTCACATGGTTTGTGGCACCACTGTCCAGGTACCAGGCATGATCAGCCACAGAACTTGGGGTAGCAACAAATGCAGATGTCTGTCTAGGTCTAGCTTGTTGTTGCACATCCAAAGGCTGAAAGTCTGTCTCAAATCGATGCCAACAGATTCCAACTGTGTGACCACCTTTTCCACACAATTGACACATCACCCTTGGAGTGTTTCCAGCATGAGAATTCGCAGGACTTTGTGACCTTCCACCAACTCTGCCCCTGCCTCTACCATTTCTACCACCACCTCTTCCTCTATAGGAATTTTGACCAGGAGCAGAGGGCCTATGTCCAGACCCTGTGTATGAAGCTACATTGCTGTAGCATGCTATTGAGACAGATTAATTTAAGCAGTAGGATTAAACCTAGCCAGAAGCCTTTCATGGGTAATTAACTGTGATTGAACCTCTTGCCAATTCAGAGAACCAATTTGGAAGTCATGTTAACGATAGCAGCCTTGATAAGTCCACCATACGTGGTTATTCTTGGATCGCTTTGGCTTGTTTTAATGTCTATTTTGTGATATTCGTATGATAAATTGCCTTTTTGGACTAGATTACTGCTATGGCTTTGATATCTTGCAGATATGGTGAATCCGAGCATAAAAGGCAATGAAAATGAGCTAAAAAGGATCAAAGTCATGAAGGCATGAAGAATCACACCCAGGTGTGAAAGAATGGAACAGGGTGTGAAAAAAGCGAAACTATCCGAATTTCTACGAAGCCAACGAAATGTTCTGATTGGTGGAGATAATTCCCAGCGTGATTTCCATGATTGATGGCGCAAATTTGAAGATTTACACGCCATATTAGTCCTATTTTCTAGGAATTTTATTTTAGGAGATAAATTACACAATTTAAATTAAGGAAAATTCCTATTTATCCTAAAATAATTTCCTTAAATCAAAAAGAGGAGGAGGGACGCATTATTCATGAAGTTTTAGGCGACTCTTCCTCCTCTTTTCATCATCATCATCTCCCATCCCCAAGAACAAGGATTTTAGGTTTTCAGAATTCAAGAACGAGGTTTTTTCGAGGTTTGATTATTTATGCAATACTTTGACGGTTTCTTTCTATCTCCTTTCTCCTTTATTCTATTTATTTATTTTTCTTGTCAAAGTATGAATTATATGGTTGAATCTTGGAATCTTGATATGTTACGAGAGTAAATATTGGTTTCTTGGATTAGGAAAAGCCCGGCGATGATTATATAGTTTTAAAGATACAATCTTTTCATTGATAGGATTTTTGTCATGTTTATGAATTTGATCTTGTATGCTTATTCATGTAATTTTCCGGAAATAATATCTCGAAGGAGTGAATGACTGTAGGATTGCATGAGAAACTCCATTCGATTAATTGATGACAGAAAAAGTATTAATTAATCGATAACCTAGAAACCAAGATCGAATCTTTAGGGATTTCTTGAATGAAAATTAGGTTAAACCTAAAGTGGCCCTTTAATTATGGTAATTCAATGGACCTAATTTTATTCATCATTGTAGGAAACTGAATGTTGGATAAAACTAGGTACAATCACGATAATAGTTCGAAAGAATGTTTACGTGTAATATTTGATAATTGGTCTTCATAAATGGAAGATTCATATTGATAGAAAGATTGTTGAAATTCTATGTAAACAACGCCGTGGAGGATCCGAAATCCAAGAAATGCCTCTAAACCTTGAATCCTATTACCTAAATCTTGAAGTTCTTGGCTATTAATTAGGTTATCTTTATTTTCTTTAATTTTAGGATTTTTAGATTAAAAAAACCTACAAATATTTGATTTGTCATGCTAATATAAATCAGGAATTGTTTGGTGATTGACTACAAGTCCCTGTGGGATCGACATCCTAAGTACTACTCGATAAGCCGTGCGCTTGCGGTAGGATTTAGTGATTATCTATTGAAAATCACACAACAAGCCTCATAATCCTTATCTAAATCACCAAGAGTAGCTAGAGTTAATTCAGACTTGGAAATTGGATAATCAACAGCAGCTAACTTATCACTATAGGACTTCATCATGGCAAGATAATCAGCCATGGATTTGCTTCCTTTTTCTGCCTTAGTAAGAGCTGATTTGTATTCTAACATGCGTGCCTCAGACTGATTATTAAACAGCAATTCTAAGGTAGACCAAACTTCATGAGCAGTAGAGCAGCCTATTACCTCAGTGACTGCTTGTTCAGTCATAGATCCAAGGAGCCAACCCATTAGGAGTGAATCAATGGAGTCCCATTCTTCTGTTGCTGCTCTGTTCAAAGTCCCAAATTCTGTAGTGTTAAGGGTGATTTTATATGATTTATAACGTTATATTTTATAATGATTTCCTCCATATTCATATAATTTGCATAGAAATTAAGGGTTTAATCGAATTATTGAGCAAATGAGTTTTAAAAGTCTTTAAGTGTAAAGTTGAGCTAATTTCGTGATTTTATTGGTAATTATCTATGGTTTTACACTTTGCGTGTTTTTGTGGTTTTGTAGGTACATAAACATGTCATAGAAGGAGTTTGAATGGAAAGGGAAGGATGCAAGTTGAAGATGGAATGAAGAGATTTATGCAAGACTGAACGAGCGTTTGCCATCCGTCCAGCCTGGACTGGCGTCTGAAGTATTGAGCTGGCGTCCAGGGAGGATGGGCGTCTAAGCAAGTGGAGTGGCGTCCAGGAGAAGAAACTTGATTCAGAGTTCTCCCCAAATTGATTGACGAGCGTCTGATTTAAAGAAGGACGGGCGTCTGATCATAACTCGGCCCGATTCGAAGATTTCAAGCTAAGTGGACGGGCGTTCAGCTACTCGAACGAGCGTCCAGTCGGCCGACATAGCAGCACCGCCTTAAAATTCTATATATAGCTGCGTTATTTTCAACCCCATCATCATAATTCGAACCCCAAAACCCTAGGGGCGGCTCAGTTTTTATACTTTTATTTTTCTAGTAGATTCAAACACTTTTTATGTATTTTTACTGAAGTAATTCGAACTTCAAGAGGATGCTAAGAGGCTAGACCTCCCTTGAACAAGCATTGTGAAGCCATCCAACCAATGTATTGATTTCGTCTTCGATTGTCTTGTGAGTTTTTAATTCAAAGTTGTATCTTTATTATGCTTACTTCGTCCTTATGCAATTTATATCGAAAGATCTTTGCTTGTATGATGTTTGATTTTGATGAGAATCATGTTAAACCCTAGATCGCCATAATAAATATTAGACCTTTAATCTAATTAACGAGAGTTATTAGGTTGAATCTCTAGGTTAGAAACTTATAAATCTCACACCTTTGGTTAGAAAGCGTTAATCTTTAGATCGAAAGATAGAAGATTAATAGGTGAACTTGTCTAAGAAATTAGGAGTTTATACCTTGGCTAGGTGAATCACAACTTGATTAAGAATCACGAGACAATCTAGATAGAAATTGATAGTTGTAGGATAGGTGGATCAATTGCTTGTTCGTCTTTTATTTCATTGATTAAATCACTTGTGATCGATTGCTTAGTAAATTTACAATCTTTATTTCATAATAGATTTAGAATAGATTTAGTTTAGATAATTTGTTCGCAACCACATTTTCCTGGCTTTAGATCTCGATCTTCTGTCCAGTTATTCTTATTGTTAGTTTCGTTCTCCGTTTTAGTTCTTTACTGTTTTATTTTCGTATCTTCTTAGTAGTAACCGTGACATAGTTAGGTTAGATAATAAAAACTAGATCAAACAACCCCGATTCCCCGTAAGATCGACCCGGTATGAACCTCTATACTACGATCCCTACACTTGGGGCATACCGGATTTATAAATTTATTACTTGTTTATTCACATTGCAAAAATCCGTGACAAGTTTTTGGCGCCGTTGCCGGGGAACCGGACGGTTGTCTAGTTTTTATTTTCGTTAGTAATTTAATTTAGATATTTTTGTTTTAGTTTCTGTTTCGTTTCTGTTCCAGTAAACGGGCGTCTAGAGTAGTGGACGCTCGTCCGGTCAAGTTTTTATAACTGTTCGTATTTTTACCCAGTCAAACGAGCGTCTGGTTATCCAGACGTCCGTCCTGTTCATCTTCCAGGCAGACGCCCGTCCAGTAATCTGGACGCCCGTCTGACCTCTTTTTCTTTAAAAATCTTTTCTCGGTTTTAACCTTTGATTAAAAGGTTAAACAACTAGATTTTGGTTTCAGTTTATGCAAACTCGGAGTCAAAATGGGCCACTGCTCTATACCCCTGACCTCGAGCGGACCATAGTCCGACCAAACAGGAGAAGGCTACGTTTTGCGGACCTCCCTGACGAAGAGAACACAGTCGATCGAGATATCGAGCAGGATCTAGCTCAAGAGATCGAAAATATAGTCATTATGGCTGCTGAAGATAGACGGACGTTGGCTGACTATGCCATGCCTGGCGTAGTCAAGGTCAACCCGGCTATTGTCCTACCAACCATAAATGCCCAGACCTTCGAACTCAAGCCTGGGCTCATTCAAATGATGCAACATGCATCTATCTTCCACGGCTATCAGTCTGAAAATCCGCACACTCACGTACACACATTTCTGGAGATATGTGGTACGACTCGCATCCAAGGTGTAAGCGAGGATGCCATTAAGCTGAAATTGTTTCCGTTTTCCTTGAAGGGGGAGGCAAAAGAGTGGTATAACTCTCTCCCTGCTGAATCCATTACCACTTGGGCTGGACTCGAAAAAGAGTTCCTAAGTCAATATTTCTCATCAAAATCAAACATCATTTTCCAAGACAGCCCAATGCCTCAGTGAAATTTTTACATTTTATCAAAAGGAAAACGAGTCATTCTTTGATGCTTGGAAGAGATTCAAATCTCTTCTTCGTAAATGTCCCCATCACGGTATTGACTTGCAGAGGCAAGTCAATACGTTTTTCAGTGGATTGACCGAGCTCACTAAGGGCATGGTCAATAGTTCTTCTGGTGGGGCATTCTTGAGAAAGACACCTGAAGAGGGATGGGCACTATTTGAGGATATTGCCAAGTACAATTACGCCCCCTCCTCTCAAGCTATCCAAGCACCTCCTCCTCCTCCCAAGATCGAGGAGGTGAACATGCAAAGTCTGATCGCCATGCTGTAAAAGCAGATGGCAGCTTCTCAAATTTCTCCTAATCCAATCAATCAGAATCTTTCCCCTCAACAGAACTCTCAAGTTCTGTACTGTGAAAATTGTTGTCAGACTGACCATATGGTTGGCCAGTGTCAATTTGTCCCCCCCTCTGCTTATCAAGTTAATACTGTTCATGACAATGGCCAGTATAATCCAGTCACATGTCAGAACTGTGACAATGTGGGGCATACATCTCGTTTCGTCCTATGAACGGACGGAATGCGTCGAAGTAAATGCTTTCTCTGGCCAGACCAATCAGAGGTTTAACAATCAATTCTCTGGCCAGAGTAATCTTCAAAACCAGGGTTTCAGTCAGAATCAAAATTTCAATCCAAATTCAAATTTTAATCAAAATCAAAACTTCAATCGAAACCCTACTTACAACCAGAACCAGAACTCCAATTTTTCCAATCAGAATCAAAGGTTCAGTCAGAATTGGCCTAACAATTCTAATTCTACATTTCAGAATCGGTCCAGCCAGCCTTATCCGCAGAACCTCCAAAACTCTCAAGGCCCCACACACTCGAATGATATCCAAGCTGAATGGAACTCTTTTAGGGAGGAGCAAAATAAAAACCTCCAACTCCTGATGAGCACAAAAAAGAATCTTGAGAGGCAAATAGGGCAATTGGTCGAACGGTTAGCTTAGCTTAGACCCCCTAGGGCAGTTGCCCAGCTTCACGGAAAAGAATCCAAAGGGTGGTCAAGTTGCTCAGGCCGATCTGAATAATAGCCAATGCACTGACCAGGTACCTTCAATTCCATACGGTAGAGAAGAGGCCAGTGCGATGAACTTAAGGTCAGGTACTCAACTAAGTGGTCCCCCTCACCGGGGAAACCACTAACCCCTCCCCGCAAGCGATAAGGCGGGAGGGAAGTCGAGCACCTACGTTCCCCTTGGCGCAATAAAATACTCAGGTGGCTGATCCCCTGAGAGGTGAAAAAGTTGGAAGTCCTCAGGTGGCTGAACCCCTGAGGAATGAAGAATCAAGTGAGAGTCAGGAGGCTGATCCCCTGACTAGTAAGAAGAATGAAAAAGTAGTAAGGTGGAAGGACTTGGAAGACAAAGCTATCAGTTCATCCTCGAAGAAAGTCTTTTCAGAGAGTGACTTGAACAAGCTTCCATTTCCACCTAGAAAAAGCAACATCTCCTTGAACGAGTTTAAAAATTATGAAAAAGTGCTAAACCTTCTGAAAAATACTCAGGTTAATCTTTCATTATCCGAGGTTTTGGTTGAGATGCCTAAGTATACCAAATTCATCAAGGATGTTGTTTCTTCTAAGAAGAAGTTGGCAGACATGGATCGGTTGATTGGTGAGGATTGCTCTATGATCAATTATGAAGATTTACCAATCAAGAGGGGTGACCCTGGGAAATTTGTTCTCACATTCCGATGGGAGGCCTAGTCTTCCCAAACTCTTTATGTGACACGGGTGCATCCATAAGCCTCGATGCCATTGTACGTCCGCAAACAAACTTGGGTTGGACAATCTTCTAGAACCCACCACCATGAATCTTCAATTCACGGATAGATCTTCTAAGAAAGATGCGGGAATACTAAAGGACGTGTTAGTTCAAATTGATAGATTTACCTTTCCGGTGGACGGTACGTTCTGGACATAGAGAAGGATGAGCATGTTCCTCTAATTCTTGGGAGGCCTTTTCTATCTACAGCCAGAGCCCTCATTGACTGTGATGGTGGGCAAGTGACGATACGAGTTGGTGATCAAGAGGTGAGTTACAATGTCTCCAAAGCTAGCCAGAAACCCTCTGAAAGACCAACCGGCTTCTCCATTGACGATATGTCTGATGACTTCAATGATTTCATGGAAAAGCAAGTCATGGCTGTTGCAACTGAATACGAGCGACTAGTCGAGAAGCTGAATAATCATGGTGTGGTGAATCTAGAGCAGTTAGAGGCTGAATTTGAGGATGAGTTGTTGAAAGGAGAAGTTTTGGCAGTGGGACCACTAAGTACACTCAGCGATGTTGAGTTGAAAAGTGGAGATCTTAAATCAAGTTTGGAAGACCCCCTGCGGATCCGATACCGAAGCCGTTGCCTAAACATCTAAAGTATGTGTTTTTAAGAGAAGGTGACAAACTTCCATTAATTATATCCGCAATTTGTCTCGATTAGAAGAAATGAAGTCGGTAAACGTCTTGAGGAAAAATGAGAAAGCCTTTGGTTGGCAAGTAGGAGACATCGAGAGGGATATCTCCCGACATCCGTATGCATAAAATCAAGGCGAAGAGGGTGCGAAATGTGTTAGACGCCCCGAGAGGAGGCTCAACCCTCATATGCAAGAGGTGGTCAAGAAAGAGATCATCAAGCTTTTAGATATGGGTATCATATACGTAATCGCTGACAGTGAATGGGTATCCCCTACTCAGGTAGTTCCCAAGAAAGGAGGAATTACTATTGAGAAGAATGAGAAGGGAGAAGAAATAGCATTGAGACTTGTTACTGGTTACAGAGTCTGTATTGATTACAGGAAACTCAATGAAGTAACAATGAAATATCATTTCCCCCTTCCTTTCATTGATCAGATGCTTAAGCGTCTGGCGGGACACGCATTCTACTGCTTCCTGGACGGATATTCAGGATATTTTCAGATACCCATCGATCCAGTTGACCAAGAAAATACCACTTTCACCTGCCCTTATGGTACATTCGCTTACAGGCGGATGCCATTTGGTCTTTGCAATGCCCCCAGCTACATTTCAAAGATGTATGCTGGCTATCTTTGACGGGCTAGTTGAAAAGTGTATGGAAATTTTCATGGATGACTTTTCGGTCTTTGGTCAATCCTTCGATGATTGCCTTGATAATCTTGACCAGGTCTTATCCAGATGTGTGGAAAAGAACTTAGTCCTAAATTGGGAAAAGTGCCATTTCATGGTAGATGAGGGAATAGTTCTTGGCCACAAGATCTCCGCCAAAGGTATTGAGGTAGACAGGTCCAAAGTAGAAGCTATCGAGAATATGAGTTATCCTAAGAATGTGCGCGAAGTCAGAGGTTTTCTTGGACATGTCGGTTTCTATAGGAGATTCATTCAGGACTTTTCCAAGATAGCCAAGCCCCTGTCTACACTACTTAAAGAAGACGTTTTATTCGATTTTGATGAAAGTTGCAAGCAAGCTTTTGAGGAGCTTAAAAGTCGATTAATCTCTGCGCCGATCCTTATTTCGTCTGACTGGAATCTCCCCTTTGAGCTTATGTGCGATGCGTCAAACTATGCTGTTGGCGCAGTCTTAGGACAGAGAATAAAAGGGAAATTCCAGCCAATCTATTACGCCAGTCACACACTAAATCCGTCCCAAGTAAACTACACGACGACTGAAAAGGAATTATTGGCCGTAGTCTTTGCTATGGACAGGTTTCGTAGTTACTTGTTGGGTGCTCAAGTAGTTGTGTGGACTGATCACGCTGCTTTGCGATACTTGATGACTAAGAAAGAGGCTAAACCGCGCTTACTACGTTGGATACTGACCCTACAAGAGTTTGATGTCCAAATTAAAGACAAAAAGGGCAGTGAAAACATTGTGGCTGATCACGTTTCAAGAGTGTTGAGTGAGGAAAAGGATGACCCTGACGATATAGATCTTTACTTTCTTTTGGAGAATGTCATGCTTATCGACGGTTGTGCTCCAGACGTTCCTTGGTATTCTTCCATCGTAAACTACCTTCATTCCCAATATCTTGATCCAGAACTGTCCTATCAGGAGAAGAAGCAATTCTTCTCTGATTTGAAAACATTCGTTTGGGATGAACCTTACCTCTTCAAGATTTGTAAAGATGGTTTGCTGAGAAGATGTGTTCCAGAATCCGAGCAACGTGATGTTATTGAGCAATGCCACAGTGGACCTACGGGTGGTCACTTTGGTCCTTGGAAAACCGTTGCTAAAATCTTTCAATCCGGCTTCTATTGGCCCAGGATCTTTAAAGATACAGAAGCTTTCTGTAAATCTTGCGATAGGTGTCAAAGAACCGGAACTTTAACAAGGCGTTTCGACATGCCATTGAAACCCATCCTAGAATGCGAAGTCTTTGATGTATGGGGTATCGATTTTATGGGACCATTTCCATCATCATGTGGAAATAAATACATCTTAGTCTGCATGGATTATGTATCGAAATGGGTGGAGGCTCAAGCCACGTCTCACAATGATCATAAGACGGTCATGAAGTTTTTAAAGAAAAACATCTTCGTGAGATTCGGGTGTCCACGCGCCTTGATTAGTGATGAAGGGACGCACTTCTGCAACCGGCCACTAGAGAATGTTCTTGAGAAATATGGTGTCCGACACAAAATTGGCACACCATATCATCCTATAACTAGTGGTCAGGTTGAAAAAAGCAACCAAAGTTTAAAGAAGATCCTGAAGAAAACAGTTAACAGCCATAGAAAAGACCGGAGTCTAAAGTTGGATGATGTACCGTGGGCATATCGAACTGCCTATAAGACCCCCGTGGGTACATCACCCTATCAAATGGTTTATGGTAAACCATGCCACTTACCAATCGAGTTAGAGCATAGAGCGTATTGGGCCACGAAGTTTTTAAACTTCGATACCCAATCTTGTGGAAAACACCGACTGCAGCAGTTGCATGAGTTAGACGAATTTAGACTTCAGGCCTACGAAAGCGCCAGGATAAGTAAGGAAAAGACAAAACTCCTTCACGATGCCAAAATCAAGAAGCGAGAATTCCAAGTAGGGGAACAAGTTTTATTGTACAATTT
This sequence comes from Gentiana straminea, assembly GCA_036785695.1. Taxonomy (NCBI): domain Eukaryota; kingdom Viridiplantae; phylum Streptophyta; class Magnoliopsida; order Gentianales; family Gentianaceae; genus Gentiana; species Gentiana straminea. The sequence continues at coordinate 3,215,455 of JAVUPR010000042.1, forward strand.
CAGGTTACATCTGTTCCCTGGTAAGCTGAGGACACGATGGTCCGGCCCCTTTGAAATTCTCCAAATCATTCCTGGAGGTGTTTTAGAACTACGAGGTTATGGTGACCAGCCGTTCCGAGTGAATAGTCAAAGGTGCAAGCATTACATTGGTCAAGCCAAGGAAAAACCTTTGATTGTTCGATTCCTCGATATCCTCGGGTGTGGTACTTCAGAAGTCAATAAATTTGACGAGTTTTCGCCCGATTTGTTTTCTGAGGAGGACGGTAGTGGTCCTTCCGAAGAAGTTCTAGCAGGTAGTTGGGACATGGAAGAGTTTGAAAAGGAGCAACAGTTGAAACGTCGTCAGAAGAAGAAGAAATCAACCATGGGGAGAATTAAACATGTGTGGAAGGCAATTAAAGCATTAACCCCATGTGTTAGATGCTGTTTCTGCAGCCACACTACTGATCAAAGCCTACACGAGGTAATGGCTGGCAGAAAATTTAAATGGCCTGATCCAGGCTGAGCTAAGAAGAGTGTCGAGCTAACGACATTAACCAAAAGCGCCACTAGGAGGCATCCTAGATATCCATTATTATATTAGGACTCTCTTTTATGTTGTTTCTTTTCTTTGATTTAGTTTCTATCTTAAGTCTAATTAAGATTTTGTTTGAATCTGTTCAGTTTAGCTGTGCTTTTAGATATGGATTACGGAGTTCTACCACAGGAGTTTCCTTTCATTAGTAGGATCCCACTTATCACTCTAAGTGATGGACCCGGAGGGACTATCATTTTGGACGTAGACTTTGATATTAGTACCCGCATCATGACCGTTACTTATGTTCTCATTGTACCCCGATCTTCGGGAGGTGGAGATTTTAGTTCAGAGGACCTGCGGGAGACTTTAGGACGACCGTATACAATCCTCAATGATCCGATCGACCGACTTGGCGCTAGTGCTGCAAGATGAGCATTTCCCAGGAGTGGATGTTGCCGGCGAGGACTGGGCTCTACAGGACGAGTTTGATTTTCCCCCTGCTATTGACATGCTCCGCCGTCTGATCCGGATTGTGGATTGGGCGGAGATTTATGATGACTAGCGTCGTTAGGCCGTTTCGTCGAGCGAACGACGTTAAACAAAAGCGCTCGGTGGGAGGCAACCCACTATTTTCTAGTGTTTTATGGGTTCTTCAGTTTTTATTTATTATTTGAAGCTATGTATGAATTTTTATAATGGAATAAGAGTTGAATTTGTTTTGAATGAAAGAAATTCATAGTTTTTGCTGAATTCTGCCTCAGACGTGCGTCCATGCCTTTGGACGCCCGTCTGATCTGTGTCTGCCTTGGACGAGCGTCTACCATTCCTGAACGCCCGTCCGTCCTTTGGAAATATTGGACGGGCGTCCAAGTTTCTTGAACGCCCGTCTGCAAGATTCCCTCCAACTCTGTTCAAAAATTGACTACCTGGACGAGCGTCTGAATATCTGGACGCCCGTCCAGTTCATAAGATCCCCAGCTGAACGCCCGTCCAGTTTCATGGACGCCCGTTCGGACCTGCGTCTATAAATACCCCTGCTTCCCATATTCATTTCAAACCAGAATTTTCAAATTGCAAAACCCGACTTTTGCCCTCCTTTTGCCCTAAATTCTTCGTTTCTAAACCAAATTGGGCGATTCAAGGCTCTATCAACAGCTCTCAATCCCCTCTTTTCGTTTTCTCACTCCAAATCCTCCAACGAACACCATTTAATCGGATTTAATGACCTATATAGTCTGACTTTTTTGAAGAAAAATTCGATTTTTGTGTTCGATTTGGCATTGTTTGGGCTTATAATCCTCTTTTTCATCATCCCATCATCCTATTTGGTAAGTTTTTATCAACTTTTCTTAGATTATTTCACGTTTTTCTGAGTTCGATCTTCAAGTCGACTCTTTTATATGAATCCTCCCTTATTTGTTTTTTTTCTCTTGTTTTGTTTTTGTCTCTTGTTCTGTTGATGATTGAGGTGATGTTGATGGCTATGGATGGGTTGCATTGTGGTTTTGGTGTTGGTTTGGTGTGAATTGGTTTTGAATCCCGTTTGGACGATAAACGGGTGGTTTGTCCGAATTGTGGTTTGGGGATGGTTGTTGGTTTAGCCTAAGTTAATTATGGTGCGTAAAGGGGCTCAAAAAAGGCATGGTAAGGGAGTTGCCACTGAACCGAGTAAGAGGGCGAAGGTCGTAGATCCTGCCTTAGTTATCCTAACCGGGGTGTGCTTATAAGAGAACGCCTTCCTAGGGCTACACAAGCTCCATCTAGAGCACCAGTGCGTGATGAGTCGGAATCTAGTTCGGATACTGATGATGATGTGCCTTTGGTAAGATTTCCTAGGGGTGACCGGAGTGGTGAGGCATCTAGTCCTAGACGGGAGGATGCAAGTGAGGGGGTTGAGCCACCTAGACAGAACGTTAGACCCCCAGTTCCTATGCCATTAGCTCGTCGGTTCATAAACCCTAAGGCTCTTGATGTGTACAACAAGCATTATATAGCCCGAACAATGTTGATTGAGAGGGCTATTTTAGAGACTCAAGTTGATCCTTTGTTTGTGAAGTTATTGAAGGATAGGAAGTGGGGGGCATTGATGGTAACCCCGACGACTCCGATTAATGCTACATTGGTCCGAGAGTTTTATGCCAATTGCTCGGAAACGGATTTGGAAGCCGGAGTTGTGATGGTTAGGGGAGTAAAGGTGCCGTTTACGCCTAAGGATATAAACGAGAAGTATAACTTGGCACCTTTTGAGGGGTTGGACTATAAGGAGGCGATAAAGGCCAAGCAGGATGCCGGTCAAGATCCGTTGGAGGAGTTGGGGTTGTTAGTGTGCCCGGAGGTGCCGTGGACACTTAGACCGGGGGGGGGGATAGAAAAGAGTTGGTGACAACAAGTTGGACGGAGGATTGGAAGGTCCAATGTCGGTTTATCCAGAACAGGTTGTTACCTAAGAACAACCTGACTCATTTTCACATTGGTGACCTTGGAATGTTATATGCCTTGAATTTCAAGCTGAATGTGGATGTAGGACAACAATTTTCGATGAGATAGCCACGAATCAGAAAATATATACGAGATGTTTGATCTGTCCGCATTTGATCCACAGTCTCTGTCAAGATGCTAGGGTTCCCGAGTACAAAAATGATCACAAGCCGAAGAATCCTAGATGCTTGCAGCGGGAGAAAGTACGATCTTCAGGACAGACTGAGGCTGAGGCAGCACGTGAGCCCGGTTCATCTTCAGCACCACCTCGAGCATCCTCCCTTCCGTCTTTATCTCCCTCAGTCCGGATGAGGTTGAGTATGGCTAATAGTATACGGAATTGGATGGAGGATATGAGGACTTCTCAGAATAATATTTTATCTATTTTACAGTGTATAAGTGAGGACCGGCCTCCGAGGGACGACAAAGTCTTCAACCCGAGCATTATAGATTACGTCTATTCGGATGAGATTGAGCAAGCCATTGCGGATGTTCTTCATGATTCCGAGTCGTCTTCGGATGAGGAGCGGCCTGACTCTCCTACAGGTGGATCACCTCCTGCTGATGATTCTGCGGCACCGGGGCGGACCTGATGTTATGTTTCTGATTCTAGTTCATGTATTTCTTTTTGAGATGCTTGTATTGTCCTACTACTTTTTTTTCATTACTTGATTCAGTGTACTTTTCATGTTAGCTACTGTCTATTTTTCTCGATGAATCTTGTAAGCCTTAAGGCACTCTGTACTTTCATTTGACTTTCCTATGCTTTCAATTTTCATTGTATTGAATGCTCCATCTTTTGATGTACTTCGATTTTACCTTATCTTTCCGTTATCTTTCGTTTTGGTATACTTCCCCCGTTTTCCCCGAGATTGTTCCGTGTTTGTCGAGTAGTGCAGGTATATTTCTAGCTGTATTGTCGAGCTCGCTTTTACATCGTGCTGATACGAGTTCTATTTGTCATTACGAAGGCTCCGGCCAGACCAATGATTCGAGTATCTGTTACGATCAGCTAAGTATCTTTGTTCTTTTTACACTCTGCACAACCTGAGGACATGTTGTGGTTTAAGTGTGGGGGAGGGGAATGGTTTATGTGTATCTATTCGTTTGCTTAATTCGTTTCGTTTCTATGCAAAAATGAGCTAAATTTTTCAAAATTTTTGTTTTTGTTTGGTCCCGAGTAAGCAATGCATAATCTTTGTTCGCTTTTTTATAGTCATCGATGCTATATACTGTATGTCCAGTAAGTTAGTTGTTTCACCCGACATATATATTTTTCACGAGCCATAGTGATTGATGAGCTATAATATACAGCTATACCCCTTTTGATTAGTGATTTTTCATTATCTTATAAGTCATGTGCTTAGTGCTAACGTACATATCGTGAGGATTATGATAGTTTGTATTTATAGCCAGAGTATGATATACTGTGAATATCTGAGGTTTGAATGTGATAAGTAAAGCGTAACCAAAGTTGTTGAAAAAGTTGAAAAGTAAATGAATTAATTGTGTGTGTCGGAAGCTGGTCGATGATTTGAGTGCGGTAGGTCATATCTCGAATGTCCTATACCACTATGATGACCAAAAGCTCACGACAGTCAGAAAAAGCTGCCTTATGATTTGAGTAAGGTAGGGTATATCACGAATATCCTATTCTGCTATGACAGGGCAATAGCTCATTCTGATGTGTGTTTAAATGTGGAAATAGTTAAATCAACTTATATAAGAAGTGGTATGAATTGATGTAAGACTTAGTTATCGTATACCTTATCCCAAGTATAAACCGACAGATATGTTGTAGGGATTATCCTCTGAGTATGTCAGAAAGGTCCTAAATGCATTCTATCATCTTTTTCGGGATATGTCACGTTTTGTAGGGTGCATCTTATAAGTATCATTCATTTCTAGTTTGAAGGGGGTATTAGCTAGTTTGCTTGAAATTTTCAAGTTTGGACTTAGTGGAAGTTTGTTATGGCTTTGCACACACACCGGGGTGAACCTCTAAGTTATTGAATATGTGTTATATTTGCTGAGATGTCTATCTTTTTCCGAGCCTTGATTTTCGTTTTGTTTTGCTTGGGACGAGCAAAAGCTAAGTGTGGGGGAGTTGTTAAGGGTGATTTTATATGATTTATAACGTTATATTTTATAATGATTTTCTCCATATTCATATAATTTGCATATAAATTAAGGGTTTAATCGAATTATTGAGCAAATGAGTTTTAAAAGTCTTTAAGTGTAAAGTTGAGCTAATTTCGTGATTTTATTGGTAATTATCTATGGTTTTACACTTTGCGTGTTTTTGTGGTTTTGTAGGTACATAAACATGTCATAGAAGGAGTTTGAATGGAAAGGGAAGGATGCAAGTTGAAGATGGAATGAAGAGATTTATGCAAGACTGAACGAGCGTTTGCCATCCGTCCAGCCTGGACTGGCGTCTGAAGTATTGAACTGGCGTCCAGGGAGGACGGGCGTCTAAGCAAGTGGAGTGGCGTCCAGGAGAAGAAACTTGATTCAGAGTTCTCCCCAAATTGATGGACGAGCGTCTGATTTAAAGAAGGACGGGCGTCTGATCATAACTCGGCCCAATTCGAAGATTTCAAGCAAAGTGGACGGGCGTTCAGCTACTCGAACGAGCGTCCAGTCGGCCGACATAGCAGCACCGCCTTAAAATTCTATATATAGCTGCGTTATTTTCAACCCCATCATCATAATTCGAACCCCAAAACCCTAGGGGCGGCTCAGTTTTTATACTTTTATTTTTCTAGTAGATTCAAACACTTTTTATGTATTTTTACTCAAGTAATTCGAACTTCAAGAGGATGCTAAGAGGCTAGACCTCCCTTGAACAAGCATTGTGAAGCCATCCAACCAACGTATTGATTTCGTCTTCGATTGTCTTGTGAGTTTTTAATTCAAAGTTGTATCTTTATTATGCTTACTTCGTCCTTATGCAATTTATATCGAAAGATCTTTACATGTATGATGTTTGATTTTGATGAGAATCATGTTAAACCCTAGATCGCCATAATAAAGATTAGACCTTTAATCTAATTAACGAGAGTTATTAGGTTGAATCTCTAGGTTAGAAACTTATAAATCTCACACCTTTGGTTAGAAAGCGTTAATCTTTAGATCGAAAGATAGAAGATTAAAAGGTGAACTTGTCTAAGAAATTAGGAGTTTATACCTTGGCTAGGTGAATCACAACTTGATTAAGAATCACGAGACAATCTAGATAGAAACTGATAGTTGTAGGATATGTGGATCAATTGCTTGTTCGTCTTTTATTTCATTGATTAAATCACTTGTGATCGATTGCCTAGTAAATTTACAATCTTTATTTCATAATAGATTTAGAATAGATTTAGTTTAGATAATTTGTTCGCAACCACATTTTCCTGGCTTTAGATCTCGATCTTTACGTCGATTATTCTTATTGTTAGTTTCGTTCTCCGTTTTAGTTCTTCACTGTTTTATTTTCGTATCTTCTTAGTAGTAACCGTGACATAGTTAGGTTAGATAATAAAAACTAGATCAAACAACCCCGATTCCCCGTAAGATCGACCCGGTATCAACCTCTATACTACGATCCCTACACTTGGGGCATACCGGATTTATAAATTTATTACTTGTTTATTCACATTGCAAAAATCCGTGACATGTAGGCCTTGGAGTTGTTCCAAGAAGATGACCATCAAGCTTGTGTCCTTTAACAATCGGTAAGATTGTGTAACGCCATAGCAAGTAATTTTCTCTGTTGAGCTTCACAGTAGTTGCTTGGTTTAGATGGCTGTTAAAGGGGGAAGATGACAGATTATTAACATAAGGTATGAGTTCTGGAGAACGAGGGAGAGGTCCAGATCTAATGGCGAGACTGGTGATGGTCGGAAAACTGGACGGAAATGGAGTTTCCGGCAGAGAGCTCATAAAAGGAAATGTAGAGGGAAACAGAGAACTGGAAGAAACAAATCCAGGGATTTGTGATACAGGTATGCCTGTTATAACATGAGCTATGTGAGCTGGATCTGTAGCTGGAGTTTCAATGGTGGAGTAGGAAGTCGGAGGTGGATCATCCGCCATTGATTCCGGAAAGAAGCTCCGATACCAAGAACAAAAGTGATATGATTCTCAATAGTTCATTCTTTGTTCATATTCATCATACATCAGCTCACACATACATATACTAACTTAACATCATAGAGAATTTAGCAAGATCTTATCCAATCTAACTAACTAGCCAAGTGTCACTATTATAGCATGCCAAGTGTGACACTATTCCCTATATACTCTCTTATATCTTTTCAAACACAAACACAACCCATGCCCACAAAACACATTAGCATGTTTTTCGTACTGCTGCTACAATTTCCACCTACAATCTCTACACAACTAGCCAACTTCTGGACAGGATTCATCGGAAAACGAACTACCGCCGTGCTTCCGACGGCGATCGTCCAGTTTATGGTGTCACACATGATCTTCATACCGTGTCCTTTGCTACATACTAGGATGATGTTCATTTGTGATTGTAATAGTAACAGGTTGTGTATCATGTTTCCAAAGTAGTAAGAAAATGGTAAGAGGCAAAGGGAGACATTAATTGTTGCAATTTTAATTTGTTGTGTTTTGTACTAATATTCATTGCTATTTGTATAAGTTGGGTTTGACTAGCGTAGATGGTAGACTACTCATGGATTAAATACATGCATGTAATGGTGGATGTTACATAACCTTGAAACAATGCAACATTAACAAACAGCATTACTAAGTGTTTCTATGTTATTCTTTCAAGCTTTCAACACTGTTTTTGTTTAGTAATAATGCACTTTATGTATTTATTTTTCTTTGTATACTGCACATTGACATAAACTTTTCAGAACATGGCAAAACATAGGGAGAAAACAAGCATCAAGCCTTCAACTATGCAGGGCATAACAGAGACGCCAAGACGGCCATTGTTCTTCGAAACACACGACACGAGTACTTAACAAAAAAAACATAGATCAGTGACCTTACCAGCCTGGTCCAGGTACCAGGCATGATCAGCCACAGAACTTGGGGTAGCAACAAATGCAGATGTCCGTCTAGGTCTAGCTTGTTGTTGCACATCCACAGGCTGAAAGTCTGTCTCAAATCGATGCCAACAGATTCCAACTGTGTGTCCACCTTTTCCACACAGTTGACACATCACCCTTGGAGTGTTTCCAGCATGAGAATTTGCAGGACTTTGTGATCTTCCACCAACTCTGCCCCTGCCTCTACCATTTCTACCACCACCTCTTCCTCTATAGGAATTTTGACCAGGAGCAGAGGGCCTATGTCCAGACCCTGTGTATGAAGCTATTCTTTGCCGTAGCATCTTTGTTGAGACAGATTAATTTGAGCAGTAGGATTAAACCTAGCCAGAAGCCTTTCATGGGTAATTAACTGTGATTGAACCTCCTGCCAATTCAGAGAACCAATTCTGGAAGTCATGTTAACGATAGCAGCCTCATAATCCTTATCTAAACCACCAAGAGTAGCTAGAGTTAATTCAGACTTGGAAATTGGATAATCAACATCAGCTAACTTATCACTATAGGACTTCATCATGGCAAGATAATCAGCCATGGATTTGCTTCCTTTTTCTGCCTTAGTAAGAGCTGATTTGTATTCTAACATGCGTGCCTCAGACCGATTATTAAACAAAGCAATTCGAGGTAGACCAAACTTCATGAGCGATGAGAGCGACCTATTACCTCGGTGATCGCTTGTTCGGTCATAGATCCAAGGAGCCAACCCGTTAGGAGTGAATCAATGGAGTCCCGTTCTTCGTTGTCGCTCCGTTCAAAGTCCCAAATTACGTAGGCCTTGGAGTTGTTCCAAGAAGATGACCATCAAGCTTGTGTCCTTTAACAATCGGTAAGATTGTGTAACGCCATAGCAAGTAATTTTCTCTGTTGAGCTTCACAGTAGTTGCTTGGTTTAGATGGCTGTTAAAGGGGGAAGATGACAGATTATTAACATAAGGTATGAGTTCTGGAGAAGTGAACGGAAATGGAGTTTCCGGCAGAGAGCTCATAAAAGGAAATGTAGAGGGAAACAGAGAACTGGAAGAAACAAATCCAAGGATTTGTGATACATGTATGCCTGTTATAACATGAGCTGTGTGAGCTGGATCTGTAGCTGGAGTTTCAATGGTGGAGTAGGAAGTCGGAGGTGGATCATCCGCCATTGATTCCGGAAAGAAGCTCCGATACCAAGAACAAAAGTGATATGATTCTCAATAGTTCATTCTTTGTTCATATTCATCATACATCAGCTCACACATACATATACTAACTTAACATCATAGAGAATTTAGCTAGATCTTATCCAATCTAACTAACTAGCCAAGTGTCACTATTATAGCATGCGAAGTGTGACACTATTCCCTATATATTCTCTTATATCTTTTCAAACACAAACACAACCCATGCCCACAAAACACATTAGCATGTTTTTCGTACTGCTGCTACAATTTCCACCTACAATCTCTACACAACTAGCCAAACTAGCCAACTTCTGGACAGGATTCATCGGAAAACGAACTGCCGCCGTGCTTCCGACGGCGATCGTCCAGTTTATGGTGTCACACATGATCTTCATACCGTGTCCTTTGCTACATACTAGGATGATGTTCATTTGTGATTGTAATAGTAACAGGTTGTGTACCATGTTTCCAAAGTAGTAAGAAAATGGTAAGAGGCAAAGGGAGACATTAATTGTTGCAATTTTAATTTGTTGTGTTTTGTACTAATATTCATTGCTATTTGTATAAGTTGGGTTTGACTAGCGTAGATGGTAGACTACTCATGGATTAAATACATGCATGTAATGGTGGATGTTACATAACCTTGAAACAATGCAACATTAACAAACAGCATTTCTAGTGTTTCTATGTTATTCTTTCAAGCTTTCAACACTATGTTTTTGTTTAGTAATAATGCACTTTATGTATTTATTTTTCTTTGTATACTGCACATTGACATAAACTTTTCAGAACATGGCAAAACATAGGGAGCAAACAAGCATCAAGCCTTCAACTATGCAGGGCATAACAGAGACGCCAAGACGGCCATTGTTCTTCGAAACACACGACACGAGTACTTAACAAAAAAAACATAGATCAGTGACCTTACCAGCCTAAAATCCTCCCCAAAATTCACAACAGTCTGCGTGATTACCAGAACAAAAATGAAGACGGAAAAACAAACTGCAACACAACTGCAAGAACATAAAAGAAAAATAAATAACCAAAGTACAGTGCAACCGCACGAAAAGAAGGCCGGCCTAACTAGCCAAATCAACAACGAAACTTGGCTACTAAGTAAGCGTCCTAAGAAAATCTAACTCGACTTTTATCACTTTCTGCATAAAATGAAGCAAAAAAAGGACAGAACACCGCCAAATAATCCATCACCTTATGCATATCAACCAAATAAGGGCAGAAAGAGGGTAAAAGTGACTTTCAAAAAGAACAACAAAACACAGACACCTATAAGCATGACTTGTTATAGTAAAGCATATTGTGTTGTGCATTGTAAGCATGATACAAACTTATCGAACATGAGCTTCGTTATCATAGACGGACTTAAACGTAACAGGTATGAATCAAATTAACTTATCAGGGAGGGCTATGAATGCCACATAACATATTATTGATTGAACATATACATAGACTCATAAAACTTACAACAAAATCAATAATCATTAGTTTGTCAAAGGCAACTTTTTAATCACGACAAAAAGCTTTCGAACAAATAATGTTTGAAAGCTCACATGTATCACTTGATGCAACAAGAAAAATGTACCATCTGACATATTATCTATTTTAATATCTAAAGTAGTTTCGTTTCAACAATATATAGATAGATTGAAAAAATGATCCATAAAAACGTGATATAAGAAACAGATCCAATTCAATGATTCCAAAATACTTCAACTTGATAGTATTTCTTAAGTTGTTGAAGTTGACAATAAAAATAAGATTAACACATACAAGTTAACAATATTATCAAAAAAGCAAGGAAAATTTTGAAATGTTCACCATGTTTCTGGCCGTGTAGGGAATTAGTACTAAGGCTTCAAATGTCTCTTTCAAGGCTACACGGAGAATTGTACTTTACAAACCGGAGACTTTCTTGGGAACTCACGTATCTCTTGAATCAATTTTAACTTTTCTCCACGCCCCATACTATCGCAATATATCTGCATAACTTCAAGAGCAGTTCCATGTTCTAACATATAACGTATCATTTCACGCTCATCTTCCAAACCTTTGTAACCATCAAGTCGAACCTTTTTCAAGCTGTTCGACAAACATCTCGGAACTTCTACAGGAGCAGCCCATCTTGAGTGATCATGAGGATCGCTTATACCTAGCCGCCAATAATCCTGGCATAACAAGAAACACATCTATAATCATACTACTTGTCAATGTTTAATGAACAAAAAGTGTACTCTCTCTAATACACACACGTTCAAACTTTCGAGATGTCTTTAGCTAACCTGTTGAATTATAAGATGTTCTAAATTTTCTGAGTTGTGAATGAAATCTTGTAGAGAGCAACAATAAGTTCCGGCCACCAATTTTAGCAATCTCTTAAACTTGGTCGACAAACTGATTGTAGCTTGACTAAGTGCCTGAGAATATCAAATGTTAGTGATCGTGTATTTCCATAAGATAATGTTATCTTTACAATTTGAAAGATGTGAAGTTACATATAAATAAATAAAAATAAAGGAGCAGCATGAGCTAATTATCAGGTGCCATGTTGATTCATTTATCCAGAGTAGGCAACAAAATTCACAAACTTAAGAGTAGATGTATAATATCGACATATAAATAATTAACGCTTCTAATGTACAGGGTAGCTTACCCACATAACATCGGCTGATAAAGTTATAAATTTCGCACAATCAAATGCACGAACGGCTTCAACGATTGAATTGTTAGGGAAATTATGTTCATCCAAATCAATATTGAAGTCAGCTCTAACCAGAGAGCTTAGACTTTTTTCCACAAAAATCTCAGATATATAACCATTTAGCCTAAGGTGTGTCAGCGAGGAAGCCTTTAGCTTCAGTTTGCTTGTGTTAAGAAATAGATTAAAGTATGGATGATGTGGCATGATCTTAGACCATACACATCATCACTTATCTAATGGTCTAGCTTTATCATTATCTTTGTGTTTGTTAGAATATCTACCTAGGGAATCTAGCTGGTAGGTAGTAGTCCCTTCTACAAGATATGTTTTGTATTAGTAAGGAACTCGGCTGTAATTGAACACAATCCTAAGATAACTTGAATGAACAAAATGATATTCTCTCTTTGTTTTTCTAAGTTGGTATCGGAGAAAGGTTCATGGCGTCTTCAGCTTCTTCTCCGGCTGTGACGACCATCGCCGCCGCCACAAGCACCCTTGACACTTCGACCATGGCAGCTACTCATGTTTCAGCGCCAGTCGTCTCCACCACAATAGGGGCTTCCATGGCTATCCCCGGTGTTTCATGGCCAGCTTCACTGTTTCCATCTTCAGCTTCCCTTTTTCCATCTCTTACAGGAATAACACCTCCGATTTTCTCTACCGGTGCACCATTTTCTGGATTCTTCTCAACGATTGCTCCACCTCGCACTCCGATTACTCCATTGACAGGTTCAATTGGTTCTCACCCTCCTCCTAGTTTGATTCCTAGTATGCATGCTAGTGATTCTACCTCCTTACTTAGATCTACTTGTACTGTCAAACTAAATCGGGAAAACTATCTTCTATGGAAATATACAATTCTTCCCATTGTTAAAGGGTACAAGTTAGAGGGGTTCTTGTTTGGTACTCTACCTAGACCAACATTCCTAGAGTCTGGAATGAATCTGCAACTATCTTCTGCAATTGAGTATTGGGATTCTACTTATCAACTTTTAATGGGTTGGCTCCTAAGTTCTATGACAGAACAAGCCTTATCCGAGGTTATTGGCTGTAACACTTCCTTTGAAGTATGGAGTACATTGGAAAGTCTCTTTAACTCTCATTCTGAGGCAAGAATGCTTGAGTATAAAACTGCTCTCACCAAAACTGAGAAGGGAAACAGGTCTATGGGTGATTATCTAGCCCTTATGAAATCCTATTCTGACAAGTTACTAGCTGCTGGTTATCCTATATCAAAGTCTGAGCTAATTTTGGCAGTTCTTGGTGGGTTGGACAGAGACTATGAGTCGGCTATTGTCAATATTACAGCAAGGGTTGGATCTATGAGCTGGCAAGAAGTTCAATCCCAGCTTCTTACTCATGAAAGGCTTGTTGCTAGGTTTAATCCCTCTATTGGTTCCAATCCCTCAGTGAATTTAGCACAGATGTATTCTAGAGGGTCAAATTCCTCTGATTCCAGAGCTCAGTTTCAGCAATCTAATAGAGGAAGAGGTGGAAATAGAGGTGGAAGATTTAGAGGTAGAGGTGGTGGCAGGACTAATGCAAACAATAGGAGTGTCTGTCAGTTGTGTGGTAAAAATGGACACATTGTTCTTGAATGCTGGCATAGGTTTGATGTAAATTTCACAGGTCCAAGTCAGAATACCAATGCAAGACCTAATGGAAATCAGAATGGTCCTAGACCAGCTGCTTATATGGCCACTCCTCAGTCTGTGGCAGACTCTTCATGGTATATGGACAGTGGAGCAACTAATCATGTTACAGGGGACCTAAACAATTTGCACTTAAGCTCAGGGTATACTGGTTCTGACACACTTGGAGTAGGTAATGGTGAGCAGCTTCATATTTCTCATATTGGTCAGTCTAAAATTCCTATCACACACTCATCACAAGTTCTTAAACTAAATTCTATGCTTCATGTTCCTGCCATTACTAGAAACTTACTTAGTGTTTCTAAACTCACATGTGATAATGATGTTGTCATAGAATTTAATGATTCCTTTTGTGTTGTGAAGGCCAAGAAAACAGGGATACCTCTTCTCACAGGAACTCTGGAGGGTGGTCTGTACAAGATGGGCAATCTACCTAAGAGTGTTATGAGCTCTCCTCAATCCAATCAATCCAATCATTCCTCTTCAAACAAGTCTGTTTCTGTTTTTCTGGTTGAGTCTAGTAGAATTCAGTCTCATAATGTCAATAAAGATCCTAATGTTTGGCATAGGAGACTAGGTCATCCTTCTTCAAGGGTTTTGAATCAGATTCTGCAACATTGTAATGTTTCCTTGAATGAAAAACTTCTGTTTTGTGAATCTTGTCAATTTGGCAAATCTCATGTCTTACCTTATGCTTTATCTACTTCTCATGCTAGTAATATTTTTGATCTTGTGCATACTGATGTCTGGGGTCCATCACCTACTAAGTCCACTAATTACACCTATTATGTGCATTTTCTTGATGATCATACTAGATATACTTGGCTCTACCCTCTAAAACAGAAATCTGAAGTGTATAACATAATTCAACAGTTTCAAAAGATGGTTGAAAATCAGTTCTCTACCACTATCAAGTGTATTCAGTCAGATTGGGGGGGAGAATATAGGAGTATTGAGTCTTACTTAAAAGATCAAGGTATAATGTTTAGGCATCCTTGCCCTCATGCTCATGGACAGCATGGTAGGGCTGAAAGAAAGCATAGACATGTTGTGGAATTAGGCCTTACTCTTCTTGCTCAGGCATCCATGCCACTGAGTTTTTGGTGGCATAGCTTTCAGCAGGCTATCCTGATCATAAACAGTCTGCCAACTCCTGTTCTTAACCATATGTCTCATTATGAATGTCTGTTTAAAGTCAAACCAAATTACAGACAATTTAAGGTGTTTGGATGTGCCTGCTATCCACATCTTAGACCTTTTCAGACTACCAAATTTCAGTTTCACTCCAGTAAATGTGTTAATCTAGGAATCAGTCCTGTGCACAAAGGATACCAGTGTTTAGACATGAGTGGTAGAATTTATATCACTAGAGATGTCATATTTGATGAAAATACTTTCCCTTTTGCTACTGGTTTTGCTCAAGGTCCTAATAGGGCTGTGCATGTGCTTGATAATTCTGATAGTTGGTTCTTTCTGCCCTCTAAATCTAAGGAAACTCATAACACTCCTCCTGATACAAGATGCAGTACAGACACTCCAGATGCTTCTGCAGGTATGCTTGATCCTGATACTGAACTTCCCCTACATTCTCCTTATTCTACATCTCATATTGTTCCTATTAGCAATCCTGATTCTCCATTTACTAATGCTCCTGGTGATCCACCTCAAATAGATTCAAGTCCACCCTCAAATTCCTACCAGTCACCACCAGTCCCTAGTCCTGCCTCTACTTCCTCTCCTTCCATTTCTGAATCTTCATCTACATCTACACCTCCTCCAAACCCCAAACATCTCAATACTCATCCTATGCTTACTAGAGCAAAGAGGGGTATCTTCAAGCCTAAAGTCCTTTCTGCTGTTGCTTCCACTACTGAACCTCAAAGTATGTCAGAAGCTCTATCCTGTGCTGAGTGGAGGTGTGCAATGGAAGAAGAGTATAAGGCACTTTTGAAAAATCAAACTTGGACTTTGGTCCCTCCATCCTCTAATCAGACTGTGGTAGGTAGCAGATGGATATACAAACTTAAACTCAAACCTGATGGTTCTATACTGAAACACAAGGCAAGACTTGTAGCTAAGGGTTTTAGCCAAACATATGGAGTGGATTTCACTGAGACCTTTAGCCCTGTTGCCAAGGCTCCTACCATCAGAGTTGTGCTTTCATTGGCTGTTACCTTTAACTGGCCAATTAATCAAGTGGACATTAACAATGCCTTTCTTAATGGTCCTCTTAAAGAGCCTGTGTACATGACTCAACCTGAAGGCTATGTGGATCCAACCAGACCTCATTTTATCTGCAAGCTACAAAAAGCCCTGTATGGGTTGAAGCAGGCCCCAAGAGCTTGGTTTGAAGCCTTAAAAACTCAGTTGATACTTTGGTCTTTCAAACAGTCTGTTTGTGACAATTCTTTGTTTATTCTCAAAACAGCAGGTCAAATTCTAATTGTGTTAGTTTATGTTGATGATATCTTAGTTACAGGAAGCTCAACTCCACTGATCAACAAGTTCATCCATATGCTTGATTCTAAGTTCTCTCTCAAGAATCTGGGTCCTGTATCTCATTTTTTGGGCATGCAAGTATCAAGGGATTCATCTGGTCTTTATCTAAATCAAAGCCAGTATGCCATGCAACTTCTTGCAAGATTGGGATGTGAAACACTCAAACCTTGCCCTACTCCCATTGTTCCTGGAAGGAAACTTGAAGACAATCCAGGAGAACCATTTAGGAATGTCACTATGTACAGGAGTGCAATTGGAGGGTTACAATACTTAACCTGTACTAGACCAGATATCACATTTGCTGTGAATTATCTAAGCAAGTTCATGCAGAATCCACATCTGGAACATTGGAAGGCTGTAAAAAGGTTGCTGAGGTACATTATTGGTACCCCCAAACATGGACTGCATTTCAAATCATCTTCCTGTCTTAATCTAGCAGGTTTTTCAGATGCAGATTGGGGAGTATCTACAACTGATAGGAAGTCCGTTGGGGGCTATTGTGTTTATCTTGGAGAATCCCTTATCTCATGGAGTTCAAAGAAACAAGATGTTGTTTCAAGGTCAAGCACAGAATCTGAGTATAGGGCATTAGCAAATGCCACTGCTGAAATCAAATGGATTACTTATCTTCTGGCTGAGTTACAAGTTAGACTTGCTGCTAGACCTACTATATGGTGTGACAACACCAGTGCCTCCTTTCTAGCTCAGAATCCTGTGTATCATGCAAGAACCAAGCACATAGAGATAGATGTGCACTTTGTAAGAGATGAAGTCCTAAACAAGAAGTTGACAGTCTGCTATATACCATCCTCTGATCAAGTTGCAGACTGCATGACCAAGCCCCTGCCTATATCTCAGTTTCAGTTGTTTAGAGACAAACTCAATGTGTTCCCACCACCATTGAGTTTGAGGGGGGATGTTAAGAAATAGATTAAAGTATGGATGATGTGGCATGATCTTAGACCATACACATCATCACTTATCTAATGGTCTAGCTTTATCATTATCTTTGTGTTTGTTAGAATATCTACCTAGGGAATCTAGCTGGTAGGTAGTAGTCCCTTCTACAAGATATGTTTTGTATTAGAAAGGAACTCGGCTGTAATTGAACATAATCCTAAGATAACTTGAATGAACAAAATGATATCTCTCCTTTGTTTTTCTAAGTGCTTGTATCCTCAAAATATATCTCAAGACGTCTCAAAAAAGGTGAAGATATTATACACGTAATATCATCATCAGCGTCACCACCATAACCTTCAATATATAGGTTCAGATGCTGTAGAATTGGACATCCGCTTATAAGTTTTTCACAAGCTTCTTCAGACTCGAAAGAAGCACGATAAATATTTAGACTTTCAAGCCTTGGAAGGCAAACCGCAGTAGTGCCATGCATAGAAGTGAAGTCATACAAAACCAAAGATCGTAGTGAATCACAACTGAAAAGACTTGTAGGCAGATCAACATCTCCAACATCCAGATTGAGCTCTTGTACATTTCTTGTAATTGCGGTGTTGATCCATGAAATGATTTGGGGTGAAATAGAAGAATCACGGCAGGCCAAAGTGAACTTATTTAGGAATCCAGCGTCATTTAGAAGTAAAACTCTGTTAACAAACCGGACAAATTCCATAATCTCTTCTTCTTTCTCTCCCCTAGAGTTATAGAAATTAAGGTTATGGATTGTCACCCATGCAAATTTCCATCTTTTTGAAAGAATGGAGGTTGCTACAGCCTTATTTGTGGGTAGAAAAGACAGAATATGACCCAAAATCGAGTCCGGTAGGTCGCTGATCTTATCAACAACCAAATCAATAGAGTTGTTCATTCTGGATTTTTTTACCTCCATCGCTTAGCTACCAGTAAAATCCAATCTGATTATCAAGCACCAATACAGAGGCAAGACCGGGGCGACTGAACCAAGCTCTCTTGCAAATGAAAATCAAGCCTAAAGTAAAAGAAAGATATTACCGAATAAACTGTAGAATCCATTGATGAAGGATAAAGAAATGGAGAATCTGCTCAGACATCTCCATCCATTGCAGCCCTAATTTTGGCTTCGCTGAGCTGAGGGGAAGCTGCGCATACTCTGTTCTCCTTTCTTGTTTTTTTTATTTTTTATTATTATTATTGTTTTTCCTTTTTCTTACCGTTGTGGTTTTTTTTTTTTTTTTCCTTCCTGAAACGAAGGGAAGCCGTGAAGGAGGACATGGATCGAACCCTAGACTTCCCACACGAGGTCAGAGATGAGCTTAAGCTCTCTTACCGTGGTTTTATACATGCTTTAAAAAAGACTGACATATCACTTGTGTCATCCAATATTCATGCACAACTTATATAACTATTAACTCTAAGTATTATTATTATTGAATTTAGATAGTTTATTTTTAGTTTTGGATTTAGCAATAAGAGTATTTTTACCGAGTTCAAAAAGTTTCAAATGGATGATTTAGCTAGAACATGAGTCACAAATAGTATAGATAGGGAAACATTTGAAATTGGAGGTAACCAAGTATGAAACCGAATTATAAAAGAGCACCTCGTTAAAGAAAACGTGGTATTGGAAAGTCACCACGTACTTGTTTCTTGTCACGGAAGGGTATTAAATCTACAACACTTAAAACCTACCTACTAAACATCTTATTTTGGATAACAACTAAGTTAAAAATCTCATTCTACAAAGCCTTCCCAACACCTCTAACCCCCACCTAAACTTCTAAGGTGAAAGAATGTTGTCAAGCCTTTCATGAACAAGTACTTAAATTGTTTTAAAAGTTTAGATACATACATCAACCATGAAATGATTGACTTGCACAGAGCAAACCAAACTGATTTTGAACATGACGTAAAAAGAAATTTTGTAGGTATACAAGTTTTACATATGCTACTCAAAATTCAGAATTTATGGAAAAACATTGGTTGGTTAAAATAATTATTTTTCGTCGACTGCTGTAAGCTGTCAAAAATTTCAGAAAGTTATAATCTGCTTTGTTTTGCAGATTGTACTCAAACCAGAAAGAATTTGCACTTGACTCCAAAACAAAAATTGCAGAGCAGAAAGTTTTCTACAACATATCAAAATTTCAAGTCATTTGGAGGTGTTTAGATTATTCAAAACAGATTCATAAGTATGAGTACCGCTGCAGAATTTTCTGAACAGAGTACTCCTCCTTGTTAAGCAATTTATGAACAATCCATATTGAAAACTAAGTTGATGTCAAAAGAGAAATTTTAGAAAAGGCAATTTTCTAAGTGGCTGGAAATTTACAGAATTTTTGGAACACCAGAAAGGGTGTTACAAGACTTATAGAAACATGAATAAAATCATTTACTCGTTTCGCATAACACCAAATTATAAAATAAAAGAGATGATTAAATCAAGATGTCGCAATAAGGAAACATTAAATCCTCCAAAGGAAAGAGCAACAAGAGAAAATTCCGAAAGCTCAAAAAAAAAGATAGGGATTCTATTAAGTACCCTAGAAGGAACAAACTTGAGGGCATCACATAAAAGATGTGAGCTCAGAACTCAATCTAACATTCGCCTAAGAAGACTCTTCACTTGGCCCAAGTGCAACCTGACCACGGTCTAAGGATTATAAGTTTTACGAGGATCTACTACGAAGATTAAGGAGGATCGGAAAGATTCTAAGAGATCTAAGATACCTTACCTTAAGAACATAAGCTTAGGTTAGCAAGGGAACTTCTACAGGTTCCTGCCATTCTGAAAGGTCAAGGAAGTTGGAATGGTTACTAAGTGGTCTCGAGAAGTCTTATCTCAAGGAATGGAGAGATGGAAGCTTAGAAAAGCAAGGAACGCTACTCTCTGATACCAACTGTAAAATAAGAGAATGTTCACCCTCATATAAGTGTGAGACATAAAGGTCTTGTCAACTCGGGTTAGCCCTTTTAGACCAAGCGAGGACGGCGGTCTAAGCAGTTGACCGGACCATTTATAACTCGTTTAGCGCTACCAGGCCCGGGGTCTGGGGGCGTTACAGAATGGTATTCATAGCCGACTATCAGACGGAACTATGCTCTGCACCGTACAAGAAGACGGTGTAAGGATGGTCTCTAGTTACCTCTGGTAAGGACGATCCAGGACCAGTCTTGGCCGTCCTGGCGAAGACGCCAGTCCCTTATAAGGGGGGAAATGTAAAATCCCACATCGGTAAAGTAAGTGAATGCTCACCCCCATATAAGTGTGAGACATAAATGTCTTGTCAACTCGAGTTAGCCCTTTTAGACCAAGCGAGGATGTCGGTCTAAGCAGTTGACCGGACCATTTATGACTCATTTAGCGCTACCAGGCCCGGGGTATGGGGACGTTACACTGAAGTACTCTTTTTTATTCAGAGTAAATGCTACATACTAGCATAACATATGCGTTTCGTTTCTGCAATAAATAGATTGAAAAAAGGGTCCATAAAAGCATGCTATAAGAAACAGATTCAATAAATAAACATCGAATTCAAATGATTCCAAAATACTTCAACTTGAGAGTAGTATTTTTTAAGTTGTTGAAGTTCACAACCAAAATAAGTCTAGAACAGACAAGTTACTTTCACTCTTGGAAGGAAATACATTTACAATATTAGCTAAACACAAAGGAAATGTTTGGAGATGTTCACCCAGTAACAGGACATGCGGGAAATTAGTACAGTGGTTTGAACACTCTCTTTGTTGGCCACATGCGGAATTGGACTTTACAAGCCGGAGACTTTGTTGGGAATTCACATATCTCTTGAAGCAACTCTAACTTTTCTCCATCCTTCTTACTGCTGCAAGATATCCGCACAACTTCAAGAACACTTCCATGCTCTAACATATAACGTATCATTTCGCGCTCATCTTCCAAACCTTTATAACCATCAAGTTGAACCTTCTTCAAGCTGTTTGACAAGCATCTTGGAACTTGCATAGGAGCTGTCCAGTTTGTGTGATCATGATCGATTCCTACCGAACGATTGTTAATCTGGCATCACACAACATGCATCACATGTATACTTGTCAATGTTTGAATATAATAGGCACGTTACTCCATCTTACTTACACATACACACACACACACACCGTTATAAAACCTGTGTCACTGTAAGGACTTCTAAATTGTCTAAGCATTGAATGAAATCTCGTAATGACCTACAAGCACAACAATAAGTTCCAGCCTCCAATTTCACCAATCTCTTAAACTCAGTCGACGAGTTGATTGTGGCAAAATTAGACAAGCTTATTGGGGCACAACTAAGAGCCTGGCAATATCAAAGGTTAGCGCTCATATATTTCCACAATACAATGTAATCTTTAGATTTGTATGATGTCTGACGATACAGGGTTTCACTCCCTCCACGTGTCGTCTATCGGTTGGTCATCATAGTATAGAATACCTCCAGTATATCCATGTCGATGCCCAGGCTCGAGGCCAAGGCCATCATGTAAAAGCCAGGCTACGACTATCGACTGTCGATGACCGAGCAGTGTGAGATGACAAGTCCATAAGGATAGAGTCCACACCAGCTAGCGGTGTGGGATAACGAGTCTAGAGTCGATCACCGCAGTCGGAAGTATCGACTCGAGGACGGGGTCCACACCGGTACTGTCCGGGCCCACCCACGGCGATAGCTTGGGCAAGGGTCAAGGCCCATTTAAGGGTAAAGGTGACAATAATACAAGCCGACTTAACCTTAGGGTTTAGGCAAGTATGATCACTATAAATACCCCATTCCAGGAACTACGTAAGGCTTGATTCCTGGAACATAACAGGATACGTAGGCAACCTGAGAGAGACTCTCAGGCTCAGTCTAAAATCATCCCCAAAACCATCCTTGATTCAATCATCCCTAGATTAAACGGCCCGGATTTATTCATAGACGAAATCCAGCATCGTCAATGTCGAGTGACAAAAGAATAAAAAAAAAAGAGGAAAAACATATGAGCTAATTATCAAGTTCCATTTACAACTCATTAATGCTCCTAAAGCACATACTACTAATAGCTTACCCAAATAATATGGGCTGATAAAATTAGAGCTTTTGCACAATCAAACACACGAACTGCTTCAACAACTGAAATGCACATGTCAACATCAGAGAAATTACTACTTATACACAAATCAATGTCGAGTTTAGCTTCAACCAAAGAGCTTAGACTTTTTTTCACAAGAAAAATTGGTATAACACCATTTAGCGTGAGGTATTCAAGTGAGGAGGCCTCTAACTCCAAGCTGATATACAAAGGCCGATCAACTCCAAGCTGATACTCAATATCTACCTCAAGACGTCTCAAAGAAGTTGAAGATATTACATATGTAAAATCATCATCATGGTGAAGCAAGCTTTTCATAATTATGTCATGAGGTATAATAATGAGCAGGTTAATTAGCACAGGGCATCCTCTTATAAGCTTTTCAAAAGCTTCCTCAGATTGGAAATAAACTGAAACAAGCTTTATTGTTTCAAGTTTTGGGAGACAAACCACAATTGCTTCGGAAACTGAAATGCTGGCACCCAACTCCAAAAATCGTAGCGTGTTACAGCTGAAAACGCATATTGGCATTACAAATGCTTCCGGAGATGTACGTTTATTTAAATAACGGCGAGTCTTAAAAAGCAGGAAAAGCTCATGGACATTTTTGGAAATTGCAGTGCTAATCCATGAGGTGTCATGGATGAAATATGCCTAGGTGTCCAGACCAAACGGAACTTATTTAGCCATCCAGCATCATGGAGAAGCAAAACACGACTAACAAATCCGGCGAATCTCATATCATCCTGTTTTCTCAAACTACCCTCATAACATAAATCAAGATTATGGACTGACATCCACACCAACCTCCATCTTTTTGAAAGAACAGCTGTGGATACAACATTCTTAGTGGTAAGAAACGAGAGAATGATACCGAGAATGGAGTCCGGTAAAACGCTGATCCTATCAACCGATTCAAGACTCTTGCTTTTTGGTCTCCGAAAGAACCAATTACATTTGTTCCAGAATTACTAGGCTTCATCTGATGGTTAATCGTCAAACAGGACGGGGGAGGAGGGAGTCGGGGAAGCAGCCAGAAGTGAAAATCTAGTAGAAAACAGTGACCCGAGCTCTGTGCAAATGAAAATGGATGCTAAATAGACATAGATTACCGAGGAATGAGAGAACTTAGCTGAAGAATTACTGGATAAACCATGGAGGATGTACTTTGCTCTGCTGCGGTTGCATTTTCGTCCCTTTCATCCCCAATTTTTCTTTGGCAATGCCCTAATTCTCAATGACCTTGTTTTGTTAGAAAAGGGAAAAAGAATGTAATCAAATATCCATTTTAGACCTACGTAAAATCAAATTTTACCCAAATTGTAGTGTCATGCTAAATTGACAATGATATTAATACCAACGACCCAAAGTAAGTTGCACGATATATGCTATTAAATTCAGTTTTATAATTTCAAGACACTCATTGGCAGCAATGAGCATCACTCTATGTTGACTTCCCAATCAAAGACGGACAAGGACTACTAGTGCAAACATGAAACTCATATACTCAACTTCTTCTTAGTTAAGTAGAAAAGACTACCGGCCCTGTCATCGTGCTTTACAGACCGACCCCTGACCCAGATCTTCTTGGAAGGTGCATAGAAAAATGAACTAATCAAACTCAAAAAGGCACTTGACTCATAGATTGCTTTTCTTCTCGTCCAATCCGCAACATCTTAACTTCATTTCAATCCATTACAAAAGACCCAATTTTATACAGGCACGCAGGCACGCCTTAATCCATGAAATATAATGATCTGGTAGTAGATGTGAAAGAAAGCGCTTATCCGTGGTTGTTGGGTTTTACCATTTCAAATATCCGGCGACTATGAAGAGTCTACCTTCCCTTCAAACATCCCCGTTATAAAGTATATGAAATGAGTGAAGAAGAGTTATTATAAGCCGCTTAACCACGGACACGACCACTCAGATACAACTGTAACATTTGCTTTTATATTTTTAATTATGACTAGTCCATATCATATATACACGCCACTACTCGGCGAGAGAACGTAACTTTAGACAAATCTCAATCCTCTGTTCGAAATCAACTATAAATAAATGATGTGCAACGCATTTACACGGGAGACGATTGGTAGCATGTAATGGGAGCAAATTGTCTTAAAGACAAAATGTTATATATTTGTCCCGGTTTACGTTGTTTCTGATAGCATCAAATACTTCGAAGTCCAAACCTTAACCAATAATATGTGATTTCACCGGGTTTACGATGTGCAACACATAACAATGTCTTATATTTCAAGGGCATATCACAATGGCTAGAAAATGCTACCAAATCTTCAATCTTCATAACTTTAAGTCCAAATTTAAAAGACAGTATTCAAAACACATAAACATCTTTTTAACTCTTAGAAAAACATGTTTTCTTAGTAATAGTTATACAAATGGGGTGGTCGGAATCGTATTCGTTTATGCCTAATGCATTAGTAGAATTTTACCCTGCTTGTGGAGATTCTACATCATTTCATCCAATGGTGCAGCTGATGAAAGTCAAACTGGGGATCATATTTACTGTTGCAAGT
This sequence comes from Gentiana straminea, assembly GCA_036785695.1. Lineage (NCBI taxonomy): Eukaryota > Viridiplantae > Streptophyta > Magnoliopsida > Gentianales > Gentianaceae > Gentiana > Gentiana straminea. The sequence goes on from JAVUPR010000042.1 coordinate 3,240,119, forward strand.
GTAAGTCAGGGAACCTTATAAGCCATGTATCAATCGACAGAGATCACGACAATGTTCAGAGGGAAATGATGGTGAAGGTAGATATGTTTTTGTTAAATAAGAGAGAACAACTGGTGACTGCACGTACTTGTGCAACAAAATTGGTCACATTTGTGCAGCACAGTTTCGCAAGATAGGTTCTTTTGGTGCTACAATGGGATTTGAATACAGTTGGTGCAATAATAAGGCATTTTTGCAAGTTATACTAGAGGTCAAACTTTTTGGAACACCAATTTCGGGATTAACCACATTGGCCTTGTCATATTTGATGTTGAAGAATCATGTTCTTATGCTTATCCTTAGAACACATATGACAGACTGCGCAGTTTTGTATGGGATCCGGATCTATGTTCCATTTTCATTTACATCCTTGAGGACAAGGATGTTGTTGAGGGGAAGGAAGAGACAATGGATGTTAAGAAGCTAATATGTCGATTTGTCAAGATGATAGCAAATATTTCGGTTTGTCAAGGCGATACGGAAATTATTCTAAACACATGAGAAGAAATGAAGGTTCATGGGGCTAAGCCATTCATCGCACCGGGACTAAGCCATTCATTGGAGAAGGTTCATGGGGCTAAGCCATTCATCGCACCGGGACTAAACCATTCATTGCACATTTTTGTTTTCTGTTGTCAAGAATGCATAGCAATACTCCATTCTATGTAGCACTCTGAGGTTATTGAGTCTAAGTTAGGAACATGCATCAAATCTATACACAGATTCATCACACTTGCAACAAATTTAGTAATCATTGGTTTGTCAAAGGTAACTTTTTTATCACGCGAAGAAGCTTTTGAAGAAATAATGTTTAGAAGCTCACATCTATCACTAAATATCATTGAATTCCAATGATTCCAAAATACTTCAACTTAAGAGTATTTTTTTAAGTTGTTGAAGGTTGCAACCAAAATAAGTCTAGAACAGTCAAGTTGCTTTCACCCATGGAATTACATTTACAATTATAGCTAAAAAGCAGAGAAATGTTTGGAAATGTTCACCATATCACTGGCTGTGTGGGAAATTAGTTCAGACTCTTGAACTCTCTCTTTGTTGGCCACACGCGGAATTGGACTTTACAAGCCGGAGACTTCCGGGGGAATTCACATCTCTCTTGAAGCAACTCTAACTTTTCTCCATCACCCGTACTATTGCAAGATATCTGCATAACTTCAAGACACTTCCATGCTCTAACATATAACGTATCATTTTGCGCTCATCTTCCAAACCTTTATAACCATCAACTCGAACCTTTTTCAAGCTGTTTGACAAGCATCTCAGAACTTCTATAGGAAGTCCATCTTTGGTCATGAAGAGTACAATAATCCTGGCATAACCATCTTGAGTGATTATGAGGATCGTTTGTACAATAATCCTGGCATAACAAGAAACACATAATGTTTAATGAACAAAAATTGTATTCTCTGAGATACACACGTTCACACTTTCCTGAGAATATCAAATGTCTTTTAGCTAACCGATCGATAAATTATAAGAATGATATCTAAAAAAGGGGAGTTGTGAATGAAATCTTGACATAGCAACAATAAGTTCGGCCACCAATTTTACCAATCTCTTAAACTCGGTTGATAAATATTGATATACAGCTAATTAAAACTCCTATATACAGATAAAGCTCACGTACATTTCTTTTAATTGCAGCGTCGATCCAGCAAATGACATGAGGAACAAATACTTGAATGGCAGTTCAAACTAAACTTATTTAGCGGTACAGCATTGAGAAGCAAAACTCTGTGAACGAATCCGACGAATTTCATATTTTCAGCAGAATCCTGTTCTAGTTCGGGATCATAATAATAGAAATCAAGATTATGGACGGCCACCCAGGCGAATTTCCATCTTTTTGAAAGAACGGAGGTTGCTACAGCTTCCTTTGTGGGAAGAAAAGACAGAATATCACCCAAAATGGAGTTTGGTAGAAAGCTGATCCTATCAACAACCAAATCAGTGTTGCTGTTTGTTCTGGATTTTTCGCCCTCCATCATCAGTTAGCTACCGGTAAATCCTACTTGATTCAGCTAATTTGAATGAATTAAACAACCAAAACAGGGGGAAAGAGGGGCGACTCAGCTGAGCTATAGCAAAAATGAAAATCAAGGTGAAGTAACAGAAATTTATTACCAAAAAATTGGAAAGATATTACCGAAAAATGGGTGAGAAATCAATGAGATGTAGAAGAATCGCCTGATGCAGGATAAACAAATGGAATCCAAAGAGTGAATGGAACCCTAATTTAGGGTTTAGATGAGGGGAGGTTGAAGAATAACTCTTCTCCGTGCGCGGTCGTCCACGAGTTCCTTTCCTCTTTTTCATTTTTCTTAACGTGCTTTTCTATTTTCTTTTTTTTTTTTTGGGAAACTTTTATTAGAAACTAGACCAAAATGATACGGCTATAATCGAATCAAGTTATTCGTAAGTAGTTTGAGATTACCTCAAACTAAACTTGATTTGATTCGATTAAAATCAGCTCGAAATCGAAAATCGAAGATTAACTCGAATATATGTTTATATATAAACATGTATAAGAAAATTTATACATGGTATAGATACATATACATTTATGATAGATATGCATATGTATCTTTATAATTTATAGTTAATATAAATATTATATAAATTATTGAAGTTTTAATTTATTTTATATATGTTGTATTTCGTCGTCTATCAAATATTTTACATTAAAAATATTGTTTGGTACTCAACAAAAATTTTGCATCTTTAATAAAAAAAAACATATAATAACTATCCGGAATGACATTTTTTTTTGCTATTATAATGTGATAACTAAAATAAATTCAAACAAAATTTCAAGACCAATTACATTCGATAAGCTCGATGTAAAACTTCAAACTCGGCTCGATTTTTTCAAACTTCCTTGAATATCAACTCGAGCTTGGGTTCGAACCAGGGGCAAAGGTATGTATATCAGGGTGGGGTCACGTGATCCCACTGATCCGGAGAATTTTTTTAGTATTAAAACGACGTACTTTTGGTGTTTAAAAGTGTCATTTTGTTGGTAAAAATGTAGTTTTAGGCTCCGGTGATCCATTGTAACAAAATTTTGGATAAAAAATGTAGTTTTATAGTCCGGTGACCCGACTAAAAAAACTTCATGGATCCGCCACTTGTTCGAACTAGCTACTCGGGCTTGAACTCGAACTTGAAAATATTCTAAATTGCTCGACTCATTTAGAGTAATATTTGATTCGATTCGACTCGTTTACACCCCTGATACATTATTAACACAAAATATACGACTCATCCGCACAAAATAAATTGTGACTTTATATTTTGTTCGAATTGTGGTTCTAAAAAACGACATGTTAAACGATCTAAAAACACAACATCACTAGCTGAGTGCAATTGAAACGACTCTCCGTTGTAGCGGACCGGTAAAACGGTGTTTACTTGTACAACATGGCAAAACACGGTTTGGGCACACATCAAACACGGTGTTTATTCGTACAAAATGGACTATTATTATTACCATCACTTTTACTGTTTTTTTCCATTGAAGTCAATTGTTTTTTTTTTTTTATTTTAATTATAAAAATCACGAGAATAGCCTCCGTCACATGCAAAACATTTCATTTCTGCCCACTCCAACCCTGAAAAGACCGAAAGAACCCCAAATTTGTTTGTCACAGTAGAGATACAAATGTAGAGCAGAAATCTCGATCACGAGCAAGTTCATACATACGTACTCGAAGCAAATTAATGCTGCTGAAGCAAGCTCACTATTCAAATAAGCCATTTTTACCCTTGGAAGAAATACATCATCTACAATATTAATTAGCTAAACCAAAGCAAATTATCAGGAGAAGTAACACAACAAAAGGATTACAAACAATTCTAAAATACATGTAACAAAAAGGTTATTGAAAGACATCAGTACACAATATTAACAGAAGAAAAACCGGATAAATCTTTGTCATCATCAAAGACATCGACGTCCAATGCCTAACTGATTATGCGTTATTTCACTGGGTTTAAGCCGTGCAATGCATAACACTGCCTTATATTAAAGGGCTCATTACAACAGTGGAGAAAGTGTTATCAATGAAGTTGCATAAAAGCACACATCTTATATATATTCAGGGACACCTGAATAACCGAATTCTATTTTACAAACAGGAGATTTTCTTGGAAACTCATATATCTCGTGTTTTAACTTTAAATTTTCTCTAAAATCCCACATAATATTGCAATATATCTCCATAACTTCAAGAGCACTTCCATACTTCAACATATAACGTATCATTTCACGCTCATCTTCCAAACCTTTATAACCATCAAGTCGAACCTTTTTCAAGCTGTTTGACAAGCATCTCGGAACTTCTGCTGGAGCTGTCCATCTTGAGTGATCATCGCTTGTAAACGGCCAAATTGAATTCTGGCACAACAAGAAACACATCTATAATTAAACTACTTGTCAATGTTTAACGAACAAAAATTGTACTCTCTCTCTCGGACACACACACACACACACACACACTTTCCAGATTTTCCAGATGTCTTTAGCTAACCTGATAAATTATAAGATCTTCTAAATTTTCTGAGTTTTGAATAATATCTTGTAAAGAGCAGCAATAAGTATTGGCCACCAATTTTACCAATCTCTTGAACTCGGTCGACAAACTGATTGTAGCACGGCCAAGTGACTGAGAATATCAAATGTTAGTGAACGTGTATTTCCACAATATGATGTTATCTTTACAATTTGAATGATGTCAGGTTAAAAAAAAAAAAAGGAAAAAAAGAAAACAAGAACATATAGGTAATCATCAAGTGCCATGGTGATTCATTCAATAAGATTTACAGA